>CM075782.1:49464850-50194016 GCA_037974665.1 Ehretia macrophylla
AACTTTCACGTAATCACGAACTTTCCAGCTAACAAGGCATTTCCTGAAATGTGGTGGTGAGGAGTAAGTATACACAACACGTATACTCAGTGAGGGCGAGACAGATATCGAATTGGAGAGAAAAAAGTTCGTGCAATGCAAATAGGAAGTTAAGCAATATAACTGAGAAAATAAGCGATCAAGACAAACCATCAATACAATAAGCAATTATCAAAAGCATTAACACAACCATTCAAAGCTATACCACACTCTGAAGGCTATGGTTCACTCATACGAGCAATGTACCATTTCACGAGCGATATATCAATCTCGAGCTTGATGTTGACAACAATGACAACAATGACAATAAGCGCGCAACCACCTTATAACACCAGTTTGAAATACTCCGGAAGTATCCATCAATCTACGACCCAAATCTCCTTGGGAGGCAACCCAAGCAAGATGAGGGAATAGCAGCAGAGCTAGAGCAACCAACACTGGCAACCCGAGGCTACCCAGAGAGGCCCATCACTCACGCGCGAGACACTATGCAATGCAAGACTCGATACAAGGCAATAAACGAGCGATAGCACAACAATACAAACTAGTGACAACAAACGAGATAACAAGCAATCACAATCAATACTAGCATTCAACTAACTTTTCAAGCATGACAAGCAATAATAAGTAACAATAACAACAATTAAACAAGTAACAGCAGTTCAAACACGAAAACCACAAATAATACTATTCAACCCCAACTTCCAAGGACAATTGCGAGCAAACGAGCTACGGAATTAGGAAACCGATTTAACTACATTCACTCAGGCACTACAAGGCACGTTTCTATGTCACTAAACTTCACTTTCTCATTTGAGACCTGAAAGTCCACCTACTGCGTTTGAACTATAGCTATGCTAACCGGTCATTCAATCAACGCCACAGCAGCGCCAAAAGTGCTTCCATGCTCTCAATTACGAAACCCCCAACTCAATTCGAGCACGATCAACTTTTGGTCAAACGGTCCCTTTACGTTTCTTTGTCTAATTTCTAATTTTAACAAAGGCCGATCCATTTTTATTTCACATTTTAGCTTTCTATCATTAATGACACCTATCCAAATCAAGCAATCGCAATTCGGATCGAAATCTGAAATTCTAGGGTTTACTATTCATAATTCACTATTCATGTTCTTCCCCAATTTCAAATACGCCGTTTCAACCGTAAAAATTGCTAAATAACTAACAAGCAATGCTCTACGAACCCTAAGCAAGCTATTTCAAACAATAACAGGCATTATAACGCAATAAATATCAAATCTGAAAAATTGACTCAAAAATCAAATTCATATTAAATTGCACAAAAGCGTGAAAACCCTCATAGAGATTGAAGACCAAGACCCGCAAGGACCCGAGCCACGATCCTCGTCCGATCACACGCAAGATTTTGGCTTAAAAATGCAAAATCAATTTTTTTTTCTTTTCTCCTTAACCTTCGGCCAAGGGAGGACAAGATGGCCATTTTTTGTTTTGTTTTTTTTTGTCAATTTTGCTTAATTTTGGCTATTTAAAAGATGACAAAGCCTCAAGGGAAAAATGGTCATTTAACAAAGTCAAAATCCTAATTTAACATGGTCAAATAAGCTATTTTGATGCCATTTAATTTATTCCAAGTTAGAGCAATGCAATTTTAATGAAAACCGACTAAAACTAGTTAATTTAAACTAGAAACATTATTTACGAAATTTGAGAAATATTTCTCTAACTCTTATTTTCGAAATACTACGATCAAACGGTCAATAAATGATCGCTAATAAAGTGATGAGCAATAATAGAAAACTTTAATTTTTTTGAAAAGTAGAATAATAGAATAGTTTAAAATTCACTCCGGCTCGGAGTTACTTTTCTCATTTAATTGAAAATAGAGTGATTTTAATGCAAGACAACCAAAATCGATTATCAAAATAATCAAAACAATCAAGGTAATCAATACTCATTTAAAAATAATTAATTTAACTATTTCTAGAATATTTTAAAGAATTATGAAGTTAATGTTAAGTTACAAATGAACAAATAAATATAAACATGCAATCAAGTGCAATTAAATATTAACATTTAATATGAGACTTAATTAATCACAAGAGAATAAATTCAATTACTACAATTATTAGAAATAGATAATAATCTTTTAATCGATTAATATAAATCATTTTCGAATTCTTCTAAAAGAAAAAGCAAAACAGTGAAAATTAGATGATTTAACTAATTAAACATTTAATCAAATGCAGTCAAGTGCTATTAAATGCATGTCTGGTTCGGGTTATCACAAGATCTACCATGGAAGATTTATGAGCTTGTTGGTGAAGAAGAGAGCAAAACCATTTCTTTCTTCTTCCTTTGGTCATGGCAACGTTTTTGGTGAAGAAGAAGAGAAGACAACTTCATCTCTTTTGCTTCATTTTTCAGCCATGTATGATAAAGATGATGAAGAAGAGAAGACTTCTTCTTCTCATTATTTGCTACGTTTTTCTCTGATTTTCAGCCATGGAGGCTTGAGGAAAAAGTGAAGAAAACAACTCTTTTCTTGGTTGAAGAAGAAAACAATTCTTCTTCATCATTTTCTTTCTCCAACGTGTGGAGAGAAGAAAAGGTGACAAGCCTTGTCATCTTTTTCCTTCTTTTCTTGTTCTTGTCTCCTTTTGAAATAAAAGAGAAGACAACCTTCCTTGAATTAAGGTTGTGTTGTTTTGTCTCTTTGTTAGAAAAGAATTAAGGTTCTTGTCTCCTTTTGTTTCTTTTATTGTAGTATTTTTCCACTAATGTATTTAAATATTCAACCTAATCACAATTAGTTGAAATTATGAAAACAACCTTTTCATATTTTCACATTAGCCCCAACACTTAATAATAATTTCATATTGACCTCAATAACTTTTAAAAGGTCAATTACACCATTGTTAACTCCTTAACAATTATACAATTGTTAACTCCTTAACAATATACAATTGTTCAACTCCTTAACAATATAAGAGAAACAAAATATAATTGTTAACACTTTAACAATTCAAGAGAAACTAAATGCAATTATTAACACTTTAATAATTCAAGAAAAACTAAATGTAATTGTTAACACTTTAACAATTAAAGAGAAACTAAATGCAATTGTTAACACTTTAACAATTCAAGAAAAACTAAACGCAATTGTTAACACTTTAGCAATTTAAGAGAAACTAAATCAAGCTGAATAGGAAAAACATTCACCATGTTCTATTGTGTGTGACTTTCTAGATTCACTACTATATAGCACTGAAGAAACGTTGAACACTTTCAATGTTAATCGAGTTATTCGATTTGTTTGGAGAATGTCTCCCGTCATTCTCAAAACACCCTCAGAGTTCTTGAGTGACGTTCTAGCTACCAACGTATCAAGACAATTTATAAAACAATGAAGTCGTATTCAAGTGAATCTATTTATGGTCACCGATTATCGTGCAATCCAATCCTTCCATTAATTGTCCCGTCGAGCAAGAACCATGATTCGATTAAGTTCATAAACTCGATACCATGCATAGATCTAATTGGTGTAATGAGAGATGACACGCGGAAAACCCTTTCTCCATCATTTATACCTTAGCCAAGGATTTCCTCATTAAACAACCAATCTTAGATCGCATAGGACATCGCCTCACGCTGGAGGTTAACGGATCCTCTCTTGACCACTACTTATCAATCACTATACCAGACGAATGAAACTGCGAGAGGACGTATTTCATCTTGTTTGTCGAAACAATCATTGTCCAAATGCTAGAATCAAACCCCAATACATATGACAACCGTAATGTCTCAAGTCTAAGGATTATATGCACAATCGCAACGATTAACAAATTATTAATCCAAAGTCATATAATTTGTTATTCACGTCACATTCAACGATCTATTCAACTAATAGTCATCCACATGTTTGTTAGTCGCATCGCTATGCTGTTATGGCATGTGACCCACCATCTTTTATCATTAACATCTCTATGTTAATCAAAGGTAACAACACATGTGATAGTCCGTAATTGATTATTAAAGTTCCGATCAAATAATCTAAGGACTATGAACACTTTAAGTATTTATCATATTAAGGAAATACGCTAACATATTCTAAACGCTTTTAGAATACATTGCTCTAATGAAAATACTAGGGACTCATTCATACACGTAAAGAAGGAGAATATGAATGTCCTAATTATGTCAATATGTAAACGAACATATAAACACTAATGCCATAAGTAAATGTCAAAATGCCCGAATATATGTTATCCAAATATGTAGCATTAGGGCATATCTCTAACAATCTCCCAGTTGTACTAATGCTATGAAACATAGTATTAGTGGAACAAACAATGATATCATATACTGATCTTCTCAAAACGAGGACCTAGCTGTGACTGATTCATAGCTACGGTAAGTGGGTCAGCTACATCAAGAGATATGGCAGTTTTCTGCAAAGACATATCTCAATATGATTATTGGCTACAGATACAACACATGAAGATAGAAACACTTTTCCAAATGTTTGGACATACAGTGAGACTTTGGTTCCACAAGCTTGTGTAGGAGCTCCGTATAGTCGTAAAAATAAAAGCATCACAACTTAACGATTGGAACCATAACCAACTCGTATGATTTCCTCGATCGAAACAACTTCTTTCGTAATACTAATATCACAAAAGACATGAGTTATGTAATGGAATCTACAGTTTTCTCAAAACTTTTCTAACTTACTGAGCTCCCACTACAAATAAACGTGAACTCTAATATAGACATTTTATTATAAGATTCAGATTAAGAATCTAAACTAGTAAATCCATCACTACGGAATTTACTTTCTCCATGAATTAAAATATATATCTTTAGTGCTTCCTAAGTATTTAAGAATATACTTCAATTCTATCAACGATTCCCAAACTTGGCTTGGACTAATATTTACTCGTAACACTTTATAGTTTACGCAATATCAAGTCTTGTACATAATATAACAAATATGAAGTTATTATAACTTTGGATACAAATTTCTTATGCAACTAGAGTTTCTTGAACACCTTCAAAACCACTCTTATGTACAATCTAAGGAATATGTCGAGTAATATATTTGTACTATCATTATAGCTACAAATTCACAAGATACGAATGACAAGTTCTAATGGAAAGCATTTAATATGACTAGACTATAATTAATATTACAACACACATATCATCAACTATGATATTGAAGTCATCATTATTGCAATCATAGAAAAGTGGATGCGGTCCCACTATTCTTTTGTAATCACAAGGTTTATCTACATTTTAAATGAAATCTAACTCTTTAATCTCATTTGAAATGGGTGAAACATTTCCAAGGAATTCACTTAAAAATCCACAAGTGGATTTATCAAGTATGCACATATTACTCATATCAACAGATCAGAATTATTAATATAGTAATACAATATGCTATAATGACTAGCATAATACAACGAGACTAAAGCACAATAATTGGTAAAAGGACTTCATCATAGCTAACACTTTGGCTTTGATGATATCTTTTAGAAACCAATATAGCTATAAAAGGTCATTACCCTTTTCTATTAACTTCAACATTTATCTCGGAGATCAATATCCAGATTAAGCTAAAGTATATGAAGTCTCATTATTATGCTTTGCATTATATAGTTTCTTGGAATCGATATCAAATATATCGTTTCTTTGTAGATTGTAGGATCAACTAATTGAAAATTATCTCAAATACACAAACAACGTTTGTGCTTCCAAAAAGATATCCCTATATTCTTTTAAAGAATGAGATATACTACTAGTTTTTCAAAGATCTTGTGTGATGACTCATCTCGGACCTTATTGAATAGATTCATTACTTTGGTCTAGGTGGTTTTATAGCTTTAGAGGATACATCCTCAATTTCTATTTTATTATAAAGTAACATCTTCTTGAACAAAACCTTTTTCTTCAAGAAAGATTACAATATAATAGATCAATAGACATTGATCACTAAATAGAAATTATATCCTACAAAACTAGGATATACTATAAAATTACCTTTAACCAAAACTCCCACTAGTCCTTTAAAAACTTTTCAATAAAAGTAGGACAAACCAAAATTAACACATTTAATACTTGGTTGACATCCAACTTATATCAAATATAAAGTTTTAGCAATAGTAGGTGTCACGCCCCAACTCGACCCACCTACGATCAGTCAGGACGCAACGGAATTTCGGCAGTATAACTACAGTAATTAGGATAGCTAGGCTCTAAACCAACCTCTTTAGAACATCATGCATCAAACTCCATAAACAGTCCCAACAATCAACTCCTCAATTAAGTTAACAACATACAACACATCCATATTATACAATAATCATTCTTCAACAATCCATTCATAGTTATATGCCTCTGTTCCAACTTCATACATAAACTATACATACATTTCAAAATAGATTATAAACCAACTTAGTAATCTAAACATGATCAAAAGAAAGAATACTAAACCATCATACATAAGTCTTATAATTGAGTAAGCTATACAATACGACATATTACAACAACTAAGACAAATTCATGGCAACGACTCCGGCACACAAGACTTGTCCACATAAAGCACATTCTCAGCTTCCTGAGGCAAGTACCCGTAATCCTGCTCAAGTATACTTGTAAGCATGCAATAATAGAGAGTGAGCTTATATAAAATAAGCCCAGTGAGGATCCGATAGATCTCTAACAGTATTCACTAATACTCCTTCGAAATAATCCTTTGAGCAAGTAAACACACAATAACATCAATAATACTATCATCACATAATCTATAATGACCATTCAATAAAGGATACACTAGTTGGTATAGCTCCAAATGCCATCACGATCATAACAGCCTTCTTGTGACTCCCATAAACTCACGCACCCGAGGTACCTCAATAACTTCTCCCTCCATGACACCTCCGTCATGCGAGCTGGAGGTAGTCTCTGGTAGTCATGTCGTTATTAACCCGACAGCCCGATGCTACTCGAAAGGTGGCACACACATACCAAAGACTCAGCAATAATAATAAACATCATTCACAAGAGGACAGTCTAGCAGAACTGCCTATCTCCCGGCATCAATCAATAATCATCAATAATCATCAATTTTCATCAATGTAACATCAATATAACATCAAGTAATTAATTAAATAGCAAACAACTAAGTTAGATGACAAAGTAGGCCATCCAACTTATCATGCATGAAACACGTAATCTAATCCTAGTCTAACCATTAACAACTCACAATTCAATCACTCAAATACCACCCAGTCAACTAAGGCTCAATTCAACAATTTAAAGGAAGATAACCTAAACTTCAAATAATCATATCTTACATTCTACTAATCCAAACAACTCCAAATCAGTTTCAAATACTCACCCATTCAATCAACTACATTAGCCCGCTCGGAAACCAACCAAGACACATCAAAATCAAGCCCAACAACCCTAAAAGCTCAATGCACCAAGGCTGAAATTTTTTGGATTTTCACCCAAACATCGCAATCGAAAATTCGGCATTATAACGGCGTTACCACGTAATTAACAAACTTTTAAAAATCGATGACAATCGATTCCAACAACAACTCAAGATAATCCTCAAATCGCCATTCTATCAACTTTAAATACCCGAAAATAAATAATTTCGCTACAATGGCTCAAATCTCGTAGTAATACACATAAATGATCCCTAGCACGCACTGATCAATAATATAACTTCAAATTAGCATTCTAACGGTTCAAAATGTAGTTATGAGCAAAAACATAAAAAATGAGTTTTGAGATCTAGAATTTTTCTCTCATCTTTGATGTTATTTGATGGTAGAAACATGTAGAATGGATGCCCAACAAGAAAAATAACTCATTTGCAACATGGCTGGAAAACTCCACAATTTGTGCTCCCAAACTATGAAATTAAGTTATAAACATTTATATATACATATACAAACATTTAGAGAGCAATTTGAGTATTAAAAACACAATAAAACGCTATTCACGTTTTTTTTAATTAAAATTTTCCAGCAATAAAACATTTTTTCAAAACTCAACCAATCTTGCACCAAAATGCAATTCTAAGCTAATTAGCATACTATAATAATTTATAAATGTAAGTAGGCTATAAATAATTGCTAATAACACTTATCCATAACATTTTTAACAATTAAAATCAGTAAATAAAATATAAAATTCAGCTATATAAAAACTATAAATTAAATTAGTTAAAAAAACATGTTAATTGTTCTCTATAGTCTAATTAGCAAGAATTAACAACAATAATAACAATTTAATACACAAATAAACATTTATATGGAATTTAAAAATAAATTTCAGAAAATATCTCACCTTTTTTTTCTAAAAAATAAGGCAAAACGATCCGTAGAAAGATGCTAGAAGTCGCTACGAGCTCAAAAACGTTGATTTCACACCTTGGTTTCGCTCCTAACTCCAAATATGAGCAAAATAGTGCAAGGGTTTACTATTCTTTTTGGTTTGGTGTTCATGGGAAGAAGAAAAGGAAGAGCTGCATTTTTTTTTTGTGCTTTATTTGGCTGATTTAGTATTTAAGTGGAAAGTCAAAGGTCAAAGCTTCGGTCAACTCTCGCGTAGGAAAATCAGCTCTGCGCCACCTTACGAAAACATCCATAACTTCTTCTAGAAAACTCTAATTCATGAACGGTTTGAACCTATAGAAACTAGACTCGTAGAGCTTTCCATCAATATATAATTCACCATCTAACTCTCTCCCAATTGGTGCCAGTTTAATTTCAAAGTTGACCCAAAATTGACTCATGACTTCTGAGTAAAACTTGTTTAATTTAGTTCGACATTTGAATTAGTAAACATATATAAATCATATAATTGAACATACTACGTATTAAATTCAATAACCACATAATTTTTGTATATAAAGGTCAAATAGACACATTATTTTCACATAAAGGCAAGTAGACACATAATCGCACATAAGGTCAAATTCGGGGTCTCACAGTAGGCAGTTACTATTCAATATAATATTAAATTAAGGAAAGCATGACCCACAAATAAATATAATGATTAGTCAAACTAATCAACAACTTTACTACGTCCAACAAAGCACGGTTTCTTCACTAAGAAAACCCTATTTATTTGTGGTACACCTAGTATTATTAATTTTGATACTATATCAAAACTTTAGGATACTCTAATAAAATAGTAATTAAGTATTTTTCCTTCATGATCTAATCATAAGGCACTAATACATTTTTCTATACTAGCCTATTCTCAAATAGCTCTAAATACATCAACATATACTAATCCAAATAAGCTAGTAGTTTTAATCCTTTATCAAACAAAGGATGACTTGGTTACCTTTCCAATAAATAAGATGTATAAGTTGATCAAACCAACTTAATAATCATCTTATTTTTTGAAAAACCTAATCATGTAGAAACTACAATTAATTTAGATTATTTGAGTAATCTTAAAATTTGGTGGATGGTTATAACGGTTGATAATATGTTTGCAATACGTTCTTTCATCCATATCAAGATATAAAGACTACACCATAATGCGCTTTTATAAGCTTTAGGAATATACATTTTATTCCTAATATCATTTAGGTATAATCCTTAAAATACAAAATATGTCCAGAAGGCATCCAAACAAATTGTCTTTAGCTAACTCAACAACCTTTGTTTCATTTGTTAACACTTAAAACATTCCACACTTCCAAAAGTGCACTACTGAGATTAAGATTCTATTCTCGAACACATTTACTAATGTTTCACTAGAATCCATAAAGTAGTACCAATTACAATGAAAGAATATTTATAATTCATAGTAGCTTTACAACCTTGACATTCAAGCTATAAAGATACTTTGGATTAAAACATCTTTTAATGTCCGGTTTTAAGGCTATGAAAACATCATTTACATTTCTTCTTTGCATTACCACTAACCAAAGAGGAAATACGAATATGAGAATGAATTATATTTATATCTAATATCATGCATTAAATATGCTTACCACAAAACCATTTGCTAGTTTAGAATTATATTCTTTACATCTTGCATACCCTTATGTAAACTATGAAAGAATACAAATCTTTAGCATATTTAATTTATTTTACTTATCAACCATAAGTACTACAACATTTTATTTTGATACTTTATCAAGATAAAAATAACGGAGCATATAACTCTAAGTAAGAACCATTCTTAGATGATAACGTTAATCAAAAAGTTTGGTCCAGTTGCGCGATATAAAGTCTAGTTAATTAAAAACGACGGGTTCATTGTTATAGCCATAAACGTATGCAGAAAATAAGATCGCTAGTTGACATAAACTTGTTAAAACATTTAATTTGGTCTTTAATTAAATGATACATCCCACTAATTTTATCGAATCTCACACTTCCTAAATGAGATCGTGAATCTAATTAAAGACTCATTAGTAGGTGACCATGATTCTCTTTAATATGAATACCCCTCAGCTTTGGTGCATTATTGGAATATATATACAAAGAGTTAGCAACGATATCTATCTATATCACTATATAGGATATGGCCATTTTGCCCCTAAATCACCGTAACCTCAGCTTTGGTGCATTATTGGAAACGTGATCTAGTTAGATTATACCCACCGTCATAGTGTTGCGACAATTTGAATCCTGGACCTCAGCTTTAGTGCATTATTGGCCTCGTGATATTGGAACAACACAACATCACTATGCTTGCTAGGTAAATATAATACTTTTATGGAATATGTCTTCCTACCTTTGGGATAGCCAAGACATACCCAATCGAGCAAATATAACCTAGGATAGTGGAGGGCAACGATAAACACTTTTACCACTTTACAATCTAATATGTTTGCACGTAGGAAGATTTTGAATTTAATTAGGTCTCATTTTGCACATTAGTTCATTTACAAGCATACATCACATATAGGCAAATAAATAAACAAACATATAAAATCATACATCATGGTGGATCATGGACTTGGACTATGAATTAAATCAAGACAAAAATAAAACCTAAAACACATCAACATATCTTCTTTGGTATTGTCTTCTTGATTTCTTCAAAGATCCAAAGTACCTCTAACTCCTTGAAAGTTTCCAATGGTCTTCTTGCAAACTTTTTATAGAATACATACATTATATCTCACTACAAATTTCTCTCAATTGCAAGAAAATAAAACGAGGCTTATGTCTCAATTACATACTAATGAATGGTATAATTAGTTACAACGCCATCTAATGAAATTACAACTAATTATCCATTCATTCACCAAGTCCATGATCAAATTCACCATTTATCATCCAACATCACAATGTAAGATAAAACTCATAAAGCATAGGATATGCATCATATACATAAACAATAAAGCTAAACAAGCAAGCTAATACAAACTAATGTATCCAATACATTAAATAAATAGAAGGCATGTTTGCAATAAGTTTCATATCTTGAGATTTTAGCATCTCATGTTAAACAATACAAAAGAATTAGATAAAATCAATTTTAAGTCCATATTTGTTCAATAAGGCCCAATGCAAATCCTTTGTTAATTTTATGGCCCAATTTGAGTTCCAAGGCTCATATTAATCTTCACTAAGAAAAACAATCTCATCTGATCTTATTAGACTAAAGCCCACTGATTTTTAAGCCCATTGGACTTAACCAAAGTCAAACCAATTAGTCATGGCTTTTAATTTATGACCCATCATAAATCTGCTGCACATATACCAAATATTTTGACTCGTTTAGCCTACCTACAATTCTCCAAAAATATGAAATTTTGTAGAGACGTAGCTCTTCGAGTGTAGATAGTTTTAGAATCAAACGGAACTCAATTCGGAGTTAAATTGACTGAGTTATGCCCTTCGGAACACAACTGCATAAACTATCCAACTTTACGCGAGAATCAGTGAACTTACTAATTTTGATTTTTTTTGAAACCCTTAGCCACGAAATTAGGAGATGCATATTAGAGGATGAAATGTTCTACTATCTCTATAGCTTACCATATCCAAAAATCAGCCAAATCTAACAACATTTACTATGCCAAAACAGTCACGCAGAAACAGTGGACATAAACATTTTTAGAAATGTTGAGACTCTTTCCTTGTTCTTTTGTGCTCAAGAATTTAGAAACTTTAAGCAAACACATATGTAATCACATGAACATCAAGTCCTTGCTTTGATACCACTTGAAGGATCTCATATATTTAGAGCTATGAACATCATCTAGCTAAGAATCGAGCGGAAGTGAAAGATGACATTCACCTTGGATGATCAACATCTCAGGGTCAGGCGCCGATGAGCACATTGAACTATCCAATTGGCTAAGAGCCCTCACAGCCTAGGCATAACGACGCAATTATGAAGGGCGCTCTCTACCAATGAGCTAATAGCCCGCCGTGAGAGCCTCCCACCGGGGGATAACGAACTACTTCGCATTTCTTGCACTCAAAGAAGACCAATTCAACAAGTGCTAATGCAGTCAGTCATATCTTCTCTGTCAGAGACAGCAGCGGATAAAAGAGCAGCTAGCCCCCTTGGTTGGGGTCGGTTATTTCCCTAAAAAATAATGGAAGTCGGATTCGCTAACCTTTTGGCCGGAGTCATTTACACCAACTGATGCCAGACTTCTTTAGTCTCATGCTCCTATAAGTCTTTTAGAGACTCTACCTATTGTGATCCAAAGTGCAGCCTATACGTTCAAGCTTTCGAGCCTGACCTACACAAGTGGTTTTAGAACCCACATTTTGAAAAGTTCTGTTAGGTTCTTAGTAGCAATCGGTGACCTTTTCTTCTTTTACTTCACTTAGCTTTTCATCTCCTTGATAGCTGGAAGTTCTCCAAAAGTATGAAAAGCTGGAGGACTTTGTACCATCCATTCCGGTGTGGTTGGATTTTGTTCAACAGCCCAAGGACTTGGAACACATCTTTTGTTCTTTCCATTGCTTGAAGTAACTGTTACGACCACGAAGAAACAAAAAATCCCAACTATGGATATATAAGAGCCAAAACTACTAAGGGCATTCTATCCAGCGTAAGCATCTGGATAATTTGGAATGTGACGTGGCATACCCGAAAGCCCTAAGAAATGCATGGGAAATAAGGTCAGATTAACCCCGAAAAAAGTGATCCAAAAATGGATTTGACCTAAAGTTTCAGGATATGTCTGACCAAAGATTTTACCTACCCAATAGTGAAATCCTGCAAATAAAGCAAAAACGACCCCCATATAAAGTACATAATGGAAATATGCAACCACATAATAAGCATCATGTAAAGCAATGTCTAGCCTAGAATTTGCTAGAAATATTCCAGTGAGTCCTCCTATGGTGAACAAAAAGATGAACCCTACATAAAATAACATGGGTGTTTCGTATTGTATCGAACCCCCCCACATGGTAGCGATCCAACTAAAGATCTTGATTCCAGTAGAGACAGCTATGATCATGGTAGCTGCGGTGAAGTAGGCACGGGTATCAACGTCTAAGCCCACAGTAAACATATGATGAGCCCAAACAAGAAATCCAAGAACACCTATACTGATCATGGCATAAACCATGCCTAGATACCCGAAGACCAATTTTCTCAAAAAAGTCGAAATGATATGACTTATGATACCGAATCTAGGTAGAATGAGGATGTAAACTTCAGGTTACTTCTCTCTTCTACTAATATAAGCAGATGAATAGAAGAAAGGTGGACTATATCATCAACTTATTCCATTTGTCTAGGAAAGCTAGCCATGCTTTATGGTGAATATTGTCAGGTTTAAATGCTTTGAGATCATAAAGACTATAATATTCCTCAATAAGGAAGAATCGTCGTGATTTATGACTTTGGAAAGTACTTGATTTAAAGTAATCTAGCATCATTATAACATCTTTTTGACTTTGTACAGACCATTGATAGTAACCATTTTGACTACTATCAAAGTAGATATTCCTCCAAATACTACCTTATAAGACTCCACATCTTGTAGAAGTTTATTATTTACTCGGATACTTAGTTGAGGTAGTCGATACTTCATAGTGATTCCAATGATACTGTAACACCCCGATCCCTCTCGAGACTGGAAGTTCAATCTATCAATCTAATCACAACCCAATTCCAAACCCGGGCAAAATTTTAGGGAAAGACGGACGGAGTCTCCCCTGTTTCTAGGCAAAATGTAAAACCTGTAATAGCATATAAGTGGACCAGCACCGTGTCCAACTATTCAAACACCTCAAGGCCATCTGAGCCTTGGTTCTCAATAAGCGAACACAACCAAATATACATTTCCAATTTAAAAGCTAACCTATCTCTTTTCATCTTTGACAAGAACATTCATGCTAGGCAATTAAACTACACTAACTCATTGTAAAAGTTAGACTATCAAACCATTCTAACTCTTTTCCTTTGGGCATTACAAACATACATTAAAGTTAAACTATTCTATCTGAATACATAAGCTAGCTTTTCATTCTACCTCAATTATCTAGTTAAATTTAAATTACATTTCCTCTAACAATAAATACAAGCAACACATGAACATACATCTTTGCATCTTTGACATCTCAAGCCACACAGCACGCAAGACAACTCTTCAAACATGATCTTTCACATATCCACGAACTTTCCAGCTAACAAGGCAATTTCCTGAAATATGGTGGTGAGAAGTGAGTATACTCAACACATATACTCAGTGAGGGCGAGACAGATATTGAGGTGGAGAGAAAGAGAGTCGTGCAATGCAAATAAGGCAGTTAAGCATTATAACTGACAAGTAAGCATTCAATATAGACAATCAATACAATAACCAATTAATAAAAACATTAACACAACCATTCAAAGCTATACCACACTCTGGAGGCTATGGTTCATTCGAGTGAGAAATGTACCGATCATGACTTCGATGACTTTAACGATGACGCGCCGGCTCACCTACCTTATAACTTCCGATTAGAGTACTCCGGACATACTCTGTCAATTCTACGACCCAAAACTCCCTGGGCGGTAACCCAAGCGAGAAAGGGAATAGGACACGGAGCTAGAACAACCAACACTGGCAACCCGAGGCTACCCAGAGAGGCCCATCACTCACGCGCCTGACACTTATGCAATGCAATACGAGATATATAACGATAATCGAGAAAGGCACTGAAGTGCAGGCTAGTAACAACATGCGATACAATAAGCACACGATAAGCAATTACAATCAATAAAGTAACAAGAACAACACTAACAAGCATTATCAACAATTGATACACAAATTTAATCATAATCAACTTTAACAAGCATAACAAGCATTATTAAGCATTCTATAGACATTACACTATGAAAACACACAAAATCACAAAATGACCCCAACTTTCAAAACGCTACTACTTTCAAACGAGCCACGAGTTTTGGAAACCGACTTCACCAATCCTCCTAGGTCACCATAAGGCACGTCTAAAGACCCCGAAACCCTACTTAACCCTAGAATTCACGCAAAGCCCCGATTTTCCCCTTTGCTCGTTTGAACTACCGCTACCCTAACCAAACACCCAACCAACACCATAACTGCAACAAAAGTGCTTCCATGGCCTCCCGAGACAATGCCATCACGCAAAACGATAAAATGCCAAACTTGACCTGAACGACCCCAACTTTCACTAAGTCATTTTCCTCCATTTTTCCATTACACAATCCAATTAAACCACACATTTAGGCATTCTAGCATATCTAGCACCTTCCTACATCAACAGAACGCATAACGGAGCAACTTCATCGAAACGGGGGTTTACTATTCATAATTTACTATTCAATTATCAATTTAAATTGCAATTTTGATATTCAACTGCAGAAAATGCTAAAAAGCTATAAATACATGTTCTATGATTGCTAGGGATCATTCTTTAAGCATCAAAATGATTAAAATAACATTCTACGGATAAAATCTAAAATTTAAAGTTAATACATAAAATATTCAAATGCACAAATAAACATGAAACTCTCACCTAAGACGCTCCTAGACGCTAGGAAAACCACGCCGGATGCCTCAGAAACAACCCCGTGCAAGCTCACGCGAAGATTTGAAAATTTGAAAGTTGAAATGTTTTTTTTTTCTCCTAGGAGTTTTGGCCTGCTCCTTTGTATTTTTCAGCTTTGTTCTTTTTTTTTCTTGCTATTATAAGCTTATAAAAGATGACAAACAAGTCAATTGGTCAAGGCTTTGGTCAAACTACTTAAAATTGGTCAAATAAGCTCACTTTATGCATTTTAAAGCTAAAACAACTAACACAAATCTAATTCTAGTTAAATACAACTAAAATACTAAAATTACAACACTAAATACTAGTTTTCACTATTTGCTGAGGTCTAGAAATCATTTCCTAACTATCGCTCTCGATATGTTATGCACTTTGCGACAATAGAAGAATAACAATTAAATCTCAAAGAATTTAAGAAAATATAATTTTCAAAAAGTAGCATAGTTGAAAATTTACTTCGCCTCGGAGCTACTTTTCATTTAATTGAAAATAGAGCATTAAGATGCAAGAAAAATAAAACCGATTAACATAAGTATGAAAATAAAGCTACAAATGAATGTTTAACTAAAAATAAACACATAATTCAATGCTAACACTTAATTAAATGCCATTAAATGCATGCCGGGTTCGGGTTATCACAGGTACCATCAGCATCGAAGAATCTTGCAAACCAATTGGATTGAGCATCTAGTGTAATAGGTAGAATTACAGGGATATCCAGTACTTGACAGACACGATGTAGTTGAAGTAGTCGTGCTGAATGTTGAATATGACCATTAATACAATTCATTAGTTTAATCATACCAAGTTTATTATGTAGTCAATAACGATAAGCTTTAGCTCCTGATCGCATTTTAATACTTCCACCAAGCATTTGTTGGATATATCGTAGTAGTCGTAGATCTTCAAGTCCTATAGTTTTTTCAAGAGAAGTATATCCTTGTTTACTAACTTGAATATTTCCATCACCATCGTTAATTCCAGGTAGCCACTCACAAAAGGATTTAGGATAAGTTGTTGCGCATATAGTCTCTGAGGTTCCTACTACACTGATTTTATGTCGTTGGTTACCGGTTGATTGTGTCTTAGATACTCCTTTTTTACTAGATCGGGGTTTTACTAGAAAACCACTTATGAACATAGTAGGAGTACCATTAAGTAGACAGTCCCAGCATATAGCGCAATGCGTATTCAGATTTGAATCTGAAAAGGGCCATTTAAAAACAAAGAACCGAAAGAGATGTTGGTATAATATGGGGTCTCCCCCTCCAGCAGGTTTAGAAAAGGTTGTATTAAAGTTTCGATCAGTTAATAACATGGTAATTGCCCCTTCCAGTACCAGAAGTGATAATAAAAGTGGGAATGCTGTCACTAGAACGGACCACACAAATAAGGGTGATCTATGCATAGTCATTCCAGGTCCACGCATGTTGGAGATGGTTGTTATAAAGTTGGTAGAACCTAAAATGGATGAATCACCAGATAGATGAAGACTAGAAATTGCTGAATCAACTGCTCCTCCAAAATGGCTGGTAATACCACTTAAGGGTGGATAGACCGTCCACCTAGTTCCACTACCCACTTCTACTAAGGCTGGGCTTAATAGGAGCAAGAGACTTGGTGGCAACAACCAAAATGAAATATTATTTAATCGTGGAAATGCCATGTCAGGCGTACCTATCAGAATCGAAACATACCAATTATCAGATCCACCTATCATTGCCGGCATAACCATAAAAAAAGATCATTAAAAAAGCGTGAACCGTTATTAAAACATTATAAAGTTGATAATTCCCACCAAAAAATTGATCGTTGGGTCGTGTTAATTCCATACGAACTAGTACTGAAAAGCATGTGCCCATCACTCTAACAATAGCACCAAAGATGAAATATAGAGTCCATATATCCTTGTGGTTAGTGGAGAACAGCCATCGGACCGGATTTGTCGTAAAATTGAGATTATTTTGCTTCATTCCTTATCAGAGAGGGGCCCCTTAGGGTTCGGGGCTTATTTATTGAAAATAGGTGAGTAAGGAGGGAGGGGGGTTTAACGCCCCGATCCCTCATGAGACCGCAGGCTCTAATAACCATGCTATTCTCAACCCAATACCAAACCCGGTCACAAAATTTTAGGGAAAAACGGACAGAGTTTCCTCTGTATTGTGGACATTCTGAAAACCTGTAAACTCTCAAATGAGATAACCACAAGATAAATGAACTTTTCATAACTAAATATTTAAAGATTCAAGGCCTTCCGAGCCTTGAAGCAAACAATAGTTCCAAAACCACACAAGCATGCAAGTAATATTGTTTACAACATAATCTAATAGCCATGACCTCCTAGGATAACATTAAAACATACTTAGAAGATAAAACATTCTACATTAAGCCATTCACTCCGAAGCATGCAAAGTGAATAAAAGCAGAAACATAAGTTATTACATGCCATAGAATTACCACTGCTACTACAGTCATCTGACTTCCAGCTTACATATTACTCAAATACATACATGAGCCTTAAGGCCTCAAAATAGATTATAACATAGAACAACAAAACCTTGACATAGCAACTAGAAGGCACATCCACCTCAGACAACAATCACATAGCAACTAGAAGGCACATCCACCTCAGACAACAATCACACAGCAACTAAGGCAACTCCTCCAACTGCGCCACCTGAAACATGTTAGCAAGGTATGAGCAACCACTGTTGCCTAGTGAGGGATATAGTCCCGGGGGCGTGCAATGCAACAGGTAATACAGTTAAACAACAATAACAATTAGACAATTAAAGAACCAATGATAGCTTAAATAACCACACATTTAAAAGGATACATTTCACACAATCCCCTATACACCAATCTTTACTGGTCTTCATTCACGATCCACGAACCACGAGCACGATCACGATAAGCCGGCAAAATCCCCAAACACTCCAGTGGGTGTACTCCGGATGTACCCCGATAATCCTACGACCCAACATCCCCTGGCAATCTCCGGACCAGGCGAATGAGGGACTAGGGCACGGAGTTTGAATATCCACCGGCAAGCCCTCTACCGCCCAGCCGATATTCAACACATCCGCCCCTGACACTATGGTTGCGCAACCACTATGCAATGCACTTAACAATGGCAAGTTAATAGCAATAATATAAGCATTAACACATAGGAGGATCAACAAAGTAGGTTGACCTCGATGCAATTAGGATAGAAGCAATTATAGAAGCTAATAAGCAGTTTACAAAGGAACATATACAAAATAAGCATAGAATCATACCAAAAGCTCCAAATCAATTTAAAATCACATATAAACACTCAAGAAGTCATACCATGGGTTTCGAAGTGTGAGACAACCGAATTAGCACATAAATCCCTTTGTTTTTCAAACTATTTCTCTTCCAAACCAAGGTTAATGATTCCAATTTCAAAGGAAACTCTCCCAACTTTCTAACTAACCCTCAAGGTACCCTTTCAACCCTCTAACTCATTGAAATGCCCGCAATTACCCCGAAAGCCCCAAATTCCCTCTTATGGCTTTAAACTACACATACAATGTCCGGGCTTCAAACAAAGGATATCAAGGCTTCTATAGCACCTAGGTAGCCTAAGGATACTAGAATTGAAGCCCGAATTCACCCGGATTCGCATTAACCCCGAAAGCCCTTTATTAAAGTCGACTATTTTACGTTTTATGCGATTCTAGAGCAATGTAAGTGCACGGGGCTATTAAACTACCTTCATTAGCACCTAAAGCTTCTAATAGAAGCATTGAATCAAGTTAAAATGTGCGATTTCACCAAACCCTAGAATTCCCGTCACTATTCACCCTAAAAATCAAACTAACGATTCCAACCGTTTAAATTGCGAAACGATGGCTTAAATGTGTTCCCTAGCATTCATATACATGGTATATTAGCATAGATAGTTGATACAATGGCATTTAATCACATTTTCAACAAATCAAGAGAAGAGCAACTATTTAGAAATGCAAAAATAAGCCGTGAAATCCCTCACCAATGCGCGTAGAAGCTCTCGGGAGGCTTGCCAACACCCTAAACTATGTGCTCCTAGCTTGGCTTGGCTTGAAGTGAAGAATTGAAGATGAAAAATTCACCCAAATGCAAGAGGAGGGCTGTCGGGTTTCTGCCTGTTTTTTCAGCTTTTATTTTTTTTTTCTTTTGCATTTTATGAGCTTGAGTTGATATTTAAGGTGCATGGTTGGGTGGGGTCAAGTTTGGGTGTTTAAGTGGTCAATTATAATGCGCGTAGTAAGCTTAAAACGAGTCTAAAGTGAAACATGTGTGCTAGCTAATAAAATCTCTAAGTTAGTTACGTAATACTATTCATTCAACTACAAAAATCATTTTCTAAATGAGCTCTCCTAACGCCTCTAGCTCAATTGCACATTTTTCCTACTACTTTAACAATTAATATGATTTAATAAAAATACTAATTAACTAATAGAATGCAGTTTAAAAATAGAGTGAATAGTAACTTAAGAAGACAGTTAATAAGGCATAGAAAGAGATGCGCAAACAAGGGATGCAACAGTAATTGAATGTATGGCTAAAACTTGGGCGTCACAAGGGGGGTGGGTAAAGTCTAGAAAGCCCTCACTTGATTGATGAAAAATTTCGATCTTAGGTCTTCTTTTAACTTAAGAGCACCACCGAGAATAAATGATGGAAATATTTCGGAATGCACATGTCACCCAAGAGATTGGCTAGGTTAGTCGGACAGATTTTGGCTCAGGTTCAACCTCGTGAGAGGTGATTGCATTAGTAGCTATAGAGATCTCAAGAGAAAAAGGTACCATATCATATGTGTAATGAGAGGGGACATGACACAACAAGTTGCGAGTATAACTTGCTCACACAGGGGTTTGAAAGCTTTTTAGTCAAGACCGGTCAGGGCTCTGGAGAAGAAGAATCTACATCGATCACGATACGAGCAACAAGATAATGGAGTCCTCGACCAAGCCGATAGATAGATCTCATCACAGCACTTGCTTTCCCTAAACTATCTATCCTTAGAAGTAGGGCGAGCAAAATTGAAAGAGGGAATTCTCTGATCCGATAACCTTACAACAAACAAGCTTGATTAACGCACTAGCTTTGAGTTCCGACTTAAAAGCTCTTAGAAGTTCAAAACCAAAAGACAAAGAGCATCATTCTCACGCTCGTCAGTTATTTGGCTTTCATAAACGAGTGTTGTGTACTATACTAATAGACTTGCTTACCGTAACTGCAAAGAAAGAACGATTCTATCAATTTATCCATAAGGGCTGGAGCGCCTTTCGAACGGTATAAGTTACGACTTCGCTTCCAAAAAATTAGATTTGACTCTGATTTACCAGCATCTACTATCGGAAGGAATTGCCTCACTTACCGCATGCTCTTATTCCCATCGATATGCTCAGAAACAAGAACTTTCTTTCTCTCATGCCTTCTACCTTAAACCTGACAAAGATAGAATCTTTTACTTTCCCTATCGCTTTCATTGCCCGTAAAGACTATATCTCTACAGCCGCCTTCTCTTTCCTTTTCATTACAAACAAAGCGATCCGCTTTCATAACTAATAAGGCGTAAAAGAAATGAGTCTTGTTATTCGTCCTAACTTCCGCTCGCAAAGGAACAAGATCTAGATTTGACTAGGGCGTTACTATGCGAATGGAGAGATTTAAGCGAGCTAATAGCGAGTGGACTTTGCCCCTCCCTTTCTTTAGACTTGCAGTAAAGCTGAACAAGTTTACTCAGCTTGCACTTGAGCTTGGAGCCTTTTTTTGAATCCTAAAGTAGCATTAACAAATCTCCAAAGCTAGAAGAAAGCTGAGACTAGAATCGCTACTTGCCAATAGTACAGCGCCTTCCTCACTTTCCTAGCTACCAAGTCCCTCTTCAAACCCTTGCCAGAAGGACGAAAGGAAAGATTCTCTGTGATACCGCTTGAATAACGATAATCAGAGTGAAAATCCTTAAAGAAAAAGATTTATCAATGGAAGGAATTACTACTTACGCCAGCACCTGACGAGTTTACCTTATTATTAGAGAAAGAGGAATGGGGGAATGGGGGGATAATCCATAAGATCTAGTTCTCTAATGTTGATTCTGAATCTGGCTAAATTATGATATTGAAATTTCATTCTTCTCAAAGAAATATCCCTCAAAAAGGAATTCTATTGAGAGGCAATCATCACTAGTTTCTCCTAAGGGCATGGTCCCCCCGAGAAAGAATGTATTTCAGTCAATTTTGTTGGCTGGACAGCCTTTTCTTCTATTGTTCCTTCTAAAATTGGGAAATAATAAGAATAATAGAAAAATAATAAAACAATTGAAAGCACTGAGGTTAATTCGCATAGTCGAAAGGGAAATATCGCCGAGGATCATAGATTCGACCGCGGAAGTAGAAAATAGATATTTGTTGTTGTTGACTTCTGGCTGCCTATTCAACTCTATGAAATCAAATTATTCTCATAAGACTTTCTACTGAAAAATCCTAAAGGTCCAAAGAGAAAATAGCACTCGTTGCAACACAAAAGATTTGGGAGTGTATAAAATATCTATTCAAGACTTGCATGCAGGCCTCATAGCAAGCCTTGAATTCGAGCTCCATAGATCCGAACATTTAAATGCTTGTAATCAGAGGAGAGGAAGATTAAGGAGAGATTCTCAATTCTAGAGAAAAACAAGGTTTGGAACCCATGCGATGCGCCTTTCTCCGTAAGCCTAGAAGCAAGTCAAGCGGTAAGAAAACCCATATCTGTTTCGTGTTTTTTTTATGATATTGTTTTCGAAGATAGGACAGGCCAGGGGCAGGTGTCTTCGTGAGATCCGATGCTTTTTCTAAAGTAGGTATGAGATATCTGGTATGCAATGCGATATGAGAGATATGTTTTCCTTTCCGAACAGGCTATATTGCTTTATATCTCTATCCTTTCCGTCCTCCCGGCTAGATGAATCACTTCATCCTTCTTTCCAAGCAGGTGGCAAAGGGTATCTTAGAATTTGTTTTTTCCTTATTATTAATATTTTTTCTTCTTTATTAAGAGATATTTTACTTTCCCATAGAGTACTATTCTTCCTTCAGTGAATTTTCGGGTGTCCCCCTTTATAGGTTTTCCCTTGCCCTTTCTCTGGTCTTGTTGTTGTTGTTCTCTTTTTTATTTAGTTATGTCGTCTTTATTCTTGTTTTTCTGCAGCTCTTGCTTCTGGCTCCGCTGGCTGCTCTCGGGCATGCTCGCTGGACACCTTGTTGTGACTGTTTCGGTTTGTTCCTTCCTCCTTTTTTTCCAAATTGTTCTGCCACCACCGTTGAGGTTGTTTTTAGACCAGCTAGAGGCTAAAGACGCCACAAGGAGGAGGTTGGTTTTCGCCAGGGACCACAATTAAAGATCAACAAAGAGAAGTCTTTTAACATACACGTCTTACAGATCAGTCTAAATTCCCTCCAATTGAAAAAAGGTTAAGTTTCATCCTTTCTAGCTTGACAGCCACCTGTGCTCCGAGATGGATTCTGTTAATGCAATCCCTAAGAGTATTATTGCTAGAGAGATTGCAAAAGCCCTTGACGGCCTTTGTTCTCTCGCTACCTCCTCTGTGCTTATCCCAAGTGGATCGAAAGTTTGGTTCTCCGAGGGCAAAAACCAGTCCCTCGCCACCTGGTTAAGGAGTTCATTATAATACTCACAGGGACTGCTGACTTGATGAGTATTACATGCATCAACAAGGAATATTTTTAGCCCCAACGACAAACGAACCTACGTTCGGGCATTTTCGGGGAGTAGCCCGCTTCCCACAATAGGGCAATTCCTAGCACATAATAAAGGGAGCCATTAAAAGGTGACTAAAACACCAGAAACGGCGACTACCCGAGCTAATGATAGATGCAATAACACTTTCCAGCCAAGTCCAATTAATTGATCATAACGATATCGTGAAAATGCTACACAAACCCATATATATAGGAACATAAATAGAATCAGCATGATACTAAACCAGATTGAGCCTAGGATCTTCTTGGAAATGGGAAGATCTAGGATAGGCGGCCAACCTCTTGGAGAGAGCAATGTGCATAGACGAGGTGAGTAAGGATGCAGCTCCGTGGACCGCTTGTCGGGCTTGATAGGTGGTGGTATCGTACCTTTCTAAAAGGAACCGTATGTGACACTCTCGCGTCATACGACTTCGTCCCGGAATCAGGACCTTTCATTTCCTTTGACCAACGGGTTCTCAAACCAACTTGTCATCCATACTCCATTCCTTTTCCTATCGGTCGATCGTCTTCAAACCTCGATAAGCGGTTTTTTTTTTTATATATTCATTCATTGATTGATTCAAGGTAGCTTTAGCTTGCTTTCAAGTCCAAGCGCTAGCAGCGGCAGAAGCTAGTAACCCGAAGCGAACTTCAGGGCCAAAAAGGCTTTTTTATGTCGAAAGCCCCAAAACTAGCTATCTTATAGCAGACAACTAAGGCAAGCCTACTCAACTAACCTCATAAGTAAAGGCATGTTCGCATCGCAACTAATAGAAAAAAAACAAATACGACTAGACTAAAGTATAGAGGCATTCGGGATGCGACTAGTCGCTTCTGGCGAAGCTTCTAGAAGGCCGACCACTACATAGAGAGATCCATATACCAGTCATGAGCGATAGCAAAGCCTAGAGAGACGGAAGTAGTAGTTTCCAGGACGAAGCCGAGCCAATACGATAGGCGAGCGAAGGGAAGCGCGAAGGGCGAAGCCATTAATGTCGTGGCGAATGAGGCCTACTATACGTATACGGGATTAGTAACCGGTGAAAAAAAAAATTCAGCAAACTATTGAAGCTATCAGTGTGATTGATCAGACAAATACCAAGGGCTTTCGGTAGACTTCTTTCATTTCCGAATTTGCTTCCGACAAGTCCTAGCATTAGTATGAGTTCGTTGACCACGTAAGGGTGATCTATCTTGATGACGAATTCCACGATAACAAGAAATCAAAATTAATCGTTTGATGTCTGCTCGTTCTCCCCTCTTCAATTCCCAATGAATAACATGATCGTGACCTATCATTTGTTCGATTTGGTCGATCTGATACTTAGTTAATTCTTTTATCTTTATGTTCCCACTGATACCTAATCGATAGCGAACTTGAATAACCTTTTAAGGTCCAATTCCATCAATTTTTGTTGAGGCAATTCTTACTTGTTCATCGGCAACTAATCTAGCTCCTGAAATATATAACATTCTTGATCTTTCCTTTTACTAGTCTTCTCGGCTGGAATCATAAATGGGTTGTTTCATGTCTGGTGATATTTTCTATGGGTAGAACTACTGTGAGCAGTCTAAACTTCGACCCTTATTTATTCCATTTATGTTCTCGTACCTAAGCCCTAAAAAAAATCAAGAGTCTTGTGGAGGATAATTTCACACTTATTTCACTAAATCAGTGAGAAAGTGCTTCGCGATGAGTTGTAGTCTCAAGATGGAAGTTTTTCGTCTTTAAGATAGTGCATAAGGCATTTTAAGGCCACTATGTTTGTATCCCCCGACTCATAATCGAAGTTGTCACGCCCCAACTCGACCCCTCCTACAATCAGTCAGGACGCAACAAAATTTTGATAGTATAAGGACAGTAATTAAGACACCGAGGCTCTAAACCAACCTCTTAAAAACAACATGCAACCAACTCCACAAACCATTCAACAATCAACTCCTCAATTAAAATTAAAAACATACAACATAACCATATTATACAATAATCATTCCTTCAACAACCCATTCATAGTTATACGCCTCCGTTCCAACTTAGTACATAGGCCATTCATACATTTCAAAATAGGTTATACAAAACATGGTTTTACAACAACTAAGATAATCTCATGGCAATGACTCCTGCACATAAGACTCATCCACATACGGCACATTTCCCTCTTCAGGAGGCACATACCCGTAGTCAGAATCAGTAACACCTGCATGCATGCAATAATTGAGAGTGAGCTTATATAAAACAAGCCCAGTGAGGATCCGATAGATCTCTAACAGTATTTACTATACTCCTTGGAAATGATCCTTTGAGCAGTAAACACACAATAAAACATCAATAACAATATAAACACATAACTATAATGACCAATCAATAAAGGATACTCTAGTTGGTGTAGCTCCAAACGCCATCACGATCTCAACCATTCTTCTTGTAACTCCCCATTACTCACGCACCCGAGGTACCTCACTAGCCTCGCCCTCCATGACACCTCCGTCATGCGAGCTGGAGGTAGTCTCTGGTAGTCATGTCGTTATCTACCCGACAGCCCGATGCTGCCAGAGAGGTGGTACACACATACCAAGACTCAGAAATAATAATAAACATCATTCACAGGAGGACAATCTAGAAGAATTTCCTAACTCCTGGTTCATCAATCATCAATCAATAATCATCAATTGTCATCAATATAACATCAAGTAATCAATTAAACAACAAACAACTAAGTTAGATGACAAAGTAGACAATCCAACTTAACATGCATTAAACACGTAATCTAACCCGGTCTAACCATTTACAACTCACAATTCAATCACTCAAATACCATATAATCAACTAAAGGCTCAATTCAACAATATAAAGAAAGACAACCAAAACTTCAAATAATCATATCTTACATTCTACTAATCCAAACAACTCCAAATCAGTTTCTAACACTCACCCATTCAATCAACTACATTAGCCCTCTCGGAAACCAACCAAGACACATAAAAATCAAGCCCAACAACCCTAAAACCATAATGCACCTAGGCTGAAAATTTTGGATTTTGCACACAAACATCGCAATCGAAAATTCAGTATTATAACGGCACTACCACGTAATTAACAAACTTTTAAAAATCGACGGCAATCGATTCCAACCACTACAACTCAAAATAATCAACAAATGGCTAATCTATCAACTTTAAATACCCAAAAATAAAAATTTATGCTACAACGGTTCAAATCTCACAAGAATATATATAAATGATCCCTAGCATGCACTGACCAATAATATAACTTTAAATTAATATTCTAACGGTTCAAAATACAATTATAAGAAAAAACATAAAAAAATGACTTTTGAGATCTAGAATTTTTCTCTCACCTTTGATGTGTTTTGATGCAAGAAATGTGTAGAATGGATGCCCAACAAGCGAAATTAAGCTTTGAATGAAGTGATTTGGACTTGAATTGCAAAATCTATGAGAAAAATGCTTTGAAAAGCCTTGAAAATGCTTTATTCTTCCTCCTCCTTGAACTCTCAGTTTTGTGCATGTTTTTGGGGTGTTTTTGGCTTATTTTAATGTGTGTTGATGCATATATAACTTAAGTCAACAAAATGGAAAAAGTCAAAGTTGAAGCCTTTGTTAGTTTTTAGTATTTCTAGTCTTTTAATTCAATTCCTAGAATATTTTTGCTCAAAACATTTATGCAACCCTTAGACTATTTTAAGTAGTTTATTTTTAGGTGACAAGAAGTTTTACATTCAAACATTTTTACTCGATTCGGTTTAAAACTCGATTTTCGCAAAAGAAAGTGTAAAAACTTTTAAAATTCCAAAACCGATTCAAAATATGTTTTAATCAAATACGGGTCTATTAATACCTGAGGACTAGGTTTTAAAATGTTTAAAACACCCCTGTAAAAATTTTAGCGGACAGGTGTTCAAAACACTATTCCGCAAAATCGACGATAAAATTTTTGATTCCGTTTTTTATGAAAATTTCATGAATGCACAAATAGCATGTATTAGGAATATAAATCACTTTTTTAACACATTCTAACTCATATAATACATAAATAGGGCAAGACACGTAAATCGAGGTAAAGACAAAAACTGGGATTTCACATTCTTTCCTCCTTAAAACAATTGCGTCTGCGCAATTCTCGAACTGACAGACAATTAAATCCTCAATCGTTACACTTAAGAATACTACTCTTAGTTCCCATTTATCTCTTAGGATGACACCTAACCAAATACCTCAAAAGAACAAACTCTGTTGACTGCAAGATGATTATCATAATTCCAAGACAATCTTCAATTCATAAGTCTCTTCTACCTAATATCATATTGCATATGAAATAATTCACAACTCAAAAGTCTTAGCATGATACCACTACTTATCAATCATCCCCTACTACATAAAAGAGCTCTATGAACACCCCGAGGGTTTAAAAACTCATTCACAATAACATGAATGATTACTGATCAAATGAATATCTCAAATGTGACATTGTTCAGAATATGGCTCTTTTGAATTTTACAAGGAAATAAGAATCTGGAAAGTCATATTCGAGCCAACAATCAAGTGAACAAGAGGTCAAACATGTTATAGAATCAAGAGGCTAATAGTTTAATAAGAAAGCATGATAACTAAGATAAGGAATGTCTCAACACCTATCAGTTAAATAAGTACAAACAAAGGATGATGACGGATCAAAACAGTGCTGAGTATGTTAAACAAACATTCCTGAACAAGTAAACATTTCAATTCTTGATGATTGTTCAAGGAACCAAGAAGTTAGTTGTAATTGAGGTGAAATGAAATTAAAAGATAAGAGATGATTAATTCAATAGAAAACATGAGTGGCAAGAGTATCTCAGCACACAATAACCAAAGAAGTATAAATAAGAAGGACAATGCCGAGTATATTGAATGAGTAATTATAAGCAAAGTAATGGCTTAGGATTTAATAATAAAACAATAGGATTAACAAAGATCAACAAGAATGACAATGACGTACTTAGGTAGGGAATATAACAAGCAAGTGAAATTTGAACAAGTAAAATGGTATACCAAAGGAAAAATTACTTTCAAATTAATAGTAATAGGATGAAATAAAATACTGAAATAAATGGCTAGAGGTATAGAATGAAATATAGAAGTCTCAAACCTTAACTCCAATAAGCGACATTGCTATAAGAAGTAGATATGAATGTTAAGGATAAAAACAATGTCAAATTAGTATAGGATCCATTAATCTAATAAGCAAAAATTTCAAGAAACAATTGATATGCTAGAAAAGTGTAACTCTCTCTCAAATAAGTGAGAATAGAGTAGAAAAGAATAATAAGACCAATAAAATAGGAAGCACAAAAAGGGTGTCCCACCTACACACTTAAACACCAACAAGTCAAATCCTACAATCTATCTTCCTCCAAAACAAGATACTAAGGAGATCTAGAGAACCTAAGGAGTCATAACAATCACCAAAACAAGATAAATCACTCCAAAAGTTTACATTCCGTACCAGACAAATCACCAAACAAGATAAATCACCGAGTACCCAACAAGATTGACTGATGAAGACTCCAAAATCTAATAACACAATACAGATTCATACTAACCCATTATAACACAAGAGAATCCCCAATCAACAATTTAGAAAGTCATACTACCTAGAACTCAAAAGCTCGATGTAGGCAAGTAAATGTTCAGTCACCAAAATGCATTCTTATTTCCTCAAATAATTCTATCTCCCAACAATTACATCTTCGAACAAAGTAACTTTAGTCAGGAATCACTCCAATTGGCTCCAAGGTTTAAAGATCAAAACTCCAAAATAACCTTTGATAATATAGCAATTCCAAATAGTAGAAATACTCACATGTTATACCACACTTCATTCCATTCACAAATATACATCACTAATTCCTCAAATAAATTTATTCTAAAATAACCTCAAGGAAGTATAGTCTGAGTTGAGACACCAAAAGTGTCTAATCACAACCTCATGGAAACCTCGACTTATGATCCATCTCCAAGTAATAACAAGTTAAACATGGCAACAAAAGTAATTATAATCATCAGGATACATTGCTATTTCCTCGAACAACTTCATTCTCGCTAAAAGAACATCAAGAATAGATCCATTAAATAGAGACTTAAATCCATAAACATAACAATTAAAATCTCACTGATAAACTACTAGAATAATAATAATTCAAAATCACAGCCTACCTCTAGTTCCGAAAGCTCTTACAACCACCCTAGACATTAAAAGGTCACTCACGAGTTAAAACATGTATGTAACTATATCATATGAAAGACAAGTACAACGTAATGCGCAATTATTATACAATGCAACATTATAACATAACACACAATTCAGCATATAAGAAGCCGACATCACATAAATAGGTTATATCACTGAAGTAAGTTATAAACAATTAAAGTCACATAAGCAACAAACGTCACATAAGCAACAAACTTCACATAAGACAAGTTGATCACGTAACTCACATTGGTCACTTAAAGTACATTGAACACCTAAAGCACGTTGTTTCACATAAGCTAGTTATAAAGAATTAAAACCACATAAACTACTAACTTCACACAGACACTTCAAACACATAAAACACATTTGTCACATAATACACATTAATCGCAAAATGCATATTAACTACAACACATTGAGTACGTAAGACATGTTATCTCATAAAACATATTGACCACATTAGTTCACTTAACACGTAAAACGTATTGATCACATAGAAAGTTAGACGCAGAAGTAAATTAATCACATAAACATATTACCATATATTTCACTTTTCTTTCACTTAATACATACTTGCATGCTTAGACCACTACCCACATTCCGAGGATACCCCGGCTGACAGCTAATAGAGCTCTAATACCACTTAAATGTCACTCCCCAACTCGACCCCTCCTACAATCAGTCAGGACGCAACAAAATTTTGATAGTATAACGACAGTAATTAAGACACCGAGGCTCTAAACCAACCTCTTAAAAACAACATGCAACCAACTCCACAAACCATTCAACATTCAACTTCTCAATAAAGTCATCAACATACAACATAACCATATTATATAATAATCATCCTTTCAACATTCCATTCATAGTTATACGCCTCCGTTCCAACATAATACATAGGCCATTCCTACATTTCGAAATAGGTTATACAAAACATGGTTTTTCCACAACTAAGATAATCTCATGGCAATGACTCCTGCACATAAGACTCATCCACATACAGAACATTTCCCTCTTCAAGAGGCACGTACCCGTAGTCAGAATCAGTAACACCTGCATGCATGCAGTAATTGAGAGTGAGCTTATATAAAACAAGCTCAACGAGGATCCAATAGATCTCTAACAGTATTTACTATACTCCTTGGAAATGATCCTTTGAGTAGTAAACACACAATAAAACATCAATAACAATATAAACACATAACTATAATGACCAATCAATAAAGGATACTCTAGTTGGTGTAGCTCCAAACGCTATCACCATCTCAATCATTCTTCTTGTAACTCCCCATTACTCACGCACTCGAGGTACCTCACTAGCCTCGCCCTCCATGACACCTCTGTCATGCGAGTTGGAGGTAGTCTCTTATAGTCATGCCGTTATCAACCCGACAGCCCGATGCTGCCCAAGAGGTGGCACACACATACCAAGACTCAGCAATAATAATAAACATCATTCACATGAGGACAATCTAGAAGAATTTCCTAACTCCCGGTTCATCAATAATCAATCAATAATCATCAATTGTCATCAATATAACATCAAGTAATCAATTAAACAACAAACAACTAAGTTAGTTGATAAAGTAGGCCATCCAACTTAACATGCATTAAACATGTAATCTAACCCTAGTCTAACCATTTACAACTCACAATTCAATCATTCAAATACCACCCAATCAACTAAAGACTCAATTCAACAATTTAAAGAAAGACAACCTGAACTTCAAATAATCATATCTTACATTCTACTAATCCAAAAAACTCCAAATCAGTTTCTAACACTCACCCATTCAATCAACTACATTAGCCCTCTCGGAAACCAACCACGACACATCAAAATCAAGCCCAACAACCCTAAAACCTCAATGCACCTAGGCTGAAATTTTTGGATATTCACACAAACATCGCAATCAAAAATTCGGCATTATAACGGCGCTACCACGTAATTAACAAACTTTTAGAAATCAACATCAATCGATTCTAACCACTACAACTCAAAATAATCAACAAATGGCCAATCTATCAACTTTAAATACCCGAAACTAAAAATTTATGCTACAACAGTTCAAATCTCACAAGAATACATATAAATGATCCCTAGCATGCACTGAGCAATAATATAACTTCAAATTAACATTCTAGCAGTTCAAAATGCAATTATAAACAAAAATATAAAAAATGAATTTTGAGATCTATAATTTTTCTCTCACCTTTGATGTGTTTTGATGCAAGAAAGATGTAGAATGGATACCCAGCAAGTGAAATCAAGATTTGAATGAAGTGATTTGGACTTGAATTGCAAAATCTATGAGAAAAATACTTTGAAAAGCCTTGAAAATGCCTTATTCTTCCTCCTCCTTGAACTCACGGTTTTGTGTGTGTTTTTGGGGTATTTTTGGCTTGTTTTAATGTGTGTTGATGATATATAACTTGAGTCAACGAAATGGAAAAAGTCAAAGTTGAAGCCTTTGTTAGTTTTTAGTACTTCTAGTCTTTAAATTCAATTCCTAGACTATTTTTGCTCAAAACATTTATGCAACCCCTAGACTACGTTAAGCAGTTTATTTTTAGGTGACAAGAAGTTTTACATTCAAACATTTTCTCCCGATTTGGTTTAAAACTTGATTTTCGCAAAAGAAAGTGTAAAAACCTTTAAAATTCCAAAACCGATTCAAAATCCGTTTTAATCAAATATGGGACTATTAATTCCCGAGGACTAGGTTTTAAAACGTTTAAAACATCCCCGTAAAAATTTTAGCGAACAGGTGTTCAAAATACTATTCACCAAAACCGATGATAATATTTTTGATTCCGTTTTTGATGAAAATTTCATGAATGCACATATAGCATGTATTAGGAATATAAATAACTTTTTAACACATTCTAACTCATATAACACATAAATAGGGCAAGACATGCAAATCGAGGTAAAGACAAAAACTGGGGTTTCACATTCTTCTCTCCTTAAAACAATTGCGTCCGCGCAATTCTCGAACTGACAGACAATTAAATCCTCAATCGTTACACTTAACAATACTTCTCTTAGTTACCATTTATCTCTTAACATGACACCTAACCAAATACCTCAAAAGAACAAACTCTGTTGACTGCAAGAAGATTATCATAATTCCAAGACAATCTTCAATTCATAATTCTCTCCCACCTAATATCATATTGCATATGAAAGAAATCGCAACTCCAAAGTCTTAGCATGATACCACTACTTATCAATCATCCCCTACTACACAAGAGAGCTCTATGAATACCCCGAGGGTTTAAAAACTCATTCACGATAACATGAATGATTACTGATCAAAGGAATATCTCAAATGTGACATTGGTCAGAATATGGCTCTTATGAAATTTACAAGGAAATAAGAATATGGAAAATCATATTTGAGCCAACAATCAAGTGAACAAGAAGTCAAACAGGTTAGAGAATCAAGAGGCTAATAGTTTAATAAGGAAGCATGACCACTAAGATAAGAAATGTCTCAGCACCTGTGGCACCCCGATCCCTCTCGAGACCGGGAGTTCTATCAATCGATCTAATCGCAACCCAAACCAAACCCGGGCATAATTTTCAGGGAAAACGGACGGAGTCTCCCCTGTTTCTAGGCGAAATGTAAAACCTGCGACAGCATATAAGAGGACCGATACCATGTCCAAACATTCAAGTACCTCAAGGCCATCCGAGTCTCGGTTCTCAGCAATTAAACTCAGCAACTATACATACATTTCCAATTTAAAAGCTAACCTATCTCTTTTCATTTTGGCAAGTACATTCGAACTTGACGATTAAACCATACTAAGCTACTGCATAAAATAAACTATCATGCCATTCTAACTCTTTTCCTTTGGACATTACAGACATGCATTTGAAGTTAAGTTACAACAACTAGATACATAATCTAACTTATCAAACTACTTCAACTACTTAGCTAGATTAAATTACATTTCTTTTAACAATAAATACATACAACATATGAACATACATCTTTACATCTTTGACAGCTCAAGCCACAAAGCACGGAAGACAACTCCTCAGGCACGAACTAACACATATCCATGAACTTTTCAGCTAACAAGGCATTTCCTGAAATGTGGTGGTGAGGAGTGAGTATACACAACACATATACTCAGTGAGGGCGAGACAGATATCGAGTTGGAGAGAAAGAAGATCGTGCAATGCAAATAATCATAATTAAGCAATAAAGGCAATAAAGACAATAAGGAAACATTCAATACAAACAACAATACTATAGGCAATCAAGAAAGCATTAACACAGCCCTTTAAAGCTATACCACACTCTGAAGGCTATGGTTCACTCATACGAGCAATGTACCATTTTACGAGCGATACATCAATCTCGAGCTTGATGTTAACAACGATGACAATAAGCGCGCATCCACCTTATAACACCAGTTTGGAATACCCCGGAAGTATCCATCAATTCTACGACCCAAATCTCCCTGGGAGGCAACCCAAGCGAGAAAGGGAATAGCAGCGGAGCTAGAGCAACCAACACTGGCAACCCGAGGCTACCCAGAGAGGCCCATCACTCACGCGCGAGACACTATGCAATGCAAGACTCGATACAAGGCAATAAATGAGCGATAGCACAACAATACAAACTAGTGACAACAAACGAGATAACAAGCAATCACAATCAATACTAGCATTCAACTAACTTTTCAAGCATAACAAGCAATAATAAGCAACAATAACAACATTTAAACAAGTAACGGCAGTTCAAACACGAAAACAACAAATATCACTATTCAACCCCAACTTCCAAGGACAATTACGAGCAAACGAGCTACGGGATTAGGAAACCGATTTCACTACATTCACTCAGGCACTACAAGGCACATTTCTATGTCACTAAACTTCACTTTCTCACCTGAGACTCGAAAGTCCACCTACTGCGTTTGAACTACAGCTATGCTAATCGGTCATTCAATCAACGCCACAACAGCGCCAAAAGTGCTTCCATACCCTCAATTGCAAAACCCCCAACTCAATTCGAGCACGGTCAACTTTTGGTCAAACGGCCCCTTTACTTTCTTTGTCTAATTTCCAATTTTAACAAAGGCCGATCCGTTTTTATTTCACATTTTATCTTTCTATCACTAATGGCACCTATGCAAATCAATCAATCGCAATTCGGACCGAAATTTGAAATTCTATGGTTTACTATTCATAATTCACTATTCATGTTCTTCCCCAATTTTAAATACGCCGTTTCAACCGTAAAAATTGCTAAATAACTAACAAGCAATGCTCTACGAACCCTAAGCAAGCTATTTCAAGCAATAACAGGCATTATAACGCGATAAATATCAAATCTAAAAAATTGACTCAAAAATCAAATTCATATTAAAATGCACAAAAGCGTGAAAACCCTCACAGAGATTGAAGACCAAGACCCGCAAGGACCCGAGCCACGACCCCCGAGCAATTCCACGCGCAATTGTAGAAAAAAATGCAAGAAAATCTTTTTCTTTTTCTCCCCTTGAAGCTTCGGTCATGGCTAGGACAAAATGGTCATTTGGCATTTTGTTTTGTTTGATTTTTGCATTGTTTTATTATTTATTAGGTGACAAGGGGAATTTTGGTCATTTGCAAAATCAAACTTAAGTTAAAATTGGTCAATTAAGCTTATTTTGATGCTATTTAATCCAATTCAAGTTAGAGCAATGCAATTTTAATGAAAACCGACTAAAACTAGCTAATTTAAACTAGAAACATTATTTTTGAAATCCGAGGAATATTCTTCCAACTTTTATTTTCGAAATGCTACGATCGAACGGTCCATAATCGATCGCTAATAAAGTGATAATCAATAATATAAAACTTTAATTATTTGAAAATTAGAATGGTAGAATAGTTTAAAATTCACTCCTGCTCGAAGTTACTTTCCTCATTTATTTGAAACCCGAGTGATTTTAATGCAAGACAATTAAAACCGATTACTAAAATAATCAATATTTATTTAAAAATAATTAATTTAACTATTTCTAGAATATTTTCCATGAATTATGAAACTAGTGTGAAGATACAAGAGAATTAGTTAACATAAACACGTAGTCAGATGCAACTAAATGCTAATATCTAAAATGGCACTTAATCGAACACAAGTAAATAAATCTAATTACTATAAACAATAAAAATAAGTGATAATCTTTAGTTAATCAATATAAAAATTATTGAATGTTTTTTAGAAGAAATCTCAAAATAGTGCAAAAATAGATGTTTAACTAATTAAACACTCAACTAAATGCGGTTAGATGCCATTAAATGCATGCCAAGTTCGGGTTATCACAGCACCTATCAGTTAAATAAGTACAAACAAAGGACGATGACGGGTCAAAACAGTGCTGAGTATGTTGAACAAAAATTTCTGAACAAGTAGACATTTCAATTCTTGATGATTGTTCAAGGAACCAAGAAGTAAGTTGTACTTGAGGTGAAATGAAATTAAAAGATAAGAGATGATTAATTCAATAGAAAACATGAGTGGCAAGAGTATCTCAGCACGCAATAACCAAAGAAGTATAAATAAGAAGGACAATGCCGAGTATATTGAATGAGCAATTACAAGCAAAGTAATGGCTCAGGATTTAATAATAAAACAATAGGATTAACAAGGATCAACAAAAATGACAATGATGTACTTAGGTAGGGAGTACATCAAGCAAGTGAAATTCGAACAAGTAAAATGGTATAGCGAAGGAAAAATTACTTTCAAATGAATAGTAATAGGATGAAATGAAATATTGAAATCAATTGCTGGAGATATAGAATGAAATATAGAAGTCTCAAACCTTAACTCCAATAAGCGACATTGCTATAAGAAGAAAATATGAATGTTAAGAATAGAAACAATGTCAAATGAGTATAGGATCCATTAGTCAAATAAGCAAAACTTTCAAGAAACAATTGATATGCTAGAAAAGTGTAACTCTCTCTCAAATAAGTGAGAATAGAGTAGAAAAGAATAATAAGACCAATAGAATAGGAAGCACAAAAAGGGTGTCCCACCTACACACTTAAACACCAACAAGTCAAATCCTACAATCTATCTTCCTCCAAAACATGATCCTAAGGAGATCTAGAGAACCTAAGGAGTCATAACAATCACCAAACAAGATAAATCACTCCAAAATTTTACATTCCGTACCAGACTAATCACCAAACAAGATAAAGCACCGAGTACCCAACAAGATTGACTGATGAAGACTCCAAAATCTGATAACACAATACAGATTCATACTAACCAATTATAACACAAGAGAATCCCCAATCAACAATTTAGAAAGTCGTACCACCTAGAACTCAAAAGCTCGATGTAGGCAAGTAAATGTTCAGTCACCAAATGCATTCTTATTTCATCAAATAATTCTATCTCCCAACAAATACATCTTCGAACAAAGTAACTTTAGTCAGGAATCACTTCAATTGGCTCCAAGGTTTAAAGATCAAAACTCCAAAATAACCTTTGATAATATAGCAATCCCAAATAGTAGAAATACTCACATGTTATACCAAACTTCATTCCATTCACAAATATACATCACTAATTCCTCAAATAAATTTATTCTAAAATAACCTCAAGGAAGTATAGTCTGAGTTGAGACACCAAAAGTGTCTAATCACAACCTCATGGAAACCTCAACTTATGATCCATCTCCAAGTAATAACAAGTTAAACATGGCAACAAAAGTAATTATAATCATCAGGATACATTGCTATTTCCTCGAACAACTTCATTCTCGCTAAAAGAACATCAAGAATAGATCCATTAAATAGAGACTTAAATCCATAAACATAACAATTAAAATCTCACTGATAAACTACTAGAATAATAATAATTCAAAATCACGGCCTACCTCTAGTTCCGAAAGCTCTTACAACCACCCTAGACATTAAAAGGTCACTCACGAGTTAAAACATGTATGTAACTATATCATATGTGTAACGCCCGAGATTTAGCCATGCATTTAATTACTGTTGCATCCCTTGTTTGCGCATTTACTTCTATGCCTTATTAACTGACTTTGTGACTACTATTCACTCCGTTTTTAAACTACTTTCTATTAGTTAATTAGCATTTTTATTAAATCATATTAATTGTCAAAGTAATGAGAAAAATGTGCATTTGAGCTAGAAGCGTTAGGAGGGCTCGTTTAGAAAATGATTTTTGTAGTTGAATGAATAGTGTTACGTAACCAACTTGGAGTTTAATTAGCTAACATTAAAATTACGCTTAGGACTTGTTTCTAACTAGCTTGACTCACATTTTGACCATACACTTAAATTAAAACAACTCACCTAAGCTTATATACCCCTCAAACAACTCACCTTATATCATAACTAGCAAAAATCAAAACAAAAAAGTGCTGAATTTTACTGTAGCAAATCCGAGAATAGTGTAGGAGGAGAATGAGAGGATTTTGCTCATCAAATCTTCAAGCCAAGCCAAGCCAAGCTAGGAGCAAGTAGTTTAGGGTGTTTGCTAGCCTCCCGAGAGTTCCTACGCGCAATTGGTGAGGGTTTTCATGACTTTTTATGCATATCTAAAATGTTACATTTTTCTTGATTTGTTGAAAATGTTATCAAATGCTATTGCAAAGCTTATCTATGCTATTATACCTTGTATATAAGTGCTAGAGAACACATTTGAGCTATTAGTTCGCATTTTAAACGGTAGAAATCGATAGTTAATTCGTAGGGGTGAATAGTGACGGGAATTCTAGGGTTTTGTGTAATTGCGCATTTTAACTTGATTCAATGCTTCTAATAGATGCCTTAGGTGCTAATGAAGATAGCCTAATAGCCCCGTGCACTTGAATTGCTTTAAAATCGCATAAAACGTAAAATAGCCGACTTTAAGTTGGGGCTTTCGGGGTTAATGCGAATCCGGGTGGATTCGGGCTTCGATTCTAGTATCCTTAGGCTACCTAGGTGCTATAGATGCCTTGATATCCCTTGTTTGAAGCCCGGACAATGTAGGTGTGGTTTAAAGCCAAAAGAGGGAAATTGGGGCTTTCGGGGTAAACGCGGGCATTTGATTGAGTTCGAGGGTTGAGAGGGTACCTTGGGGGTTAGTTAGAAGGTTGGGAGAGTTTCCTTTGAAAATGAAATCATTAACTTTGGTTTAGAAGAGAAATAGTTCGAAAAACAAAGGGGTTTAGGTGCAATTTAAGTTGTCTCACACTTCTAAACCCATGTCAGGACTTCTTGAGTGTTTATATGTGATTTTAAATTGATTTGGAGCTTTTGGAATGATTCTATGCTTATTTGGTATAAGTTCATTTGTAAACTGCTTATTAGCTTCTATCTTTGCTTCTATCCTAATTGCAACGAGGTCAACCTACTTTGTTGATCCTCATATGTGTTAATGCTTATATTATTGTTATTAACTTGCCATCGTTGAGTGCATTGCATAGTGGTTGCGCAACCATAGTGTCGGGGCGGATGTGTTGAATATCGGCTGGGCAGCAGAGGGCTTGCCGGTGGATATTCAAACTCCGTGCCCTATTCCCTCATTCGCCTGGTCCGGAGATTGCCAGGGGATGTTGGGTCGTAGGATTCGGGGTACATCCGGAGTACACCCACTGGAGTGTTTGGGGTTATGCCGGCTTATCGTGATCGTGCTCGTGGTTCGTGGATCGTGATTGAAGACCAGTGAAGATTGGTGTATAGGGGATTGTGTGAAACGTATCCTTTTAAATGTGTGGTTATTTAAGTTATCGTTGTTTCTTTAATTGTCTAAGTGTTATTGTTGTATAATTGTATTATATGTTGCATTGCACGCCCCGGGACTATATCCCTCACTGGGCAACAGTGGTTGCTCATACCTCACTAACATGTTTCAGGTGGCGCAGTTGGAGGAGTTGCCCTAGTTGCTGTGTGTTGTTCTGAGGTGGCTGTGCCTTCTTGTTTCTATCTGGTATTTGTGTATCTATTTTGTGGCCTAAGGGCTTTGTTTATATTGGTTGCTGTAAGAAGTTGAAGGATAGTTGGTTGTAGTGTAGATTTGAGAACCGATGTCTTGTAATAACTTATGTTTCTGCTTTTATTCACTTTGCATGCTTGGGAATGAATGGCTTAATGTAGAATGTTTTATCTTCTAAGTATGTTTTAACGTTATCCTAGGAGGTCATGGCTACTAGATTATGTTGTAAACAATATTACTTGCATGCTTGTGTGGTTTTGGAACTATTGTTTGCTTCAAGGCTCGGATGGCCTTGAATTTTTAAATATTTAGTTATGAAAAGTTCATTTATCTTGTGGTTATCTCATTTGAGAGTTTACAGGTTTTCAAAATGTCCATAGTATAGGGGAAACTCTGTCCGTTTTTCCCTAAAAATTTTGTGACCGGGTTTGGTATTGGGTTGAGAATAGCATGGTTATTAGAGCCTCCGGTCTCGTGAGGGATCGGGGCGTTACAATATGAAAGACAAGTACAACGTAATGCGCAATTATTATACAATGCAACATTATCACATAACACACAATTCAGCATATAAGAAGCCGACATCACATAAATAGGTTATATCACATAAGTAAGTTATAAAAAATTAAAGTCACATAAGCAACAAACTTCACATAAGACAAGTTGATCACGTAACTCACATTGGTCACTTAAAGTACATTGAACACCTAAAGCACGTTGTTTCACATAAGCTAGTTATAAAGAATTAAAACCACATAAACTACTAACTTCACACAGACACTTCAAACACATAAAACACATTTGTCACATAATACACATTAATCACAAAATGCATATTAACTACAACACATTGAGTACGTAAGACACGTTATCACATAAAACATATTGACCACATTAGTTCACTTAACACGTAAAGTGTATTGATCACATAGAAAGTTAGATACATAAGTAAATTAATCACATAAACATATTAACATATATTTCACTTTTCTTTCACTTATTACATACTTGCATGCTTAGGCCCTTACCCACATTCCGAGGATACCCCGACTGATAACTAATCAAGCTCTGATACCACTTAAATGTCACGCCCCAACTCGACCCCTCCTACAATCAGTCAAGACGCAACTAAATTTCGGCAGTATAACGATAGTAAGTAAGACACCGAGGCTCTAAACCAACCTCTTAAAAACAACATGCACCCAACTCCACAAACCATTCAACAATCAACTCCTCAATTAAAATAAACAACATACAACATAACTATATTATACAATAATCATTCCTTCAACAACCCATTCATAGTTATGCGCCTCCGTTCCAACTTAGTACATAGGCCATTCCTATATTTCGAAATAGGTTATACAAAACATGGTTTTTCCACAACTAAGATAATCTCATGGCAATGACTCCTGCACATAAGACTCATCCACATACGACCCATTTCCCTTTTCAGGAGGCACATACCCATAGTTAGAATCAGTAACACCTGCATGCATGCAATAATTGAGAGTGTGCTTATATAAAACAAGCTTAGTGAGGATCCGATAGATCTCTAATAGTAATTACTATACTCCTTAGAAATGATCCTTTGAGTAGTAAACACACAATAAAACATCAATAACAATATAAACACATAACTATAATGACCAATCAATAAGGATACTCTAGTTGGTGTAACTCCAAACGCTATCACGATCCCAACCATTCTTCTTGTAACTCACCATTACTCACGCACCCGAGGTACCTCACTAACCTCGCCCTCCATGACACCTCCGTTATGCGAGCTGGAGATAGTCTCTGGTAGTCATGCCGTTATCAAACCGACAACCCGATACTACCCGAGAGGTGGCACACACATACCAAGACTCAGCAATAATAATAAACATCATTCACAGGAGGACAATCTAGAAGAATTTCCTAACTCCCGGTTTATCAATAATCAATCAATAATCGTCAATAATCATCTATTATCATAAATTGTCATCAATATAACATCAAGCAATCAATTAAACAACAAACAACTAAGTTGGATGACAAAGTAGGCCATCCAACTTAACATGCATTAAACATGTAATCTAACCCTAGTCTAACCATTTACAACTCACAATTCAATCTTTTAAATACCACCCAATCAATTAAAGGCTCAATTCAACAATTTAAAGAAAGACAACCTAAACTTCAAATAATCATATCTTACATTCTACTAATCCAAACAACTCAAAATCAGTTTCTATCACTCACCCATTCTATCAACTACATTAGCCCTCTCGGAAACCAACCAAGACGCATCAAAATCAAGCCCAACAACCCTAAAACCTCAATGCACCTAGGCAGAAATTTTTGGATTTTCACACAAACATCGCAATCGAAAATTTGGCATCATAACGGCGCTACCACGTAATTAACAAACTTTTAGAAATCGACAGCAATCGATTCCAACCACTACAACTCAAAATAATCAACAAATGGCCTATCTATCAACTTTAAATACCCAAAACTAAAACTTTATGCTACAACGGTTCAAATCTCACAAGAACACATATAAACGATCCCTAGCATGCACTGAGCAATAATATAACTTCAAATTAACATTCTAACAGTTCAAAATGCAATTATAAGGAAAAATTTAAAAACTGACTTTTGAGGTCTATAATTTTTCGCTCACCTTTGATGTGTTTTGATGCAAGAAATGTGTAGAATGGATGTCCAACAAGTGAAATCAAGCTTTGAATGAAGTGATTTGGACATGAATTTCAAAATCTTTGAGAAAAATGCTTTGAAAAGCCTTGAAAATGCCTTATTCTTCCTCCTCCTTGAACTCACGGTTTTGTGTGTGTTTTGGGGGTGTTTTTGGCTTGTTTTAATGTGTGTTGATGATATATAACTTGAGTCAACAAAATGAAAAAAGTCAAAGTTAAAGCCTTTGTTAGTTTTTACTATTTTCTAGTCTTTTAATTCATTTCCTAGACTATTTTTGCTCAAAACATTTATGCAACACTTAGATTATTTTAAGTAGTTTATTTTTAGGTGACAAGAAGTTTTACATTCAAACATATTTACCCGATTCGGTTTAAAACTCGATTTTCGCAAAAGAAAGTGTAAAAATCTTTAAAATTCCAAAACTGATTCAAAATCTGTTTTAATCAAATACGGGTCTATTAATTCCCGAGGACTAGGTTTTAAAACGTTTAAAACACCCTTGTAAAAATTTTAGCAGACAGGTGTTCAAAAATACTATTCACCAAAACCGATGATAAAATTTATGATCCCGTTTTTTATGAAAATTTCATGAATGCACATTAAGCATGTATTAGGAGTATTAATCACTTATTTAGCACATTCTAACTCATATAACACATAAATAGGGCAAGACATGCAAATCGAGGTAAAGACAAAAATTGAGACTTCACATTCTCCCCTCTTTAAAACAATTGCGTCCGCGCAATTCTCAAACTGACAGACAATTAAATTCTCAATCGTTACACTTAAAAGAACTTCTCTTAGTTCCTATTTATCTCTTAGGATGACACCTAACCAAAGATCTCAAAAGAACAAACTCTGTCGACTACAAGATAATTATCATAATTCCAAGACAATCTTTAATTCATAATTCTTTGCCACCTAATATCATATTGCATATGAAAGAATTCGCAACTCCAAAGTCTTAGCATGACACCACTACTTATCAATCATCACCTACTACACAAAAGAGCTCTATGAATACCCCGAGGGTTTAAAAACTCATTCACGATAACATGAATGATTATTGATTAAAGGAATATCTCAAATGTGACATTGGTCAGAATATGGTTCTTATGAAATTTACAAGGAAATAAGAATATGGAAAGTCATATTCGAGCCAATAATCAAGTGAACAAGAGGTCAAACAGGTTAGCGAATCAAGAGGCTAATAGTTTAATAAGGAAGCATGATAACTAAGATAAGAAATGTCTCAGCACCTATCAGTTAAATAAGTACAAACAAAGGACGATGACGGGTCAAAACAGTGCTGAGTATGTTGAACAAAAATTTCTGAACAAGTAGACATTTCAATTCTCGATGATTGTTCAAGGATCCAAGAAGTAAGTTGTACTTGAGGTGAAATGAAATTAAAAGATAAGAGATGATTAATTCAATAGAAAACATGAGTGGCAAGAGTATCTCAACACGCAATAACCAAAGAAGTATAAATAAGAAGGACAATGGCGAGTATATTGAATGAGCAATTACAAGCAAATTAATGGCTCAGGTTTTAATAATAAAACAATAGGGTTAACAAGGATCAACAATAATGTCAATGGTGTACTTAGGTAGGGAGTACATCAAGCAAGTGAAATTCGAACAAGTAAAATGGTATACCGAAGGAAAAATTACTTTCAAATGAATAGTAATAGGATGAAATGAAATATTGAAATCAATGGCTGGAGGTATAGAATGAAATATAGAAGTCTCAAACCTTAACTCCAATAAGCGACATTGCTATAAGAAGCAAATATGAATGTTAAGAATAAAAACAATGTCAAATGAGTATAGGATCCATTAATCCAATAAGCAAAACTTTCAAGAAACAATTGATATGCTGGAAAAGTGTAACTCTCTCTCAAATAAGTGAGAATAGAGTAGAAAAGAATAATAAGACCAATAGAATAAGAAGCACAAAAGGGGTGTTCCACCTACACACTTAAACACCAACAAGTCAAATCCTACAATCTATCTTCCTCCAAAACAAGACAATAAGGAGATCTAGAGAACCTCAGGAGTCATAACAATCACCAAATAAGATAAATCACTCCAAAATTTTACATTCCGTACTAGACCAATCACCAAACAAGATAAATCACCGATTACCCAACAAGATTGACTGATGAAGACTCCAAAATTTGATAACACAATACAGATTCATACTAACCCATTATAACACAAGAGAATCCCCAATCAACAATTTAGAAAGTCATACCACCTAGAACTCAAAAGCTCAATACAGGCAAGTAAATGTTCAGTCACCAAAATGCATTCTTATTTCCTCAAATAATTCTACCTCCCAACAATTACATCTTCGAACAAAGTAACTTTAGTCAGGAATCACTCCAATTGGCTCCAAGGTTTAAAGATCAAAACTCCAAAATAACCTTTGATAATATAGCAATCCCAAATAGTAGAAATACTCACATGTTATACCAAACTTCATTCCATTCACAAATATACATCACTAATTCCACAAATAAATTCATTCTAAAATAACCTCAAGGAAGTATGGTCTGAGTTGAGACTTCAAAAGTGTCTAATCACAACCTCACGGAAACCTCAACTTATTATCCATCTCCAAGTAATAACAAGTTAGACATGGCAACAAAAGTAATTATAATCATCAAGATACATTGCTATTTCCTCGAACAATTTCATTCTTGCTAAAAGAACATCAAGAATAGATCCATTAAATAGAGACTTAAATCCATAAACATAACAATTAAAATCTCACTGATAAACTACTAGAATAATAATAATTCAAAATCACGGCCTACCTATAGTTCCGAAAGCACTTACAACTACCCTAGACATTAAAAGGTCACTCACGAGTTAAAACATGTATGTAACTATATCATATGAAAGACAAGTACAACGTAATGCGCAATTATTATACAATGCAACATTATCATATAACACACAATTCAACATATAAGAAGCCAACATCACATAAACAGGTTATATCACAGAAGTAAGTTATAAACAATTAAAGTCACATAAGCAACAAACTTCACATATGACAAGTTGATCACTAACTCACATTGGTCACTTAAAGTATATTGAACACCTAAAGCACGTTGTTTCACATAAGCTAGTTACAAAAAAATTAAAACCACATAAACTACTAACTTCACACAAACACTTCAATCACATAAAACATATTTGTCACATAATACACATTAATCACAAAATGCATATTAACTACAACACATTGAGTACGTAAGAAACGTTATCACATAAAACATATTGATCACATTAGTTCACTTAACACGTAAAGCATATTGATCACATAGAAAGTTAGACACATAAGTAAATTAATCACATAAACATATTAACATATATTTCACTTTTCTTTCACTTAATACATACTTGCATGCTTAGACCACTACCCATATTCCGAGGATACCCCGGCTGACAGCTAATCAAGCTCTGATACCACTTAAATGTCACGCCCCAACTCAACCCCTCCTATAATCAGTCAGGACGCAACGAAATTTTGGCAGTATAACGACAGTAATTAAGACACCGAGGCTCTAAACCAGCCTCTTAAGAACAACATGCAACCAACTCTACAAATCATTCAACAATCAATTCCTCAATTAAAATAAACAACATACAACATAACCATATTATACAATAATCATTCCTTCAACAACCCATTCATGGTTATACGCCTCCGTTCCAACTTAGTACAAAGGCCATTCCAACATTTTGAAATAGGTTATACAAAACATGGTTTTACAACAACTAAGATAATCTTATGGCAATGACTCCTGCACATAAGACTCATCCACATACGGCACATTTCCCTCTTCAGGAGGCACATACCCGTAGTCAGAATCAGTAACACCTGCATGCATGCAATAATTGAGAGTGAGCTTATATAAAACAAGCCCAGTGAGGATCTAATAGATCTCTAACAGTATTTACTATACTCCTTGGAAATGATCTTTTGAGCAGTAAACACACAATAAAACATCAATAACAATATAAACACATAACTATAATGACCAATCAATAAAGGATACTCTAGTTGGTGTAGATCCAAACGCCATCACGAACTCAACCATTCTTCTTGTAACTACACATTACTCACGAACCCGAGGTGCCTCACTAGCCTCGCCCTCCATGACACCTCCGTCATGCGAGCTGCAGGTAGTCTCTGGTAGTCATGCCGTTATTAACCTGATAGCCCGATGCTGCCCAAGATGTGGCACACACATACCAAGACTTAACAATAATGATAAATATCATTCGCAGGAGGACAATCTAGAAGAATTTCCTAACTCCCAGTTCATCAATAATCAATCAATAATCATCAATAATCATCAATTACCATCCATTGTCATCAATATAACATCAAGTAATCAATTAAACAACAAACAACTAAGTTAAATGACAAAGTAGGCCATCCAACTTAACATGCATTAAACACGTAATCTAACCCTAGTCTAACCATTTACAACTCACAATTCAATCACTCAATTACCAACTAATCAACTAAAAGCTCAATTCAACAATTTAAAGAAGGACAACCAAAACTTCAAATAATCATATCTTACATTCTACTAATCCAAACAACTCTAAATCAGTTTCTAATACTCACCCATTCAATCAACTACATTTGCCATCTTGGAAACCAACCAAGACACATCAAAATCAAGCCCAACAACCCTAAAACCTCAATGCACCTAGGCTGAAATTTTTGGATTTTCACACAAACATCGCAATCAAAAATTCAGCATTATAACGGTGCTACCACATTATTAACAAACTTTTAGAAATCAACGGCAATCAATTCAAACCATTACAACTCAAAATAATCAACAAATGGCCTATTTATCAACTTTAAATTCCCGAAAATATAAATTTATGCTACAACGGTTCAAATCTCACAAGAATACATATAAACGATCCATAGCATGCACTAAGAAATAATATAGCTTCAAATTAACATTCTAACGGTTCAAAATACAATTATAAGCAAAAACATAAAAAATGACTTTTGAGATCTATAATTTTTCTCTCACCTTTGATGTGTTTTGATGCAAGAAATGTGTAGAATGGATGCCCAACAAGTGAAATTAAGCTTTGAATGAAGTGATTTGGACTTGAATTGCAAAATCTTTGACAAAAATGCTTTGAAAAGCCTTGAAAATGCCTTATTCTTCCTCCTCCTTGAACTCACAGTTTTTCGTGTGTTTTTGGGGTGTTTTTGGCTTGTTTTAATGTGTGTTGATGATATATAACTTAAGTCAAGAAAATGGAAAAAGTCAAAGTTGAAGCCTTTGTTAGTTTTTAGCATTTCTAGTCTTTTAATTCAATTCCTAGACTATTTTTGCTCAAAACATTTATGCAACCCTTGGACTATGTTAAGTAGTTTATTTTTAGGTGACAAGAAGTTTTACATTCAAACATTTTCACCCGATTCGATTTAAAACTCGATTTTCGTAAAAGAAAGTGTAAAAACCATTAAAATTCCAAAACCGATTCAAAATCCGTTTTAATCAAATACGGGTCTATTAATTTCCGAGGACTAGGTTTTAAAATGTTTAAAACACCCCTGTAAAAATTTTAGAGGACAGGTGTTCAAAACACTATTCACCACAACCGACAATAAAATTTTTTATTCTGTTTTTGATGAAAATTTCATGAACGCACATATAGCATGTATTAGGAATATAAATCACTTTTTTTAACACATTCTAACTCATATAACACATAAATAGGTCAAGACACGCAAATTGAGGTAAAGATAAAAATTGGGGTTTCACAAAAGTGGTCCCGTGCAATCTCATGCGCGGCCATCATTAATTTGGCTGGGCTGCTTGCGATTATAGAATCACCAGCAGAAGCCCCCTTGGCACTTTCTCTATAAAAAAAAAAGCTTTATGCATCATCCAGCAGCGCTGGCTCAGGTTTTTATTCCTTCTACCCAGCTCCCCGAAATCAACGTTCGACTTGCATGTGTTAAGCATATAGCTAGCATTCCTTCTGAGCCAGGATCAAACTTTGATTTTGTGTATGAAAAAATACGTGTTTGATTCTATCTGGTAGAGTCAACTGAATGGAGTTCCTTGTATGTAATTCCAGAACAGATGATTTGTTCCAGGTGTTAGAGTGCCCTTTCGAAATAGGGGCTTTGCTCACATAAGCTTTGATAAACCAACGGGAGTTTCCTTATATCAAAATTTGCGTCACATAATAGTTCTATTACGCGGTCCCACTGGGAAGGGGTAGATTCTGGGGTGAGACGGTCTTGTATCAATTCTTGAAGAAGAGGCAGAATGGAGTCTTCAACCGCGGTATACCCCTTGGCTTGCAGTTCTGTTTGCCCCATTTTTTCTCCTTTGGGCTTTTCGTTAGTGGGAGCACCACTGGTGCTTGCAAGCAATTCTTGTCTACGACCTTGTTTGCCCCCCAGTACCTCGCATTTTTGAAATCACTCTTCCATATTAAAAACAAAAAACAAAACATTATATATACCTAGGTATGGAAATCACTTAGTTTCTAACCTATGGATAAGTGGTTTAAAAACAATGGCTAGAACAGCAACAACTATGTACATTTTCGATTTTCTATTCACTCATGATATGGCCTGGTCAACTTGATCATGATATTGAGGGAAGGGACCCTTTCTTGAACAAACTCTGGATCCTATGTCAAAAAAGTGCATCTCTTTCTCTGTCATTCCTACTTTCTTAATAGTTATAACCTATTAAAAAGGTCGGTTTATTCCAGGAGGCTAGTTTGAAATCCGAACTCGTTGAGGTTCACACCTTTCTTTCTTTATGAAATTACACAGCAAGCTTCCAAATCAGGCGCTTGTGCTTGGTACTAATAGCCTATAGAGTATAGATGGGCTATGGAGAGGCGCGCAACTGTGCTTCCTCGCTTCGCCAAGAAAAGCACTTCTTATTGGGTGAAAGGCGCGGTACAGGCCTACGCTTGTTCCTACGCGAGAGTCTCCGGCTCTTTGGCTCGCCCCTATCTCTAAAGAGGCGTAAGCACCTCACTCGCTCTCGTTCAGTAGCGCTTTCTTCATTCTTTAGATAGCAGAATGAGAGCTCTGAAATTCAATTCAATGAAAGATAGACCCCATAGAAGTAAGCCTAAGACAGTTCAGTGAAGACTTTTCAAATACCTTCCAGCCAGACCACAAAAATTTACAAAACAAAAAATTTATGCTCAACCAACCCGTCTCAATCCATGTCAACCATCAACCAAGGCCTGCACCAACCACCATTACTATCCCTTATCGTTATCTCAGCCCCACCCTTTTCCATAAGTAAGGGAAGGTAAAGCTTTTCAAACAAAGGTGTCTTGGACATATGAAAGCAGGACGATAGCTGTAACACCCCGATCCCTCTCGAGACCGGGAGTTCTATCAATCAATCTAATCACAACCCAAATCCAAACCCGGACATAATTTTTAGGGAAAACGGACGGAGTCTCCCCTGTTTCTAGGCAAAAAGCAAACCTGCGACAGCATATAAGTGGACCAATACCATGTCCAAACATTCAACCACCTCAAGGCCATCCGAGCCTCGGTTCTCAACAATTAAACTCAGTAAACATTCATACATCTCCAAATACTAGACTATTCTAACTCTTTCTTTAAACAATACAAACATGCATTAAAGTTAAGCTATACTAACTAAATACATGAATTAACCTATCATACAACTTCAATAATCCTAATAAAACTTATATTACATTCCTTTTTAACTTTAAATACAAACAACACAAATTATATACATCTCTGCATCTTTGACAATTCAAGCCACATAGCACGCAAGACAACTCTTCAAGCATGATCTTTCACATATCCACGAACTTTCCAGCTAACATGGCAATTTCCTGAAATGTGGTGGTGAGGAGTGAATATACACAACACGTATACTCAGTGAGGGCGAGACAGATATCGAGGTGGAGAGAAAGAAAGTCGTGCAATGCAAATAGACACAGTTAAGCAATAAAGTCAATAAGAAAGCATTCTATACAAACGACAATATAATAAACAATCAAGAAAGCATTAACACAACCAATCAAAGCTATACCACACTTTGAAGGCTATGGTTCACTCATACGAGCAATGTACCATTTCACGAGCGATACATCAATCTCGAGCTTGATGTTGACAACGATGACAATAAGCGCGCAACCACCTTATAACTTCAGTTTGGAATATCCCGGAAGTATCCCATCAATTCTACGACCCAAATCTCCCTGGGAGGCAACCCAAGCGAGAAAAAGGAATAGGACACGGAGCTAGAGCAACCAACACTGGCAACTCGAGGCTACCCAGAGAGGCCCACCACTCACGCGCCTGACACTATGCAATGCAAGACACGATACAAGGCGATAAACGAGCGATAGCACAACAATACAGATTAGAGGCGATAAACAAGATATCAAACATTTACAATCTATAAAGTAACAAGAACAACACTAACAAGCATTATCAAAACTTGACATACAAATTCAATCATAATCAACTTTAACAAGCATAACAAGCATTATTAAGCATTCTATAGGCATTATACTATGAAAACACACAAAATCACAAAATGACCCAAACTTTCAAATCGCTACTACTTTCAAACGAGCCACGAGCTTTGAAAACCGACTTCACCAATCCTCATAGGTCACTATAAGACACGTCTAAAGACCCTGAAACCTACTTAACCCTAGAATTCACGCAAAGCCACGATTTTTCACTTTGCTCGTTTGAACTACCGCTACCCTAACCAAACACCCAACCAACGCCATAATCACACCAAAAGTGCTTCCATGGCCTCCCGAGACAATGTCATCACGCAAAATGATAAAATGTCAAACTTAACCTAAACGACCCCAACTTTCACTAAGCCATTTTTCTCCATTTTTCTATTACACAATCCAATTAAACCACACATTTAGGCATTCTAGCATATCTAGCACCTTCCTACATCAATAGAACACATAACGGAGCAACTTCATCGAAACGGGAGTTTACTATTCATAATTTACTATTCAATTATCAATCTAAATTGCAATTTCGATATTCAACCGCAGAAAATGCTAAAAAGCTATAAATACATGTTCTACAATCAACAAGGAACATTCTTTAAGCAACAAAACGGATAAAATAACAATCTACGCATAATTTCTAAAAATTAAAGTTTAGACATAATATTTTCAAATGCGCAAATAACGATGAAACCCTCACCTTCGACGCTACTAGACGCTAGGAAAACCTCGTAGGATGCCTCAGAAACCATCCCGTGCAAGCTCACGTGAAGATTTGAAGTTTTGAAGATTGAAATCTTTTTTTTCTTCTCTCCATGTTTCGGCCAGCCTTCTCTGTTTTTTCAGCTTTGTTGTTTTATTTTGCAATGTTTTATAAGCCTAAATAAGATGACAAGCCTTGGTCAATTGGTCAAGCTTGGTCAACTAACTTAAAAAGTGGTCAAATTGGCCTATTTCATGCATTTTAAAGCTAAAACAACTAACATAAATCCAATTCTAGTCAATAACAATTAAACCACTAAAATTAAAACACCAACCACTAGTTTTCACTATTTGCTGAGGACTAGAAATCATTTTCTAACTATCACTCTCGATATGCTATGCACTTTACGACAATAAAAGAATAACAATTAAATCTCAAAGAATTTAAGAAGATATAATTTTCGAGAAGTAACATAGTTCAAAATTTACTCCGGCTCAGAGCTACTTTTCATTTAATTGAAAACCAAGCATTAAGATGCAATAAAAATAAAACTGATTAACATAAATATGAAAATAAAGCTACAAATGAATGTTTGACTAAAATAAACACAAAATTCAATACTAACATTTAAGATATCACTTAATTAGATGCAATTAAATGCCATTAAATGAATGCTGGGTTCAGCTTATCACAATAGCATTGAAAGTGGAGAAGAAAGAGGGTGAAGAATGTGCTAAGATAGGAAATATGACTAGGTGGGGACGATGCTTCAAACCTGACCATTTGAGAACCAGGGAAGGACCAAAGAAATGAGAAAGCAGTAGAGAAAGACCCAGCAAGAGAGGCTTTTCACAAGGCTCTCTAGAAGCTAGAGTAAAATGTGGTGGAACTACTGAAAAAGATCATCGCATCTCAATTATTGATCTATTGATAGCCTCGGAACATCATCGAGAACAAATGATTAAGGTTCTGCAAAAGGCCCATGTAAAAGACAATATCAATCCCAAAAGGCTGGCCGATTTGGTCAGACAAATCATGGCGCCTAGGGATATATACTACTTCTCCTATGAGTATATGCCTACAGATAGGACAACCCACACGCACCCGCTTTCCTCTCTCACGGCAAGAGCTCATTCGCCAAGTTTGAACTCCCACTATATCGTAGATGATAGATCTCTTCGATGCTAGCAACCACCTTTGATCCTTTTTCGCTTCTTTCAATTACCTTAAATTATAGCTGAAGGAGAGACTTTTACTTATAGAGGGGCAGCGGTAGTTCGTAGCTTGTCTTTCTTTGCTAAGTAAAAAGTGACGTGGCGTGTAGTGAGTTTTCTAGTGGAAAGGTAGACTTGAAACTGACTTACAACTTGCTTTGCTCTGGAGGAAGTTTCCTGAGTCAGACCAACTCAGCCACCGAATCATCTGAATGGAATGTATTTATTAGGAAAGTTGTTCACTTAAAAAAAGCGCTCAACAAAATCATTCCTTGAATAGAAGCCCGAGCCCTTTAAGGCAGGCTAGATGGATCAAATAGGTGTTTCGTGGGGTGCTATATAAGTCCTTGCATTTCAAAAAAAAGAATTTTAGACCTCTACTAAAGATAAGATAATAAATAGATAATCAATAATAGAAGAAAAGAAAAACGTTCTATAGAGATATAGAATCGGTAAAGGCATTTCTCTAGTCCTTCCTAAGGTCAGGAATAGCGGCCTTAGAGGCTTCTATAAAGCGTTTGTTTTCACTTTACAAGAGTTTTAAAAAAAAAGGAATCAAGGGTGCCAAACCTTATTCCATAGTCGAAATCTTTGTGACGTTAAATCAAAAAAGATGCTTTGTCGACCTATAACCTTGGCTCAGTTGGTGGTTACGGTTGGTTTGCTCACTAATTCAAGCCCTTACAGAACGCATCGCTTTCACTACAATTTTTAGTTCGACATTCCCTTTCTCTTTTGTTTTCGGGTATAGGCTTAGATAAAAATGCTTTTTGTGCGGGATGAGATTGACCAGATGAGACAGCTGATACCGAACTACCACTTGCATATTTTTTCCTTCAGAACCTTTAAGTGTCATTCAGACCTTTAAAAGTTTTTCAGAGAGGGTTGGGGAGAGAGAACGCTTTAGGGCTTACGTCTAGCGTTAGTCCTGTCTCGGTCGGTAGGCAAGTCAAGTTGGTAAGTCAGTCAGTTCAGTGCAAATAGCTCATAGATGAAACATTTCTTCCTCATTCAATCCCAACAACCTAAATAAGTCAGCTTTCTACTTTATGTTTTAAACTATCTCTAAACAATATATTTCATATCCTAACTTTCAGCTAAGAATCTCCTTTCACCACTGCTAAAAGCTAACCAGGGAAGAAGGAATCTATTTTACCTTCACTTCCAAATTCAAGCACTTATTGATCAATGAATGGAATGCTAGCCGTCTACTTGAATGTCCTAATACCTTCAACAATGTTTGAATTATCTAATGGTCTTTAGGGGAGGCATCAAAGAGGATCTCAACCAGCTCTAAAGATCCCAAGAGGGTGTAGGTTTCCTTGACCAGGTTGGGTATATCTCGCCTCCTTCCCGCTTTCCATCGGAGGATGATGATGGAGTGAGTGGATTGAGCTGAAAAGCTCGTGCAGCTCTATTTTTCCATTATTTCCATCTACAAAGTGTTGTTGGTCGTAGAAAGAGGTTGGACTTGTCGACTATCGATTCGCATGGAATTCTATACCATGCCTTGTCACAAAAGCCTATTCCTTGCACATTAATGATCACACCTTTTGTTCAATGGCTTTGCTCTTTACTAAGTTTCTTCTATGCATAGCCTTTATGTTAAGTAATTAATAATAAAAAGTCCCCTCATTGAGACTCTTTCTGTCTCATGCCAGAACAAGCCCATTTATTAACTGCGTCTTCAACCAACGACTTTTACCCCTTACCCCCTTTTAGATTAGTAGAGGGCTTCTATGGCATGCATAACCCCATTTTCATGAAGCTTATCGAGGGCAGCGTATAATCTTTCATTTGTGCGGGATTCTCATAGAAAGAGAAGCTTCGATCCCTAGGCTAGGAGACGCTTTATATGATCTTATCAAATGATATATGAAGGGATACCTTCAAAGAAGCTTATGATGGCTTATGGCTCCTTGAAATACAGGCTCCAATCACATAAGCTTATGATTGAAGCCTTTTCTATAGAAAGAAAGTGAGTGAGCCCAGCCCATGATTAAGTTTGGAATAGAACGCCACCCCCTATTTGAATAAGGCTGAAACCATCAGTATGTACGAAAGGAGAAGGAATCCAAACACCGGCCAGAAAGAAAGTATATGGCAGAATTCGCGCGTGAAAATAGATGGGGAATGTCGAAAGCAGATCAGGAAGCCTCCACCCACTATACTCTTTATCAACAACACATTCATTCCATCATTCAATACACACAGAGAAGAGAAGAGGGAAATACCTATACTCTAATAAAAGGGGGAAAGACTATTTCTAATAAATCCACTACCCTACTGCTCTATGTATCAGTGCTAGAGATGTTGGTAGTCTCAAATCCGTTCTTTCCCCCACTCTTTATTGGCTCATTTCGTTGGAATAGAATAGTCGAGGTAATTGCATCTATCACTGAAGGTAGCCAAGAGTCACTCAGGGCTTTAGTACAACACTACTCAACTCGTTATAGTCTATTAGTGGAAAAAAAGTATAATCCTTCTTGTCCATTAAGCAAGCAAGGGAACCGGCTCCTTCCATCCCTTCGTCTCGCCACAACACAACCTGTGATATATTCTGTCTATACCTCATTCGGTTCAGTCAGATTATTCAGTAAGATACGGTTTGATGTTTGAGGCCTCGCTTCACTAACTTAAGTTGGTTCCTCGTGAACTACATTAGCTAGGCGCGGGTCTTTCCCCCTTCTAGTACTCAGTCTATTTTCTTGGGGAGAAATCCTTACTCTCGTTTAGTTCGAACATAGCCCACATGAGTCATGGGGTTGTAAGGGCGAGTTCCATAGAGAATTATGGTGAGGAGTGCTTATGGACAAAAAATGAGCATTCGGCAGCTTTTTCCACTTATGCTCAGTGTTCACAAGAGGGAGACGGTTTCATGTCTTACAATGTTCAAGCAGCATTCTTGTCGGAAGGATTTTTTAGGAGGCCCAGACACCTACCGAACATCCCTGAAGGAAGGAACAAGATGATGAAGAAGGCGACGAAGGTATGGAGGAAAAGAAGGGAAGAGAACAAGGAGATCTCTGAAAAAAGGAAGGCAAAGAAGTAGTAGAAATCTTGAATAGGATACAACCCGCTCTTGGACTTAAGACTATGCGCGTCGTGTGCTCGATCTAGTAATCCAAGACAATTATTTTGATGAACTATCACTAAACTAAAAACTAAAAAAGAAAGAAGAGAAAGAACTGGGAGTTGGCACCTACATATACATAAGAGATTACTTGCTTACCAAGCCATCCTAGCAAGCTCTTCCAGTTTGATTATTATTCTTGACCTGACTTATTATTATAAAAATGACTCACTATCCAAATGAAAGATGATCGATTATCTACCCAAGAAGATAGAGAGTCCCCGATATGAGAAAAGATCCCAAATAGAGTTGAACCAAGAAACATTGCAAAGGCATAATGATAGTAGGGTCGGGATATCCCCGCCCTCTGAACTGGATGTGAAGGTCTCCCCTCATTCGGCTCTCTATAGGGGAATCTCCACTCATTGCTTCCTCTAATATCCTCCCTTTACCACATCATAGGGATTTACAGGAGATCCCAAAGGCTCACTTGAAAAGTGTGCTGTACTATACCTTTTGACTTAACTCTACTCTAGTAGTCACTAGACTAACTATAGTACTCTGTCTGGCTGCTCTTGCTGAAATCATTACTCTTCATTCTCCCATGCTCTAGCAATTGCGCTCCCTAGACCACTACCATGTAGTTAGGTAGGGTCCGTAGTGACGGGAATCTAGGAATGAATGGGGATCCCAATCCATATATAAGAAATATATAATTAAATTTTTCTCCCTTTCTCTTACTCAATAGATCTATCTAGTCTGATATGGTACAGTACAATACGAGACGATTGAATGCAATGGGATAGATGGTAGAAAGCTGCCTGCGCCCAAAAGCGATGATTCACTTGTCCCCTTGTCCATAAGGACCTCGTGGCATACAACCGAAATGACTACCGCTATATAGCCGCCCCTTTCTCTCTTCTTATAGCCTCGTGGACGGATGAAAGAAGGGAAGTTACAGAAGGGGACAATGAAGGCTCGCGAAATAGACAGCAAGCAGCAAGCAAGAGCTTCAAATTACCTTAATATTAAAGATAGGGGGAAGCTTGCGATTGACTAATATAATAGAAAGTAAAGTGACTCTACTATGATCTTACGAATCTAAAGATATAAAAATGGAAGAACAAGCTCTGTGGCGCGCCCCTATCTCTAAAGGGGCATAACCACTTTACTCGCTAGGGGATGGGATTCATTCACTTGCATTCCTACTAGTACTACAAAAAGCTTCGGTCTTAATGGCCCTACTACTGCTGTGTAGCTTTTCCTCGGGTTCGTAGAGTCGGGTTTCCTATTTACCCACAACTGAGGAGCCATCCCCAGCGGCAGCCATGGGTCTTAATGTACTCTTCGCACAACAAATCCACTTTGAGGTTGACTTATTTGCTCGGCCAATCATCAGAATGGGTACGAGATACCATAAGGGCCCAATATCTCAATAGCACCTTTGTCTAAAGCTTTGAATGAGACTTCATATCCTAAATGCTAGAATGATCTGATTAGAAAGTCATTCAAAACTTGATCGAAAAACCAACATTTATTGAAGAAGCTATAGAGTCGATTACAAAAAGTACTAGTTTGAAAGACTCATTGGAATTGATCAGCTACGGGATTTACATTATACACAACAGAAGCACCTGAAGTACTAAATAGAATAGGTATGAGTTTTGTAATAGTTGGAGCAGCAAACTCAGATTCAGCAAGAATCTCATTTTTTTGTAGTACGAAGGAGGAATTGGCCCATAAATTGGATGGGGGTCAAGACGCTGTCGGGCACCGTTGGCTGACTTAAGTGCTACCCGAATTGAGTGAAATGGTCGCCTATTACACGACTTGTGAAACCCCAATTTTCTATCCTATCTCGTTTTGCATGTTTATTCTCGTTTTGCGTGAATTGACCTGTCTATGTGCTATATGACTTAGAAGGTGGTAATTTAGATATTAATACTCCTAGAACATGCTAAATGTGCATTCATGAAATTTTCATAAAAAACGGAGTTATAAATTTTATCATCGACTTTTAATGAATAGTATTTTTTGAAACACGTCCGCTAAAATTTTGAAACTGGCCTTTTTAACCATTCTAGACCTAGTCTTCGGCCTTTAATAGACCTGTGTTTGATGAAAATGGATTTCAAATCGGCTTAGAAATTTATTAGGGTTTTTACACTGACTTTTGTGAAAATAAAGTTTTAAGCCGACTCGGGGAGAATTGTTTGGATGTAAAACTTCTTGTCACATAAAAATAACCTACTTGAGCTACCTTGGGTGTTGAATAATTGTTTTCAGCATTGGTGATCAAGAAAATGAATTTAAAGTCAAGAAAACACTAAAAATACTAAACTTCTCAACTTTGACTTTCATTTAAAATGTTGACCAATATGCATATATCACCAACACACACTCAAAAAGCATAAAAACACCCTCAATTTCACACACATTGCCGAAAGGAAGAAGGGAGAAAAAGAGAAAGGTTTTCAACAAGTTTTCAAAGCAAATTTTCAAAGAAAAAGCTAGTTTTTGTCCGTAGAACTTCGTGCCGAGTTGAATTCCACTTGTCGAGCACGCATTGCACGCATATCTAGGCTTTTATCACATCAAAGGTGAGAGAAAAATTCTAGATCTCAAAACTCAACTTTTATGTTTTTGCGTAGAATTGATTATTGAACCGTTAGAATGTTAATTTGAAGTTAGATTATTGCTCCATGCATGCTAGGGATCATTTATATGTATTCTTGTGAGATTTGAACCGTTGTAGCAAAAGTATTTATTTTCGTGCATTTAAAGTTGATTAATTTGCTAATTGTTGATTATTTTGAGTTGTATTGATCGAAATCGATTGCCGTCGATTTCTAAAAGTTTGTTAATTACGTGGTAGCGCCATTGTAATGCCGAATTTTCGGTTGTGAGGTCGGTGCTAAAGTCCAAAAATTTCAGCCATGACACACTAGGGTTTTAGGGTTATTGGGCATGATTTGGATGTGTTTTGGTTGGTTTCCAAGGGGACTAATGTAGATGATTGAATGGGTGAGTGATAGAAACTGATTTGGAGTTGTTTGGATTAGTAGAATGTAGGATATGGATATTTGAAGTTTTGGTTGTCTTTCTTTAAAATGTTAAATTATGCCTTTAGTTGATTGGGGGTGGTTTGAGTGATTGGAGTGGGAGTTGATGATGGGTAAACTGGGGTTTGATTGTGTGTTTAATGCATGTTCGGTTGGATGGCCTACTGTCACGCCCCGACCCGATCCCGCAAAAGGCCAAGCCCGGACCCAACACACGGACAGAGTCTCCTCTGTACCGCGAACGATCCGAAAACCCTAAAACCAACATAATACTTGCGAAAGCCATAAAACCAATTAAAACAAGCCAACATTCTTTTAGAAAACATATATCTTTTCATTAACAACTTTGCAACCCAAAAATGATATGCATACTACACAATTATTTATGCCACTAAACAATTAACCATTAGCATGCATTTTCTTACTAGTCACATGAGTATATATTTACAACATTACAACCTTGAATTATTTACATCATAAGACCATCTAGGCCTCAAAATAGATACTACAAACAAGGCTACAAGCCTCAAAATAAGCGACAACCAAGCATTGAACACATCAAGAATGGCTAGCACAAAAGTCTGGCAACCAACCACCAGCAAAGCAAAGAAGTGCTATCACGGAAACACCTCCACCTGCTCCTCCTCCTCTATTACCTCAATAGGTTCTACTTCAACTACTCCTGTAAAAATATAGTATAGAAAGGAATGAGCAAAAACTATTGCTCAGCGAGGGCAATTGGTCTCAAGGACGGAGATGAGAGGAGTATGCAATGCAATTAGTCAAGCAATTCACACAAATATCATATCAAGATACAACAAAGCCATCAATAAAGCAAACCAAGCATTAAAACTATAAACACTCATTCAAAGGATATGGTACTCTTTTCACGAGCAACTTTCAATCACGAACTCGATGACGACGCGCAGGCCCAAACCACCTTATAACACCAGTTTGGAATACCCCGAAAGTACCCATTAATCTACGACCCAAATCTCCCTGGGAGGCAACCCAAGCAAGAAGAGGGAATAGGACATGGAGCTAGAGCAACCAACATTGGCAATCCGAGGCTACCCAGAGAGGCCCATCACACCACCCTGACTCTATGAATGCAACACAATATACAATGCAACAATCGAGCGATAAAGCCACATGTGGGAGAATAACAAAGTAGGTTACTCTCGCACGCAATAGCAACAGTTGATAACCATTCCAATCAACATCAACTCAAACAAGTATATCAAGCTATATTTAAACATTCTATAGGCAAAACATCAAGAAAACAAGTAAAATCACAAATCGGCCCCAACTATCAAAATGCTACCATTTCCAAACAAGCCACGAGTTCTGGAAACCGACTTCGCCAATTCTTCTAGGTCACCATAAGGCACGTCTAAAGACCCCGAAACCCTACTTTACCCTAGAATTCACGCAAAGCCCCGATTTTCCCCTTTGCTCGTTTGAACTACAACTATATCAACCAAACACCCAACCAATGCCATAATCACACCAAAAGTGCTTCCATGGCCTCCCGAAACAATGCCAACACTCAAAACGAGAAAACGCTAAAGTCGACCTAAACGACCCCGACTTTCACCAAGGCATATTTCTCATTTTTTTCATTACGCAACCTAAAAAAACCATGCATTTAGGCATTCTAGCACACCTAGCACCTTTTTACATCAACGGACAGCATAACGGAGTAATTTCATCGTTTCAAGGGTTTACTATTCATAAATACTATTCAACTTAACAATTTAAATTGCAATCTCAACATTTAACAGTCGAAAATGTTAAAAAGCTATAAATACACGTTCTACAATTGCCAAGGAACATTCTAGAAGCATCAAAATGCTTTAAACAACAATCTACGGATAAATCTCAAAAATCACAAAGTTGACATACATAACATTTAAATGCGCAAATAACGTGCTTCCCTTACCTTAGGCACTCCTAGTCGCTAGGAAAACAACGCTGGTCACCTCGAAAACCACCCCGCACGAGCTCACGCGAAGATTTAAAGATTTAAAAGGTTGAATTTTTTTTTCTTTTCTTTTCTTGGTTTCGGCCTGCACAAGCTATTTTCAGCTTTTAATTTTTTTTTCATTTTTCTTGTTTTAAGCTTATAAGGTGATTAGTTGGTTAAAAGGTCAAAGCACTTGGTCAATATAGCTTAAGTTGGTCAAATTGCCTTATTTTCATGCAGTTTTAAGCTAAAACAACTAAGGAAATGTTAATCTTAACTAACAACAATTAAAATATAAAATTTAAGTCACCTAAATACTAGTTTCACTATTTGTTGAGGACTAAAAGTTACCTTCTAACTATCGCTCTCGAAATGCAATGCTCTTTGCGACTACAAAGAAGTAACAATTAATTCACAAAGAATTTAAAGAAATATAATTTTCAAAATAATAAACAAAGAATTTTCACATTCCGGGCTCGGGTATTACACCTACTTTGTCATCTAACTTAGTTATTTGTTGTTAAATTGATTATTGATGTTATTATGATCATAATATGATTATTGATGATGATTGATGATTATTGATTGATGATTAATGTCGGGAGGTAGGCAGTTCTAGTAGACTGTTCTCCTGTGAATGATTGATGTTTATTATTATTGCTGAGTCTTTGGTATATGTGTGCCACCTCTCGGGCAGCATCGGGCTATCGGGTTGATAATGGCATGACTACAAGAGACTACCTCTAGCTCGCATGGCGGAGGTATCATGGAAGAAGGGTTATTGAGGTACCTCGGGTGCGTGAGTTTATGGGAGTCACAAGAAGGCTGTTATGATAGTGATGGCGTTTGGAGCTACACCAACTAGTGTATCCTTTTTTGAATGGTTATTATAGATTATGTGATGATAGTATTATTGGTGTTTTTTTTGTGTTTACTTGCTGAAAGGATTATTTCCAAGGAGTATAGTGAATACTGTTAGAGATCTATCGGATCCTATCTGGGCTTATTTTATATAAGCTCACTCTCTATTATTGCATGCTTACAGGTGTACTTGAGCAGGATTACGGGTACGTGCCTCCTAAAGAGGAAAATGTGCCTTACGTGGATGAGTGTTATGTTCTGGAGTCTTATCCTTAATGTTGTATTATTTTACTATCTTGTATATTATCTAGTTAACTTTTATATGCTTTGTAGTTTATAATGTATAAGATGTTGAAAAGATAATGAATTAGTTGATGCTATCTTAATAGTCTTTCTTTTGTCTATGTATAGGTTGATAGGTTGGTATCAATATATTTTGCAATGTATATTAAGGTTCATGTATTATGTTAGAACAGAGGCGTATAACAAAGAATGATTATGCTGTAATATGGTTATCTTGTATGTTGTTATTTTATTGAGGAGTTGTTTGTTGTATGGTTTATATAGTTGATATATGATGTTCTAATGAGGTTGGTTTAGAGTCTCGGTATCCTATTTCCTGTCGTTATACTGTTGAAATTTCGTTGCGTCCTGACTGATTATAGGAGGGGTCGAGTTGGGGCGTGACATTTAAGTGGTATCAGAGCACATGTTAGTTGTCAACCGGGGTATTCTCGGAATGTGGGTAATGGTCTTAACATGAAAGTATGTATGAAAAGAAAGAAAAGTGAACTATGTATTCATATGATTAAATGATTAAATGATTAAGTGATTATGTGATTTAGTGCTTATGTGATTATGTGATCAATTTGTTTATGTATTTTATATGAGTTTGTTGTTTATGTGTTAGTAGTTGTTTATAACCTGTTTACGTGCTATAACCTGTGCTAACTCTTTGATTAGTAGAATGGCCTGCAGAACCAAGGTAGTACGGTTTCGATTGTCAGATCAGCCAATAGTAGAGGTAGCAGGGAACCGGGGTGCTAAGACGAGTTTTGTTATCTCAGCAACTAAAGCTGTTAAGTTGGTGAGTAAGGGGTGTTCGGGTTATCTAGCTTATTTGATCAACAAGCCATCTGATAAGCTACAGCTGGAGGAAGTTCCTATTATTCGGGAATATCCCAATGTATTTCTCGAGGAGTTGTCAGGGTTACCGCCAGAGAGAGATGTGGAGTTTGTGATCAATCTTGTTCCCGGTACTCAACCTATTTCTAAATCAGCGTACCGGATGGCACCAGCAGGGTTGAAAGAGTTGAAGACTCAGTTGCAGGAGTTATTGGAGAAGGGATTTATTCAGCAAAGTTCTTCACCTTGGGGAGCTCCTGTTTTATTTGTGAAAAAGAATGATGGTACCTTGAGATTGTGTATTGATTACTGTGGTTTGAATCAGGTGACCATCAAGAATAAATGTCATTTGCCGCTGATTGACGAGTTGTTTGATAAACTTCAGGGAGCCAAAGTCTATTCTAAATTTGATTTGAGGCAGGGGTATTATCAGCTTCGGATTCGTACGGAGGATGTTCCGCAGTCTCCTTTAGGACTCGGTATGGGCATTATGAGTTTGTTGTTATGCCATTTGGATTAACTAATGCACCGGCAACATTCATGGACCTTATGCATCGAGTTTTTCAGCCGTATTTAGACCAGTTCATGGTAATCTTTATTGATGATATCTTGGTCTATTCTAAATCTGAATTGGAGCACGAGCAACATCTACGGCTTGTCTTACTGAAGCTGCAGGAGCATCAGCTGTTTGCCAAGTTCAGCAAATATGAATTTGGGCTACAACGCATATCTTTTCTTGGCCATGTTATTACACAGAGCGGTATTTCTATAGATCCCACTAAGATTGAAGTGGTGATGTCTTGGAAATGGCGAGAGAATGTTTCTGAGGTTCGTAGCTTTCTCAGCTTGGCGGGTTATTACCATAGGTTTGTGAAGGACTTTTCTAAGATTGCCGGGCCACTTTCTAAGTTGACTCAGAAATAGACTATCTTTGCTTGGGATGAGAAGTGTGAGAGTGGGTTTCAGGAGTTGAAAAAGAGGTTGACTACCGCTCCAGTACTTGCTCTACCAGAGAGGAACGATAATATGGTTATTTACAGCGATGCATCCAAGGAGGGCTTGGGATGTGTTCTTATGCAGGATGGCCGAGTTATTGCCTATGCTTCCAGGAAGTTGAAGCCTTATGAGGTGAATTATCCGACTCATGATCTTGAGTTGGCAGCAGTTGTCTTCGCACTGAAGAAGTGGCGTCATTATCTGTGGGGCAGTAAGTTCGAGATTTTCACTGATCATAAGAGTCTGAAGTACTTGTTCTCACAGAAGGAGTTGAATATGCGCCAGCGGAGGTGGATGGAACTTCTTGGGGATTATAATTGCTCTATCAGTTATTTGCCTGGCAAGGCAAATGTTGTAGCAGATGCTCTCAGCCGGAAGGCGAGTGTTGCTTGTTTGGCTGTCAAGAAATGGGAGATTCTTGAGGAATTCACTTATTGGAGACCGGAGTTGACTCAGGTTGGGGTGATGTGTTCGCATATCCGTATTCAGCCTTTATTGTTGTCTCAGATTAGAGAAGCTCAGCAACTTGATGTTAAACTTCAGAAGATCAAGGATCAGATCACGGATGATCAGTCTGATTTCAAAGAGCACGAGGATGGTATTCTTCAGTTTTGGAACAGGGTTTGTGTTCCCGATGAATCGGGTTTGAGGCGAGGTATTCTGGAGGAGGCTCATAATTCTAAGTACACCATTCATCCTGGTAGAAACAAGATGTATCGAGACTTGAAGCAACACTATTGGTGGAATAACATGAAGAGGGAGGTTGCTCAGTTTGTATCTAGAAGTTTGACTTGTCAGAGGGTGAAAGCCGAGCATCAACGACATGCAGGGTTACTTCAGCCGTTGGCAATACCAGAGTGGAAGTGGGAGCATATTACGATGGATTTCGTTACTGGTTTGCCTAGAACACCGAGGGGTAATGATGCAGTTTGGGTTGTCGTGCTTTGACAAAAACAGCTCATTTTATTTCGATGAGGATAGGAGATGAAGTTACAAAGTTGACGGGTCTTTATTTGGATCAGATTGTTAGACTTCACGGGATTCCATCTAGTATTGTTTCAGATCGAGATCCTCGATTTACTTCTCGTTTGTGGGAGAAACTTCAGGAGACCTTGGGTACTCAGTTGAACTTCAGTACATCGTATCATCCTCAGACCGACGGTCAGTCTGAACGGACTATTCAGATTCTAGAAGATATGCTTAGGGCTTGTGTTCTGGACTTCGGGAAGAACTGGGAGAAACATCTACCATTTGCCGAGTGTGCCTATAACAATAGTTATCAAGCTACAATTGGAATGGCACCTTTCGTAGCTCTTTACGATCGTAAGTGCCGTTCACCTTTATATTGGGACGAGGTAGGGGAGATGAAGACTATTGATCCGACTATCATGCCAGAGCTTCTTGAGAAGATTGAGAATGTTCAGTTGATCAGGCAGAGAATACTTACGGCGTAGAGTAGATTCAAGAGTTATGCTGATAAGGGTTGTCGGCACTTGGAGTTTGCAGTCGGAGATCGGATTTTCTTAAGATTGTCTCCTCATAAGGGGTTTGCTCGTTATGGTAAAGGTGGAAAGCTGAGTCCGAGATTTGTTGGGCCGTTTGAGATTACCGGCAAGGTTGGTAAGTTGGCATATCGGTTGGCTTTACCGGAGAATTTCTCTATTGTCCATGATGTATTTCACGTATCTAATTTGCGGAAATATAATCCGGATCCTTCTCATATTATTGAGCCATAGCCGTTACAGCTTTGTGAGAATCTAACTTATGACGAGCGTCCGATTCATCTTCTTAATCAGATGGAATGAGAGTTGAGGTCGAAAAAGATTCCGATGGTTAAGGTGTTGTGGAAGTATCACGGCATTGAGGAAGCATCACGGCATTGAGGAAGTTACTTGGGAGAGACGAGATCAGATGCAGCAGCAGTACCCAAATCTGTTCAGTACATCAAGTAAGAATTTCGAGGGCGAAATTTCTTTAAGGGGGGGAGAATGTGAAACCCCACTTTTCTATCCTGTCTCGTTTTGTGTGAATTGATCTGTCTATGTGCTATATGACTTAGAAGGTGGTAATTTAGATATTAATACTCCTAGGACATGCTAAATGTGCATTCATGAAATTTTCATCAAAAACGGAGTCAAAAATTTTATCGTCGACTTTTAGTGAATAGTATTTTTAAAACACGTCCGCTAAAATTTTGAAACTAGTCTTTTTAACCCTTCTATACCTAGTCCTCGAACTTTAATAGACCTTTGTTTGATTAAAACGGTTTTCAAATCGGATTAGGAATTTATTAGGGTTTTTACACTGACTTTTGTGAAAATTGAGTTTTAAGCCGACTCGGGTAGAATTGTTTGGATGTAAAACTTCTTGTCACCTAAAAATAACCTACTTGAGCTATCTTGGGTGTTGAATAATTATTTTGAGCATTGGTGATCAAGAAAATGAATTTAAAGTCAAGAAAACACTAAAAATACTAAAGTTCTCAACTTTGACTTTCATAAAAATGTTGACCAATATGCATATATCACCAACACACACTCACAAAGCACAAAAACACCCTCAATTTCACACACATTTTTGAGAGGAAGAAGGGAGAAAAAGAGAAAGGTTTTCAACAAGTTTTCAAAGCAAATTTTCAAAGAAAAAGCTAGTTTTTGTCTGTAGAACTTCGTGCTGAGTTGGATTCCGCTTGTTGGGCATGCATTGCACTCATATCTAGGCTTTTATCACATCAAAGGTGAGAGAAAAATTCTAGATCTCAAAACTCAACTTTTATGTTTTTGCGTAGAATTGATTATTGAATAGTTAGAATGTTAATTTGAAGTTAGATTATTGCTCCATGCATGCTAGGGATCATTTATATGTATTCTTGTAAGATTTGAACTGTTGTAGCAAAATTATTTATTTTCGGGTATTTAAAGTTGATTAATTTGCTAAATGTTGATTATTTTGAGTTGTATTGATCGAAATCGATTGTCGTCGATTTCTAAAAGCTTGTTAATTACATGGTAGCGCCGTTGTAATTCCGAATTTTCGATTGTGAGTTCGGTGCTAAAGTCCAGAAATTTCAGCCATGACACACTAGGGTTTTAGGGTTATTGGGCATGATTTGGATGTGTTTTGGCTGGTTTCTGAGGGGGCTAATGTAGTTGATTGAATGGGTGAGTGATAGAAACTGATTTGGAGTTGTTTGGTTTAGTAGAATGTAAGATATGAATATTTGAAGTTTAGGTTGTCTTTCTTTAAAATGTTAAATTATGCCTTTAGTTGATTAGGGGTGGTTTGAGTGATTGAATTGTGAGTTGATGATTGGTAAACTAGGGTTTGATTGTGTGTTTAATGTATGTTCAGTTGGATGGCCTACTTTGTCATCTAACTTAGTTATTTGTTGTTAAATTGATTATTGATGTTATTATGATGATAATATGATTATTGATTGATTATTGATTGATGATTGATGCCGGGAGATAGGCAGTTCTGCTAGAGTGTCATCTTGTGAATGATTGATGTTTATTATTATTGCTGAGTCTTTGGTATGTGTGTGCCACCTCTCGGGCAGCATCGGGCTGTCGGGTTGATAACGGCATGACTACCAGAGACTACCTCTAGCTCGCATGACGGAGGTATCATGGAGGGAGAGATTATTGAGGTACCTCGGGTGCGTGAGTTTATGAGAGTCACAAGAAGGTTGTTATGATCGTGATGACGTTTGGAGCTACACCAACTAGTGTATCATTTATTGAATGGTCATTATAGATTATGTGATGATAGTATTATTGATGTTATTATGTGTTTACTTGCTCAAAGGATTATTTCCAAGGAGTATAGTGAATACTGTTAGAGATTTATCGGATCCTCACTGGGCTTATTTTATATAGCTTACTCTCTATTATTGATGCTTACAGGTGTACTTGAGCAAGATTACGTGTATGTGCCTCCTAAAGAGGAAAATGTGCCTTAAGTGGATGAGTCTTATGTTCCGGAGTCTTATCCTTGATGTTGTATTGTTTTACTATCTTGTATATTATCTAGTTAACTTTTATATGCTTTGTAGTTTATAATGTATCAGATGTTGAAAAGATAATGAATTAGTTGATGCTAACTTAGTAGTCTTTCTTTTGTCTATGTATAGGTTGCTAGGTTGGTATCAATATATTTTGCAATGTATATTAAGGTTCATGTATTATGTTGGAACGGAGGCGTATAACAAAGAATGATTATGGTGTAATATGATTTTGTTGTATGTTGTTATTTTATTGAGGAGTTGTTTGTTGTATGGTTTATGGAGTTGATGTATGATGTTCTAATGAGGTTGGTTTAGAGCTTCAGTATCCTATTTACTGTCGTTATACTGCTGAAATTCCGTTGCGTCCTGACTGATTATAGGAGGGGTCGAGTTAGGGCGTGACACGGCTTACTAACTCTGCCTGGGGTGGGGGTACCTATCATTCGTCGGTGGCACAGCCCTACTATACAAAGCCAACACCATTGCCCGTTAGATATAGGGGTGAAACAAAAAGTATTCAAAAAAGGTGCTAGAGGCCTCAAACTCACCCAGAGTTGGAGAATTCAAAAAAACACTTTCTCAAGAGGAATGTATCAACAAAACTGACCTTCCATATAGATCATCGTGGTTTGTCAATAGATTTCTAGCTTACTCCTCTTCCTATTGATCTTGATTAGTTCCAGCTTCATTTTTTTTGTTGAGAGTTCTCTTTTTGGACCGAACCCTTTTTTAGACTATTTTCTGAAACACCTGTTTATCCTGCATAGGCTTTCAGGGCCCCCACTCATTCAATCAGTTGCTTGTGATTGCAGCCATTCCCTGAAAAAGGGAGAGGTAAAGTTTGAAGATGCTCGACCGATAGGGATATGAATGAAGACGCTCCCGTTCAGTTCATGTGGTAACACAATCCCACATCGGAAGATTTGGAAGTGAGAGAGCTGGATATAAGGGCTAGGTTCCTTGTATCAACCGAGGTGCCTTTTGAGGAGAGATCCTCAAAAGGAAAAATCTGTGAGGGGCCTGTGCCTGCGGGCCAGGTTTCCAATAGCGGACAATACCTCGGTAGTGATGGCCCTGTGTGTGGTAACACAATCCCACATCGGAAGATTTGGAAGTGAGAGAGCTGGATATAAGGGCTAAGTTCCTTGTATCAGCCGAGGCGCCTTTTGAGGAGAGATCCTCGAAGGGACAAATCCGTGAGGGGCCTGTGCCTGCAGGCCAGGTTACAAATTGTATCAGAGCCAGTCTTCTCTTGTGCTAGTGCCCGCGAGGGCGCAGGGCTCCTTAAGGTGGGTGGAATGTGGTAACACAATCCCACATCGGATGATTTGGAAGTGAGAGAGATGGATATAAGGGCTAGGTTCCTTGTATCAGCCGAGGCGTCTTTTGAGGAGAGATCCTCGAATGGACAAATCCGTGAGGGGCCTGTGCCTGCGGGCCAGGTTTCCAATAGCGGACAATACCTCGGTAGTGATGGCCCTGTGAGACTCTGCGTGGGCTCCACATGGGGAGTGGGGTCGTTACAAATGGTATCAAAGCCAGTATTCCCTTGTGCTCATGCCCGCGAGGGCGCGGGGCTTCTTAAGGGGGGTGGAATGTGGTAACACAATCCCACATCGGAAGATTTGGAAGTAAGAGAACTCGTGGCTCGTTTGGAAATGGTAGTGTTTTGTTAGTTGGGGCTGATTGGTGTTTTTGTATGTTTTCTTAATGTTATGCCTATAGAATGCTTAGGGTGGCTTGATATACTTGTTTGAATTGATTTTGATTGAAATGCTTATCAACTGTTGCTATTGCGTGCGAAAGTAAGCTACTTTGTTATTCTCCCACGTGTGGCTTTATTGCTCGTTTATCACTTTGTATCGAGTCTTGCATTGCATAGTATCGTGCGCGTGAGTGATGGGCCTCTCTGGGTAGCCTCGGGTGGTCAGTGTTGGTTGCTCTAGCTCCGTGGCTATTCCCTCTTCTCGCTTGGGTTGTCTCCCAGGGAGATTTGGGTCGTAGAATTGATGGTTACTTCTGGCGTATTCCAAACTGGTATTATAAGGTGGTTTGGGCCGGTGCGTCGTCATCGAATTCATGTTTGAATATTGCTCGTGAAAAGAGTATCGTATCCTTTGAATGAGTGTCTACAGCTTTAAATACTTGCCTTTCTTTATTGATGGCTTGTTGTATCTCTATATGATATTTGTATGTATTGCTTGACTAATTGCATTGCATACTCCTCTCATCTCCGTCCTTGAGACCAATTTCCCTCGCTGAGCAATAGTTTTTGCTCATTCCTCTCTATACTATATTTTTACAGGAGTAGTTGAAGCAGACCCTCTTGAGGTAATTGAGGAGGAGGAACAGGTGGAGGTATTCCCATGATAGCACTTCTTTGCTTTGCTGGTGGTTGGTTACCAGATTTTGTGCGAGCCTTGCTTGATATATATATTGCTTGGATGTCGCTTAATTTTGAGGCTTGTAGCCTTGTATGTATTTTCTAGTTTGAGGCCTCTACGGTCTTATGTTGTATAAGTTGAAAGAATGTAAAGTTGTAAACTTATACTCTTGTGACTAGTAAGGAAATGCATGCTAATGGAATTGATTAGTGGCATAAATACTTGTGTAGTATGCATATCATTTTTGGGTTGCAAAGTTGGTTAATAAGAAATGTATGTTTTAAAGAAAGTCGGCTTGTTTTAATTAATTTATGGCTTTCGCAAGTATTATATTGATTTTAGAGTTTTCGGATCGTCCGCGGTACAGAGGAGACTCCGTCCGTGTGTCGGGTCGAGGCTTGGCCTTTTGCGGGGTCGGGTCGGGGCGTGACATCTTTAGGTGGTATCAGAGCATGATAGTCTTGCATGAGCCGGGATATGTTTCTCGGTCTATAGGGTAAAGGTCCAAAATGCTAGAATGTTATTGTATAATTGTTAAGTGGAAAGAAAGTGTTATAGCATGATCTTGTGAACTTGTAGTGCTTATGTGTTTAAAGTGAATTAGTTTGGCATGTCAATCTTGTGTTATGTGAATTACGTGTTAGAATGTTTGATTTTTATTGACTTTAGTGTTATCTAATCTTATGTGCTATATTTCTGTCTATAAACTGCTTTTAAATGTTGCCAGCTATTGTGAATTGCTACTATGCCACCACGTCGTGGTACTCAAGGTATAGGGTCAGATGAAGAGGCAGCAGAACAGGGTCAGCAACCATTGCCTGAGCAGTTTATGGCTACTATGACTACTGCAGTTGATCGGATTACACAGGTTCTGCATGAGCAGAGGCAGGACAGGAATAATAATCCCCAGGGGAATCAAGTTAATCTTGGTGGACAGGGGTTTAGAGTTGAGAATAATCAGTTGGACAAATTTCTGAGGCACGAGCCGGGAAAGTTCTTCGGAGAGCCGGATGATGAGGCGGCCGAGAGATGGATTAATTGTGTTGAGAAAATTTTCACCGCTTTGAGGTATACTGATGAGGCAAGAATAGATTATGCATCATTCCTATTTGAGGGCGACGCAGAGCAGTGGTGGAATACTGTCAGAGTGAGGTGGGATTGTGAGGATGTTCCACATTTATGGGATGATTTTGGAAGTGAGTTTCGGGACAAGTATATTCCCGCATTGGCTATGGAAATGAGGGAGGACGAGTTTGTGGCCCTGAAGCAGGGAAATATGACTGTTGCACAGTACGAGGCTAGGTTTGTTAGCCTGTCGAGGTATATGCCCGAGTTGGTACGGCCAGCTAGGAGGATGATTCATAGGTTTGTCCGTGGGCTGAGAATGGACATTCAGTTGCATTTGACTGGGCAGACTTACACTACATTTCCTGAGGCATTTCAGGCAGCCTCGAAGTTTGAGAAACGGAAGGCTGAGATGTTAGCTGAGAGTAGTCAGCCGAGTAAGAAGCAGTATTTGGGCCAGAGCAGCCAGAGTCAGCCGAGGAAGTATCAGACTTCTACGCAGGTTCCTCAGCAACGTCCGTATCAGCCACATCAGCAGATTCAGGCTAGGCCAGCTGTGACTAGACCCCAGTAGGGAGGTACAGTTCCTACTACTAGAGCCCCAGCACCTACAGGAAACACTGTTGTAAGACAAAATCAGCAGTGTAACTATTGTAATCGATCGGGGCATATTGAGGCTAATTGCTGGAGGAAGAGTGGTAAATGCACGGTTTGTGGTAGCGATGACCATAGGGTGAGGATTGTCCTAAGTATAACAATGTTCAGGGCCGTACTGGAGGCCAAGGTGTTCAGAATAGGGCTGCAGGTGCACGTCCAGCACAGAGGGTTCAGGCTAGAGTCTTTGCACTGGATGCAGAGGAGCTACCCAATACTACAGCTATAGTGGAAGGTACCTTTCTTCTCAATACTCAGCCAGTTAAAGTTTTGATTGATCCCGGAGCTACACATTCGTTTATAACTCCTGCATGTGCACGATCTGTGAATGTTTGCATTGATAATTTGCCGCATGAAGTTGAAGTTAGTACGCCTTTAGGTGCAAAATTTGTTACTGAGTCTATTTGCAAGTCTTGTGATATATGCATTGAGAATCGTAAATTTGCTGCTGGTTTATTTATATTGCCTTTTCTTGACTTTGAAATCTTTTTGGGAATGGACTGGTTGGGGAGGTACTATGCTCAGTTGGATTGTAGAACAAAGATTGTTTATCTTCAGGTTCCTGACCTACCGGTACTGGAGATTGTTGGGAACTGCAGGGCTACCCGAATTCCACTTTTATCAGCGATCAAGACTTCTAAGTTGTTGAATAAGGGTTGTGAAGCTTACTTAGCTTATTTGATCAATCAGCCTACTGATAAGTTGAGTTTGAATGAGGTTCCGATTGTTAGAGACTTCCTTGGAGTATTTCCCGAGGAATTACCAGGTTTACCACCGGATAGAGAGATTGAGTTCGTGATTGATCTTGTGCCAGGCACTGTGCCAATTTCTAGGAGTCCTTATAGAATGGCATCGGCTGAACTTCAGGAGTTAAAAATTCAGCTTCAGAACTTGCTTGAGAAAGGGTTTATACAACCTAGTTCTTCGCCGTGGGGTGCGCCTATGTTGTTTGTGAGGAAGAAAGACGGCACGCCACGGTGATGTATTGAGTACAGGGGAGTTAATCAAGTCACGATTAAGAACAAATACCACTTGCCGTTGATTGAAGAATTGTTTGACCAGTTGCATGGTGCGAGTGTTTACTCCAAATTTGACTTGAGGCAGGGTTACTATCAACTTAGGATTCGGAGTGATGATATACCAAAGACGGCATTCAGGACTAGATATGGCCACTATGAGTTTGTTGTGTTGTCGTTTGGATTGACGAATGCACCAGCCGCATTCATGGACTTGATGCAGAGGGTTTTTCGACCTTACCTTGATCAGTTTGTCGTGATCTTTATTGATGACATTTTAGTGTATTCGAAGAACGAGGCTGAACATGAACAACACTTGAGGATTGTGCTTCAAACTTTGCAAGAAAACAAGCTTTTTGCTAAATTCAGCAAGTGCGAGTTCTGGTTGAATCAGATATCTTTTCTAGGTCATATCATTTCAGATCGAGGAATTTTAGTGGATCCAGCTAAGATTAAGGTTGTTTCATCTTGGAAGAGACCTGAGAAGGTGTTAGAGATTCGGAGTTTTCTTGGATTGGCAGGTTACTACCGGAGATTTGTTAAAGACTTTTCCAAATTTTCTGGACCTTAGAGCCAGTTGACTCGGAAGAAAGTTGCTTACAACTGGGATGCCAAATGTGAATCCAGTTTCCAAGAATTGAAGAAGAGACTGACTACAGCTCCTATACTAGCTTTACCTGAGGGAACAGAGAACTTTGTTGTCTACAATGATGCATCTAAAGAAGGTTTGGGCTGTGTTTTAATGCAGAATGGTAAGATGATTGCCTATGCTTCTAGGAAGTTGAAACCTTATGAAGTCAATTACCCTACACATGATCTTGAGTTAGCTGCAGTTGTGTTTGCTTTGAAGAAGTGGCGTCATTACTTGTGGGGTAGCAGATTTGAAATTTTTACTGACCACAAGAGTCTCAAGTATTTGTTTTCACAGAACGATCTCAATATGAGGCAGCGGAGATGCCTAGAGCTATTGTGTGGCTACAACTGTTTTATTAACTACGTGCCAGGTAAGACAAATATTGTTGCTGATGCTTTGAGCCGAAAGGCTACTGTTGCAAGCTTAATTATCAAGGATTGGGAGACTTTGGAAGAAATTTGTTCATGGAAGCCAGAAGCTACTGAGGTAGGGATTCGATTTGCTAGTTTGCAGATTCAGTCAGGGTTGCTAGCACAGATCAGAGAGGCTCAGAAGACTGATCCTCACATCTTGAAAATCCAAGAAAAAGCTAAAGGGGGAGAGCCGGAGTTTAAATTACATGCATATTGTATCTTCAGATTTAGGGACAGGATGTGTGTTCCTGGTGATCCGACTTTGAAGAATGAGATTATGTCCGAGGCACATAATTCGAGGTATACGATTCACCCGGGCAGTACAAAAATGTATAGAGATTTGAAACAACACTTCTAGTGGAACAATATGAAGAGGGAGATTGCTGGGTATGTATCCAGATGTTTGACTTGTCAGAGAGTTAAAGTTGAGCATCAGAGGCCAGCTGGACTTCTACAACCGTTTTCGATTCCGCAATGGAAGTGGGTACATATAACAATGGACCTTGTGACCGATCTTCCTAGATCTCCGAGAGGATGTGATTCTGTTTGGGTTGTTGTGGACCGCTTGACTAAAGTTACACATTTTATTCCCGTGAACAAACAGGATAGCCTTGATAAGCTAGCTAAACTTTATGTTGCTAATATTGTGAGATTGCATGGTGTGCCACAGAGTATAGTGTCAGATAGAGATCCCAGATTCAGATCTCGTTTTTGGCAGAATTTGCAAAAGGCCCTGGGAACTAAGTTAAGCTTCAGTACTGCATATCATCCACAAACTGATGGCCAGTCTGAGAGAACTATCAGGATTTTGGAAGACATGCTTCGGGCATGTGTACTTGACTTTGGGAAGAATTGGGAGAAGTTTTTGCCTTTAGCGGAGTTCGCCTACAACAATAGTTATCAATCTACTATAGGTATTGTGACGCCCGAGATTTAGCCATGCATTCAATTACTGTTGCATCCCTTGTTTGCGCATTTCTTTCTATGCCTTATCAACTGCCTTCTTGAATTACTATTCACTTCGTTTTTAAACTGCATTGTATTAGTTAATTAGTATTTTTATTAAATCATATTAATTGTTAAAGTAGTGGGAAAAATGTGCAATTGAGCTAGAGGCGATAGGAGAGCTCGTTTAGAAAATAATTTTTGTAGTTGAATGAATAGTGTTACGTAACTAACTTAGAGATTTAATTAGCTAGCTCACATGTTTCACTTTAGGCTCGTTTTAAGCTTACTACGCGCATTATAATTGACCACTTAAGCACCCAAACTTGACCCCACCCAACCATACACCTTATATATCAATATAAGCTCATAACTTAGCAAAAACAAAAAAAAAAAGTGCAGGAATTACTGTTCAAAATCCGAACAGCCCTTAGCAGCCAAGAAGGAGATCTTTTGCTCATCAAATCTCCAATCCAAGCCTCTCCAAGCCTTGGACAAGTAGTTTAGGGTGTGTGCAAGCCTTCTAGGTGTTCCTACGCGCTTTAGGTGAGGGTTTTCATGCTTATTTGTGCATTCTACAAATGTTGCTATTTTCTTGATTTATTGGAAATGTTGTCTAATGCTATTGCAATGCTCAAATAAGCTTATATATGTTATATACATGTAGTAGAGACCACATTTATGCTATTGTTTCATGTATTAAACGGTAGAAATCGATAGTTGATTCGTAGGGGTGAATAGTGACGGGATTTCTAGGGTTTGGTGTAATCGCGCGTTTTAACTTGATTCAATACTTCTAATAGATGCCTTAGGTGTTAGTGAAGGTAGTCTAATAGCCCCGTGCACTTACATTGCTCTAGAATCGCATAAAACGTAAAATAGTCGACTATAATAAAGGGCTTTCGGGGTTCATGCGAATCCGGGTGGATTTGGGCTTCACTTCTAGTATTCTTAGGCTACCTAGGTGCTATAGAAGCTTTGATAACCCTCGTTTGAAGCCCGGATAAGGTATGTGTAGTTTAAAGCCATAAGAGGGAATTTGGGGCTTTCGGGGTAATCGCGGGCATTTGAATGAGTTAGAGGGTTGAGAGGGTACCTTGAGGGTTAGTTAGAAGATTGGGAGAGTTTCCTTTGAAAATGAAATCATTAACCTCGGTTTGGAAGAGAAATAGTTCGAAAAACAAAGGGGTTTAGGTGCAATTTAGGTTGTATCACACTTCTAAACCCATGTCATGACTTATTGAGTGTTTATAAGTGATTTTAAGTTGATTTGGAGCTTTTGGTATGATTCTAAACTTATCTTGCTAATGTCTCTTTGTAAAACTGTATATTTGCTTATATAATTGTTCTATTCTAATTGCATCGAGGTCAACCTACTTTGTTGATCCTCATATGTGTTAATGCTTATATTATTGCTATTAACTTGCCATCGTTAAGTGCATTGCATAGTGGTTGCGCAACCATAGTGTCAGGGGCGGATGTGTTGAATATCGGCTGGGCGGCAGAGGGCTTGCCGGTGGATATTCAAACTCCGTACCCTATTCCCTCATTCGCCTGGTCCGGAGATTGCCAGGGGATGTTGGGTCGTAGGATTCGGGGTACATCCGGAGTACACCCACTGGAGTGTTTGGGGATTATGCCGGCTTATCGTGATCGTGCTCGTGGTTCGTGGATCGTGAATGAAGACCAGTGAAGATTGGTGTATAGGGGATTGTGTGAAATGTATCCTTTTAAATGTGTGGTTACTTATGTTGTCATTGCTTCTTAAATTGTCTAAGTGATATTGTTGTATAACTGTATTATCTGTTGCATTGCACGCCCCGGGACTATATCCCTCACTGGGCAACAGTGGTTGCTCATACCTCGCTAACATGTTTCAGGTGGCACAGTTGGTGGAGTTGCCTTAGCTGCTGTGTGATATTTGTCTGAGGTGGATATGCTTTTGGTTGCTATGTGAAGAATTTGTTGTTCTATGTATAATCTATTTTGGGGCCTTAAAGCTCATGTATGTATTTGAGTAATATGTAAACTGGAAGTCTGATAATGTAGTAGCAGTGGTAATTCTATGGCTTGTAATAACTTATATTTCTATTTCTAGTTGCTTTGCATGCTTGGGAGTGAATGGCTTAGTGTAGAATGTTTTATCTCTAAGTATGTTTTAATGTTATCCTAGAATGGCATGGTTATTAGACTATATTATAAACAAGTTACTTGCATGCTTGTGTGGTTTTGGAACTATTGTGTACTATAAGGCTTGGATGGCCTTAGAACTTTGATGTTTAATTAAGAAAAGCTTGTATTGTATTGTTGGGACTTTGTTTGAGTGTTTACAGGTTTTTAGAATGTCCACGGTACAGGGGAGACTCTGTCCGTGTGTCGGGTCCGGACTTAACCATTCGGAAAAAAAATTTGTGACCGGGCTTGGTATTGGGTTGAGAATAGCATGGTCATTAGAGCCTCCGGTCTCGTGAGGGATCGGGACGTTACAGGTATGGCTCCCTACGAGGCGTTGTATGGTCGTAAATGCAGATCCCCATTATATTGGGAAGAGGTTGGAGAGATGAGAACAATTGATCCGACTGTGTTACCTGAGATGATTAAGATGGTAGATAATGTTCACCTTATTCGCCAGCGTATGTTTACAGCTCAGAGCCGTCAGAAGAGTTATGCGGATAAGCACCGTCGGGATCTTGAGTTTGCTTTGGGAGATTGGGTGTTTCTTAAGATTTCTCCTCGGAAGGGATTGATTCGGCACGGTAAGAGCGGGAAACTTAGTCCCAGGTATGTGGGTCCGTATGAGATCATCGAAAAGGTAGGTCCTTTGGCTTATCGGCTAGCTTTACCTCCGAGCTTGTCGAGACTGCACGATGTGTTCCACGTGTCTATGTTAAAGAAATACCATCCAGACCCTTCACATGTACTTGAACCAGAGCCTTTGCAGATTGAAGAAAAGTTGTCTTATCAAGAGAAACTGATTCGAATTGTGGATCGGAAAATTCAAGAGCTTCGCAGGAAGAGTATTCCATTAGTAAAGGTTCTGTGGAATCATCATGGGTTTGAGGAAGCAACTTGGGAAATAGAGGACCATGTTCGGGATCAGTATCCGGAGTTATTTGTTGACCAGGTAAGAATTGCATGGGCGCAATTGTTTTAAGGGGGAGAGGGTGTAATACCTGAGCCCGTAATGTGAAAATTTCTTGTTTATTATTTTGGAAATTATATTTTCTTAAATTCTTTTAGAATTAATTGTTACTTCCTTGCTGTCGCAACGTGCATTGCATTTAGGGAGCGATAGCTAGAGAACGGTTTCTAGTCCTCAGCAAATAGTGAAACTAGTATTTAGATGACTTAAATTTTATGTTTTAAGTGTTGTTAGCAATAATTAATTTTTCTTTAGTTAAAATGGCTTTAAAATGCACAAAATAAGGCCATTTGACCAAGTTTTAAGTTGTTTGACCTAGGACTTTGACCATTTGACCAAGTAGACCCCTTATAAGCTAAAACAAAACAAAATAAAAGAAAAATAGAAGCTGAAAATTAGTGAGCAGGCCGTGAGCTTCAAGAGGGAAAAAAAAAACTTTTCAACTTCCAATCGTTCAATCTTCGCGTGATCTCGTGCGGGGTGGTTTCCGAGCCAACCAGCGTTGTTTTCCTAGCGACTAGGAGTACCTTTTGCGCATTTAAATATCAAGTGTATCAACTTTGTGATTTTTAGAATTTATCCGTAGATTGTTGTTTAAAGCGCTTTGATGCTTCTAGAATGTTCCCTGGCAATTGTAGAACGTGTATTTATAGTTTTTTAACATTTTTTGCGGTTAAATGTTGAGATTGCAATTTAAATTTGTTGTTGAATAGTGTTTTATGAATAGTAAACCCTTGAAACGATGAAGTTGCTCCGTTATTCTGTCCGATGATGTAGAAATGTGCTAGGTGTGTTAGAATGCCTAAATGCATGGTTTGTTTGGGTTGCGTAATGGAGAAAATGAGAAATATGCCTTAGTGAAAGTCGGGGTCGTTTAGGTCGACTTTAGCATTTTTTCGTTTTGCGTGTTGGCATTGTTTCAGGAGGCCATGGAAGCACTTTTGGTGCGATTATGGCGTTGGTTGGGTATTTGGTTGGTATAGTTGTAGTTCAAACGAGCAAAGGGGGAAAATCGGGACTTTTCGTGAATTCTAGGGTTAAGTAGGGTTTTGGGGTCTTTAGACGTGCCTTATGGTGACCTAGGAGGATTGGCGAAGTCGGTTTCCAGAACTCGTGGCTCGTTTGGAAATGGTAGTGTTTTGTTAGTTGGGGCCGATTGGTGTTTTGTTTGTTTTCTTGATATTATGTTTATAGAATGCTTAGGGTTGCTTGATATACTTGTTGGAATTGATTTTGATTGGAATGCATATCAACTGTTACTATTGCGTGCGAGAGTAACCTACTTTGTTATTCTTCCACGTGTGGCTTTATTGCTCGTTTATCACCTTGTATCGAGTCTTGCATTGCATAGTGTCTCGCGCTTGAGTGATGGGCCTCTTTGGGTAGCCTCGGGTTGCCAGTGTTGGTTGCTCTAGCTCCGCTGCTATTCCCTTTTCTCGCTTGGGTTGCCTCCCAGGGAGATTTGGGTCGTAGATTGATGGATACTTCCGGGGTATTCCAAACTGGTGTTATAAGGTGGTTTGGGCCGGCGCGTCGTCATCGAATTCGTGTTTGAAAGTTGCTCATGAAAAGAGTATCGTATCCTTTGAATGAGTGTTTACAGCTTTAAATACTTGCCTTGCTTTGTTGATGGCTTGTTGTATCTCTATATGATATTTGTATGTATTGCTTGACTAATTGCATTGCATACTCCTCTCATCTCTGTCCTTGAGACCAATTGCCCTCGCTGAGCAATAGTTTTTGCTCATTCCTCTCTATACTATATTTTTACAGGAGTAGTTGACGCAGACCCTCTTGAGGTAATTGAGGAGGAGGAACAGGTGGAGGTGTTCCCGTGATAGCACTTCTTTGCTTTGCTGGTGGTTGGTTACCAGATTTTGTGCGAGCCTTGCTTGATATGTATATTGCTTGGATGTCGCTTAATTTTGAGGCTTGTAGCCTTGTATGTATTTTCTAGTTTGAGGCCTCTACGGTCTTATGTTGTATAAGTTGAAAGAATGTAAAGTTGTAAACTTATACTCTTGTGACTACTAAGGAAATGGATGCTAATGGAATTGATTAGTGGCATAAATACTTGTGTAGTATGCATATCATTTTTGGGTTGCAAAGTTGGTTAATAAGAAATGTATGTTTTTAAAAGAAAGTCGGCTTGTATTAATTGTTTTATGGCTTTCGCAAGTATTATGTTGATTTTAGGGTTTTCGGTTCGTCCGCGGTACAGAGGAGACTCCGTCCGTGTGTCGGGTCCGGGCTTGGCCTTTTGCGGGGTCGGGTCGGGGCGTGACACAAGCCCTTGTTGTCTTCTGATCTACGATCAGCCTCTACCCTACCTTGGATACATCACTGGACTAGAAAGAAAGGTACGAAAAGTACACACTAGCAAGTAAATTCCATTCCTTTTTGACTCTACCCCTAATGGACTATAGCCCTAGACCTTATACAGCAACCTCGGCTAGAACTTCAAAGAATGGATCTTCCTTCTTGGCCTTGACTCTACTTGGGCAGATGGGAACTCCATCTTCACCCCAATGCAGCCATCGAACTAGCCCAGTCAGGGACCCCAAATGATGAAAAAGTCGAATTGACGGACGTACTCTTTTGAAGCTATCGGTACCATGATGTGTACTGGATTGAGCCAAGTTCAAGCCCCCAAAACGGGGAGCAAGAGGAAGACAGAATGCCCTTGCCAATGTCACGGAGAATAGAGCCCTTACATACAAATGGTTCAATCTTATAATACACAACTCCCATAAGATAGAACACCTACCAATTGTGAATGAGCGGATCGGGCTTGCTTAGAATGGTAAATAGGCCTTGACTGGAAGTGCCAAAAGAACCACTACAATGGGGGAGCCATCTTTCACATATATGCTATGACCCTTGCTATAAACTTCTCATGCCAATTCCCCAAGACCTTTAGTACCTTTTTGTCGAGCAGCCCTTTCATACTTTCTTTTTCATAGAAATGAAAGGAAAACTTTGTTATTCTCATGCCCTTTTAGAGGTAAAAAGGAATTGACCAGCCCTCTCGCCCAGTCGATTTCCTGCATCATTCTTTTGGTCATTCCTTCTTCTAGCCAAAAAGACTTTTGGAGAAAGGTCCAACTTAAGACACCTTGATTTGGAAAGCGATCGATGATTAATCAATTTATCTGCACTTCGTCCTGGTCCTGTTGTATCTCTACCTAAGACTTTTTTTTATTTTGAAATTTCTTGACCCAGCTCGGAAGAAAAGGAGACCTCCCGTAGGTGGTCTCTTACCTCTCTTGTTTCCAACTCAGCACCCAGGTGAACCGTAGTGCCCAGGTCTTTCTCCTTTCTTTTCTAAGTCAATTATGCTTCGGTCTTGCTTTATTTTCTTCATTAATCTCTCTTCACGCCCCCACCTTTGTACAATTAGAATCATAGCACACATCTTTTTGAACTAAGAGAGTTGTTTGTATACTTGCGTAAGAGGCTTTTTCTGTGATTCCAGTTAGGGACTCGAGTGCCCTTATTTCATATCTTTATTGGTACTGCCCCATAAGAAGAATGAGTAGGCTGGTCAAGTAGCTTTTTTGATGCATAAGATAAGCTGGAGGGCTTCTGCACCCCAATCATTCCATTTTTGTTTGTGGTATTCCTTCTAGCCTTTGAAATCTTATTTCATTGAATTCAAAGAGAGATGGCTACGAAGCATGCTGCGAATGAGGTAAGGACCTCTTCCTACCGACTCTGCACTCTGTTCACGGGGAATTTCACTCTTCTTTCATACATAGATTGGCGAATGTGAAAAGGAGACTTTAATTAAGTCTTTCTCACTTCATCTTTCTATTGAATTGCTTGAATCATAGCCCCCTAGTCTTAAAGCTAGTAACGAACGGTTACCTCTTCCTATCCCAGCTACTTTCCAATAAAGAAGATCTAAGCCTTCAAGCCCTAGGTCCTATTCCTTTCGTGCGAGATGCTTTGAATAGCTATCCTTTTGTACCCTTGGTTTTTTACCTGTGGGATTTGACTTTCCTTGGCGATGGGGTCCGTGATCAAATAGGCTCTTACTTCGCCTCGAAAGGGAGTTGCGTAGGTAGACTAGAAGTACTAGTTCTCGGAAAAAGTCTTTTTGATTTAGTTCCAGGCTCCAGGGTAGAGAAAAGATAGGCTACTACTAAAGCTGTGAAAAAGAATTCCAAGTGAAAGTTTTATTTTCTTAGTTTAGTCACCATTATAGAAATTAGCTAGGCTTCCTAGTGATATGAAAGAAATAGATCTTAGTGCCTTAGACGAACTAGAAGGAGGATTGCTTCTCTCACCCGTAGGCGCAAGAAGCGTAGCCCAAAATTCTTTTGAGACGAATGAATTTCAAATAAAGAAAGGCGGTCGTGATAGGGAAAGGCTTTGCCTTATTACCAGGGTGGACATAGTTCAGAAGTAGCTCTAAAGAGAAAATGGGACAAATCTCCTGCTAGAGAAGAAGCTCTTAGGGAATCGATTGTCAATAGATGAGATGCCGGTGCCATTAAACTAGCTGCCATAATGAGTTCAAAAGATAAGGATCCCGCCTGGGGAGCACATTCGCAAGAATGAAACTCAAAAGAATAGACAGGGGCCCACACAAGAGGTGGAGTATGTGGTTTAATTCGATGCAAAGCAAAGAACCTTACCAGGGCTTGATATGCCGCGAATCCTCTTGAAAGAGAGGGGTGCCTTCAGAAACATGGACAAAGGTGGTGCATGGCTGTCATCAGCTCGTGCCGTAAGGTGTTGGGTTAAGTCCCACAATGAGCGCAACCCTCATGTTTAGTTGTCATCATTGAGTTGGAGCCCTAAACAGACTACCGGTGATATGCTGGAGGAAGGTGAGGATGACGTCAAGTCATCATGCCCTGGGCGACACACGTGCTACAATGGCCGGGACAAAGGGTCGCGATCCCTCAAGGGTGAGCTAACCCCAAAAACCCATCCTCAGTTCGGATTGCAGGCTGTAACTCGCCTGCATGAAGCCAAAATCGTTAGTAATCACCGGTCAGCCATACGGCAGTGAATTCGTTCTCGGGCCTTGTATACACTGCCCGTCATACTATGGGAGTTGGCTATGCCCGAAGTCGTTACCTTAACAGCAAAGAGGGGGATGCGGAAGGTAGGGCTAGTGACTGGAGTGAAGTCATAACTAGGTAGCCGTACTAGAAAGTGCAGCTGGATCACCTCCTTTTTAGGGAGAGTTAATGCTTGTTGGGTATTTGGTTTGACACTGCTTTACACCCAAAAAAAGAGAGCTACGTTTGAATTAAACTTGGAGATGGAAGTCTACTTTTGTTTCTCGACGGTGAAGTAAGACCAAGCTCATAAGCTTATTAGCCTAGGTCGGAACAAGTTGATAGGATACCCTTTTTTACGTCTCCCCGTATAGTGCATGGGGACGTAAAAAGATGGATGGGGTTTTTCTCGCTTTTGGCATAGCGGGCCGCTAGTGGGAGGCTCGCATGGCAGGCTATTAGCTCAGTGGTAGAGTGCGCCCCTGATAATTACATCGTTGTGCCTGGGCTGTGAGGGCTCTCAGCTACATGGATAGTTCAATGTGCTTATCAGTGCCTGACCCTGAGATGTGGATCATCCAAGGCATATTAGCGTGGCGTATTCCTCCTGTTCGAACCGAGGTTTGAAACCAAACTTCTCCTCAGGAGGATAGATAAGGCGATTCGGGTGAGATCCAATGTAGATCCAACTTTCGATTCACTCATGGGATCCGGGTGGTCCGGGAGGGACCATCAGGACTCCTCTCTTCTCGAGAATCCATACATTCCTTATCAGTGTATGGATAGCTATCTCTCGAGCACAGGTTTAGGTTCGGCTTCAATGCGAAAATAAAATGGAACACCTAACAACGTATCTTGACAGACCAAGAACTACGAGATCACCCCTTTCATTCTGACTTGACGAAGGGATTGTACCATGCGAGGAATTTTTTTTCATGCTTTACCCGGAGGTCTGGAGAAAGCTGTAATCAATAGGATTTCCCTAATCCTCCCTTCCCGAAAGGAAGAGAGTAAAATTCTTTTTCCTTTTCACAGGGACTAGGAGATTGGATCTAGTCGTAAGAAGAATGCTTGGTATAAATAACTCACTTCTTGGTCTTCAACCCCCTTAGTCACTACGAACGCCCCTGATCAGTGCAATGTGATGTGTCTATTTATCTATCTCTTGATTCGAAATGGGAGCAGGTTTGAAAAAGGATCTTAGAGTGTCTAGAGTTGGGCTAGGAGGGTCTCTTAACGCCTTCTTTTTTATTCTCGTCGGAGTTATTTCACAAAGATTTGCCAGGGTAAGGAAGAAGTGAGGAACAAGCACACTTGGAGAGCGCAGTACAACGAAGAGTTGTATGCTGCGTTCGGGAAGGATGATTCGCTCTCGAAAATGAATCTATTGATTCTCTCCCAACTGGTTGGACCGTAGGTGCGATGATTTACTTCACGGGTGAGGTCTCTGGTTCAAGTCCAGGATAGTGTAGCTGTACCAGGGAAAATAATAGAAGAAGCATCTGACTACTTCATGTATGCTCCACTTGGCTCGGGGGGATATAGCTCAGTTGGTAGAGCTCTGCTCTTGCAATTGGGTCGTTGCGAATACGAGTTGGATGTCTAATTGTCCAGGCGGTAATGATAGTATCTTGTACCTGAACTGGTGGCTCACTTTTTCTAAGTAATGGGGAAGATGACTGAAACATGCCACTGAAAGACTCTACTGAGACAAAGACGGGCTATCAAGAACGTAGATGAAGTAGGATGGGCAATTGGTCAAATCTAGTATGGATCGTACATGGACGGTAGTTGGAGTCGGCAGCTCTCCCAGGGTTCCCTCATCTGAGATCTCTGGGGAAGAGGATCAAGTTGGCCCTTGTGAACAGCTTGATGCACTATTTCCCTTCAACCCTTTGAGCGAAATGCGGCAAAAGAAAAGGAAGGAAAATCCATGGACCGACCCCATCATCTCTACCCCGTAGGAACTACAAGATCACCCCAAGGACACCTTCGGCATCCAGGGATCACGGACCGACCATAGAACCCTGTTCAATAAGTGGAATGCATTTGCTGTCAGCTCTTAGGTTGGGTAGTAAGGGTCGGAGAAGGGCAATCACTCATTCTTAAAACTAGCCTTCTTAAGACCAAAGAGTCGGGCGAAAACGGGCCGAAAGCTCTCCGTTCCTGGTTCTCCTGTAGCTGGATCCTCCGAAACCCCAAGAATCCTTAGTTAGAATGAGGTTCCAACTCAGCACCATTTGAGTGAGATTTTGAGAACAGTTGCTCTTTGGAGAGCACAGTACGATGAAAGTTGTAAGCTGTGTTCGGGGGGGGGGGGGGGGAGTTATTGTCTATCGATGGCCTCAATGGTAAAATTAGTCGAGGGACCTGAGAAGCGGTGGTTTACCCTACAGCAGATGCCAACGGTTCTAGTCCGCTTATCTCCAACTCGTGAACTTAGCCAATACAAAGCTATATGATAGCACCCAATTTTTTCGATTCAACGGTTCGATCTATGATTTATCATTCATGGACATTGGTAAGATCCATACATTTAGTAGCACCTTAGGATGGCATAGCCTTAAAAGTAAAGTTAAGGGGGAGGTACAAATGAGGAAAGGCCTACAGTGGATACCTAGGTACCCAGAGAGGAGGAAGGGCGTAGTAATTGACGAAATTCTTTAATAAAGAACTAGCTTTCATTTCCTCCTTTGCTTCTTTCCATTTTTCTACCTTGAGCTAGCCCTCTTGCTTGACTGACACATAGAACTATAAGCTTCAAGTGAGATATCCATCTCTCTGTCAGCAGTCTGTGATACAAGAAAGAAAGCTTCATTGAGTAGTCTGTGTGGAACATTCTTCACTAGGTCTGGTATGGCTCCTTCTCTTCATCTGTTTGGTGGTGGGTGGGATAGGGCCAAACAAGCTAGGCGTGAGGAGCAGAGCTAAGTAAGCAATAACGCGAGATAGCTGAGTGAAGGGTGGGAAAGGTTGGGCTTCCGACTATGTTAATATAAAAAATGATCCTGAATAGACTCTAAAGGTTGGATTTCCTTTATGTTATTTTTGAGTTCTAGGAATCCTAAATTATTAAACATAGGAATCCGCATCAGAAAAAGATACCCTTGATCTAGGCTTTGAATCTCGATATCTGATCTTGGTTGCTAGATGATTGGATAAATGAGAAAATGGCAAGACTTCATTCTATTCCAAGCTTTCACCCTTTTGATGGTCCAGCATACAGCCCTCCGCCTAGCTAAGCTCATGATACCACTAACACTGACCAAGACCCTCTTTCGAAAGAGAAAGGGCGGATGAAACAATGACCTTAACTAAAGTTTTGAATCTTGCTTTAAGCGCTTAGGAATTTGTTAACCATGCTTCCTCCGAAGTGATCAACATCACAGTGTGATCAGCTTGTGCTATGACGAGCAAGCAAAAGTATGCTTTGGGGAGAAAGCCTGTCCCTGAACGTGGTGATGATATGCTATTTGATCAATAGTTCGTGCGTGATCTTTTGAGTCTTTGGTGCTCATCATGAAAGATTTTCGGTATTCCTACCAGAAGACTAACAAGATAGTCATCTGGTCATCCTCAGAGTTTTAACTAACCGAATTAACTTTTTGATGTACCTGCTTTGCCTCTGCCTTATCATCTAAAATCTTTGCTCTTTTTTCCGGGCCTTGCCTTCTTGGCCTACCAAAAAACTAGCTTTTTTTATTTGAATGAAGCAACCTTCGCTTACGGGTCATTAACTAAATACATTTCAGTCGTGACCCAAAGAAAGTGAGCTAGCTTAACATTTAGCTTAGGAAAGCGATATTGCACTTACTAACGAGCATAGACATCAAGTCGTAGCTCAGCAACCCCTCTTTAGGATGTTTTCCACTCTTCCTCTTGCAATTGGTTGAATCATGAATGTCTTTTTTGCTCCGCCTTCCCCTTTCATGCATTAGGTGGCGCCGATCTAAAATAGAGTTAACAGGGGAAATGTCCCATCCAAGAGAGCATGATAGTGGCATGCCCTCTCTTTCACAGGAATGATTGAATCGAAGTCATAAGGCCCGAAGGAAATACAAAATGAATTGCCTTCTGTTCTCTGATCTGCCAATTGGGGAAATAACTAAGACAACCACTTCTTCCTTTTCCTATAGTACACTAGCCTATAGAGAACTTCAGTAGGACCATGGCATCAATGCACCTTTTTGTCGATACTTATTTACGTAAACGTCATATGAAGGCAATGTCAATTGTATGATGACGTAGTTGGCTCATGTTAACATGAGAGATAGATATGAAATGCCTCTTTTAGAGTATATTGAAGTGCTAGGCTCAATAGTGTCCTCCCATGAGATGTGTTGGGCAAGGATAGGTTCATTCTTGTATGAGGAAGAATCCTTCTTATTAAAGAGTTTGGATATGCACCATTGCATTGTGAACTTGAATATTCGCTCAGCCAGCCTGAGTTCTGACTTCACTTTAAGTAGTCTCCTTATGCAAGGAGTGAACAATCTTGCCCTTGTATTTAAGCCAGTATGTCTGCAACAGGGGACGAGTGCAGTGATTTCTTCATACAATCGGGGCGGGCAAGAAGATAGGCTAGGCGGAGTAGTAGATCTGGAGTAGATTCTTTGACTGGCATGTATGAATCCTAAAAAAATCCCAAAGGTCTAGTCTAGAAAAAACTCGGTGGCTTAGCTTTTTGGTAGGAAAGGCGGTCACAGGAAGAACCCTTTGAGCTTTACTAGCTCTCCGAATCTACAAAGAACACTCGGCTTTGCCGCTGTTTGGCCTATTTACCCTATCTTTTTTGCTTGCTATAAGCGTGACTGTTGCTCAAAAAAGACTTTCTTTGCTGGTTGCCGAAGGCTTAAAACTGACAAAATGCCCCGGTAACGTTGCACTCCATTGGCTGATTTAGCAGCAGTAGCATCAGTGGCTTGACTTTTCGGGGATTGCAAGCAACCTTTGACTCTACCCTATGTTATTCTATACGCCATGGAAGCCTCCCATGCCTTGTTCAATACTTTATTCATTATCCACTGATGAACCCTTTGAACCCGTTGATCGAACCTTCCCTTCCTGAAGGTGGGGGATTGTCTTCCAGACATAGATATAGGAAGGGGCTCGACCTCCCACCTAGCTTGAAGAAGTAGCTCTTTCTAGTTATCGTAGGAGAGACTACAAAAAGTAGGGGTTAGTTGGAACAGCTGCCACGGCTTGAATTTGAGTGGATGCCCAAATTGAGGAGTCATTCCCACTGCTAGGAGATGCCAAATGTGCTTGCCCAGTCTCATCTCGAAGACAGAGACCTCTTTTGAAAAGGAAGCCCTACTCGCTCCAGTCCCTCATCCCATCTTTGAAGAAAGGGCCAATACCAGCAAGAACTGGACTGCCTAGCTGATAGGTTAGCTCGCTACATCAGGTATTGAATATCTGTCTCAGCTATAGGAAATAGCATCAGTGAGGAGGGAAAATATACTGCAAGGATTTTAAAGACGAAGAAGCTTTCATGTCTATCGGAGAGATTAGTTTGACCTGCTATTGGAGGCCGGTCGCAAAGTTGGTTCGCTGGCAACGGCAGCTTGTGGGTCTGTGTTAAACGATGGAGGCCCGTGTAAACTTAGGTCTAACGATCTTCCTAGTCCTTTGGGTTGAGGAACCTATCCTAGTTGCGACCCCTGTTGAAACCCAAGGCCTTGCCCTCTCTGAGGGACTCGAGCTTATCGATCTGCGGTCTAACCAACCTACATCTTATGTTCAAGCCAACAACTTCAAATTCTGGTGGATTTATAGGGAGGGCCAACTAGAGTATCACCTCTAAAGGGAAGATTTAGTTGACTGAATGACTGGTCTGGGGTGAGAATAATATGTGTTCTCTTCAAACTAGGTTTTCATGGGCGGGCTATTAAGAATCATGAGGTTCTCATATCAGAATCCTTATTCAAACGAGTGGAGAAGGAAATGTTAACGAATAGTAGGTGTTCTCTTCAAAGCAAGACCGACGAAGGGTTAAAGTGATTCTTTTGAAATGAGTCTTCGTTGAAGTGAGCTCCTTCTAATAGTAGACAAGAAGGTACGTGCTCCGATATAAGGGGGTCAGTTATGCAAGCAAAGAAAGAAGAAGGTGAGTGATTGTAAGGGAGAGGAATAGAAGTGAGAAGCGGCAGATGGGTTGGTGTAGTTCAATAAGCGTATGATTGGTGAAGCTATGAATCAACATATTATGGAGTGAAATAGACGTTGGAGTGTGAATCGATAGATTTCCAGTGCGGGAGTTCGAGGTTATATTTCTTTGATTCTGGTTTCCGATCTAATCATGTGATTCTTTCAATCAGCATGCAATTCTCTGATATATTCTTTTAGGCGAAGAAGTGGTTTATCCGAGAGTGGGTTACTTACCAGAGAGTTTGGCTTGGTCTTGCTTTTTTCTTTGTTGAGCAGTTATCTAATTCGTTCTCATTGCCAATCTTGACTCCTGCTTCAAACCTGATTAAGGTCTCCGTAATGTCCAACGTTAGGAATCCTCTAATTGTGGTCTTATAGCTCTCTAGAGCCCTTAAGATGAAATGCTTTTGCAATCATGCTCCTCTATCCATTCTTGACTTAATCCTCTAACGCTTTGGTTCGTATTGGGAGTGTTCTGCTTTTGGGGTTCGGGGGCTTGCCTCCCATCTGGTACTTATGTGGTAAGTGGGTTATTGAAGGTGGATAGGTTTTTGTAAGAATCAGTTTAAGGATCAAGATCAGCAGAAAGATCGAGATTGGGAAGAAAGTTGACAAGCGAGTACAAGTAAAGGAGCAGTACCCCACTATCAAGAAGTTCCGATAGTGTCGATCGGGTAACAGCAATGAAGTTGAGAAGCTAAGCTTGACCTACGTGGTGAAGAAGCTTAAAAAGAAGTAATTCACCTTTGATTCTCTATTTAAGTAGTGATTCCATGAGATTACCTGGGCAGATGATTCAATCAGAGAAAGAGTACGGAATTCCTTGAAAAGAGAAGCTACTGGACTAATTCAATGGCATCAAATCTAACTCAACTCTCTCCCTTTCCGGCTTAGCCTACCGCTCTGTGGGCTTCTATCCCCCTAGTTGTATTAAAATAAAAGGATCTAGAAAGAAAGAGAGAAAATCTCTCTACCCTTCTTCTGGCATTATAGCCTATTCTCTACCAACTTTTGAAAAAAGATCGGATTGATAAAGAAAGAGGATGCTTCCTCTCCTTACAGTCGAGTGGCAATAGCTTCTCTCCCGCTGGTCGAGCTAAATTCCATCCAGCTTCTCCTCGATTCATTTCACTACCTTTAGAGAAAATAGTTCCAGTAGAAGACGAAGAAGACTTTCGGACAAAAAGAATAATCCGAAGATGATACATTTAATAACTCTACAGGTACCACTAGGCATTTTATTTCTAGATTTTGAAATAGAACATCCGGCTATTCCTGTAGGTTGTTGACCAGATACGCACCTGGGAGTCTTTATCAAAGCGATTCTCTTTCTTGCTTATGTTCCACATTAGTACAACGGAATTCTGTAATCACCGTATTACCATATAAATGGAAGAAAACTCATCAACAACCGTAGGCGCAGTAGTTGTAAGGCCAAGAATGGTTTGGGCACAACCCATTAGGTGTAACATTTATAGAGATCAAACCTCAAACGGACTAATTTAACATCAAAGAGAAGATTGGCCCTCCCCACTGGAAAGATGTCTTCCTTATTTTAGTCTATCTATAGGCAGATGCCTCTCCAACTCACCCAGATCAGTCTATTAAAAAAAGGATGCCTTACAATTTAAGTTGGTTGGAAAGACTTTGGGACTTAGTCTGGCTATTACATCATCCTCAGATGAGATCTCTTATCATAGATCGGACTATTCCATCTTCCTCAAAGAAGATAATAGCTGTGCCCGACTCATAAGGAGGCTAACTCGCAGCAAGTGAATAAGTTGTTACACTTCTTAATGATCATGACTCAAGCTTAGGCACCCGCTCGATCCGGTTTAAGAATAAAACCTCGCAAATGGTTCTGCTAGACGGGATTTCACCTCCTTAAATTGAACCTAATTCCCACTTTCGAGTTTGGATACGGAGCTTTGCCTTTTCTTCCTATGCATTTCTTTCTCGCTTCCGCTAATTGCTTACGAACCAGGAGGCTGCTGAGGAAGGATTTGAATGCAAGCTAATTTTTGCATTAAGTATTGAATGGAAGCAATTTAGGTACTAGATAGCAAGAAAGTCCTAACTTAACTAACGTAATGGGTTATGTACCAGTTGAGGAGTAGGACCCGGCCCTTAGGCCGCAAGGATAAAAGCATAGTACTTTCTAACGTCAAAAGGACTTTCTCTTTCTATATGAATAAGCGCAAGTTTCCCTTTTTGAATGATAATTAGCTGAACCGCACGTCGGAAGTCTCTCAGGCTAGGCCTTACATCCTGATCCAAGCAAGCAAGCAAAGGAAGGAAGGGAAAAGACCTTTTAGTTGTTTTTGTTCGTTTACCAAGTTTGGTATTAAGGCTTTGCTCTAATGAATAGTTATTTCTATAGATCGCTTTCGCCCCTTGTAGGAAGCATGTCTCTACTTCTTTTCCCATGATCAGATCTCTCCCCTATACTAAAAATCACTCTCGCTATGCTCTGTCTTTGCTGCTCTTCCTTCACGCGCTGCGCTTGAGTACTGACTTTTGGGTTAGGAAAAACGAAAGAGAGCCTTCCTTAGTGAAAAGAACTGTCTATGCCCGTAAAGAGAAAGGCACTTTCGCTCTACTGCCTACTGCCTCTAGTTTTTGCCTATTGAGAGTTGGCCTCTGAGAGGCTTTTCTTTCTGTATCATAAAAATAAGTCGAGGGGTATCCTGCCACTTTCACACTCAACTCCTTCCTCGAGCGGTGCTCACATACTATAGCCTTATCTTGGAAAGACCAAACCATGTAAGAAATGGCACTGGCCCTAAACCGGCAGCCAGGTAAACATCTAATGCTCCACCATGGCCATTCGCTATGTGGGGATTGAACGTTATCGATCAGATTCATCCTAATAAAGACTCTAATGGGCATAAATTCGTACTTGCAGCTACAGAATACTTCATGAAGTGGGTTAAAGTCGAGTCGCTAGTGAATGTGACAACTAGATAGCCGATTTCAAGAAACATCCTAGCAAGGTTCGGCCAGGGTGATCCTTACTGACAATGGGATGAATTTTCAGTACCGACAGGTGGTTTTTGCAGACAATAGAAAATCAACAATTGCTTCTCGACCCCATATTACCCTATGGGCAACGGACAAGCTGAGGCCACCAACAAGACACTCCTAAAGATGATCAAGAAGACAACCAAGAATGGCCGTGACTGGCACGATAGGCCCACTCTTGTACTTTTGGCCTACTGGACCAATATACGCACGGCCATGGGGGAAACACTGTGATACCCCGAACCTGGCATGTATTCAATAGCATTTAAAGTTCATTTAAATTGCATTTTATTGACCTTTCACCTTCTTTGACAAAACTAGTTGACTTTTCATCTACATTGACCAACTAGGACAAGGTGGGAATTTTTGAAATGTTTGATAAAGGGCAAACTTGGGATTAGAAATAAAAAAATGCAATGTTAAGTTAGTCAAATTTTGGGTCAACTTTGAAATTAAATCTGAACCAATTGGGGAAGATTTAGGTAGCAAATTATATATGGTTGGAAAGCTCTATGAGTCTAGGTTCTGAGGCTTCAAACTGTTCGTGAATTGGAGTTTTCTAGAAGAAGTTATGGCCGTTTTCGCAAGGTCGCGCATAGCTGTTTTGGTTTAGCTGGTTGACCGAATCTTTGACCTTTGACTTCTTGTCATCTTTTCCTAAATAAGCAAAATACAAACGAAAAAAACAAAGAGAAGAAAGGCTTGAAGCCATGAGGAAAAGGAAGAGAAAAAGAAAGAAAAAAATTTCAAAACAAATCAATAAATCTTCACTTGAGTCTGCTTAGGATCATTTTCGGGCCATTCAACTTTGTCTTTCTAGCGTCTAGTAGTGGCTAAGGTGAGGGTTTCATCGTTATTTGCGCATTTGAAAATATTATGTCTAAACTTTAATTTTTAGAAATTATGCGTAGATTGTTATTTTATCCATTTTGTTGCTTAAAGAATATTCCCTAGCAATTGTAGAACATGTATTTATAGCTTTTTAGCATTTTATGCGATTGAATATCGAATTTGCAATTTAGATTGATAATTGAATAGTAAATTATGAATAGTAAACTCTCGTTTCGATGAAGTTGCTCCGTTATGCGTTCTGTTGATGTAGGAAGGTGCTAGATATGCTAGAATGCCTAAATGTGTGATTTAACTGGATTGTGTAATGGAAAAATGAAGAAAAATGGCTTAGTGAAGTTGGGGTCGTTTAGGTCAAGTTTGGCATTTTATCATTTTGCGTGATGGCATTGTCTCGGGAGGCCATGGAAGCACTTTTGGTGTGATTATGGCGTTGGTTGGGTGTTTGGTTAGGGTAGTGGTAGTTCAAACGAGCAAAGGAAAAAATCGAGGCTTTGCATGAATTCTAGGGTTAAGTAGGGTTTCGAGGTCTTTAGACGTGCCTTATAGTGACCTAGGAGGATTGGTGAAGTCGGTTTCCAAAACTCGTGGCTCATTTTGTGATTTTGTGTGTTTTCATAGTGTTATGCTTGTAGATTACTTATTATTGCCTGTTATGCTTGTTAAAGTTGGTTATGATTGAATTGTATATCAAATGTTGATAATGCTTGTTAGTATTGTTCTTGTTATTTTCTCGATTGTAAATGCTTATTGTATCGCATGTTGATATTAACCTGCACTTCAATGCCTTGCTCGATTACCGTTATATATCTTGTATTGCATTGCATAGTGTCAGGCGCATGAGTGATGGGCCTCTCTGGGTAGTCTCGGGCTACCAGTGTTGGTTGCTCTAGCTACGTGTCCTATTCCTTTTTCTCGCTTGGGTTGCCGCCCAGGGAGTTTTAGGTCGTAGAGTTGACAGAGTATGTCTAGAGTACTCTAACGGAAGTTATAAGATGGGCGAGCCGTCGCGTCATCGTTAAAGTCATCGAAATAGTGATCGGTACATTGCTCGCTCGAGTGAACCATAGCCTTCAAAGTGTGGTATAGCTTTGAATGGTTGTGTTAATGCTTTCTTTATTTGTTATTGTATTGTCATTTATATTGAATGCCTTCTTATTGATTATATTGATTAACTGTACCTATTTGCATTGCACGACTTTCTTTCTCTCCACCTCGATATCTGTCTCGCCCTCACTGAGTATACGTGTTGTGTATACTCACTCCTCACCACCACATTTCAGGAAATGCCATGTTAGCTGGAAAGTTCGTGATTACGTGAAAGATCATGCTTGAAGAGTTGTCTTGCGTGCTATGTGGCTTGAGTTGTCAAAGTTGCAAAGATGTATGTTCATGTATTGTATGTATTTAATGTCAAAAGGGATGTAATTTAAATTTTACTAGATTATTGAAGTAATTTGAAAAGCTAGTTTAGGTATTCAGTTAGTAGAGTTAACTTCATTGCATGTTTGTAATGTCCAAAGGAAAAGGGTTAGAATGGTTTGATAGTCTAACTTATGCAATAGGTTGGTATAGTTTAATTGCTAAGCATGAATGTCCTTGTCAAAGATGAAAAGTGATAGGTTAGTTTTTAAACTGGAAATGTATATATATAATTGTTGTGTTTATTTGATGAGAAACAAGGCTCGGATGGCCTTGAGGTATTTGTATGGTTGGACCCGGTGCTGGTCCACTTATATGCTATTACATGATTTACATTTTGACTAGAAACAGGGGAGACTCCGTCCGTCTTTCCCTAAAAATTTTGCCCGGGTTTGGAATTGGGTTGTGATTAGATTGATTGATAGAACTCCCGGTCTCGCGAAGGATCGGGGTGTTATAGGTGGTATCAGAGCTTGTCTAGCTCATAAGCCGGGACAGGGTCCTCGGTCTGGTGGGTAGTGATCCTTGAGTGTGTGCTTGTTAAGTGTGTCTTGAAAGTGTATGCTTGCATGTGAGATTGTGTGTCTTGACTTGAATGTATGCACCTATGTGATATAGTTATGTGTTATGTGTTAAATGTTTCTCAAGTGAAGTGAAGTGTCTAGTTGTGCATTGAATTGACCTATTGAATTGGCATCGTGAATCAAATCGACCTTGTGAATTGTTATTTGCTTGAAGTATTGCTTGTAATGTATGTATTGAAATGTCTTGAATTTGTTATACCGTGATTTGAATTGATTATGTTGTGCTTGACTTGATTGTCGTGCTTGAGTGACTTTGTTGAATAAACTGTTTTATAAACTCTTTTGTAAACTTGATTGCATAATAGTTTAAGGCACATATGTATAAATGTGATATCTTGGCATTCATACATGTGCTGTTGAAATAGTAAGAAAGACTTCTTCCTTCCTCTGAAGAGAAGTGGTTAGTAGCAGGCCCTCCAAGTTATGTGGATTGACGGGAATGAGTAGTATTTGACTAGCCTTTATTTGGTAGTTGGAGTTTGTTTATTGGGATTCCTCTAAGGTTATCTCCTATGCTTAGTATAAATGACTTTCTTTGGAGTTCTACATGATTATTCTTTGGAGCATTTTCTTAATATTTCCTTGTTGGGCATTCATCGGGTATTTCTATATTGGCATTTCGTGGGAGACTTGGTTGGGATTTTAATCAACCTTTGGTGTTCTTTCTGTACTCTTATGGGGAACTTTGATTTGAGTCTACTTACAATGATCAGTTTTGCGTGAAGCGTACTACTTTGGTATTCCTTGTGGACATTTCTCAGTGGACTTGGCAATCGGAATTCTTATCGGACTTACTGCATAATATTATCTACAATATCTCCGCTCTAGTCTTTCTTGATATTTTATTGGCAATAGTGATTGGAATTCTTCAATAGAATATGGTGCACCTGCACGACATTCCCTCTGGAATTTTACCCAATATTCGGTAGCAATATTATTTTGGGAATCTACTTGGTTATTCAGCTTGGTGTTCATTCATGGACTTTTGATAAGTATATATATGTTGGCGTACATTTTGGATTCCCTATTCAGATGCTTCTTGAGCTATATTTTGGAAGACTTCCTTGAAACTTCTGAAATATGGTTGACTGGATTTCTTGTCTGGAGTCTTCCTGAGCAGTACTTGGGTTCTCATTTAGACTTTACTTCAGACTGTTTATTGGTATGTTCTCAGTACTTTTAGTTGGGATTCTATTATGGCATTTATGTCTAGTAAGATTTTTATTTGGAGTTCTATTTGGTATTCTCTAGAGCCTTTATTTGGCCTTATTATTTTAGAATTTTCAGGTAGTACTACTCGGGTTTCTTAGATTTGGTTTCTTCGGATGTCCTTATGTAGTGTCTTTCTCAGCAATCGATGAAGATTAGTCAAAATTGTATGTCAGATGATACAGAGTCCTATTGGAAGAAGAATTGCGAGGACGCAATTGTTTTAAGGGGGGAAGGATGTGATACCCCGAACCTGGCATGTATTCGATAGCATTTAAAGTTCATTTAAATTGCATTTTATTGACCTTTCACCTTCTTTGACCAAACTAGTTGACTTTTCATCTACATTGACCAACTAGGACAAGGTAGGAATTTTTGAAATGTTTAATAAAGGGCAAACTTGGGATTAGAAATAAAAAAATGCAATGTTAAGTTAGTCAAATTTTGGGTCAACTTTCGAATTAAATCTGAACCAATTGGGGAAGAGTTAGGTAGCAAATTATATATGGTTGGAAAGCTCTATGAGTCTAGTTTATGAGGCTTCAAACCGTTCGTGAATTGGAGTTTTCTAGAAGAAGTTATGGCCATTTTCGCAAGGTCGCGCATAGCTATTTTGGTTTAGCGGGTTGACCGAATCTTTGACCTTTGACTTCTTATCATCTTTTCCTAAATAAGCAAAATACAAACGAAAAAACAAAGAGAAGAAAGGCTTGAAGCCATGAGGAAAAGAAAGAGAAAAAGAAAGAAAAAAATTTCAAAACAAATCACTAAATCTTCTCTTGAGCCTGCTTAGGATCATTTTCGGGCCATTCAATGTTGTCTTTCTAGCGTCTAGTAGTGGCTAAGGTGAGGGTTTTATCGTTATTTGCGCATTTGAGAATATTATGTCTAAACTTTAATTTTTAGAAATTATTCGTAGATTGTTATTTTATCCATTTTGTTGCTTAAAGAATGTTCCCTAGAAATTGTAGAACATGTATTTATAGCTTTTTAACATTTTCTGTGGTTGAATATCGAAATTGAAATATAAATTGTTAATTGAATAGTAAATTGTAAATAGTAAACTCCCTTTTCGATGAAGTTGCTCCGTTATGCGTTCTGTTGATGTAGAAGGTGCTAGATATGCTAGAATGCCTAAATGTGTGGTTTAATTGGATTGTGTAATGGAAAAATGGAGAAAAATGGCTTAGTGAAAGTTGGGGTCGTTTAGGTCAAGTTTGGCATTTTATCATTTTGCGTGATGGCATTGTCTCGAGAGGCCATGGAAGCACTTTTGGTGTGATTATGGTGTTGGTTGGGTGTTTGGTTAGGGTAGCGGTAGTTCAAATGAGCAAAGGGAAAAATCGGGGCTTTGCATGAATTCTAGGGTAAAGTAGGGTTTCGGGGTCTTTAGACGTGCCTTATAGTGACCTAGGAGGATTGGTGAAGTCGGTTTCCAAAACTCGTGGCTCGTTTGAAAGTAGTAGTGTTTTGAAAGTTGGGGTCATTTTGTGGATTTTGTGTGTTTTCATAGTGTTATTTGTAGATTACTTATTATTGCTTGTTATGCTTGTTAAAGTTGGTTATGATTGAATTGTATATAAAATGTTGATAATGCTTGTTAGTGTTGTTTTTGTTATTTTCTCGATTGTAAATGCTTATTGTATCGCATGTTGATATTAACCTGCACTTCAATGCCTTGCTCGATTACCGTTATATATCTTGTATTGCATTGCATAGTGTCAGGCGCGTGAGTGATGGGCCTCTCTGGGTAGTCTCGGGCTGCCAGTGTTGGTTGCTCTAGCTCCGTATCCTATTCCCTTTTCTCGCTTGGGTTGCCGCCCAGGGAGTTTTGGGTCGTAGAATTTACAGAGTATGTCCAGAGTACTCTAACGGAAGTTATAAGGTGGGTGAGCCGGCGCGTCATCGTTAAAGTCATCGAATTCGTGATCGGTACATTACTCATTCGAGTGAACCATAACCTTCAAAGTGTGGTATAGCTTTGAATGGTTGTGTTAATACTTTCTTTATTTGTTATTGTATTGTCGTTTATATTGAATGCCTTCTTATTGATTATATTGTTTAACTGTACCTATTGGCATTGCATGAACTTCTTTATCTCGACCTCGATATCTGTCTCGCCCTCACTGAGTATACGTGTTGTGTATACTCACTCCTTACCACCACATTTTAGGAAATACCATGTTAGCTGGAAAGTTCGTAATTACGTGAAAGATTAGGCTTGAAGAGTTGTCTTGCGTGCTATGTGGCTTGAGTTGTCAAAGATGCAAAGATGTATGTTCATGTATTGTATGTGTTTAATGTCAAAAGAATGTAATTTAAATTTTACTAGATTATTGAAGTAATTTGAAAAGCTAGTTTAGGTATTCAGTTAGTATAGTTAACTTCATTGCATGTTTGTAATGTCCAAAGCAAAAGGGTTAGAATGGTTTGATAGTCTAACTTATGCAATAGGTTAGTATGGTTTAATTGTCAAGCATGAATGTTCTTGTCAAATATGAAAAGAGATAGGTTAGTTTTTAAACTGGAAATGTATATATATAATTGTTGTGTTTATTTGATGAGAAACAAGGCTCGGATGGCCTTGAGGTATTTGTATGGTTGGATACGGTGCTGGTCCACTTATATGCTATTACAGGATTTACATTTTGCCTAGAAACAGGGGAGACTCCGTCTGTCTTTCCCTAAAAAATTTGCCCCGGTTTGGAATCGGGTTGTGATTAGATTGATTGATAGAACTCTTGGTCTCGAGAGGGATCGGGGTGTTACAAACTCCCTTTTTACTGGTATACAAGATTGACCTCCTGGTAGAAGTCGAATTGGGATCTCTGTGCGTCTTGGCAGAAGATGACCTCCCAATGGCAGAAAAGGCAAGCCCGACTGGACTAGAGTTGTTGAATGAAAAAAGGCTCGTCGTCGCGTACCATATTAGGCCTACCAACGACAGCAAAGAAAAGACTTCGGGAGCAACGTCTCTGAACGCACCTTCCAAGTAAGGGAATATTTAGCATGAAAGATTTTGATCAACCCGAAAGCTTGCGCTAAAATAAAATGGGAAAGACCCGTCAAGGAAAATCGGCCAGGGAACACCTATATAATATACTCCAGGACCTACGAGGACATTCCTTGCGACGCCCTATCAACGCGGCATACCTCAAAAGAGACGCGTCAATCGAACCCGTGGTTGATCTCGCAGCACCACTCTTAAAGAAAGAAATGCAAGAAGAATCAGAGAAGAGACAAAAGAGAAAGGGGCCTGGTCTTCCACGAAAGAGGCCTACTATGCCTTCGATCAGTTAGGCCAAAGAAAGCCTAAACCAAACGTCACGTCCTTTTTCATGTGCAGGGGATTCTTCCATTCTAGCAGTGGATTCAATAGCTGCCTATTCTTCCTAAGAAGGCATTCGAGAACATTAAGAGTTGATTCGACGGGATGCTTACGACGAGTAGGCTCTTTGATGGAATATTCGATGCCATCTATTTCACTTCATCTGCGGAGGGCATTCTTTGATTCTTCTTCACTTGCAAAACCTATTGCATTTTTCACCTATTTGCCCAAGCCCTATTCATGTGCAGCCCCTATTCGCTTATTCTCTGGCCGTGGGTGTGGGTATCTTCTTCTACTAGTGATCTTCTTATATGGGACATTGGCTGGCTTCATTCCTACTTGGCATCTGTGCGTGGTTTACTATTTCTATTGATTCAATTGCACAACCCATTCTTCTACCCTCTCCTTATAAGTCGAGCTAATAAATTCCTCTCCTCCAATCGCAGGGAAAAGTTCTAAAGTACCTCAAAGGCATAGCCTCTCACTAAAGATAGCATCTTCCACTCTCATAGCAAAGCAAGAAGCAATGCTTATCATTCGTCATTCTAAAGATAAGGAATGGGGCAGGAGGGCATCAGTAGCTTCAACTAAAGAATCAGTCGAAACGGACACTGAAGCTAAATCCGCAGGAAAGCGAGTAGTCTTTGCAGACATGCTTACTGCATCTTGATTGAGTCTTCATGCATACACCTACGGGGCTGGGGTCCAACTTCTTTTTTGTATTGAACTTACCTATATATCCGGTTCAACCTCGGAATCAAGCCCCTGTAGTTCTGTCTATCCATAGTCCAAGATGCGAGTGGAAAACATTAGTTTCAAATTTTTGGAAAGACCACCTATCTATTTGTTCATTAAGTTTTCCAGGAAAAGTCCGCAATCATAAATAAGCTTTACCAATTCGTTAGGCAGGTTTTACCCGGGGGTTTATAACACGGGTAAAAGACTAACATCGTTCACCCCCAATACAAAACCTATTGGGCAACCCCAATTGTTCTATAATGTCATCACAAATAGGATAAAGTGCTGCCTGTTATATAACGGGAAAGCACCAAAAAGTCTAATGATTAGTACTATAAATACATCAGATAGCGTATTCTCCTTTTTATTTCCAATTGTGAGATCCCACAACCAGGCAGATATGATAAATCAGATACATATAAGGTGGTACAAAAGGAGAATAAATGGTATCAAAACCATTGTATTAGGTTTGGGTTTGTGGAGGCTGACTAATATGGGGGTTAGATTAACTCTTCCCCAACCGACAACAAGTTTATAGGGAATTACCTAATCCATACATAATTTGACTGTCATAATGAGGTAATAATATAGCAAAGGATCTGTTTGAGGACACAAATCCTCCTTTTGCTCCGCTAGAAATTAAGGCGGGAAAGGGCGGTTGGGCTAAAGCGCTGTCTTGCTTCATGGCGTCTATTATATTGCTATACTCCTCTTGGGATCAGTGTCTGCGAACGGGGTGTACTAAAATCTCGCATAGTGAAGTAAGAGGTTCTTTTTGACAGTTTGGTTTAAAAACAAAGAACCTATGACTTCATGATGTGGATTATAATATGCAAGGGCACCCCCATTGCCTTAGTAGAACGATCGCGCAAAAAAATCTCAAGCCTCACGAGTAAAAAAAAGGACCTAAAATAAAAACCAATTCGGACATCAGGATAACAGGTAAGGAATCGGTAGCAACCTTGAAATAAAAAGAAAATCATTTTATCTTTTCTCTTAGGTACTGCAAGGGTTGGGTTTGGTTATAGGTACCATCCATTTAGAACCTTGCCAAAACAGTCATGGCCCAATCATGTATAGGCCGTACGAAGGCCTGATACAAGGGTCAACTAATAGCGAATAACCTTTTCTTCCCTGCTTTCTTGACCTTCATTCCCATCCTGCCAAGCTGAGGCTGCCAGCGCATTGTAGTTAAACAGCTCGCTATACCATACAAAGGAATCTCCGGCTGAATGGTTAGGCAAGACTACGGGACCAGGGTAATAACAATGAAGGAATTTGAGCACTGATGTAGCTAATAGCCACCTTCATAGTCAATTCATTAGGGTCATCACCTTCTATCCAACTAGTGGAAGTATTCACCCTTTCTTTGCCTGTTAAGCCTAAAAGCTATGGGACTCCATACTTAACATATGTGGCTTGCCTCTCTCTTCAGAATGGAAACAAAGTTTCAAGGAGTGCCGTGCAATCACATTATTTATCTCGCATTGTTGAAATTACCTCTATCGCTTTGACTTATGAGACTCGTACAAAGGCAGCTTAGAAAGCATCCTTACGAAGCTTTAAGTAAATTAAGGACTATGCTTCTAAAATAAGAATGAACTACTTCCTTCTTATACTGGTCGTGCCCCAAACCTATGAGTCACTTCTCTCACTTGAGAAAGAGTTAACAAAAATGATATAAAGAAAGAAAAAAAGGGGGATGGTCATGGTCTATTATATATTTGCCCAGTTGGAGTCCTAACTATAGCTGCAACCTATCTCATATTGGGGAGAAGTGTACCGCCCTCGATCAAACTAGAAATTTCATAAGAGAAGAAAGCTATTAACATAGGTCGACGTCGATAAATGCTATCCGAGTTTCATGATGTTGTTGTGTCTACTTATTTTCATCGAGATTAAGTTGGTGTTCATGTCTACCATAGTAGACTATCTCGTTCGGTACGCAAATCTTGACAGTTTCTTTCATTTGAGAAAGCGGCGAGCCTAGCGAGCTCTCTAATAGTGCACCGAAATGGGGCCGAAGAGAGAGGGTTAACCTTAGATCGGCTAAGATCGAATTCAACTGCGTGTAGCAAGAAAGGAAAAGAAGTTTAAAAAGTTGCTATTGGCTGCTATTCTATCTATTTGTGCATCAAGTTCGAAGAAGGAATGTTTTTCATTCAACCAACTATCTTTTTGAAGCAGATAGTTCACAGTGCTTATTCTATAGATATTTATAAAGCCAACTCATGTTTCTACTCAGCTTTCTTACGGAATTTTGCAAGATTTGGCGAAACGGAATGCATTTATTTTTATTTTTTTGGTTATAGTAGTCCAAAGGAGTATCTATGGATTCAATTTAGTTCTCTCCACCTAGTAAGGGGCATCTCATTTCAAAAAAAGACTATTCTTTATTGTTTTTATGAGCTTATATTTTTTCTTTTGATTTACAAAATAATATTGTTGATCGGGTTGCTCCGTATGGATGAACTTAGTAAAGCTCTCCATCCGTTCTATCCTTCGTCAGGAGGAATGAATCTTGGATCAAGCGGGCAACCACCACTTCCTTCTCCTTTGGACCCCTTTCCTCCAGTTTTGCAAGATCCGTAAGAGAACCCGCCCTGGGGCTCACACCTACTTGTCCATCAACAGCAGGACCAGACGTCCGCCACCCAGGTCACAGCTGCTGGTCAAAAGAAGCTGTAAGCCGTCCTGTTTAAACACATGAGATGGCATTGTGAATTAATTAAGGTGCGTAATAAGTATTCGCAACTTAATTCCACAGAGGTGGATGACCAGTATTTAGCCAAAAATCTTTCAATTTCCCAATTTGATATTGATACGAAAACTGATAGTGAAATGGCCGATCTTGTGGCTTGCGTTGGTAATTATAAAAAGATAAAATTCATATTAGAGAACATTTTAGAGTCTTATTATCAAAAAGACAACTAATGTAATAAAATAATAGGAAAGAAATAGGGGGCAAGGATCGAACTTCTAAAAAGATAGTTCCGAGAATGAAGGAAGGATTACACCGAAAGATAGTTCTAATAAAGTAAGGAGGCCATGGTCGATGCATTAAGTAAAGGATGCGCTTGGCCATGGGAAGGGGGAAAGGTGAGGTAGGCCCCCATCAAAAGCTACGACTAAAGCATAGGGCCTAGGAAAAAACAAATAGCCTGAAAGATAGAAAAGGACGGGAATTGCTTCTAGACTTTAAACTGCAAGGTAGAGCTTTAAGCCTTCTCAAGTAAACTTACTCTAGAATAGAATCTTTAAGCGAAGGGTTAGTTGCCTTGCTGGCAGGGCTATAGGGTTCTCAATGGTTTGCTTATAGCCTTATTCTATCTTGGTAGAATTTGTAATAAAATATCTATCATCGAGGATTGGCTATAAAGACTGGGCTAAGGGTATCGTTGCAAGGTCCACCCAGAATAATGGTTAGTAGCCATTCGACCGAAGTGGACAGAGTCCTAGGGTTTCAATACAAAATCTTTCTCAACCGCGCTCTTGGAAAAGAGTTGCCTGCCTACCTACCATCATTAGGATGGATCAAGTCGAGGGTAGGTCCATGTAAGTAAGGTATTTGGGTAAAGTGACCTTACGAGACGTAACTACACTTCAACATGAACCAGGGCCCAACCTATGAGAGCTAGTCCTCACCCGATTTTTTCTGACTAATGAATGAAATTAGTGCAGCAGCAAGGGGTCTTTTTTACTTCCTAACATGGATACCAAGTCTGGGTCAGAGAATTAATAGTAAGGTGATACGCTCTCCGATGCAGTAGATCAGTGGACCGGAAGATTAACATGTGAGGCGAAAGTGTCCGGAACTAAGTCTCATATTCTTTTAGATAGAAGGGATGGTCAATGGTTTTGATTCTGCGGGTTTTTTCAGTCCTAGGGAATTTGTGCGAGTTGTAATCTTCCTATGTGTCTTATCTTATGTGTTTTGGCTAGAGAAGTTAGCGTAGTGAATGAGCGGGCATTTCGTTCATGTAGCCGTTTAGGGGGAATATGTCGGATGAAAGCTCCCCAATGGGTCTCTGGCGTTGTTCGTTTCAATTTTGCCAAGTAACTTGCCAGAATCGCTTTTAAGCAAGCAAAGCAGGCACCAACTACATTGGCCCAATTTCTCTTCTTTCTTTTTTAAAGTCACGATCAAAAATGTGTTGAACCCGGACTGCATCTGGAAAGCGCTGGTTCGAGGCCAGCTCGTGACAAGGCCTTAGTCATCGAATATCTCGACAATTTCACCATAGACGGATGACTGTCCTATTTTTTTTTAGGTTCGAAGATACTACTTGCATTTGTTAAGCGTGTGAGCAAGGATCCCCCTATTGAAAGAATGGATTGTCTGGTTTGCTGCTTATCAAGCTTGAAATCCATTCTTAGACCTACCAGTGACCGGCTTCACGAGACCTTTTCGATCTACACATGGCGTTGCTCTATTGGACGGTGGCTTATTGAAACAAATCCCGCACTTGAGAAGATCAGCAATAAAAAGAAAGACCTGCCCTTTCGGTGAAGTAAAGTTGTTTTCTTCTCTTACGAGATTTTTAGTTGTTGGATAAAAAAAGCGCTCCTCAATGAAGCCTTATTATTATATACGATACCGCCAAAGGAAAGTTCTCTTGTCAAGAAGAAAGTTACAGTCAAACTGCTAATAGGCGGAAGAAGAGATTCCCAGCTACTGACTCTAATAAGACTAATAGCAGTACTACAGAAAGAAGGTCAACCTCACCCTAGGTAATCACAGATTTCTTCCCCTCAGCTCAAAGAGTAAGAACTCACTTTCGAGCTAACCAACCATGGAGCTACCTGCCCATAAGCAACAAGAGTTCTCATTCACGGCTAACTAAACATTCGTTCAGAGTTGACAAGGGAGAGGGCGTACTTTTATGTTGATTGATAGGCGGACTTCACTCCATTTGAGCTAAGAGCCAAGAAGAGTTCACAGTCAACTTCTTTACGTGCCGCCGAGAGGAATCTGACTTTCTTCTTAATCAAAGAAGCATTCTTTCCCTGCTGTCTGTCCTTTCCTTTCTTTCCATGAGCTTCAAAAGTTGGGATGGAGCCTTAGCATTTCACTAATAGACAAAAGTGACGTAGTTGCTCTTCGTAGAGCAACTTATGAGCTATCGAGACACTAGGAATATGTATCGTTATTAGTGCCCCAGAAAGTAAAATTCAAACTTTTTGATGCCTAAACTAAGTACGAGAATCTCCTTGAATGTTGAATGGTAGTCTTGCAAAGATCGTTTGAACATGTTGCTTCTGTATCTATACTTTCCATCTATTTCTTCTAAGAGGTAGGCGGCCCACATATCATCGATGGCATCTGTTTGAAGTATGCGTCTGTGCTGATGAATCTTCATCTTGGAATTGGGATGCAAACAAAGTGGAAGAAAGAGATCAAGATTCTTTACTCACAACAATTCAAAAAAGGGCCAATGCAAGCTGATGAAGTTGAAGAAAGAGATCAAGATTCTAATTCAGAAATAGATCAGTTTTTCCAAGCTCTTTAGATTCAAGTCATAGTTCAGGTCAATCTTCACCTGAAACGCCATCAAGAAAAATGAGATCCATAGCTGAATAGGTATGAGAAAAATATTTCTTTCTGATCACAGGTTTCTAAGCATTACAAGGCATGAAAGAGCTGGCATTGAACTAAAAGGACTATCTATCTGCTAAGGTTACAACTTGAAGAAAGACGAACCTGTAATCGAGTTTAGGACCGCTATCAGCTTATTCTGAACCTAGTCGTGTAATTTGCCATTCAGGCTTCTTTTAGATGCTTTCCTTGGCACAACCCGTTGCTAGTGAGCTTTCCCAACTAGAATACCAAAAAACATTGGGAGATAGCTCGTAGAATTGCATTTTTGCTTCTTTCGTCCTTGAGTAGGACCCCTGCTTTTTTAGAGAATGAACCCTATAAACCTGCTTCTTGTCAAAGGGCATATTCGTTCGACCTTCCTACGATCTTATAATAAACGATCCAACTGAACCTGATTGTGACAACTATGCTGAGCATACTAAAAAGAAGTTGGGTAAGTGTTGGTTGATGGTTATCCAGCCGAAAGGCTAGATCCACTGTTCGAGAAGGGGAATATCGAATTAGCTCTGGTTCAAGGAGCCTAGCCTTCTTTCGTAGCCAATGGCATTGAGGATCTTTTTCTATTTTACTGCCTGGCATGTTCATTGCCTGCTTGGTTTCCTCAAACCACTTACCAGTAAAAAGAACATAGCCAAGCTAATTCGGCGATTTGTTGGCATTCCATTCCGAGTGAGAGTTCTTTTCCATCGGACACAGGAAACCACTCTATCTTTGATAGATGCCATTGGCATATCCTATTCCCCCCGACCAGTTTTGTCGTGTTGCCCCAGTACACACCCCATTGAGGTTTCCAAGACTAAACGATAATCAATAGGGGGCGACCGGGTTCTGGCAGAACAAGTACAGGAAGGTGGGTTAAAGAGGTATGTCTTGATCTTTCTTATCAAAATGACAATCCTTGTTTCATTCCATCGGAGCATTGTTCTGAAACAGCTTGAACAGAGGCTCACATGTAGAGGTGATCAGGGTGGCCGATGAAGTTGACGTGTCCCATGAAGCTCTTGACTTCAGTTTGCGTCTTTCGCTTTGGCATCTCAACCGGAATCGAAAAGGCACACGAATTCCACAGATGGGGGTTCATTCCCTGCAAAGACTATTACACATTTTCGGAAGAATAAATGAGAAAGCAGATCGTCTTTACCACTTCCATTTAATTATTCAAAAATGACCTATAGTCTTTGTGGTATCGGTGGTCAAGAATGTCTTACCTCTTCCCTCAGACTTCCTTTATCTCAAAAAAGACTATTGCCTTACCTTGCTTCCCGTCTAGTGAGGGATGAATGTCTCCCAACATGGAAGTAGCTTCCGTATGGTAGATTGAAAAAGAGTCTGCAACCCACTCAATCCTGAAGAGCACCTCTTTCTTAAGGGTAGGGTTGGTATGGTGGAAGAAGGAAAATGAAAACTGTGTCAAAGTGAAAAAGCCAGGTAAGCTCTTAATTTGTTAACGGTTATTCAGATTTCCTTCATTGAGACCACCGCCGGTAAGATTAGTCTTCAGTATATGGAGGGTTGGCACTTATCGGTGTCATTGTATTCGGTAAAGCGTCATTTGGCACTTTTTTTGTGACTGGACCACTTTAAGTTAGAGGCTCTCTCTTTTCTCCTTCATTGACCTTTAGTCACATTACTATGTAGTGTGGGTAGATGCAGCCGGGTATGAATGATAGGGCATCGAGACAAAGAAAGATCAAGGTAGCATATAAGTTTTTCCTTTATTCTTTACTTGGATCTGTTTTTATGCTATTAGCTATTATGTTGATTCTTCTCCAAACAAGAACAACCGATTTACCAATATCATTAACCACAGAATTTAGTGAGCGGTGCCAAATCTTTCTACAAATTGCTTCTTTCGCCTGTTTCACCGTCAAAGAGCCTATGGTACCAGTTCATATTTGGTTACCCGAAGCTCATGCAGAGGCACCTACGGCAGAATCCATCATCTTGGCAGGAATTCCTTTAAAATTGGGAACCTATAGGTTTTTAAGATTTTCAATACCTATGTTTCCCGAAGCGACACTTTGTTCCACTCCTTTTATTTATACTTTAAGTGTGATTGCTATAATATATACTTCCTCGACCACTTTAAGACAGATCGATCTTAAGAAGATCATTGCTTGCTCCTCAGTAGCTCATATGAATCTAGTGACTATTGGTATGTTTAGTCAGGCGGCGGCCGTTAGGTCACCTATTTTGAGTTATGGACACACAAGGCCAAAACATATGTGTCGGGCGTGCGACCAATCAACCTACTAGTAATGGGGGAGAAAACATAGCATGTCGCAATAAAATCTTGATTCGAGGCGTCAGCAAAACACTGACGTCTGTTCCAAAAACAAAGGCCCCTTAGCGCCACGGGACGGGAATAGGAGACAGGCCTACGCGCAGGGAAGAGCAGCACTGGCTCTACGAAGTTAGAATTGAATCTTTCTGTTGGTTTTTCCAATTCATTCGTGAATAAGAATTCAAGGGCGTGAAACGAGTACTTATAGCTGTTTCGCCTACTTCTTATTATGGCGGCTATGTTTTCGTGGCGAAAATGAACGAAAAGTGATATGAACATGCTATTTTCAAATCGATTGATAGATAGTCTGATCTGTTTTGATGGATCGAAAAAGACAGAGAGGGAATCTATCAAGAATAAGGGGAAATCTTCTATTTCTATCTATTGATGAGACAACTATCTATTCTTGATCCGTCAGAAAGAAATCGATATGTATCTAATGGAGTCTACATCATACGTAGAGCGCCCAAGCACTTTTTAGGCCATCTCAGTTCTCTTATCCATCCTATCGGTCCAATACACTGGGCTCATCTCATGGAAGGAAAAGCCAAAATATAGTTTTCTTGTTCGCCGCGTCGACGCATTCCCTTCTCTACCCGGTATTGTCCCACACAGAAAGAAAGAGCGCAGAGCCCCAGCCCGACCTATAGGTCCGCTAACGTAAAGTGAGGAGTTAAGCCTGAACTGGCAAACCGAAGTCACTTTTAGAACCATACTTCCTATAGCTAACATGTGTCCAGTCCAACGGGAATGCACAGCCCAAACGAACGTTAGTTGCTATACCGAATCCCCAGCTAGCCATCGCGAACCGAGTGGTAAGGCCATGATCTGCAAGGTAACTGATCACTCATTCTTCCAAACATCACACATCCGCCGCCTACCTACCGTTTAAGTGGCACCAGCCAGATCCAGCTAAGGTAAGGAACTTAGTGTCGCGGCTGCCCCATTCCGCTGCGGTCTTATGAACTAAACGTCGTTGTGCCGTGGATCAGTTTCGAGGCAGGGAGTGAAGAGAGACCAGAAGAATGATTCATTTGGATCAATGAGCTTTTTCAGCCAAAAAACTAAGAATAAATGGAATGTCTGTCTATCCATAAACATTTATTCTATCTGTAATCTAAGGGGATCTCTCTATACATATAAGAGTGTTTTATGGCATGATATGATCACCTAGTTGTAGCCGAATATCAGCTGCGCTCAATATGCAGGATTTCTGTTGAATTAGATCTTTTGGGAAGCTTTTGGACCTAGCGAAAAGGACTCTAAGCCTTCTCGCAAGCAAGCGCGAGAGAAGCAAGCAAAGTAGAAGGGAGTCGCCTGAAAGAAGCGATGAGGAAGCGAAGTTGTCTACGAAGCAGTCACTTTCCCCGACCGACTAAAATACAAGAGTCGCGACCTTCTTTAATTCAAAATAAAGGCAAAGGGTTTGGCAACAAGCAAACGACTTTCTATCATAGTTGCAAGGGTTCCAAACCTTAACTACTTAAGTACCAAAGGCTGCTTCGGGTTGGTTTCATAAGGGGGCTGTTCACTACAAGCTATCAGTGCTCAGCCCTATCTTAGATTGAACGTCGACTTATCTTGTTGCCATTCAATCCCTAAGGCAAGTTTCCACTAAGAATGGAATAGTGTTCGTGTCCAAAGGTGAACAAACCCTTAGCTTATAGAGTTCGTTGCTTTTCCCAGGCTGGAGAAGGGCTTATACTACTCGCCTTTGTTTGATATGTTCATTTAGTACTAATACAAACTAAAACTAGACAAAAGTGGAAGGGCCACTATAGAAGCTAGAAGTAGCTAGCCTATAGTAGTCAGCCTAACTAAAGTGTCACGACAACATAAAATTAGCCTTATGAATTGAAGTAGGGGGCTTAGCCCGCCCGCCTACCAATCAAAAAGGCTAAGACTAAGCGTAAGCTCTTCGAGCTTCCCTTCATTCACTTCATGGGAGCCGCACAACACATAGCTGGAAGTTAAAGGGCCCATACTACCTGCCTAACCCTTCGCTCCGAGGGATCGTAGATCGAAAAATGCCTTCTAAACCACCAAAAGATAAGGGAAAGGGCCTATGTATTTGCATGACCCCTGCAGATTTAACCTTATCTATACCTGGAGCCATTCCCTTAGCGGTCCTGCCACCAGAATAGAGCTCGTGTGTAACCTTTGATTTCTGGCGTAACAGCGGTAGAATGTAACAAAATAATACGGCCTAGTGGCCGGAGGTACAGTAAACTAGGCCAAAACATGACACCCGAAGGGCCCGGTACCCATAATCCTATCATATCCGAGTCTGAGTTTACCCCTTGCACTTCAGACAGCCATCCGTAGCATCATAAGGAGGACCTCTCTTTTGAGCTAAAAAAAGACTAAGATACAAAGGAGGTTGGTATTTCTCAACGTGGTGTATAGCACGAAAAACCTTTTGATACAAGCCCCACCAACCCCGTTCACATGAAAGAAAAAAAGGAATCCTTTCTTCTCTTCTTTATCTTTCCTGAGGGGAAAATATGGTCTTATGGAAGGAGGGGGAGGGGAAAGGCTTAGGCCTACCTATCCCGATAGGACCCCATACAAGAACGGGAGCTATTGAAAGGTTCCATATTGTTGAGACGAAGGGCAGCACTTCTATACGTGATCGTAGTATGTCATCTCGTCTCGTCCCCGCTGCATCGAAGAATACCTATGGACTATGTTCCAGTTCAATGATAAGGAAGATAGAGTTGGAGCGGGAGTCTACGATGTGATACTCAAGTATGACCCGGGAAGATACGTGCTAACTATGGGTAGGAAGCAAGAACCACTATTATGTAAATAATTTTGGGGGATTACAGATCTCTTATACTACAATCGATCAATAGAGCAGAATGACCAGAAAAAGAAGTTAAGTTAGAAAGCCGTATGATAGGTGGTAACTATCTTGGACGGTTCGGGGGGTAATGGGCATACTCCAATCAGTGGGGGGAATCTCTGGCTCTATCGAACATACAGGGAATCGAAAGTAGCATTCTACCAATGTTAAGTCATAGACTGGTTTCTTCAGCCCTTTTTCTATGTGTTGGTGTTCTATATGACCGACATAAGACTCGACTTGTTAGATATTACGGAGGTTCAGTGAGCACCATGTCAAATTTCCCTACCATTTTCTTATCTTCCACTTTGCCCAATATGAGTTCACCTGGTACAAGCAACTTTATCAGGGAATTTCTCATCTTATTAGGAGTTTTCCAAAGAAATAGCTTAGTAGCCACATTAGCAGTGCTTGGGATGATTTTAGACGCGGCCTATTCCCTTTGGTTATATAATCGTGCGATTTCTAGGAATTTAAAATGCGATTTCCTCCATAAATTCTCTGATCCAAATGGCAGAGAAATTTCCACATTTATACCTTTTCTTATTGGAGGGGCAACCGTCCGTTAAACTACCAAAGAAAAAAAGGGTAAACCAATGGGATCATGACATTGTAGGTGCTTGTGATGGGACAGATGCGACTTCCCTCAGTTGGTTTGGGTGACATACCCTGTTGCAGAAGTCTTCCTGTTTTTTTTAACCAGGGAGCCAAAGCTTGACTTTACTAAACTAATAAAATCAGGCTCGCGCTAGGGAAAGGACGGGGGGCAACCATGCATGGTACTTCTCGACCCTATCTCCGAGGGACAGTTGAACGAGGGACTCATGAATACTGCCGGGTCGGACGAGCCAATAACTCGAACGCGTTCGGTCTATTTTTTGAGAAAGAATCATAACCTTACCTTATCTTCACCATGATACGGACTCCAAGTTCTTATGGTAGAGCACCAGGAGATTTATCATCAATATGATGATGGGAATGGAAACCAGAAGCACGACTAGGGTCTTCATGGTCCATGATAATCAAACCATCAGTAAGAGTAACGTAAGCATGAGAATTTTTGGTAGCACCGGTGAACCAGATGGCTGCGACAATAGAATCTAGGACGGAGGACTTGTAGTATCACTCTAGATCTGGCAAAAGTGAAAGAACCCCTAACATAATTCGAATGGAGGCTGACCGTTGAGCCCACTCTGGCCTTGCAGGGCGGGACCCTATGCGAGTTGGACCTGCTATATCTTATGGCATCAACAATAGGAGGGCCCTAACAGAGAGAAAAGTCGAGATAACGAGCACTACGCCCGCCAAGCGGGGGGTAGGAGCACCGGGCAAGTGCTTGGTTGGCCAACAGCCCAGTGAACCGGGAGGGGCACTCAAAGAAAGGGGGGCACACTGTGCAACTACGAGAAATTGGCCACGCTCTACTTTCTTAAAAGCAAGGACAACTACAGGAGGTTAAACCAAAGACCAATGGAAGTTAGGGCTCGTCTCCGGTCAATATTGGATCAAACAATAGGGGGTCGTAGCACTGACCTCTTTTTTTATTGATTCAATACAATAGGAAAAAAGATCGTACAGTTCCCTACCGGGACAAACTCTCAACGGATCCTCTACGTGCTGGGCATACCTCTTCCGTGGGTCTTTCTGTTGGCGGGAACAAAAAAATAGGGAAAGAACTGGCCGACCGACCCAGGGCTCAAGGGTGAGCTTTATTTATTTAAGAGAGAATGGGGAGTGAATCGAAGGGCTTCTGTTTCTGTTCTTGGTTTGGTTCGGGCCCCTCTCGATCTTTTTCATAGTTGAGAAGGAGGAAGGTGTCTAAATCAATGGACATTAATGAAACATCATTGATGGATGTTGCACATGACACGATTAATTCAACTCAAGGTCCAGCGCTAATAGAAGTTGGTTACTTTCCTAGGAGCGAAGGAAAAGGGCAGGGCTTTTTTCATAGGTTTAGTGGGCGGGTCTCATGAGATCTGTGCCGGCCGTTGAAATCAAATGAAGGTCAAAGGACCATTCGATTCATTAAGGGGCATAGTGGCGCCCTGTCACGCCCCAACCCGACCAATAAGGTTAGACTTGGGTGTGAACTAAACATTCAAGTGACGTCTCGTCCTTAACTGTTTATAAAGATTTAACCCTTATCATTTTTAGCCTAAGCTCCAAAGTTTTCCGGAAAACCGGCAACATAACGGCTGTAATTGGACTCTTTGGTTTGACCTAATTCTCTAAACGCCTCAATTATTCCAATCATTAATCCAATTTCATTAAGGACTCCTATTTGTCACCAACCAATTTGCCTACTAGTTTATCTTGAAACTGTCGTTTGGTTAATAAGCCTAACATGATAACTATGCCCCGTTTATTTTTGAATTTCCTATGATGCAAGTACCTATTATCCTTTAGTTTGCAAATGAACACCTAAGTGAAATTAGATAGAATTAACTTAGTTGATTGTTCATCTAGTGGTTTGAATGCCTACGATAACTACTAATTAAGAAAACGAAAGCAAACAACCAAATAAAAGTTCGTCCGGTTATAGATAGTACAATATCAGAATTAGACCCAAATTACAACGGGGTCATTTACATCAATAAATAACGAGCAACATAAAAGAAATAGTCTTCAAGTAGCATAGTTCACAAATAGCCATAATCACGCAAGGCACACAAGACAGGCAATCACTCCAGGGGTTCATCGTTAGGCACACCGTCCTCGGGTACCTGTACCTGTTCTTCTTCACCTGTGATGAAAAAGAGGGTGAGTCCTTATGAACTCAGCGAGGGGGAACGAGAAATACGTTTTGAAACTTGTTTTCCGGTTCAATTTATGAAAACTCTTTTTGAGAACATGTCACGTATTACAAATAATAAGGTACGCAATTATAAGAAACAAATCGAGTAACGGATACAAAGTAAGGGAACAGAAATGCCAGTCTTTCCTCCCCGAGGTTCTCTAGGAACCAAGCGAGAGTACTTACATATAAGCACAGGAACAAGAATACCAGTCTTTCCTCCCCGAGGTTCTCTAGGAACCAAGCGAGAGTACTTACACATTGTAAAAAGGATACGGTGAGCATTTGCTCTCAATGTCAATTTCGATTCATTTGGTGCGGCCGACTTCAATAATCCACTTATCGCTCCCAATTGGGTGTACTCCGGATGTACCCCGAAACCTACGACCCAACTCTCCGAGGGTGAAATGCCAAGTGAGAGAGGGAATTGGACCATGGTAGTCACGGTAACACCGGCAAGCCCGATGCCGCCCGGCGTGCGTGAAACACTACCATGCCACACTGAAAGGTTGCAACCTCGTATACAATGCCCATTTTTGTCATTTAACATTTCACATTAGGAGGTCAACAAAGTAGGTTGCCTCCGAGCAAGTATATGATCACATTTTGACATATTGGCATATAAGGCATTGTAAGAACATATAATCATTTCATATATCCATTTGAAAGCAATTAAACTTTAACGGGCAGCCAAGTAATCATGTTCAAATAAACCATTGAATATCTTTTAACAATTCACATTAGGAGGACAACAAAGTAGGTTGCCTCCGAGCAATTTCAAGATCACATATTGCCAAGTAAACGAACGAGGCATGCTTGACATGAAATTTCACTTTGTAGAACACATAGAGTCATATGAACATTAAACGGGCATCCATGTAACACATGCAAGTCAAGCCATATAACTCATTTCGAAGTCCACGTAATCAAGTGATACGATTATTCACATGCAACAACATCTACGTGGTGGTTTCGGATGCAAGAAAAGCCTATTTGTCAACATGCAATGATCAAAATTACATTTAAGCTTATAAGACATTTACGGGCAGCCCACTAAGCATATAATTTCCACACAATATCTAAATGATCAACACTTAGCAAGACTACCTAGTCATTAGGGTTTCCGTTTCATGCTTAACCATGTGATTAAACCCTAAGTCAACTCAAGTTCATTCACAAGTCATGCATCATTCAATTCAAACATCCTCAAGTACTCAAAACAGTCCACACAACATCCCAACACCACAATTCCAAGCAATTAGCACCACAAGAGGGGTTACAACAATTTTCCAAGCATATAACTAAGTGAAACCTTTACTGCAATAGGCTTTTTTCCCACAATCAATAGGATAATCAAACAATCTCAAAATTCAGTGAATAAGATGTCAAATTAAATCTTAAGAAGTTAAATAAACTCAGAAACAAACCTTGCGTCAATTGGAGTTCAGAATCATTAGTTATGGCCGAAACAGTGAGGTAGCACAAAACTGTCCAGATTTGCACACTTTTCAGAAATTGACGTTTTTGAGGTCCTTAGAGTCATTTTTAGCTTTGGTCCATTTCTGACAAAATTGTCCAGAACTGAAAAATATAGTAGAACACCAATTTTCATGAATTTTGGACAATATTTACTAAGTCAAATATGGTTCGCTCCACAAGGTCAGTGCATCTGCCAAAACCTGATTCATTTTTCCAGATTTCCAGATTTGGTCACATTTTAATGATTTGCCATTTTGAGGACTTTAGAGTCAAAATTAGCTTCGGCCTATTTCTGGAAAAAATGTTCAAAACTGTCCAAACTAGTCACCCACCAATTTTAAAGCATTTTAAAAATCATTTGCTTAGCTAAACTTACCTCGAACAGACTGGTCAGAGAGCTGTCATCCATTTCGACTTCACCTAGCATCATTTTCAAGCCAAGCTCTTGCCATGCATGGTTGTTTAAGCTTATGAACGACCATATAGCTCAAGTACAGAAGAAAATACACACATTTATGAGCATGCATGTGAAATTTCAAAGAGTTTTCAAAAGCTTTTAACCCTCACCTTTGCAATCAACCAAAAGATGCACAAAAACCTTGTTGAGGCTCAAATTTCTTCCTCTTCTTGCTTAGCCGAGTTTTCGACTTGGTTTTCTCTATTTTTTCCTAGCCTAGTAAGCAATCTCTTAGTACATGCATGTAGTTAGGACTTGAAGAAAAGAAATGGAAGCTTAGTAACTCACCTAGGCCGAAAATGAAGCTTCAATGCACATGCATGAGTGATTTTTGCATCCTAGCTTGTTCGGTTGAGGTCCTTTGCTTGTGGCTTGCTTGGTTTAGCTATGGTGTGAAGAAGAGAAGCTATGGAGATGAAGAACTCAGCCAAAACCGAAAAGGAGAGAGAAAATGAGAGGGAGAGAGAGAAATGTGAGGAAAGTGAGAGAAATGAGAGAAAAATGAGGCTTTTTGCAATTTTTGAGCATGTGGTCAGCCTTGGGCTTCCAAATCTGAATTTTTGTGTCTTCAAGGTGGAATTTGAAATGTTAGCATGGGCCATGAGTGGTTTGGTCAAAAATGAGAGGAAATTGAGGTGGTTTTGGGCAATTTTTTATGCATTGATAAGTGTTTTTGTGTCATGACTTGTCTAGAATTATTTTGAATTAAACATGCATGCAAAAATCTGATTTTGTGTCATCTTTTGAATTGTTTTAACATGTGTGTAAGAGAATGTTGGGTATTTAGGGATTTTAGGTAGAATAGAATATAGGGTATGTTTAGAGGTTGGTGAGATTTTGTCTTGTAGTGAGTTTAAAATATAATATTTAGGTGTTAGTGGATTTTGTAGAGATTTGAATTAGGATTATAATAATAGTTAGTGGATTGTGTAGGATTATTTTATTTTCTTGTGCTTTGTGTAGGATTCTTTCTTGATCAACGTGGTGGCACGGATTCCTAGGTCTAGGGCACGAATTACGAGGTATACACGATCTACGAGGTAAGACACGAACTTCAAGACTAATGCACGTACTTCAAGACTAATGCACAGATTTCAATGCAAATGCACGCAATCCCTAGATAAATGTACGTAAACCAATACAAGGCACGTAATTCAAGACACGACTCTTAAACCTAGGTTAAAGCACGCAGTTCAAGGTTAATGCACACGAAACGAAGAGACACACGCAAATCAAGGTCTCGCATGTAAATTAAGGTCATGGCATATTTATCTAGGTATCGGACGTATATCGAGGATTAGGGCACACAATTCTAGGTTAAGGCACGTATAACGAGGTATGCACGAAAACCAAGACAGGACACGTAATCCTAGGTCGGTCATATAATTTTAGGTCTAAGGCACGCAAATTGAGGTAAGACACGTTATTCGGTGTTGGGCCTCACACGCCCTCGCCTGGTGCCATTCCTAGAACTAGTAGTAGACGGGCTGGCCGTGCTTGAATTCAGACCGGACCAGACTCTTTTTTGTTTGAGCTGCTCCTACGCATGACCGAATGTAAACCACTAAGAGCTGGTAGGCCGAGCTTGGTGCAGGTCCCAAATCTGAAAAGCCTAGTCTTGATCAGCCTAGTGCACTAACCACATGGTACGACGGGCACTCAAAGACCTGGCGGATGATGGCCTACCCCACCCAGGAACGCTTATGTCATAGGAGAACTCGTGGCTAGAAACAATCCTTATGGTTTGTTTTGATATCCGATAGGAATATTAAGAATCAAAGTCCAGATTGGTTGGTGAGCCTAGTGATAGGAAACTATCTAGCTTAGTTCGGAGAGCACTTGTTGGGTTAAAGATTTTTTTGTTGCTAAATGTTACGGACTAAATGCTGAACTATTGACCCTACTTGTTCAGATGAGTGCTCACCCCAAAGTGTTCCCGGACTGCATGCATATATCCATAAGTAACTTAGTGCAACATGGCAAATTTCATTGAGAAGAATTAGCAAAGAAAAGAAAAAGATCGGCTAAGAGTTGAGCCATCTTCTTCCCCCCCTCCTCGTAGATTACCTCTTTCTTTCCCTTCGATTTGTGGCAGCTACTCATACATGCCATCCCCGCTTCCTCCTTAAAGGCGTAAGGAATAGCCTAATCATGTGCAGTTCCTTCTTTCAAAATGGATATATTATATTAGACTTTAATCCTGTATTCTTTCTAAGAAAGCCTAACCACTTGCAATGGGCGGAATCGACAAAAGAAAGAACCAAATTCCTTCTTTTCTTGCAACATATGATTCGTTCACAGCTGATTGATTCAATAGCAGCTTCTTCTAGAGCAAGCAAGTGACATCCATATCAAATCCTCCAGAAGTTTTATCCTCAACAAGAAAGTTAAAAGAAGTGCCACAATACTATTGCGATTGATAGGACATTAATAATTGCATTGCCTTAATGGGAACAGTCTTATTAGTCTTAGAAGGAAAGATAGTTGGCTAGGGAATGGGCATTAAAGCCCTGCCCCCTCTTCCACTTAACATACCAAAGATAGGAACTGTTGGGATTGAATCTCCATCTTCTCTTTTCCTTGAAGAAGCCTTATTACTACAGCTATCTGTTAATTAAAGTAAAAAGGTCATCAAGGAGTTAGGAACTCGGACATTAACGTCAAATATGAGCTAATCAAGTCCTTGTTTGCGTAGTAAATGGTTTTGGTGGAATACGGTTTTTGGAAAAATACAGTCTTTGAGAGGCATAGCCTTTATCTTCTCTATCGGTAGTGGTGTAAGAAATGATAAACGTCCAACCCCAAAAATGATTGAATGAGATCGCTTTCTCCCCACATTCCACTCATTCTTCCTTAGCTATTTTTCACTCTTTCAAAGGTGGCTCAAAAGAAAGTCTAGTAGAGCATGGTTTAGAAGGTAGGTTACCTGCTCGTAAGAGGCAGTCTAACTTAGTTAAAGGAAAGCCTTCTTCTCAGAAGCATAGGCAAGGTTTTATGAATTATCCTAGCAAGGCTTATAAGATAAGGCTAAGCGAAAGCAAAGAAGGGGCCCATTTCCCCTTTGTAATGTAATGAAGGTTTGGTCTTCAGTTGATTCCAAGGTACATGCCTGGCCATTCAAAGCTACCGTGGTAAGGAGACGGTGAGTGAAAGTGAATCGGTTAACAAGACTGAGGAAGATGCCTAGCTAGTTTTATCTCCGAGCAGGGACCTCAAAAAGAGGCTGCAAATGCTGCTAGAAGAAAAGCAAGCTACGGCTGAAAAGCCAAGCTCCGAAAACTCTAGTGCACTCCTTCAAGTCCCATAGCTTCTTCTCAAGCAGCGAATGGAAGAAGGAAGAAATGGAGATGTGCCGCTACCCAGCCTATCTTCCTGAACCAGAAGTGAGAAGGACTGGGTGAATTCAGTAGTGTTTTTCTTTTGCTTTTGTGTAGCCATCAATTGAATCTATTGCACTCGGTAGGCCGTTAGTCGCAAAGAAGAAGAAATAGGGGACCATCTTGATCACGAACACGAAATAAGCTCTATCGTGGTCCCTACTGCTTATGGAACTGTGATCGAATCTGCTCAAAAAACTGGTAGATGAAATTGTAATATATATGGAAGCGAACATAGGGAAGCAACTAGGCTAGACTGCTGATCTTCTGGAGTAGCCTAACCTTGGGAAAGAGACTGTAATTGCTACTGAGAATAAACATGCTGTGATACCCCAATCCCTCTCGAGACCGGGAGTTCTATCAATCAATCTAATCACAACTCAATTCCAAACCCGGGTATAAAATTTTAGGGAAAACGGACGGAGCCTCCCCTGTTTCTAGGCAAAATGTAAAACATGTATCAGCATATAAGTGGACCAACACTGTGTCCAACCATACAAACACCTCAAAGCCATCCGAGCCTTGGTTCTCAACAAGCGAACACAAGTAAATATACATTTTCAGTTTAAATGCTAACCTATCTCTTCTCATCTTTGACATGTACATTCAAGCTTGACAATTAAACCATACTAACCTATTGCATAAGTTAGACTATCATACCATTCTAACTCTTTTCCTTTGGACATTACAAACATGCATTGAAGTTAAACTATACTATCTGAATACATAAACTAACTTATCATTCTACCTCAATTACCTAGTTAAATTTAAATTACATTCCTTTTAACAATAAATACATACAACACATAAACATACATCTTTGCATCTTTGACAACTCAAGCCACATAGCACGCAAGACAACTATTCAAGCACGAACTTTCACGTAATCACGAACTTTTCAGCTAACATGGCATTTCCTGAAATGTGGTGGTGAGGAGTGAGTATACACAACACGTATACTCAGTGAGGGCGAGACAGATATTGAGGTGGAGAGAAAGAAGGTCGTGCAATGCAAATAAGGCAGTTAAGCAATATAACTGACAAGTAAGCAATCAAAATAAATAATCAATACAATAAGCAATTAATAAAAGCATTAACACAACCATTCAAAGCTATACCACACTTTGAAGGCTATGGTTCACTCATACGAGCAATGTACCATTCGATTCGATTCCACGAGCATTACATCAATCTCGAGCTTGATGTTGACAACGATGACAATAAGCGCGTAACCACCTTATATCTTCAGTTTGGAATACCCCAAAAGTATCGAATCAATTCTACGACACAAATCTCCTTGGGAGGCAACCCAAGCAAGAATGGGAATAGGACACGGAGCTAGAGCAACCAACACTGGCAGCCCGAGACTACCCAGATAGGCCCATCACTCACGCGCCTGACACTATGCAATGCAAGACACGATACAAGGCGATAAACAAGTGATAGCATAACATTACAGATTAGAGGCGATAAACGAGATATCAAGCATTTACAACCAATACTAACATTCAATTAACTTTTCAAGCATGACTATCTTTAATAGCAACAATAACACCAATTAAACAAGTAACAGTAGTTCAAACACGAAAACGACAAATATCACTATTCAATCCCTAACTTCCAAAGGCAATTACGGGCAAACGAGCTACAGGATTAGGAAACCGATTTCACTACATTACCTTAGGCACTACAAAGCACGTTTTTATGTCACTAAACTTCACTTTCTCACCCGAGACCCGAAAGTCCACCTACTGCATTTAAACTACAGCTATGCTAACTGGTCACTCAATTAACGCCACAACAGCGCCAAAAGTGCTTCCATACCCTCAATTGCAAAACCTCCAACTCAATTCGAGCACAGTCAACTTTTGGTCAAACGGCCCCTTTACGTTTCTTTGTCTAATTTCCAATTTTATCAAAGGCCGGTCCGTTTTTATTGCACATTTTATCTTTCTATCACTAATGGCACCTATCCAAATCAAGCAATCGCAATTCGGATCAAAATCTAAAATTCTAGGGTTTACTATTCATAATTCACTATTCATTGTTCTTCCTCAATTTCAAATTCGCAGTTTTAACCGTACAAATTGCTAAATAACTATCAAACAATGCTCTACGAACTCAAAGGAAGCTATATCAAGCAATTACAGGCATTATAACACATTATATATCAAATCTAAAAATTTGACACAAAATTCAAATTCGAATTTAAATGCACAAAAGCATGAAAACCCTCACAGAGATTGAAGACCAAGACCCAAAAGGACCCGAGCCACGACCCCCGAGCAATTACTCGCATGATTTTGGCTTAAAAATGGAAAATCATTTTTTTTTTCTTTTCACCTTAACCTTCGGCCAAGGGAGGACTTAAGGGCCATTTTTTGTTTTGTTTTTTTTTGTCAATTTTGCGTAATTTTGGCTATTTAAAAGATGACAAAGTCTCAAGGGCAAAATGGTCATTTTGCAAAGTCAAAATTCAAGTTAAATTGGTCAACTTAGCTTATTTTGATGCCATTTAATCTAATTCAAGTTAAAACAATGCAATTTTAATGAAAACCAACTAAAACTAGCTAAATTAAACTAAAATCATTATTCACGAAATTCAAAAAATATTTCTCTAACTATCATTTTCGAAATGCTACGATTAAACGGTCAATAAATGATCGCTAATAAAGTAATGAGCAATAATAGAAAACTATAATTTTTTTGAAAAGTAGAATAGTGGAATAGTTTAAAATTTACTCCGGCTCGGAGTTACTTTTCTCATTTATTTGAAAACCGAGTGTCAAGGTGCAAGAAAATAAAACCAAGTAACATACATATGAAAAGTAGTTGATACTCCGTTAACATATTAACTCAAGTATTATTTTAATTACTTCTAAAAGAAATATGAAAATAAACCTACAAATGAATGGTTAACTAAAAATAAACACAAAATTCAATGCTAACAGTTAAGATAGCACTTAATTAAATGCAATTAAATGCCATTAAATGCATGCCGGGTTCGGCTTATCACATCCTTCCCCCCTTAAAACAATTGCATCCCCGCAATTCTTCTTCCAATAGAACTCAATATCATCTGAAATCCAACTGTGACTAATCTTCATCGGTTACTGAGCAAGATAGTGAATAAGGATGCTCGTAGGGAAACCCCGAATAAAAATTCCAACCAAGAATGCCGAGAAAAAACCAACTAAAGACTAAAGTAGGGATACTGTAGATGATATCAATACCACATATTAATGGCAAGAAGAATACCGAAGGAATACCCTATTTACGAATCTCCAATAGAAGTCTAACAAGTTCCAAATAAGAAAGTTAAAAGATAGCCAGAGCAGATGCACCTCATGTAGTGCTGAATACCGTAAGTAGACCTAGCTGAAAGTTCTGTAAAAGAATATAGAGAGATATACCAAAGGCCAATCTCTAAATGAAATCCTCCCATCACTGAGTTCCTACCGCAACATCTTCGTAAAATAGCAAGTATAGATTCCCCTGAGTGGAAAAGCCGAAGGAAAAGCCGTAAACAATACAAGATAACAAGTCCAAGCATAATTCCAAGTGTAGGATCTTCCAATAAATGCCAATAAGGAAAATACTAGTAGAATGCCCAATAAGAATTCCAAAGAGTACCGTGAGTAATATTACACAATAAGTCCGATAGGAATTCCAATCACCAAACCAACTTGGGGATGCCAAAGAAAATAATCGAACAATGCTCCAGTAAGAAAGTACCAAGAATTGCCCAATAAGACAATCAAGTTGAATAACAAATATAGTTTCCCAACTAGACGAAAACCATAAGGAAAAATACCGAGCTACTGCACAACATACAAAACTGAACTCCGAGGCCCTTGCACTGTTTGCCAAGTAAGCACTTCATACAACCTTGCCAATAAGGAAACCCAATAAGAGAATACCAAAAGATTGCTACCAAGATCCATCATACAGAAACCCCAATGAAAGTTATCTTTTTATGATTGCCAACCACGAAGAAGACTCTTAGAAGTATGCCAATAACTGAACTTCAAAGACAACCACCCACTCCCAAATAAAGGATAATTAAATGCCATTCATTTCCTGGCAATCCATACACTTTGAAAGGCCAGCGGTGAACCACTTTCTTCAGGGGAGGAAGAGGACTTACTTACCATTTCCACGGGACATGTATGAATGCCAAGATATCACATTTATACACATGCCTTATACTATTATGCAAGCAAGTTTACAAAAGAGTTTATTCAACAAAGTCACTCAAGCACGACAATCAAGTCAAGCACAACATAATCAATTCAATTCACGGCACAACCAATTCAAGACAATCCAATACACACATTACAAGCAATACTTCAAGCAAATAACAATTCACGAGGTCGATTCAATTCACGATGCCAATTCAATAGGTCAATTCAATGCACAACTAGACACTTCACTTCACTTAGCACACAATTAACACATAACACATAACTATATCACATAGGAGCACACATTCAGGTCAAGACACACAATCTAACATACAAGCATACACTTTCAAGACACACTTAACAAGCACACATTCAAGAATCACTACCCACCAGATCGAGGACCCTATCCCGGCTTATGAGCTAAACAAGCTCTGATACCACCTGTAATACCCTAATCCCTCTCGAGACCGGGAGTTCTATCAATCAATCTGATCACAACCCAATTCCAAACCCGGGCAAAATTTTAAGGAAAGAAGCACGGAGTCTCCCCTGTTTCTAGGAAAAAGGTAAAACCTGTAAAAGCATATAAGTGGACCAACACCGTGTCCAACTATACAAACACCTCAAGGCCATCCGAGCCTTGGTTCTCAACAAGCGAACATAAGTAAATATACATATCCAGTTTAAAAGCTAACCTATCTCTTCTTATCATTGACAAGTACATTCAAGCTTACCAATTAAACCATACTAACTTATTGCATAAAATAGACTATCATACCATTCTAACTCTTTTCCTTTGGACATTACAAACATACATTGAAGTTAAACTATACTAACTGAATACATAAACTAACTTATCAATCTACCTCAATTACCTAGTTAAATTTAAATTGCATTCCTTTTAACAATAAATACATATAGCACATGAGCATACATCTTTGCATCTTTGACAACTCAAGCCACATATCACGCAAGACAACTCTTCAAGCACGAACTTTCACGTAATCACGAACATTCCAGCTAACATGGCATTTCCTGAAATGCGGTAGTGAGGAGTGAGTATACACAACACGTATACTCAGTGAGGGCGAGACAGATATCGAGGTAGAGAGAAAGAAAGTCATGCAATGCAAATAAGGCAGTTAAGCAATATAACTGACAAGTAAGCAATCAAAATAAACAATCAATTCAATAAGCAATTAATAAAAGCATTAACACAACCATTCAAAGCTATACCACACTCTGAAGGCTATGGTTCACTCATACGAGCAATGTACCATTCGATTCGATTCCACGAGCATTACATCAATCTCGAGCTTGATGTTGACAACGATGACAATAAGCGCGCAACCACCTTATATCTTCAGTTTGGAATACCCCGAAAGTATCCATCAATTCAACGACCCAAATCTCCATGGGAGGCAACCCAAGCGAGAATGGGAATAGGACACGGAGCTAGAACAACCAACACTGGTAGCCCGAGACTACCCAGAGACGCCCATCACTCACGCGCCTGACACTATGCAATGCAAGACACGATACAAGGCGATAAACAAGCGATAGCACAACAATACAGATTAGAGACGATAAACGAGATATCAAGCATTTACAACCAATACTAGTATTCAATTAACTTTTCAAGCATAACTATCTTTAATAGCAACAATAACACCAATTAAACAAGTAACAGCAGTTCAAACACGAAAATGACAAATATCACTATTCAATCCCTAACTTCCAAAGGCAATTACGAGCAAACCAACTACGGGATTAAGAAACCGATTTGACTACATTCACTCAGGCACTACAAGGCACCTTTCTTTGTCACTAAACTTCACTTTCTCACCCGAGGCCCGAAAGTCCACTTACTGCGTTTGAACTATAGCTATGCTAACCGGTCACTCAATTAACACCACAACAATGCCAAAAGTACTTTCATACCCTCAATTGCAAAACCCCCAACTCAATTCAAGCACGGTCAACTTTTGGTCAAACGGCCCTTTTACGTTTCTTTGTCTAATTTCTAATTTTATCAAAGGCCGGTTCGTTTTTATTGCACATTTTATCTTTCTATCACTAATGGCACCTATCCAAATCAAGCAATCGCAATTCGGATCACAATTCAAAATTCTAGGATTTACTATTCATAATTCACTATTTATGTTCTTTCCCAATTTCAAATACGCAGTTTCAACCGTAAAAATTGCTAAATAACTATTAAACAATGCTCTACGAACTCAAAGGAAGCTATATCATGCATTTACAGGCATTATAACACATTATATACCAAATCTAAAAAATTGACACAAAATTCAAATTCGAATTTAAATGCACAAAAACGTGAAAACCCTCACAGAGATTGAAGACCAAGACCCGCAAGGCCCCGACCCACGACCCTCGAGCAATTCCACGCATGATTTTGGCTTAAAAATGGAAAATCATTTTTTTTTCTTTTCCCCTTAACCTTCGGCCAATGGAGGACTTAAGGGCCATTTTTGGTTTTGTTTTTTTTTTGTTGTCAATTTTGCTTAATATTGGCTATTTAAAAGATGACAAAGCCTCAAGGGCAAAATGGTCATTTTGCAAAGTCAAAATTTAAGTTAAATTGGTCAACTTAGCTTATTTTGATGCCATTTAATCTAATTCAAGTTAAAACAATGCAATTTTAATGAAAACCAACTAAAACTAGCTAAATTAAACTAAAAACATTATTCACAAAATTCAAAAAATACTTCTCTGACACTCATTTTCGAAATACTACGATCGAACGGTCAATAAATGATCGATAATAAAGTGATGAGCAATAATAGAAAACTTTAATTTTTTTAAAAAGTAGAATAGTCGAATAGTTTAAAATTCACTCCGGCTCGGAGTTACTTTTCTCATTTATTTGAAAACCGAGTATCAAGGTGCAAGAAAATAAAACCAAGTAACATACATATGAAAAGTAGTTGATACTCCGTTAACATATTAACTCAAGTATTATTTTAATTACTTCTAAAAGAAATATGAAAACAAAGCTACAAATGAATGTTTAACTAAAAATAAACACAAAATTCAATGCTAACATTTAAGATAGCACTTAATTAAATGCAATTAAATGCCATTAAATGCATGCCGGGTTTCGGTTATCACACATGCTGTGTCGGGTGACTGGAATCCTCTGAGGTCAGCTGAACAGGCTAACAATCGGCAGAAAATGCTGAGCAAAGGTGATGGCATGAAGAGTGAGGCTAATCCGTAACATCAACTATAGAAGAATGAGGTTTGAGTTGATGAATAGGAGAAGGCCGCAATATATCTCTATCATCATTCTCCCCCGGGGCAGATTAATTAGGTTAAGAAAAATATGAGGCGACTCCATTAAAGAGAACATTCAAGGATACATCGAGTCTCTTGGATTTCACATCATAGCATCTATATCCGGAATGAGCATATCCAAGAATGACACAAGGCCTTGGGGACAATTTTTCTCCTAACTACGCAGGAATATGAACATAGCACGTGCATCCAAACTGTGATACCCCATATTTTGCTTTATCTCGATTTGCTTGTTTTACCTCATTTTGCGTGAATTGACCTGTTTATGTTCTATATGACTTAGAATGTGTTGAATATGTGATTAATACTCCTAATACACAGTAAGTGTGCATTCATGTAATTTTCATCAAAAACGGAATCAGAAATTTTATCATCGATTTTGGTGAATAGTATTTTTGAACACTTGTCCACTAAAATTTTTACAGGGGTATTTTAAACATTTTAAAACCTAGTCCTCGGGTATTAATAGACCCGTGTTTGCTTAAAATGAATTTGGAATCGGTTTTGGAATTTTAAAGATTTTTACACTTTCTTTTGCAAGAAAACGAGTTTTAAGCCGACTTGGGTAAAACTGTTTTAATGTAACACTCTTCGTAACCTAAAATATATTTTCTAGAATTAGTTTAAGTGTTAATTTAATAGTTGAGCAAGAAATAGTCAATAAAATGAATTAAAAGACAAGAAAAGACTAAAAAAAGTGACTTTGTTTCAACTTTGACTAATTTTAATTGTTGACCTTGGCATGATATATCATCAACACACACTTGAAAAGCACAAACACACCCTAAAAAACACACACATATCCGAGAGCTTCAAGGGAGAAAAGAGAAAGAAATTTCAAAGGTTTTCAAAGAAAATTTTCATAGAAAAAGCTAGTTTTTGTCCGTAGTTTTTCATACCGAGTTGGATTCGGCTTGTTGGGCACGTATTGCACGCATATTGAGTTGTAGTGGTTGGAATCGATTGCCGTCAATTTCTAAAAGTTTGTTAATTATGTGGTAGCGCCGTTCTAATGCCGAATTTTCTATTGCGATGTTTGTGTGAAAATCTGGAAATTTCAGCCTGGGTGCATTGAGGTTTTAGGGTTGTTGGGCTTGATTTTGATGTGTCTTGGTTGGTTTCCGAGAGGGCTGATATGGTTGATTGAATGGGTGAGTGTTAGAAATTGATTTGGAGTTGTTTGGATTAGTAGAATGTAAGATATGATTATTTGAAGTTTAGGTTGTCTTTCTTTAAAAATGTTGATCTATGCCTTTAGATGATTGGGTGGTGTTTGAGTGATTGAATTGTGACTTGCTGATGGTTAGACTAGGGTTAGATTACATGTTTAATGCATGTTAAGTTAGATGGCCTACTTTGTCATCTAACTTTGGTGTTTGTTGTTTAATTGATTACTTGATGTTATATTGATGAAAAAATGATTATTGATTGATTATTGATGAACTGGGAGATAGTAAATGGAAAAGGTTATCCTCCTGTAATGTGATGTTTATTATTATTGTTGAGTCTTGGTATGTGTGTGCCACCTCTCGGGCTGCGTTGGGCTGTCGGGTTTATAACGGCATGACTACCACAGACTACCTCCAGCTCGCATGACAGAGGTGTCATGGAGGACGAGGCTAGTAAAGTAGCTCGGATGCATGAGTAATTGGGAGTTACAAGAAGAATGGTTGAGATTGTGATGGCGTTTGGAGCTACACCAACTAGAGTATCCTTTATTGATTGGTCATTATAGTTTATGTGATTATATTGTATTGATGTTTATTGTGTGTTTATTGCTTAAAGGATCATTTCCAAGGAGTATAGTAAATACTGTTAGAGATCTATGAGATCCTTACTGAGCTTGTTTTATATAAGCTCACTCTCTATTATTGCATACTTACAGGTGTCCTTGAGTAAGATTACGGGTACGTGCCTCCAGAAGGGGAAAATGTGCATTACGTGGATGAGTCTTATGTGCAGGAGTCTTTGCCATAAGATTGTTTATAGTTATTGTAATATGATGTATTGTACAACCTACCTTTGTATAAAGACTTATGTATAATGATTTAGTAGTCTTCTTTTGATCATGTTTAGATTACTAAGTTGGTTTATAATCTTTTTTGATATGTATGTTAAAGTTAAGGACTTTTGTTGGAACGGAGGCGTATAACTAAGAATGATTATTGTATAATATGGTTATGTTGTATGTTGTTAATGGTATTGAGGAATTGATTGTTGTTTGGTTGAGGAGTTTGATTATATGTTATTCTGAGAGGTTGGTTTAGAGCCTCGGTGTCTCAATTACAGTCGTTATACTACCGAAATTCCGTTGCGTCCTGACTAATTGTAGGTGGGGTTGAGTTGGGCCATGACATTTAAGTGGTATCAGAGCGCATATTAGTTGTCAGCCAGGGTATTCTCGGAATATGGGTAATGGTCTTAGCATGAAAGTATGTATGAAGTGAAAGAAAAGTGAAATATGTGTTAATATGGTTAAGTGATTAAGTGATTATGGGATTGATACTTAAGTGATTTATGTGCTTTATATGAGTTTGTTGTTTATGTGTTAATAGTTGTTCATAGTTTGTTTATGTGCTATAACTTGTGCTAACTCTTTGATTAGTAGAATGATTAGTAGATCGAGGACCAGAGGTAGGCTTGAGGTGACTGATGAGGTTCCGAGAAATGTGGCACCAGGCCAAGTTAGGGATGATGATCGTTTCGGTGCAGCTATGGATAGGATAGCTGAGGTCACGGCCGGTCAGGCACAGTTACTAGCAGGGCAGGCTGCCGAAGCTTAGGCATTGCAGAATCAGTTACTGAACGTACAAGGTGGGTACCACGGGCGTGGTACACTGAAAGATTTTTTAGGGTATTATCCACTGCGGTTTCAGGGGGAGCTGGATGATCGGAAAGCTGAGGCGTGGATTAGTAAGGTGGAGAAGATTTTTGACCCTCTTGATTATACCGATGAGTGGAAGGTCACCTTTGCCGTGTACTTGTTGGATGATGAGGCAGAGGAGTGGTGGTGCACGGTGAAAACTAGCTGGGAGACTCACAGTATTCTGTATGTTTGGGATACCTTTCTGTTAGCTTTCTAGGCAAAGTATGTCCCGAGGATCGTGAGGGAGCAGAGAGAGGCAGAGTTTCTAGCCTTAGTGCAGGGAGATGCTTCAGTGGCTCAGTATAAGGCCATTTTCACTAGGCTGTCCCGGTATGCACTAGAGTATGTGGCTGAAGAGGAACGTAAGACTCGTAGGTTCATGTTGGGGTTGAGGCCCGAGATTCAGGATGCGATGACCCTGAATCGATATGATATACTTACTAAGGCCTTTGATGCAGCTTCTAGACTGGAGAAAAGAAAGGGGGAACAGATTGTATCTAGTCAGCCTAGCAAGAGGCTATTTCAGCCGCAAGGCTAGCAGGGTATGTATAGGCCTTCAGTACAGCAGGTTGTATACAGGCCGCCAACACAGCAGAGCTCTTACAGACTGTAGGGTCAGCAGAGTTATTATCGGCTGCAGTTTTAACAGGGGTCTTATCAAGCTCAGTCTCAGTTTAGGCCGACCCAGTCTCAGGGTCAATACAGGCCTAGTGTTGTTAGACCTCAGCAGCAGGCTGATACAGCTGCTTCTTCCGCTTCTGGTTCTTCTAGGGGTAGTGTCAGTGCATCATCACCGCAGTGTACTTACTGCAAGTGCCAGGGCCATGTGGAGGCTGACTGCAGGGTAAAGACAGGGGCGTGTTTGGGTTGCGGTAGCAATCAGCATAGGGCGAGGGATTTCCCTAGATATCAGAGGATTGAGGGTCGGGCAGCGACTCAGGGTTATCAGGGCTGACCTACTGGGGGTGCACCTCAGTTGCAGCGGGTTCAGGCTCGGCCCTACGCAGTTCACTTGGAGGAGATGCCTGAAGAGATTGCAGTTGTGGAAGGTAACTTCCTTATACTTTGTCAACTTGGTAAAGTGTTGATTGATTCTGGTACTTCGCATTCTTTCATTACTCCTGCTTCTGTGCAACGTGTTAATATGCAACCTGAAAGACTGCCTTATGTGGTTGAGATTAGTACCTCTTTGACTGATAAGTATATTACTGGATCAATATATAAGGATTGTATAATACAAGTTAAGGGGTATAATTTTCCTTCGCACCTTATCTTATTTCCTATCCGGGGGTATGATGTTATCTTTGGCATGGATTGGCTATCTAAGTATGATGCCCAGTTAAACTGTAAAACAAAGGTAGTACAGTTTCGTTTGCCAGATCAGCCAGTAGTTGAGGTAGTAGGGAACCGGGGTGCTACGACGAGTTTTGTTATCTTAGCAACTAAGGCCATTAAGTTGGTGAGTAAGGGGTGTTCGGGTTATCTAGCTTATTTGATCAACAAGCCATCTGATAAGCTACAGCTGGAGAAAGTTCCTATTATTCGGGAATATCCTAATGTATTTCCCGTGGAGTTGCCATGGTTACCGCCAGAGAGAGATATGGAGTTTGTGATCAATCTTATTCCCGGTATCAACCTATTTCAAAATCAGCATACCGGATGACACCAGCTAAGTTGAAGGAGCTGAAAACTCAGTTGCAGGAGTTAATAGAGAAGGGTTTCATTCAACAGAGTTCTTCACCGTGGGGAGCACCTGTTTTATTTGTGAAGAAGAAAGACAGTACCTTGAGGTTATGCATTTACTATCGTGGTTTGAATCAAATGACCATCAAGAACAAGCATCCTTTGCCATTGATTGACGAGTTGTTTGATCAACTTTAGGGAGCCAAAGTCTACTCTAAGTTTGACTTGAGACTAGGGTATTATCAGCTTCGGATTCACACAAAGGATGTTCCGAAGTCTACCTTTAGGACTCGGTACAGGCATTATGAGTTTATAGTTATGCCATTTGGATTAACTAATGCACCGGCAGCATTTATGGATCTTATGCATCGGGTTTTTTAGCCGTACTTAGACCATTTCGTGGTGATCTTTATTGATGATATCTTGGTTTATTCTAAGTCTGAATTGGAGCACAAGGAACATCTACGGCTTGTCTTACAGAAGCTATAGGAGCATCAATTGTTTACAAAGTTCAGTAAATGTGAATTTTGGCTACAACGCATATCTTTTTTTGGTAATGTTATCACATAGAGCGGTATTTCTGTAGATCCTACTAAGATTGAATCGGTGATGTCTTGGAAACGTCCGGAGAATATTTTTGAGGTTCGTAGCTTTCTTGGCTTGGCGGGTTATTATCGTAGGTTTGTCAATGACTTTTCGAAGATTGTCGGGCTACTTTCTAAGTTAACTCAGAAATAGACTAGCTTTGTTTGGGAGGAGAAATGTGAGAGTGGGTTTCAGGAATTGAAAAAGAGATTGACTACTGCTCTAGTACTTGCTCTACCAGAGGGGACCGATAATATGGTCATTTACAGCGATGCATCCATGGAGGGCTTGGGATGTGTTCTTATGCAGAATGGCCAGGTTATTGCCTATGCTTCTAGAAAGTTGAAGCCTTATGAGGTGAACTATCCAACTCATGATTTTGAGTTGGCAGCTGTTGTTTTCTCACTGAAAAAATGGCGTCATTATCTGTGGGGCAGTAAGTTCGAGATTTTCACTGATCATAAGAGTCTTAAGTATTTATTCTCACAGAAGGAGTTAAATATGCATTAGCGGAGGTGGATGGAACTTCTTGGAGATTATAATTGTTCTATCAGTTATCTGCCTGGGAAGACAACTGTTGTGGCAGACGCTTTTAGCTGTAAGGCAAGTGTTTCTTGTTTAGCTGTCAAGAAATGTGAGGTTCTTAAGGAATTCACTTATTGGAGACCGGAGTTGACTCAGGTTGGGGTGATGTGTTCACATCTCCGTATTCAGCCTTTATTGCTGTCTCAGATCAGAGCAGCTCAGCAACTTGATGTTCAACTTCAGAAGATCACGGATGATCAGTCTGACTTCAAAGTGCACGAGGATAGTATTCTTCGGTTTCGGAACAGGGTTTGTCTTCCCGATGAACCGGGCTTGAGGCGAGGTATTCTGGAGGAGGCTCATAATTCTAAGTATACTATTCATCCTGGTGGAACCAAGATGTATCAGGATTTGAAGCAACAATACTGGTGGAATAATATGAAGAGAGAAGTTGCTCAGTTCGTATCTTGATGTTTGACGTGTCAGCGAGTGAAAATCGAGCATCAACGACTTGCAGGTTTGCTTCAGTCGTTGGCTATACCACAGTAGAAATGGGAGCATATTACGAAGGACTTCGTCACTAGTTTGCCTAGACCACCGAGAGGTAATGATGAAGTTTTGGTCATTGTGGATCGTTTGACGAAGACAACTCACTTTATTTCGATGCGGATGGGAGATGAAGTTGTAAAGTTGATAGATCTTTATTTGGATCAGATTGTTAGACTTCATAGGATTTCATCTAGTATTGTCTCATATCGAGATCCTCAATTTACTTCTCGCTTGTAGGAGAAACTTCAGGAGACTTTGGATACTCAGTTGAATTTCAGTACCGCGTATCATCCACAGACCGATGGTCAGTCTGAGAGGATTATTCAGATTCTGGAAGATATGCTCAGGGCTTGTGTTCTGGACTTCGAGAAGAACTGGGAGAAACATCTACCACTTGCCGAGTTTGCCTATAACAATAAGCTACTATTGGGATGGTACCTTTTGTAGCTTTTTACGGTCGTAAGTACCATTCACCTTTGTATTGGGACGAGGTAGGCGAGATGAAGACGATTGATCCGACTATTATGCCAGAGCTTCTAGAGAAGATTGAGAATGTTCAGTTGATCAGGCAGAGAATGCTTACAGCACAGAGCAGATTCAAAAGTTATGCTGATAGGCGTCGTCAGGACTTGGAGTTTGTAGTCGGGGATCGCGTTTTCTTGAGATTGTCTCCTCGAAAGGCGTTTGCTCGTTATGGTAAAGGTGGTAAGCTGAGTCTGAGGTTTGTGGGGTCGTTTGAGATTACTGGCATAGTGGGCAAGTTGGCGTATCGGTTGGCTTTACGGGAGAATTTCTTTAATGTCCACGATGTATTTCACGTGTCTAATTTGCGGATATATAATCCGGATCCTTCTCATATTCTCGAGCCAGAGCCGTTACAGCTTCGTGAGAATCTGTCTTACGACGAGCAGCCGATTCGGATTCTTGATTAGATGGAACGAGTATTGAGGTCGAATAAGATTCCGATGGTCAAAGTATTGTGGAAGCATCACGGTATTGAGGAGGCTATTTGGGAGAGGCGAGATCAGATGCAGCAGCAGTACCCAGATCTTTTCCATTCAGCAAGTAAGAATTTTAGGGACAAAATTTCTTTAAGGTGGGGAGAATGTGAGACCCATATTTTGCTTTATCTTGATTTGCGTGTTTTACCTCGTTTTGTGTGAATTGACCTGTTTATGTGCTATATGACTTAGAATGTATTAAATATGTGATTAATACTCCTAATACATGCTAAGTGTGAATTCATGAAATTTTTATCAAAAACGGAATCAGAAATTTTATCGTCGGTTTTGGTAAATAGTATTTTTGAACACCTATCAACTAAAATTTTTACAGGGGTATTTTTAACGTTTTAAAACCTAGTCCTTGGGTATTAATAGACCCGTGTTTTAATCCAACTTGGGTGAAACTATTTTAATGTAACACTCTTTGTCACCTAAAATATATTGTCTAAAATTAGTTTAAGTGTTAATTTAATAGTTGAGCAAGAAATAGTCAATAAAATGAATTAAAAGACAAGAAAAGACTAAAAAAATGACTTTGTTTCAACTTTGACTTTTTTTAATTCTTGACCTTGGCATGATATATCATCAACACACACTTGCAAAGACAAACATACCCTCAAAAACACACACATAGCCGAGAGCATCAACGGAGAAAAGAGAAAGAAATTTCAAAGGTTTTCAAAGCAAATTTTCATAGAAAAAGCTAGTTTTTATCCGTAGTTTTTCGCGCCGAGTTGGATTCCGCTTGTTGGGCACACATTGCATGCATATCTATACTTATTTCGCATCAAAGGTGAGAGAAAAATTCTAGATCTCAAAAGTCATTTTTTATGTTTTTGCTTATAATTGCATTTTGAACCGTTAGAATGTTAATTTGAAGTTATATTATTGCTCAGTGCATGCTAAGGATCGATTATATGTATTCTTGTGAGTTTTGAACCGTTGTTGCATAAATTTTTATTTTCAGATATTTAAAGTTGATAGATTGACCATTTGTTGATTATTTTGAGTAGTAGTGGTTGGAATCGATTGCTGTCGATTTCTAAAAGTTTGTTAATTACGTGGTAGCGCCGTTATAATGCCAAATTTTTGATTGCGATGTTTGTGTGAAAATTTAAAAATTTCAGCCTAGGTGCATTGAGGTTTTAGGGTTGTTGGGTTGATTGTGATGTGTCTTGATTGGTTTCCGAGAGGACTAATGTAGTTGATTGAATGGGTGAGTGTTAGAAACTGATTTGGAGTTGTTTGGATTAGTAGAATGTAAGATATGATTATTTGAGGTTTAGGTTGTCTTTCTTTAAAAATGTTGATCTATGTCCTTAGATGATTGGGTGGTGTTTGAGTGATTGAATTGTGAGTTGTTGATGGTTAGACTAGGGTTAGATTACGTGTTTAATGCATGTTAAGTTGCATGGCCTACTTTGTCATCTAACTTTGTTGTTTGTTGTTTAATTGATTACTTGATGTTATATTGATGAAAAGATGATTATTGATTGATTATTGATGAACCGGGAGATAGTCAACGAAAACGGTTGTCCTCTTGTGTTATGATGTTTATTATTATTACTGAGTCTTGGTATATGTGTGCCACCTCTCGGGCAGCATCGAGTTGTTGGGTTGATAATGGCATAACTACCAGAGACTACCTCCAGCTCGCATGACGGAGGTGTCATGGAGGGCGAGGCTAGTGAGGTACCTCAGGTGCATGAGTAATGGGGAGTTACAAGAAAAATGGTTGAGATCGTGATGGCGTTTGGAGCTACACCAACTAGAGTATCATTTATTGATTGGTCATTATAGTTTATGTGATTATATTATATTGATGTTTATTATGTGTTTATTGCTCAAAGGATCATTCCCAATGAGTATAGTAAATACTGTTAGAGATATATCGAACCCTCACTGGGCTTGTTTTATATAAACTCACTCTCTATTATTGCATTCATACAGGTGTTATTGAGCAAGATTACGGGTACGTGCCTCCAGAAGGGGAAAATGTGCTTTAAGTGGATAAGTCTTATGTGCAGGAGTCTTTGCCATGAGATTGTTTATAGTTATTGTAATATGATGTATTGTAAAACCTACCTTAGTATAAAGACTTATGTATAATGGTTTAGTAGTCTTCTTTTGACCATGTTTAGATTACTAAGTTGGTTTATAATCTATTTTGATATGTATGTTAAAGTTAAGGTATTATGTTGGAACGGAGGCGTATAACTAAGAATGATTATTGTATAATATGGTTATGTTGTATGTTGTTAATGGTATTGAGGAATTGATTGTTGTTTGGTTGAGGAGTTTGATTGTATGATGTTCTGAGAGGTTGGTTTAGAGTCTCGATGTCTTAATTACTGTCGTTATACTGCCAAAATTCCGTTGCGTCCTGACTGATTGTAGGTGAGGTCGAGTTGGGACGTGACACAGACACTCGCAAATGACTATAGTACTACCCAAGTAAGAAGTTTGTGAGGTGCCGCTACAGCTTCTTCCCTATCTCTTCCCCTAAAAAAAAGAGAGAGATGTCCTGTCCCTTTTTTATGCATATCCATATACATAGCCAGACACAAAGGTGTACAATCCGGTCAAAATCTACAGTTCTTTAATTTCATTCACTGACGGTTCTCTTACTTGCTCTAGTGGCTGGCAAAGGCCAACCGAGAGGGGAGAACGAAAGGCTTAGGAATTGACCGGTTTCGAGCAGACTTGTGGATCTACAACTTGGATTATCGTAGAATAAGAGGAGCCGTCTTAGGAAATGACTTACTTAAAAGACAGATGCCACCGCTGCGAGGCGATGGAGCAACTTGTCTGGTCTTGCGGTGCACTTATTCCCGTTGCGAGATGAGGCCCCAACTTGACTCGAGACCAAGACTCCTTACAACTCGCACCAATAACGACACTGAGTGGCATGAGAGTGATTGAAAAGGTAGCCCAGCCACCCTTCTCCCCTCCTAGCCGCCTACCTACTCGTGTTCGTAGCTCGATCGGAGGTCAAGATTGTAGTCTAGCGGAAAAACATAAGTCGTCCGTCTCAAGTGATACGTGAATTGCTCAGTAGTGCTTTGCCACTACCGTGGCTGGTGAAAATAGCTTAATGGTAGAGCATAGCCTTGCCAAGGCTAAGGTTGAGGGTTCAAGTCCCTCATTATGTTCATGGCTTCGTCGTTTAGTGGTAACGAGTGGAGTACATAAGCCACTTTAGAGATAGGGGCGAGTAGCGAGCAGCCCCTTGTATAGGGTTCCAAACCTATCAACCTAAGAAGTGAGGGGTAAGCCAAAACCTACTTCTAACAAGTTGCTGGCTTTTCATCAGCCGTTGCACGCTAGCGCGCTTCTCTTTTTCAGTAGGCTTCTTCAAATATCCCAAAAAGTAGGGGATATAACTAGTTGTAGCTTGCTAGCGAGCTAGCATTTTCCTTTACTATACAAGAGGATACTAGTTGTAACGCGCAGTGTACTAGTGAATAGGAAAAGCGAATTGAGATTCCTAATGACGGATGGAAGTTGAGGATAGAACATGTTCGGTACCTCGTCCCTGTCTCCTTTGCCGAAAACTGAAAATGATGGGAATCTTATCGATAAAGAACAGGCATAAGCATTGCCTCTTGATCCAATCCGTCTTCCCTAGCCTCCCCAACACACTCTTGATATGAAAGAAAGCTCCTGCCATAGAGAAGAGATCTAAAGTCTGGATCCACTCGATCACCGTCCCTGAACTTGAACTGGTCGAGAGAGATGAACCCGTACCACATTTTATAACCTTCGAATCGAAACCCCCAACTAGAGATAGAATACTAGAACCTAAACAACTCAGTTGAGAGCTCCCTGATTGGTTCAAGAGAAGGTCTACCAATGATTGATAGGCCATTCCCCCCTATCGGTCTCTTGATCCCTCATTCCCCTAATCCGTTGTTACTGATTCATTCAAGGCATAGACTACCCCTTGTCTTATTAGCGCAGGTATTCATCAACGATGAAAGCCGCTGAACTTAAGACTCGAGTTGAGAAAGAGGGCTAGGCCTCCGGGAAGACTTTCAAGGACTGGGAAATATGGGTGGATTATAGAGCTAAGGGCAAATCGATGGTTTTTCCATCGGGATTGGGCATGGACGAGCCTCGACTGGGCTAGCATTGATGAAAAAATGACAAAATCAAAACTTCTCCCATCGCATCATTAACGAGTATAGGATTAAAGATCAAGTCCAGGATTCGAGTCAAATAGACCTTCTCTCTCATCTCAGGGTGAGGCAATGAATTCAATCAAAACTTTTATGCCAGCCCAAACTAATTACTATTTTTGGAAAGGAAGGAATGCAGGGAATAACTCTTTTCTTTCCACTAGTTCTTGAAAGCTATCAATCCCCGCTTCTCCCTCTCGCATCTATTCTGCATCAGATGATAAGCCCATGCACAAATTTTCTCTTTTATTGGCGCCCAATAGGTAGGCTATTAGATTGAGTCGAAAGCCTATCAACTCAAAAAGGTTCCGATTCGAGCGAGAGCCCAAACGGGAGAGGCGAGAAGATCTTGTTCGAAAGCTCCGCAGTTCTGAATAGTTAGAAAGACTTTTCAAAATGCGATCAAATCGATCGAGAGTCTTATCATCTGTTAGGTGGGCCAACCGATCGATCGAGTTGGGTTGGGCGTTCTTGTCATAAAACCTTTCTGACGCCAAGAATCCCATTATTAATCGAATCGGGGTAGATCCATTTCATTGGCAAATGAAAAATCTATCATTTTAACATTTAGAAAAAAAAAAACCTAGAAATGAAGAAGAGTCACTAAGACAAGAGCTAGGTAAGCAAGCAAGAAGGAGAGGTACAAAAAGGCAAACATCTCCATTGACTGACTGTAATTGCTATGGTTTACAGTCAATAGTTCTTAACCAACCCTTTCTCGCTGAGCATTATAAAGCTTTAAGAGAGAATAGGGACTAAGGTGGACCTTCACTTCAAACTAAATTGGACTCAGACTTTCTTTCTTCTCCTGCGGAGTCTTGAGAAAGTCACCGGCGGCAGGTTAATACCGTTCTCTTACTGCTGATTTGGCCATGCGTTAATTTAGGAGCCTTCTTCTTTAGTCTAGGATTATAAATGATAATCAAATCAAAGGTGTGAAGTAACCCGGTTAATAAGGAGATGAAGGTAGACGCTCGACCGGGGTGGAAGATGCTCGACTGATAGGGAGAGGAATGGAGCTGGCTAGGCGAGAACAAGAATTGGTCGTCGTCCAGCGGCCGGTAGCTCTACTAAGCGAAGAACCACTCGCTGCCTTTTTTTCACGAATAGCATGTGCAGGTAGCCTAGGAGGAGAGAAGCAAGCTACCTCCGCCTACCTCCCATCTATATTTATAGGCGGCAATGGTAAGAGTTGGGTTGTATGTAATTGTATCGGCGGTCGGGGCCCATGCTACGCATTCTATCTAGGTTCCGCTCTTATGTACGCCCCACCTCATATAGAAGAAGGGGAACCTCTTCAATAGAAAAACATGTGTGAGTGGGAAGGGATTAAATCATTCATTCATTGGATGTGTCTTATTTCATTATCTATTTCATGTCAACTCTAATTAGTTATCAAAAGGCCTACTTTACAAAGGGAACGTCGTCTTATGGTTCCCGGTAACCGGCTGCATTGGCCCGATAACCTTCGTACCCCCAACCAACCCTTTATTATGTCTTTCTTTTTTAAGGGCTTTTAGTGAACTATTGAAGCTCTCAGTGTGATTGATCAGACAATTACCAAGGGCTTTCGGTGGACGCGGAGCCAACGAGTTCAGTTGAACAGTGTAACGAGTATAAGGTTACAGAACAGAAGCCTTCGCCAACTTTGATAGGCAAAGCATTGCAAGCAAATAGAGTAGAGAGCTTACCATTTCTTTCTATTAGAGTCGCAAGCTTGTTGTAGTCGGTCCTAAAGGGAGAACCCTACTACTTACTTGCTATATCCCCGCATCCTTGCACAGCTCGGCTCATTCTTCGAGCCCTGCTTCCCCCTTCCCCCTCTCCCTGTTCCTACTATCCATATGGAGTATAGCTAAGTGGTAAGGCATCAATTTTTGGTACTGGCATGCAAAGCTTCGAATCCTTTTACTCCAGATTATGAGCACCCGATTAGATTTGTCAAGAACGAGCTGACGACTATAGGAGAAGCTGTTGACTGCAGTCCCTGAGCCCAGTTTGTAGCAAGCCAAAAGTTTGACTTTTTCCTACTTTGCTAAGAGAAGGGAAATACATCCCTCTAACAGCGGAATTGAACACAAGACTGACATCAGCCAGGTTCTTTCATCAATCTCCTGGCCCTTGCAACACTCCTTGTTCCGTAAACCGGTCGCTGGTTGATCTAATTGGACCCCGAACGCGCGAGAGCCCAGCCCGGGAAGAATGCATGGTTCCCTGGCGCTTCATGGGACAGGCGTTCGTAGTCCTCATCCCTCTAATCTAACCCTACCTCGCTCGCCTAGGCCTGCCGACTCAATAAGAGAATGAGGGAGCTAATCTGCTTGCTTGTGCAGGCGAGGACCGTTCAACTAGGGCACGCCAGAGGAGCTTCGAGTGACTTGATTCTTTTCTCTTTGACAACCCTAACAAGTCACTCGAAGCTTTGCCCTTTGCTTTTGCCTGTGCTATCTTCCTCCAATTGGCCCCACCCAATAGGCCGAAAAAGGTTGCAGTCAATTGTTGTTACCGTTCTCATCAAACAAAAGACGACCATACACACTGTCGGCAAGCTACCCTCGCCTACCTCATCTATAAGCATTTCTATCTGCCCGCGCATCTCCTGACTATAATGGTTGGGCTTGGCTCTGTTCGCTGATTGTGCTGCGTGAGCCTCCAGATGCCTCCAAGCAAGTGAAGGTTTTCAGGGTTAAAGGTATGAAGTAACTCGACTTATAAGGAGAGGAAGGTAGACGCTCGACCAATAAGGAGTTCTTTTTTCACTTCAACTACTCAGAGAGAAGGCCTGGCTTGCTAATCGATACTGTCGTTCGATCGCCCCCTATTCTCGTTAGCTTCTGTTGGTAAGCCCTTATCTTAACAGAAAGAAGGTATGTAGGGTAGTCGAATAGCTTCCTCATAACCTAACAACTTTAGTGGTGCATCAGCAGAAAGATTCAGGAAAGGGCTTAGGTGAATTCGCGGGTCTTTACTCAACTACTGAATAAGGGCTGCTGCTTTTATTCATGACCTGGTCGGCTAATAAAAGAAAGGAGAATGGGAATCCCAAGACGAGGCATCCTTTTTGTGAACGAGCGGACTCGGCTACATAGAACGAGTGCTAGGATATTTGAGGTGTCGACATTAAGCCACCCGCCCCAGGTTTGGGTGAAAGAGAGTTATGTCCATCTTAAGAAGTGAGGAAAGGCAATCATAACAAAAGAAGCTTCGCAAGGATCTCTTACAGTTCCTACTTCACTGTAACTATCCTTTCCTACGGCTTTTTTCATTTTTTTCTATATACAAAATAGTAGGTGATAAAGAAAAGAATGAAGATTGGTTGGATAAGCTACTAATAGGAGCTTCTTAAGGTATAGAGTGAACGAAGCCCTCTACGAGAGCGATGACGATATCTGCGTAAGGCGTAAGCAACAGCATGACTTCCGTCATGTCAAGGGATAGGGTTATAGAAAAGTGGACGAAAAGGGGGCTGGAAGTTATCTATCACAGGAAAGGGACCCATTAACCAAAGTTTAAAGCCCGGGGTCGGGTATCCATTAACCAGTCTAATTTTTGAACCTACGATTTGCCCACATTTACAACTCCCAAGAAGTGGATTTTCCAAAGGGCGGACACCCGTAAGAACATTAAGGGCCTTGAGACACGGAATAAAATGTACCCAAAGTGGATTTTCGGGTGCCTGGCATAGAAGACCATCTTTAAGAGAGAAAGTTCCTTGCCGAAAGCAATCCAAGGATCTCTCAACCCAAGAAAAGAGGTCAAGAGACCGTGTCCGTATGGTTACCACCTAAAGCGGATAGTTTTTACAATCGTAAAATTGAGGTGAAAATCTCTAAGATATTAGGATTAGCAGGTTGGCAAAGTCAACTTCCTTATGGATTAGTTGGTGAAAGAATGGATTAGAGGTTTGAGCATGGAATGACTTTGAATAGAACGAGCACCTACGACTAAGGGGAATGGAATGACGACTGCCAACGTGCCTTCGATCACTGAGAAGTGGATTCAAACTTCGGATACGTATCCCTACTAATAGAAGGGGCGAAGATCCGTACATCACCGAATCAGGAGCTACTCAAGAGTGAATTCCTTTCCCTTAAGATGTAGCTATCCACATTTCAGGAGTAGCTCTATGAGAAGCTGGCAATGTAGTATATTAACTATTTCATTTTTGTTTCATTAGCTGTGATGGCTCTTCTGATCAGGCTAGGCAAGCTAATCATGCAATCCAGTTTGCTTGTAAAAGAAAGAAATTTGTCTGTCCTGTAGGAGAAGTTAAGACGACTCCTGCACCTCCCCCAGTAACGGTGGAGGAGCCATCGAATGTTATTTTCCAGTTCTCATCTTTCTCTACAATATCAACTTATTCTTCATAGAGGAATTCAATATTCAGAGTATTAGATCCAAGGCCTTCAAGAGCCAGGCGCTCTATGATCTCATAATCAACTTTTTGATTTAGTGAAAATCGAACTAACAATCAACTAGGCAATCCAGCTGACATTGAAAGCAGATGCCATAAAGATGGAAAGCGATTTGGCTTAAGGGAATGAATGAACCCTAGGTCTCGGGAAGGAAGAATTTCACTAAGTTAAGGAAGGCAATACAATGAATCTTCTTCATCTCGAACAGGAGTTGCTCTTTTACCCCCAGGGTGAGAAAAAATAGGAAGATATTTTATATAGAGAAAACTCTTGTCCCTCACTCTTGCCCAGGAGTAGGTAAAGTCTATGTTTCCAAGGCAAGCAAGCAAGGAATGCTAACTTAATAGGGGTAACGAAGTCATCTCCACTCTCAATTTCTATTGCGACAGAGAGAGCTTTCCTTATTGGGATTTCAATCTGCTTGTCTTCGTGGTCAATCAAGCTTTCGACAAGTACCTCTTGGTTGCGGGGCCTCAAATAGTTGGTTCATTTCAGCTCATTCGATTAGTTCGTCTTTCTGCCCATTCCTCCCTCTTCCTTATGTCGACTATCTTTAGCCCTAATGACATCCTTCGATTCCTCTACTTTAAAGAGATAGATCCTCATTTCCCATTCATTTTTCTATTTAACTGGGGATCAAGTATCGACAAAAGATCTTATTTGCTTAGGGGCGTAGCGATAACTCGAGACCTTCCTCTCTTAGGCTTACTAGTATTGACTAATTACATAATCTATATATTCCCAAAAGCCCGGCAAGACATGATAAAGACCTAAAAGGAGAAAGAAGCCCTTCAAAGGAAAGTCCCACAATCGATTCTCAAGCAGCTTGTATTGGTATACTAAGAAGAATGGTGATACTTCCCTTCAGTCGAGTGAGTCACTATTCACTTTCGTTCAAAGCCCTGCTACTGTTGCTGATTCTCACATTTGTCACTTTGTGCATTCTCTGCCATCAATTTGATTCTGGTCATGTCCTTTTTCTAGTGCAAGAAGTTACTTAACAAGCCCTTCTGTAATAGCTTATTCTAGTGAAACAACCTATTTTATGTCAAAAGAGAGAACAACTAATTCAATAGCAACGGAGTGAAGGGATGCAGATTCAATGGATCTTCTTTGCTCTAATTCAATTCTTGATAACCTTAAACCAGGAAAGAGCCAAGTATCGGGGGGATGGAACTCTTAAGTGGACATTTGAGATGAGAAGTCGAAAGGGCTAATAGGGGATAAGCATTCACCAACAAAGACCCAGAGCTTTGACTTTGACAGCGCTTACGTATTTAGTTACCTTTCTAAGAGCTACTTTCATTTCTTTTCTTTGCTTCTGATTCAATAGCATCGGAGACTTGAACGCATATGCCATTAACAGTGGATAGGCAAACAAAGTCTAATCAAGGTATAAAATGGACTTCTAGATTGCTTTCGGAGTGTTCAATGTTATGATAAAATAGGGTATCCCTACTATGCTCTGGCTGCCTTTCCACTTCTCAAGCTAGAGCCGAATTGACACCTTATGGTTACCGACTTCACGGGATCATTTCGATCCACACTCTTGCTAAGCTCTATTGGGCGAAGGACTACCTCTCTTGACTAAAAGAGGAGTAAAGAAGCTTCTTCTCTAATATAATTATCGAGGTTTACCAGCTTAGACCACTTTAAGGACTAGGGGAAGAGACTAGTCTTAGGACGTAATGGCTTTCCAGCTAGTCTGTCCCTTCTGTCCCTTGTCTATCCACTCTGTACTATGAACTGTATCTTCCACTTCAAGTTTCAATTCTAAAATCCTTCTTATGCTATTAGTTAAAACCAATTCAAATAAAGGTATGAAGTAACTCAACTTATAAGGAGAGGAAGGTAGACACTCGACCGATAGGGTGAGGAATGGTAAACGGCCTATTTTGATGAAGGAGAAACTGGATGTATTCTTTTATTTTACGCCATGAAAATGGGATAGATAGAAGGGATCTCAAACTGCTGCTTCATCTTCTTATACTGAACCGACTGCTGCTCCTGGAATTGCTTGTTGTGCTACTAGAACTACTGGATCAACGACAACTCACAGTTAGGGGGCTATGTGTAATACCCCGATCCCTCTCGAGACCGGGAGTTCTATCAATCGATCTAAACACAACCCAAACCAAACCCGGGCATAAATTTTCAGGGAAAACGGACGGAGTCTCCCCTGTTCCTAGGCGAAAAGTAAAACCTGCGACAGCATATAAGTGGACCAATACCATGTCCAAACATTCAACCACCTCAAGGCTATTCGAGCCTTGGTTCACAACAAGCAAAACACAAGTAAATATACATTCAAGCTTAGCAATTAACCTACACCAACCTATATCATAGGCTAGACTATCATACATTTCTATCTCTTTTCCTTTATCATTACAAATATACATTGAAGTTAAGCTCCATTAACTAAATACATAATCTAGTGAAACTTAAATTACATCCCCTTTAACATTAAATACATATAATACATAAAAGCATACAACTTTACAACTTTGACAACTCAAGTCACATAGGCACGCAGGACAACTCTTCAAGCACGAACTTTCACGAAATCACGAACTTTCCAGCTAACATGGCAATTCCTGAAAGGTGGTGGTGAGGAGTAACTATACACAACACATATACAACAGTGAGAGCGAGACAGATATCGAATTGGAGAGAAAGAAAGTCGTGCAATGCAAATAAGACAGTTAAGCAATATAACTGATAAATAAGCAATCAAAACAAATAATCAATACAATAAGCAATTACTGAAAGCATTAACACAACCATTCAAAGCTATACCACACTCTGAAGGCTATGGTTCACTCATACGAGCAAAGTACCATTTCACGAGCGATACATCAATCTCGAGCTTGATGTTGACAACGATGACAATAAGCGCGCATCCACCTTAGAACACCAGTTTGGAATACCCCGGAAGTATCCATCAATCTCCGACCCACATCTCCGTGGGAGGCAGCCCAAGCAAGAAGAGGGAATAGCTACGGAGCTAGAGCAACCAACACTGGCAACCCGAGGCTACCCAGAGAGGCCCATCAGTCACGTGCTGACACTATGCAATGCAACACTCGATACAAGGTGATAAACGAGCGATAGCACAACAATACAAACTAGTGACAACAAACGAGATAACAAGCAATCACAATCAATACTAGCATTCAACTAACTTTTCAAGCATAACAAGCAATAATAAGCAACAATAACACCAATTAAACAAGTATATCAAGCAACCCTAAGCATTCTATAGGCATAATATCAAGATAACAAGCAAAATCACAAATCGGCCCCAACTATCAAAACACTACTATTTCCAAACGAGCCACGAGTTCTGGAACCCGACTTCGCCAATCCTCCTAGGTCACCATAAGGCACGTCCAAGGACCCCGAAACCCTACTTTACCTTAGAATTTGTGCAAAGCCCCGATTTCCCCCTTTGCTCGTTTGAACTACAACTATACCAACCAAACACCCAACCAATGCCATAATCACACCAAAAGTGCTTCCATGGCCTCCCGAAACAATGCCAACACGCAAAACGAGAAAATGCCAAACTCGACCTAAACGACCCCGACTTTCACTAAGCCGTTTTTCTCTATTTTTCCATTACACATTCCAATTAAACCACACATTTAGGCATTCTAGCATATCTAGCATTTTCCTACATCAACAGAACGCGTAACAGAGTAACTTCATCGAAACGGGGGTTTACTATTCACAATTTACTATTCATCACACAATTTATATTTCAATTCCAATATTTAACCGCAGAAAATGTTAAAAAGCTATAAATACATGTTCTACAATCAACAAGGAACATTCTTTAAGCAACAAAATGATTAAAACAACAATCTACGCATAAAATTGAAAAATCAAAGTTTAGATACAAATATTTCAAATGCGCAAATAACGATGAAACCCTCACCTTAGACGCTCCTAGACGCTAGGAAAACCTCGTAGAGTGCCTCGGAAACCACCCTGCACAAGCCCACGCGAAGAATCAAAGATTTGAAGTTGAGATTTTCTTTTTTTTTCTCCTTTTTTTCCTCATGGTTTAAAGCCTTTTTTTCTCTATTTTTTTTCGTGCACATTCTGCTTATTTAAAAAAAAAAAATTGACAAGAAGTCAAAGGTCAAAATTCGGTCAACCCGCTAAACCAAAACAGCTATGTGCGACCTTGCAAAAATGACCATAACTTCTTCTAGAAAACTCCAATTCACGAACGGTTTGAAGCCTCAGAAACTAGACTCATAGAGCTTTCCAACCATATATAATTTTCTACCTAACTCTTCCCCAATTGGTTCAGACTTAATTCCAAAGTTGACCCAAAATTTGACTAACTTAACATTGCATTTTTTTATTTCTAATCCCAAGTTTGCCTTTTATTAAACATTTTAAAAATTCCCACCTTGTCCTAGTTGGTCAATGTAAATGAAAAATTAACTAGTTTGGTCAAAGAAGGTGAAAGGTCAATAAAATGCAATTTAAATGAACTTTAAATGCTATTGAATACATGCCAGGTTCGGGGTATCACACTATGACTAGAAATAAGGGTATGTTCGATTTAACATTCGCTCTAACATGGATCAGCTGTATCTGTCGTGAAAGGCAATTAGTCGTTATAGGTATAACCACCTGAGTAGTACGTACGGGCATAAGTAGCGACCTCAGTAGTATGAGCATTGTGTTGTAGATTTGAGTTCTTACCCATTTTTTCTTTTTAGTAAAAAAGGGCTAGCTTGTAGATGTTATAAAGTGAACTGCTGCATTCCGTAAAGCAGTACTCAGCTTCTGTCTAAAAAGTCCTAGTCGCACTAGACTAGAATAGATAGCACATATCAGAGTTGAAGCTTCTACTTATACCTGTCATTCCTAACTCCGTGAAGGTTAGTAATCAATCGAATCGTCTCTTTTCAATATCCGGTTTTCCAGTAAAGAAGGAAGGAAAGGGTTTCATGGTATATTATTTTTAGAGTAGAGTTTTTTTGGATCTGTCTTTTATCCTTATTTCTTTCATGGATTTGGTTTTAAGAGTCTTCTTTATACCAAGGAAAGTCCGATCGTAGAATAGCGAGTTATTGGATTTGAGAGCGTAAGTTAGCAAGGAGCCGAAGGAATGAGCCATGAAGGTGGGTTCGCGAGTAATCATAATAAAAAACAAACCAACTACAACTTTGTTCAGTGGAACCACTTGTGCTTATTGCGGGAGATCCGGGAAGCTACCTAAATGGAGAGCCTACGCGTGCACAGGTGGTTGATAAACACGTATTATTGGGATGAGGCAGCAAGCAATGGATACCATTCCCCCACCCGAGGCTATAGCTGGTAGGCCAAATCCCTATGTCCAAGTGATTGAGTTGAAGCTTTGGGCATAGAGTGAAGCGAGCCCGGGGAGAGGAGTAGAGTCCAATAACATTGAACCCCAAAATAGAGTTTCTATTCCAATCCCTACTCAACACGGTGACTTAAGGAGAATCAGAGGCTGGTTTCTAGCGGAAGTAACGCGCCAAAGAGCCAAGCGAGTCATTCACAAATAAATAGTGTAAGCAGAAGGGAAGGCGTAACGGTTAGTGACTGCCTGAGGTAAGCCTGTCCACCTCTCTAATTTTTCCTCGTTAGAAAGGAGATAATAGGCCCGTCAACATTGAAGCCTCCGCTTTTGGTAGTTGTTAAGCAAGTGATACCGTACGCAAGTCTGGACCTATATATTGAGGGTGTGTTAAGACAAGTTGATAAGCTAATACGGCTAGCTTACTTTTCATATGTGGAGGCAAGCTGACGTTAAGGACTGGGGCCAGCCACAAAGGAATAGGCTTGAATTAAGATAGACCGTCTTTCAGCTGACCTTTCCAAACCATGCTTCGCAATCAAGCTAGAAAAAGACTAAGCAAGTGTTGTCCTAATGAAATGGCTGATAGTCTAGTAGAACATTCATTCCTTATCGCCGCTGCCTGCTTAAGACTAAAAGCTACTAGTGAGACTTCTATTCTGCCACCCTATCTAGTAAGAACATCTAAATCTATGTTTGGCATAATCAATAGTTGGGATCGGTTTTACTGAAGAAGAAGGGGCAGAGTCTCAACTACCACACAACTACTATGCCACTAGCACTCCACAAGTGGATTAGTTGAGACACTAAACGATATCAATCACTAAACTTAACAAAGTAGCAAAAATCATAAGAGAAGTAAAGTTCACAGAAGGTTAGGAAATAGTACGCCCGGTTCACCAGGTTCTACCACTGCAGGGCCCAATCATACTCAAAATCAGAGTTTGATCCTAAATCAAAATGAACGCTAGCTATATGCTTAACACATGTAAGTCGAATGTTTTTTTCGGGGAGCTGGGCAAAAGGAATAGTGGCTCCTAGCTAAAGGTAGCTTGTCTCGTCCAGAAGGTGAGAAGAGTTGAGAACAAAGTGGCGAATTGGTACATAATATGTAGGAATCTGCTGAACAATTCTGGCCAAATCCTGAAGAAAGCTAAAAAGCTCTGTTTGATGAGCTTGCGTAGTATTAGGTAGTTGGTCAGGTAAAGGCTGACCAAGCCAATGATGCTTAGCTGGTCTTTTCGGATGATCAGCCATATTGGGACTGAGACACGGCCTGGACTCCCACGGGGGGCAGCAGTGGGAAATCTTGGACAATGGGTGAAAGCCTGATCCAGCAATATCGCGTGAGTGAAGAGGGGCAATGCTGCTTGTAAAGGTCTTTTGTCGAGTGCGCGATCATGACATGACTCAAGGAAGAAGCCTCGGCTAACTCCGTTCCAGCAGCCGCAGTAAGACGGGGGGGGGGGGGCAAGTGTTCTTCGGAATGACTGGGCGTAAAGGGCACGTGGGCAATGAATCGGGTTGAAAGTGAAAGTCGCCAAAAATTGGCGAAATGCTCTCAAAACCAATTCACTTGAGTGAGACAGAGGAGAATAAAATTTCTTGTGTAGGGGTGAATTTCGTAGATCTACGAAGGAACGCCAAAAGCAAAGGCAACTCTCTGGGTCCCTACCAACGCTGGGGTGCGAAAGCATCGGAAGCAAACAGGATTAAATACCCTAGTATTTCATGCCGCAAACAATGTGTGCTCGCCCTTGGTCTATGTGGATCAGCGGCCAAGCTAACGCGTGAAACACTTGGCCTAGGGAGTACAGTCGCAAGACAAAAACTCAAAGAAATTGACGGGGGCCTGTACAAGCAGTGGAGCATATGGTTTAATTTGATACAACGTGCAAAACCTTACCAACCCTTGACATATGAACAAAAAAACATGTCCTTAACGGGATGGTACGTACTTTTATACAGGTTTTGGATAACTATCGTCAGCTCATGTCGTGAGAAGTTTGGTTAAGTCCTATAACGAGCGAAACCCTCGTTTTATGTTGCTGAGACATGCGCCTAAGGAGAAAGTATTTGCAACCGAAGTGAGCCAAGGAGCCGAGTGACGTGCCAGCGCTACTAATTGAGTGCCAACACGTAGCTGTGCTGTCAGTAAGAAGGTAGCGGGCGCCTTTCAATTTCTATTTAGCGCTCTTTTTTTATTGCAGCTAGCACACTTCACTAATAAGAAGACTCGGCATTCAAGTGAGCCACTTAGTGGTATGGTACGTAGTCGGTTTAGTACGCCTCGCCAAAACGGCTCTGAAACAAACAAAAAGGTGCGTGCCGCACTCACGAAGGACTGCCAGTGATATACTAGAGGAAGGTAGGGATGACGTCAAGTCCGCATGGCCTTTATGGGCTGGGCCACACACGTACTACAATACCAATTACAATGGGAAGCAAGGCTGTAAGGTGGAGCGAATCCGGAATGATTGCCTCAATTCGGATTGTTCTCTGCAACTCGAGAACATGAAGTTAGAATCACTAGTAATCGTGGATCAGCATGCTGCGGTGAATATGTACCCAGGCCCTGTACACACCGCCTGTCAGACCCTGGGAATTGGTTTTGCCCGAAGCATCGAACCAATCATCACCCATGACTTTTGTGTCACACTAGTGCCACAACGGCTTTTGGTGGTCTTATTAGCGCATACCACGGTAGGGTCTTCGACTGGGGTGAAGTCGTAATAAGGTAGCTGTAGGGGAACCTATGGCTAGATTGAATCATTCGCGATGGAAATTCCCTCTTCCTTCAACCAACAAAGGGGCTAGCTTGCTTTAGCTGGTTAGAACAAAGGACTGAAAATCCTTGTGTGGTTTGAATCCACTTCTAAGCGGGCTTTTGGTCCAAAGGACAAGTACCCGGGGGCGAGTCAAAAAATCCAATAGTTCCATTTTCTTTCTTGTTTATCAACTTGTTCATCAATCGGAAATCCAAACAAACCGGGCACTATAGTGAAACGTAAAAACACCCGATCCCATTTTGACCTCGAGATGTGGAATCATCTTGCGCCATATGTACTGAGATTGTTCGGGAGACATGGTCCAAGCCCAGTGAAGAAATTCAAATTGAAAGACATTCACTGAGTCTTTCTATCAAGGGAAGAACTCGGCTTACTTATCAGGAAGGCAGCCTTTAGGCTAGTTCCTGATTCAGTCAATTGAAACAAGCGTTGAGCACAGCTGATAGCACAAACAAGCAGACATGCAGGCATACGAGACTAGTGCTTCTATCAAGGGTGAAACAAATCATTCACTCCATAGGAAGAAGTCCGAGTAGGCAGGCAGGCGAGGATTGGAAGCACCTTTTCGTGGGCACGATCCATAACAAGATCCATCACTTTGTACACACCATGTGACAAAGGGAGAACTCGGCTAGAACAAGAAGCCTGGCAGTCAAAGCAATATGGGCAAAAGAGATCCCTTGCATCGAACACAAGCACTTGCAGCTACCTTAGCTTGAAGACAAGAATCGAGGCCAGCTAAGCAACCAATTCTTCGAACACAGAGTGATGGCCAGACTATAATCTATTTGATTTATTTTGCGCCGTGTTTGAAAACCTTCCTCATTCTCGGCAGGCATATGAATCAAAACAAGATCACCTTGAAAGGAAAAGGAGTAGCACAAGAAAGTCAGTGATTCAGATCGAGAGAGGAGAAAGGGAGAAGATCATACGCATTGTCTCAAGTGTGCCTTGGGTCGATCTCACCCAACATCATACCTTGGGGTTGGGGATCTAACCCATTGGAACTATAGTCTCAGGTACGCCTTTGTTCAAATCCTTATACATGCGAGGGTTTTTGTTCGATATCATCCTCTACTTATCAGTCGAGTTACTTCATACCTCAACTAGGTTTTCAAAAGCATATCAGCAGGAACCATCAACACTTGATATCCAAAAGGCTTCATTCATCGGACCAAGCCCTGCAGCCAACTCAATTCCTCTCCCTATCGGTCGAGCTGAATTCCATCCAGCCTCTCCCTCTGGTCGAGCTACTCCGCTCCTTGACATAAAGATTTATTAGAGCTCTATCTCTTCCTTACATGGTGCCGGTTGACTCAATGGAGTGACCACCCCTCTAATTAATGAAGAGTAAGCTTCAGATTATGCAGGAAATGAAAAAATACTATATATAGAATCCCAACCTTTTTAAAGGATATTAGAATTATATTGTACCAGCGCTTACGGGCTAATTAGATTGCATCAACTTCATTAAGTTATATGGAATAAGGCCGTTGTAGATAAGCAAGCTGGGGTTGACCACATCTGTCGAAGTAAAGAAGACATTCAATCACAATCGATGAGAATGAAGTATTTGATTGTTCGACAAGACGGGGGATCTAGTAGCTGCTTAATATATGTCAGTAGGTCTTGATACCTTATTTTCATTTTAAGGTAAAGCCCATTGGCTTAGGATGACTATCAATGGAAAGGGGGCCATCGGTACACGTCCACAGATCGAACTAACGACAAACACAAATATGAAGTTCTAAAAGTTCAAGTAATTATGGTTTCTAATAAATGAGCAATCAAGCAATTATATTAACCAAAATGGACTTCCAATTGTCATCTACTCAAGTTATGTGAAGGCAATCATAGAAGCCAGTTTGATACCATTAGTAATTTCATCCATCCCTTGTCCTCTATTCGAAGAACTTAGTTAAGGTACTACCGAGCCTGTTCGTTTAATAAACATAAGGATCGACTCTTTCAAAACCCAACTCGCCAGATGAACCCGTATCTTGACTCTTAGCTCTGCGTCTTCTTGGAAGTGAGATTACTAGGTTTGTGGTGATAGATAGACCAGACAGAATGAAAAAAGAGCCTCTATATCTACATCAACACAGGAGAACGGAGCGACTCGCTATGAGTAACAGAGTACGCAGACTTAATGGTGAATAAGCTCACCAAAAGAAAGAGGTAAGATGCCTATAGCTTCGATCAGAATAGTACTGGTCTCGGGGACGTAGAAAGAGAAAAGGCGCAGCTATCGGTGAGCAAAAGCAGAAAGTCCCTTTAATCTTGATAATTGAGTGAAAAAGCTATGATAAGAGCCATCCTAGAAACCATGCTGTATCAGTGTTTTTAGGGCATGTAAGGCCTATTAGATTAGGCTAGGTTTGTAGACTGGGTACATAGAAAGGGGGAAGGGATGCTAACAAGTACTAAAAAAAGAATTTCCACAAGGATTGACTCGATCTTATTATTCAAGGATTGTTCTGCCTCACAAGTGCCGGGCGATCCCGACCGCACTGATGTGGCTTAACCATCGTTTCTCCACAGATGCTACTTTGAAACAACTTGGAGGGGAACGCATCCCTTAGAAGATGCATGAGCACTATAACCAAAAAATGTCGGTCATAGCTAAATAATAGGAGCATGACTTCGAACCAACAAGAAATAAATCCAATTTGGAGTACTACCCAAAGGAGTGGCACTTCAAACGTAGAAAGACCAAAAACCCAACCTCTTGCTGAACGAGATTCTCATTCTCCTTTCCAAGCCTGGTTATTGAACCTATGCTCTACTCAATCCTAAGTACCCGTATATGTTACCTTCCTTAATCGACCCAGAATGTACTATTTCTAGCCGTGAATTCACTACACGAATATTTAACATATGAAAGATAAACGAGATCCATTGTAAAAGTATTCTATTTAAATCAGTCCACACTATCCGCTACACAGGGTTATTAAATTCTGTTTGATTCAAGACAAGAAAGGGTAGGAACGCTTCAAATAGACTACAGTGGACATATTATTAAGAGAGATGCATAGACCCTCGATTTAGTTTAGAAACAATAAGATTACAACCTAGTAGGTGGTGGAGGCGCTAAGTACCTTTTTGGTATGACTATGTATAGGAAGTCTCAGTTAAGGGGATGTCAGGTTCCCTTTAAGTGTAGAAAAGCTGATTCTCGACTTGAATTGAGGTTGTGCATCTTCCAATCGCCATAGTGGAACTTCTGATTAGCCCTACTATACTTGATTAGCCATAGCTAATTCAATAAAGGAGGGGTGAAAGACTAAAATTTTGATATATGTAGAAAGAACACAACCTTTTTAAAAACAAAGACTAAGAGACTTTAGATTATCCATCCACCGTTACAAGAAGGGTATGCGCCTCCATTAGGAAGAGAGGGAGAATGTGACTCAGTTTCTGTTGAAGTTGGCTTGCTGGATATTCAAGTTGAACGTGAATAATTATGAGAAATTAGCCCCTTGTTTATCCTTCCATTCCTAAGGGAATGGATTTACTTATAAAAAATATATAAAAAAATGTTTGCACTTAATCCTTAATCTATTAAGGGATTTCATTCCAATCTTTTGATCTGATACTATTATCATTATCACTATCACCCCTTGAAGTCTAAAAAGATATATATCTTTCTATTGGTATCAATTGGTCCTTTATTTCCTTTTGGTGGTATAGCCGCATGTATCGATTACCCTTATTGTTCATCTTCTTTACCCTTCGGTTGCTTAGGGCGTCCTGAGGGATTCACCTGACGGAGTGATCAAATAGCTTGGGTACTTGAAGTTGCTGATCGTATCATTCGGGCAGAGCCTGGGTTCCTTAGTATTATGTATAGCGCTGCTCCCTAAAAGTTTCTTTCGATAGTTTTGTTTGAATCGATGAAGGTTTGAAGATGCTTGACCGGGCTGAAAAATCAAATTTGAATACAATGACGAAGAACTGGTCGAATGGTAGAAGAATCTATAGGTTCGTTAGGAATCAATAGTCATTGTCTGGACATACAAGTCACAGCCAGCCGAGAAGAGGAGAGATCAACGATGAAGCTACTAGCTACTAGTTGGAAAGGAAAGGACAAGACCACCTTTCGTACATATCTACTGGTCCAGAATTCGAATAGTGAACAAAAAACCAGGAGATTGGATGACGAAAGCACTTCCAGCAGGGTTGACGGCTGTGTGTCCCTCATTCAAAGTAGGAAATCAATCCTGGCACGACCAATGACTTAGTCTCTTTCTCCGCTTTGACTCAACCACCTACCTAACTTCTTAGAAAAGATCTGATAGATAGCAGCTACCTAAAGCCCTTTTAAACCCTTCACCAATCACGGTCTTTTATCTAGTAAGTCCTAGTACTATGTTCTCCAAGCTTGACTAACAGAATAGGCAGGCCTTTTAGAGAATAGTTGAATTAAGGGTTAGCTCTGCATTTAAGTGATAGGGGGCTGAGGGGTGACCGATCCGATCAGTCAAAAAATAGGTTAAGAAAAAAAGGTGTCTGGTCTGGTGTAGCTAATGTGACTTTCTCGATCTATATTTCCTCTTCTTTCTCTCCTTTGACCAATGCTCCGGTTTCCCTGACTCAAAAGATCAGTCGTTGTGACACAAGTGTATCGAGGTAGGTCATGGATTGAATGAAGAAATAAGGCGAACACGAATACTAAAAAGTGGTTCATGGGGATAAAGAGCGTGGAATAGGCTTTCCAAGCATAAAAGAATCCCTACCTATATATTCCATGGCAACAGACAGAAGGCAGTTTTGTCGTTGTTCTTAACCCCATGTCCATTTCCACTCCCAATCATCTCCATGAAAAGACTACTATGATTTTCGAACGAACCTTCCAACCAGCAGAATAGAAGCTGACCACAAAGCCATCTCTGTGGGAAGCTGCTACCTATAAGGCCATCTCGGTCAGGGGAAAGAAAGGCGGCAGACAACCGACTGAACTAGAGAGCCTAAACAGCATTGAGGATAAGTCCACCGGTTGGCAAACGGCTTCTATCTACAGGTGCTTTCATTATGGATCGGTCGACTTGCCACGATTGATTGCTCACACACAATTAGGTTAGTCAGGCTTGGGGAGGTGATCTAAATCGCTATCGATATAATGCGGGGCTGATTTGCTGACCATAATGAACTTGACTCTGCCCCGAAAAAATCAAAAAAGAGAGGGAAGACCTTTGACTTGGGCTGGGGAGGGATTGGGGTCGCTTTTCTTTAGGACTTTAGTTCGTAACAAGGCTCGAAGACCTCCGGCTCGATTTGAAATGGATCAAGTAGGGCATCCGATTACGGTGTGGGTGGGATTAACAATTTTCTCTTTTTCTTTCAATGGTAGGAAATCCACATCAGCAGGGGTATATGGGAGGAAACCAGTCTACAGTAATTCAAATTGCTCCTTCGGATGAGTAAGGAAAATATTGACTCACACATACCGTAGTGAATTGTTGTCAACTCACATAGTCGCACCTAATAGCAACAAGACGACTACTCCCTACACGCCACTAAACGGCGCTATTTAACGCTTTGGTTTGCCCAATACAAGAACCATAGCCCAACCTAGCTTAAGGCTAAAGCTGTGGACCGCGCCCCCGTGAGAGCCCTCTATTTGACTAACATACTCCCTTTTAATCTCTCCCCATACCTTTATATCCAAGTTGGGAATGATTGACCTTCAGATTCAAATAATAGCGTATAATGGTAGTACTCCTTCCCATTTCTTCTTTTATGATTTTATCTACTTGAAATGCTTGCAGGTAAGTGCGGAGAAGGTACCTAGGGGACCAAACGAAAGGGCACTGAAAGGTCTTCAATTAATGTTTCGCCAGCACTGAAAGACGAGTGAAGATTGCTAAAAGACACTTAAGGATAATAAATACCCCACCTTACCATACCTGATTTGTGACAAAAGGAAAGGCTCGAAAGACCTACTTGACGAGTTTCCTTATGAGTGAGTTCGTCATTCCTCTCCTTATCGTTCGAGCATCTTCAAACCTTTAAGTCGAGTGTAGCGAAGGGATTCTCTTAAGAGAAGCTTTAGCCCTTGAACCTAAAATGACTTTTATGAGCTGTCTTAGTAGTGACTGACTTGATTTTATTAGCTGTGTGATTAGTTGCTTAGCTGTTAGCTGTCTAAAAGCTACGGTCAAAATAAATCCCTTTTGAAAATAAACCACTAATACGCCTTAGGTACTCTTTTAAGTCCATGTATGGCGGAGGGAATAAAGGGACTTGTAGGAGGTCAAAAAGTCATAACGCGCTAGTACTAGCGAGTTAGCGTAACAACTTAGTGTCTTGTTTTCTTCGCTGCTTCTTTTTTGATTTTGACATTTGAACGAAAGCGATTGCTAATGCTTGTAGATTGGTTCTATCCTTAGTCAATTTTGGACTGAAGCTGTTCTGACTGCCGTATTTCTTTTAAACCGAATACCTTCCTCTGTCGTCTCTGGTCTGTCTCATTTTGAGAAAAGATTTTCTATCCTGACTGACTATGAAGAGCTTCGAGTCTATCGGGAAAGGATATGGTGGTAACCCCTGCAGCTTTGTCTAGAACCGGCCATCTACCCGTGTAGGAACACTCACCCTAGGCACTATAGCGACCCCACCCCAACTCTAGCTAAGAAGCACCCTCCATCCACTTCCCATTTTTCGTGTGTCCAAAAGCCCGCCCGCCCGGTTTATGAGCCCATTTCCAATTCCCTCACCCAATCTCATGAGAAGCACGCCCAGTAGGCCCTGCTTTAACCTGTCCTTAGATAGCCAGCCCTCACCAGGCTGCTGGCATTGCTAAATGCTCTGCCACTAAGCAAGTTTTCCCAAATACGACAGATGTGGAAGTGACTAAAGAAGTCGGAGGAAGAAAGTAGTTGGACAACTGTATACATGAGGGTGTTAAGCTTAGTATTCTGGGAATTGGCAACATTGACAGTAAGGGGAAGAGGTAGAAAAAAACTTTTTTAGGTGTAGCTCTACTAAAGTAGTCGGCCTAACCTTCGGTTCCCGTAACCAATTTTTTCTTTCTCATTCCTTATGTACTTTTTCTTACTTCATCCATACTTTTTTATTTTTTTTCTAAAGTGTGGGGCAAACTCTATTCCTCTCCCTATCGGTCGAGCATCTTCAAACCTCTACTTCTACTTTTAACTAAAGGCGAACAGCTAACATTGCAAGCAAATAGAGAGCTCCTGCCCATTTGAGCCCTTGCGAGCCAGAAAGCGTACTGGCTGTTTGAGTCGCAAAAGGGCCGCTTTCAACAATTATATTATTTATAATAAATAATAGATATATAATATTATATATTATAAACAATAATAAGAAAAATAGAAATAAAGAAAATTATTTTTTTATCAAATTGTTCATTCCTGGGAACAAAAAGAAGCATATAGATCAAAGGTATGAGTAACTCGACTGATAAGGAGAGGGCTGCTCTTTCTGTCTGCTCTTCCCGAAGTGAGCGAATTGCATGTAGAGATTCATAGGGGCTTATAGTTTAATTGGTTGAAATGTACCGCTCATAACAGTGATATTGTAGGTTCGAACCCTACTAAGCCTACCACCCCCTTCTTTTTACCTGATACAAGGCAGTCGAAGTACCTGCCACCCAACAGATGTCAATCTAGCGACGGCGTCTGGAATCACACTGCTGCCACTGCCCTTCGGGCACACCTCCTATGCTCTTGCAGCGTGCCCCCTTCAGGCAATACGGTGTAATACGCGAAGCAACTGAGCCATAGCTCTTCGATCGCTATATTCTTGCAATACCGAATGATCGAAGAGCAAAGTTACGTCTTTAGGCAAAGAGCGAGAGCAAAACCCTGAAGTCTTATTGTTTTGTTCCCGAACAACGATCATTCATTACGGCCGACCCTACCAAAGACTGAAAGCCCGGTCTGGGCAAGCTATATTATAGAACTCATTTGACCAAATTGGGTCTAATGGAACAAGGTCTCGAACTTAATAAGTAATTGGAATCTAGAAGGGCCTGCAAGAATCAATGCGATAGTGAGGTTAAGCAGTAGCGAAGGCCTGGTTCATACTCTAAGAGATAGTAGATGCAAAGGTTCGGATCGAAGATCTTCGCGAGATGGCCCCGGAGCACCGTAGCATGTCGGCAATAAGGGGGGACATACTGGACGTAATCACTCCTTTGGTTGGGGGCTGTGCCGCCCCTATCCTTTAAATTGATGGATTCCCAAGTCTTTTTTATTCTTACTGTTGGAAGATTTTTGAAGACGACCTGATCAAGGCAGTTCACAATTTTTTTGCTGAAGGCGTTCTTAAGCCCTAAGTTTGAATTCAAATTCAATTGCCCTTATTCCTATTCCGAAAGTTGAAAGTCCTTCACACTTTCACCAATTCCGACTTATCTTTATTTATGGGATATTTGAAGGAGAACTTTCTCACTTTTTTTAAACAATGCTCTAACGCTTGAAGAATGAGTTTGATTTTCCCTAGAATCAATTTGAAGGTGTTTACAAGCTTGTTTGATAGAACAAGGTATGAAATAATTTGACCGATAGGGATAGGAATAGAGTTGGCAACATCAACCTTTTCTCTTTTCTTTCTTTCCCTTTTTGTCTTTCACATGCCTACTCGATTGGATCTTCTTCCCTTCCCTTTTCTAAAATGCCTAATTGGTCTGAAATCAGTTACTGATGCTTTGTTGAATGAAGAAGAAGCTTGTTTCAAGATCAATCATTGGTTCAATTCTGCTCGTACCCTTTCTTTTTCTTTGCTTGACTGATTGAATTAAATGTAATAGAATTCCCCTAATTGGTAGAAGGAAAGACACTCGACAGCATACTATGAGATAGGTTCTAGTTCTATTTGTGCTTACTTGACTCTAGAAAACACTACTTCCTTCTTATACATTCCTTGAGGGGGAAAGCCTTTCTTGTAGAGGTGGGATAGTGAAAGAGGTTTCCCATAAGATGAGAGAGGGAAGGGAAAAGGATAAGCAAGATGGAATCTTGAACTGTTTTCACTCGTGCCTTTGTTGTCGTTGTCTAACTGAAGCACTAATTCACTTTTCAAAGCAAGAAGTGCTAGAAAGAATGAGTCAAGAGTGAAGTCAAGAATGACCTTAAGGTAGGGGCCTTCAAGGCTTGATGTGTTGCAGGCCGCGAAAATGCCATTATCAATGATTATGAGTTGATCCTCCATTCCCATTTTTCAAAGAAAACAAAATGAAACCCCGGAAATCTCTCGCACTTGAAAAATAGATGCCATATAGGCGATTAATTTACTATTAAATTAAATAGTTGATTCATTCAATCTTCCTTGAACGAACAGCAGCTGAGCTTAGGCTTGGGAATTGGGGGGATCACTCGGGCTTAGATTGTCCCAAAACCGCGCCTTTGGGAAGATAGACGAGCTTTTCTCGCTCCCTAGCTTCGCTAACAAAGTCTCAGGGTAGTGACTGGTCCAACATAATGGGAAACTACTGGGGTCAAATTTCAACAGATCAAAGTAACGAACTCAATAATAAACCAGTTGAAGATCTTTCTTGGCAGAACGATCTTGAGTAGGAGAAGAATATTATGGGTTTCTTTTCTTACCTCGACCTGTTCGTGTTGCGGAGTAAACACCTACTTTAAGGAGAAAGAAAGACTTTCCTAAAGTGAATTCAAGCTGGTACATCATAAATCAAAATAGAAGCTTCAGTTTCTTGCTTATCTATGGAATATCGCATTGTTACTTACCTTTTAAAAAAGCCTTTCCCCATGACAAGCTGGTCTTCCCTCTCGTAAGGGTAAGGGTGTAGATATCATCGATTCGACGAATCTTGTCCTTCGTCTTTCACATGTTGTAATAATTTACCTAGTGTGAAAAGTGAGCCTAAATTAAATTGGAAGTCATCACGATGTTTAAGGTTTACCTTGCCTCGAGAGCTGGCGAACATGGTTGGTGCCCCGTTCAGCAGAACGATTCAAAGTGCGCGCGTTGAGCTTCAGTGGAAAAAGATGTTGATTCTCATTTCTCTTCTGTCGAATGATATATACCACAAAGAAGAATGTCCGGCGATAGCATAGGTTATTTTGCTCCCCTCAGTCACGGAGATTAAGTCCGTTCGACTTTAAGCTTGGCTAAAGTGCTGGAAAAGAAGCGATGTGTCCTTATCTGAACCACTACGTACTCCAACAAGGAAGCCATCCCGTATCTAAAGAAAGAGGAAAACTTGTTTTGAACCCGGATTGAAGGAAACTAAATACTTCGGCTTTGATTAACACAAGTAGATCGAAAGAATTATATAGAAAAAAAAAAGCAAATATCTTATCTTTCTAGCTTAGATTGTACAGTCTCGTGCAAACTTCTTGATGAAGGGCATATTAACTTGATCTCTATTTTTCGTAGGTAGTGTTTGAAATTGCTGATGTCTGGTCCATGCCAAGTAGCTAACGGACTCGGAACCAATGATAGGGGAAGCTTCGCGGTTGTACGACTCGCTCTAGTCCCATAACCATTCGGAAGGGAGGGGCTTTGGAAAAAGGAAGAATGCGGGATATAAATTCACTATTAACAATAAATAAGAGGCTTTTCTTATCTATCAAACTTCCTACTAGGTTAGTTGAGAACAAAGTGAGATGAGTGTAGAGAAGTGGCTAAGGCATGAGTCTGCTCCACTCATCTTTGTCCTGCACCAAAGTAGCTTTATATAAGAAAGTGAAAGATCTGATTGTTACAGGCAACAAGATCGAGGGAAGGTAGCTGAAACCAGAGAATGAGACAGATTTTTTCTTTACGGCAATAAGTTTGTAGCCCTGGCCAATATGGAGATTAAGAATCCTGATCCTAAACCCTTATCTCAGCCTCATGTTTTGCATTCTCTTACTCAAGTAACCCCATTTATTCCATACCCTAATCACCTTACGATGCCACCCCTACAACCCCCTGACCCATATACATCCGAGGCCCATAGTTTGCCAGTTGGCGACCTACCTCATCTTAAAGATACCAACATTAACATTGAGTCTGATATTGGTACCATAATGGGTAGGATCCAGAGTCATATGAGGATCATTACAGGTTTGAATACAAGAAACTCAGGTGAAAATAAGGTTAATGAAGCCACCCATGCTGGATTGATAAATTGAGATAGTGTTTAATTTCTCTTTAATCCTTTGATCATGATTAATCAATTCTCTTTGTTGGCTTGGAATATTAGAGGTGCAGGCAATGATGAGGCCAAAAGACATGTAGCGGATTTGTGCTGTTAGCATAGACCTGATGTTTTCTTTGTATTGGAAACGCATATAGCTTTTGAGAGTATACGGAGTTCTTGGAAGTGGGGTACGACTCTACTGAGATTATGGATCTTGATGGCTTTTCAGGTAGGATATGGGTACTATGGAAATCTCACCGTCTGCATGTCCATATTCTTTCCTCTATACACCAATGCATCACTTTTATGTTTAATGGGAACAGTTCAAACCCGTGGATGTGCTCTGCAGTTTATGCAAGTCCTAGTACTGTGATTCAGGAGCAATTGTGGAATCATCTAAGGGACTTATCCACTCAGTATAATCAGCCCAGGCTTTCTTTCTTCCCGAATAGCTCTCTGAATTCCAAGACTTCTAGCACTAGTTGTCCTGCCTTTGTTGGCGAAGGTATAATCTTCTCATTGGGACTAAGGTATGTAAACCCTTACCTAATCCATTGAATCGACTAAGACTGTTAGTGTCACATTCCTACACTAGCATACGGAACAACCACTGCACCGACTAGGCTTATAGCCATAGATTACCCTACACTTGTTCTACGGAACTAGACTAGTCTAGTCTTTCTTCTTTGGCTAGAAAGAATGGGAAACTAAAGCTTCTCCTGATCCTGATATGCTTGGACCTTAAGATCAGTATTTCTCAAGCATGATAAAGGGAAGAAATAGGAATGGAAGAAAGAGATTGGTTGGTGACTTATCTACTCCAATACTTTTTTACAACAAGCCTTGATCAGGACAATGAGTGAGTGGGGGATCTAGGTGCATGCATCCAAGCCGCAAGAGCTACTTCTCACGTTTTGAATTCTTTACTTACTTATCTTGGATGTTAATAACAGATCGCTTTTTTGGCATGTCATTGTCATTTGCCTAGTGAATGAAATGAAGTGGTAAATCGCTGCATGTAACCTCTAGTTTTCAAAGAAGCTTCTGTTCTGGTTCTCTCGCCCCGAACGGCTTGTTTTCTCATCCAACCGGTAAGCGAGATAGGGCTTGGTACCCCAGTCCTTGGATTGGATATTAACATACAGGAAAGACTAAGCAGACCAAAAGTAGTAGGCTGGCTAGATACCGGATAATGGGTGAAATCTTCAGCCATAAGCCATACTTTTGGGGTCACCAATGACTTTCTAGGGTTACATTCAGATTGATGAGATACCTTGGGAATAGACCAACGGCTCTTAAAAAGATCAAAACAGAAAGATCCATCAATCGATGACTGCCACTCCTTGTCGTCATACTCCATCACTGGAGCACCCACTTTTTGATTTCAAATAAAGGTTTCTCCAAGTTAAAGAGCCGAAACACGTTGCGTTATTAACAAGAATTTTCTTTTTTCCTGAGTGGATTCTCTTCTCTTCAATTGCTCATAACAAAAAGAATTGACTAGCACATTTTTGCCCCTTGGCCTTCGGGAGAGTCTAAGCTACTGTTCGTGAATCTCCCACTTGCCTTACGAGTAGCTGTTTCCTTTCTCGTCTTTTATTCCTCCTTGCCTTCTTCTTAGGAATCCTCCCAAATGACGAGTTGAGCAGCGATGTAGGGACGAGGATGCCTTTTTTAATCAGCCAACGTCAACACCTGCAACAGAGTCCTACCACGTTATGGAAGAGCACCCAACTTGTTTGTTGACACGTGAGGAGAAATAGGAGTCTGAGGTGGAAGGATTTACCACATTAGCCTTATGGTTGTGATGGTTGGTCCCACTACTCCTTCGAGTGCCTTTTGTGCTTAGCATCGGAAAGAGGTATTTCTACAGAGAAGGTGCTAAAGCCTAAAACTTGGTGAACTTACTTCGGAAACTTAAATGAATCAATTCCCACTTGACCTATTCTTCTGACTGCACTAGCATCGTCGGATACAGCAACAGAGAATCTTCCAACTTCGCTCTCAGGGGCAGGGACTATTGAATTCCAACTTGGAGCTCTTTCTACTCTAAACTACTATGTACCTATTTGGAGCTTTTCACAATCAAAGTCAAATGTTTGTTGATGTTAACATTGGCATGCATTATATAAGACTATAAGCGCACTTGAGCTACCCATAGTCTATCTAGTTAAGAGGTTGCACTCAATAGTCAATCAATTCCTTTTTCTGTAGGTTGATGCTTTGTATCGCAGGCTTGTTATATTTGTTTATATAGTCTAGTGTGTAAAGTCTAACAGATGAAAAATGCCTATGAATTAGTTCCAAGAAAGCGGCCGTTCACGTCAGGGTCCAAAGGAAATGTAGTTGCTTGTACTTTTCTTTGGTTTGTCGAGATTGGGTTGGTGTTTCGTGTACCTTAGTACAACATCGAAAAGAATGTATTGGATGGATGCCCAGGCATTGAGAAGGAAGGACAGTTTTAGAGGCGAAAGGCCATGGGGATATACCGTATGTGATCCATGGATCTTTGATTGGGAAACTGTATCCAAGCTCTGTGGCTAGTATGTGCTCTTTGGACTTTTCAAACTTAGCGAACTGAAACATCTAAGTAGCTAAAGGAAAGGAAATCAAACGAGACCCTATTAGTAGCGGCGAGCGAGAGTAGATTGGGGGTTTGAAGAAAAACAAACACGTCGGGAAAGCCAAGCCCTTCAACGAAAGTTTTCACTTCTTTTTCACCAGGTTTCATTTGATTTGTTGTGGATTGGATGATGGAAAAACCATCAAGCTATGGCTTCAAAGCTTACCTTATTATTATGAAAAGGAGACTTGGATTTTTTTATAGATTAAGAGGTTGAGTAAGGGTGGCGGAGCTTAAAAAGCGAAGGGAGCCATGCTAGCCTATTACGTTTTTCAGCAGCAAGCTACGGTCTAGGGACTCCCTAACCTAGGTTGGGGCAAAAACTCCAAAACAAAGATGGGTTCCAATCCTTTCTCTAATAATAAGGTAAGCTTTCAAGCCGCCGCCCTTTTCTAGAAAGAGCGGGCACAGTGAACTATAATTGTGAAAAGATTGAATGATCTGGCCAAAGAAGGTGATAGCCATGTAGATTCGTTCCCATGGTTCGACCCTTCCCAGTAAAATATGGCGTGTTCGAATTCTGATCGCTTTTACGCAAGAAAGGGGGACCACCCACTAAGCCTAAGTATTCCTTAATGACCTATAGCGTACAAGTCCCGTGAGGGAAAGGTGAAAAGAACCCTATTTAGGGAGTGCAATAGAGAACCTGAGATTCGATGCGAACAATCAGTTGAAGGAGAATAGCTTAGAGCTTGACTTTTTAGTAAAGTGCACTCACTCTAACGGCGTACCTTTTGCATGATAGGTCAGTGAGGAAATTGGAAGAGCGGTTTAAGCCATTAGGTGGAGGCACTTTCTAGAGGTGGAATCTTCTAGTTCTTCCTATTTGACCCGAAACCGATCGATCTAGCCATGAGCAGGTTGAAGAGAGTTCTAACAGGCCTTGGAGGACCGAACCCATGTATGTGGCAAAATACGGGGATGACTTGTGGCTAGGGGTGAAAGGCCAACCAAGATTGGATATAGCTGGTTTTCTGTGAAATCTATTTTAGTAGAGCGTATGTTGTCAATGGCCTGAGGTAGAACACTCAATGGGCTAGGGTGGCCCCATTTCGCCTTACCAAACCCAGGGAAACTTCGAATACAAGTTGTCATCGTTTGTACAGACAAACTTTTTGGGTTCTAAGATCCAAAGTCGATAGGGAAATAGCCCAGATCGTATGCTAAGGTTCCTAAGCAATAACTTAGTGGAAAAGGAGGTGATCAAGCGATGACAACCAGGAGGTGGGCTTGGAAGCAGCCATCCTTTGAAGAAAATATAATAGCTTACTGGTCTAGCTCCATGGCACCAAAAATGTATCAGGGCCCAAGTGATTCACCGAAGCGACGAGATCTTGATAGCTATTTTTTCAAGTGTTAGTAGCGGAACGTTCTGTCAATCGGGGAAGGTTTTTGATGACAAGACCTGGAGATATCAAGAGTGAGAATGCTGACATGAGTAATGAGAAATCCTATGAAAAACATGATCGCCTGCTAGTGGAAGGTTTTTTGTGTTCAGTCAATCTACATAGAGTGAATTTGTCCCTGAGGAATCCCGGAAAGGGCTGCCGTCCGATGGGTACACGAAAGTCACGAAGTTGTTTTGACTTAGAACCATGCATGTCGGTTGGAGCGAATTGGATGATCGGGCCGATGGCTGCCCCCTCTTCCCCTTACTTTCCTTTCCTTAAGCTTAATGCCCTTGAGTCATCAAAGCCTTTCTGACCTGGCCTGGCACAGTCGCCCTACACGAGCTTCAAAAGGCAAAACTCTCGTCGTAGTTTGGTGACCTATCTTCAGTAGGGGCCTTTAGACTTTTGATTAGAGTAGGGGTTGCGAGAGAGCAGACGTATCGTCTTGCCATAGTCACGAGTCTGTTTATAGTCGTGACTGTTGTCATAGTCAAAAAGGTTAAAACTTCCAGGAAAAATCTTTGAATTGGGAGGGCGATTCTCCCGGTGAACTGACCGTACCCAAAACCGACATAGGTGAACATGTAGAGTATACTAGGGCGCTTGAGAGAACCATGTCGAAGAAACTCAGCAAAATAACCCTGTAACTTTGGGGGAAATGGGTGCTTTCCTATCTTTTGATTAGGAAAGCGGCACATACTAGGGGGTAGCAACTGTTTATTAAAAGCACAGGACTCTACTAAGTTGTAACACAATGTATAGGGTCTGACACCTGCCCGGTGCTGGAAGGTTAGAAAGAGAAGTGTTATAAGCTTTGAATGGAAGCCCTGGTAAACGGCGGCAGTAACTCTAATTGGCCTAAGGTAGCAAAATTCCTTGTCACATAAGTAGCGACCTACACGAATGGTATAATGACTACCTCACTGTCTCCAACATAGACCTGGTGAAATTGAATTCTCCATGAAGATGCGAAGTACCAACGGCTAGACGGTAAAACCCTGTGCCCCTTAACAATAGCTTCGTAGTGACAACCTTGATCGAATGTGTAGGATAGGTAGGAGATGGTGATACACAACGACCAATCTTGATAGACCACTCTTTCATCTAAGGATGCCTAACCACTACATCGATCATTCTGGGAGAGGCGGGACACTACAAAATGGGTAGTTTATCTGGGGCAAATGCCTCCTAAAGAGTAACGGAGGTGTGTGAAGGTAGGCTCAAGCTAAGATTCTGCTCGTGAGCTTAATGGTATAAGTCTGCCTAACTGTGAGACCGACTAGTCGAATAGAGACGAAAGTCAGCCATAGTGATCTGGGAGTCCCGTGTGGAAGGGCTCTCGCTCAACGGAACAAAGGTACGCCGGGGATAATAGGCCGATGACTCCCAAGAGCTCTTATCAACGGACTCATTTGGCACATCGATGTCGACTCATCATATCCTGGGATTGAAGAAGGTCCCAAGGGTTCGGTTGTTCACCGATTCAAGTGGTACATGAGTTGGGTTTAGAACGTCGTAAGACAGTTCAGTTCCTATCTACCTTTGGTGTTTAAGGGAGAACTGGGAGAAGCCAACCCTAGTATGAGAGGACTGGGTTGGGCCAACCTATGGTGTACCGGTTGTTATGCCAATAGCAGTTGGTATGGAAGAACTGTTGCGCCGCGGGAAATCCTTCTCTATAGAAGTTCTCGGATGAGGTTTTTGAATAGAACTTCGATAGGCAAGAAGTGTAAGCACCGCGAGGTGTCAAGCGATCTCCTACTAAACGAAATGACATTCATTTTCCATAACCAAAATGAAAGATTGTCAACCTATTCCTGCAATTGCGGTCAGTCTTGCAATTACTACCACAAAAAAAGTCGCCCTTATCTCTAAAGGGGCTTATGCACTCCCCGACTTTTTTATGTTATGGGGTTTCGAAGACTGAATTTAGCTGCCAACCCTAGTTAGAAGAAAAATCCAAGTCTCCTTTCTCTAATAATAAGGTAAGATTCACAGTTCTAACCTATACAAAGGGCTATCGCCGTCGCTTACTAAGCGCTAGTTCTATCTTGGCCAAGCAACCAAAGCCGGGGACCTAGGTCAGAATAGTGAAAGAAAGAGAAGGGAAAGAAGCTGGGTAGAGGAATTGGTCAACTCATTAGGCTCATGACCTAAAGACTGTAGGTTCGAATCCTGTCCCCGCCTAAGAACTTGAGATGATGAGGGAGCTGGCAGCCCGCACGTCGTCGAAGCGAGAGTGGCGGGGAATGATTGGGCTCAAGCCAAGAGCTAGGGCTAAGTGCTCGAGTTACGGTTGTTGACTCAGAATTTGAAGATTCCTGTGACCCGGCCTTTCTTAATACCAGGAAGCATCAAACATCACAGGCATACAAATGAAAAAATGGTTCAACCATTGATAGAATAAAGATATCAAGTAGGCTAGTACCAATTCCTCCACATCAGCAGCAAAACAGGACTTTCGGTCAGTTAAACCATTCGACGTAGGTTTTTACCCGCCTTTTTTACTTGAATTGATGTTGGCAAGGTTGGGAGAGGATCGAAAATCATTATTGAAGGTGAATAGCTAGAACCAGAATGAGAATGAAATGGCATAGTATAACATCTTTTTCGGGATTCAAACCAGGAAATTAGGGCATCATATAGTCAACCCGGAGTCAAAATGGAATTGTAATTTATATTGCCTTAGCTTAGGCTATTCAACTCATCTTATACGCTTTTGAACGAACTCTAGCTTAAGGACTTCAGTCAAAGATAGAGAAGAAGCTAATGACTAGTGCTGCTATTGCTTATTCAAACATTCCCAATGCCCATTTTGAGCTTAAGTTAAGCCCGGGAAAGCAAATTCACAGTCGAAAATGAAGAAAGAGATCAAGAACAAGCTTAACACATGCATTTTAGACTGGACAAGGTTGGGCACATAGGAGAGATTCTTATGGTGTGCTGGAAGGTTATATGTTTCCGGTACCTAGCCCTAGAAAGCAGGCTCCGTACCCTCATACAGGCAAAAGCTTTCTATTACTTTCTTTCATTATTTATGTTACACTATAAAAGTAAACTCCTAGCTCTCGTAGTTAGAGTAGCAATAGCAAGCGGTAGTTTACTCGCGGGAATAAGGGGTTCTTGTCAGACTCCTGCAACCCACATCAAGAGTATGTTATGCTTTGGTAACCTTGGGCAAGGTAGTACTGGTACTCAGTCGATCTTGTTGACGCCGCTTAAGGCTTTAGGGTGAGTAAGGGAATGGCTTAGTGAGGTTTGAAGATGCTCGACTGATAGGGAAGCCCTTTCTTTTGACGACATAAACCTAGAAACAACCTCTTACTGGGCAGGTAGTAGTGTTAGCATACTAAGATCCCTCTGGTTGCATTGAAAAAAGATGAGCTTTTTCCCCCTAACTACGGTGGTTCAGAAGATGCCACATCCGCCTCAAGACCCACAACTTATTCAACAGCTTACGCCCTGCGATTTGTTGCTTCCAAGGGTTGAAGATGCTCGACCGATAGGGAGAGGTTTGAAGATTGGTCTTATTTCTACCCGAGTTTCAAGCCATCGTCTCAGTCGATGGCCTAAGATAATCCAACTTACAAGATCAGATTAGCAAATCATGAAACCTGCCAAAGAAGAGCTTCCAATTGCATATTGCACCCATACTAGTACCTTTTGTTGTACCTACTTAGGCCACATCTTTTTTTTTTCCCTTCCCAGCTTGTATGTCATCTTCTTTCAAAGAGGCCATTCTTGGTCTTTCAATTAACCCGAAAAGAGCTACTTACCAATCAAAAGAAAAAAAAAAAGAACGAATGAGATAGCTGAAGCCAAAGCCACATTTGAGGATCTTGAATCCGCAGTGAACAAGATCCCCTTCTAGTCGGAAGAAAATGCCGATGTTATTCTACATTTTTTTAGTTAGAAACGTATGGAGATTTTAAGTAGCAAAAAGTTTCTTTACCTTCCCCTTTTTGGTAGTAGTGGTATATACGATAAAGATTTCTTTTAGGAGTAATCTTTCCCTGTAACTAGAAATTGCATAAGAGAAGAAAGGTCGTAGCGTATGGGGAAGTTAAGCATATAGCTTAAGCGCTAAGAAGCTCCCTCCAATCATGCTACTTAAGCTATATTCTTTTAACATGCGAGTCGAACGTTGTTTTCGGGGATAATCTACGCTCTGTAAACAAAGGTTGACCTCTCTTTCTTATCTAATCCCTTCCTCTTCCGAGCGATGCCCAGATCCCTTTTACACCTAATGGTACTCAGAATCATAGGCACCGGTCTTTTGATTCCAACATTGGAAGCCCAAGTGGAATGGCGACCGGAGACGCCGTCATTCTTATGGCCGATGGACGAAGGGGGCGGACCCTCCGAAGGTTGGAGAGTGATCACCCTTTTCCTAGCATTGGGTTGGTCAACCCAAAATGTTAATAACGTGAAGTCCTTTCCAATGACTCCACCCATCACCACATATCCGTTGCCGGACACAGGTGACTATTCAAGGATAGGAACTTTGTAGTCAAGACCCCATTCCGCTAAACGATCATAAACACGCCATAAAAGCCCGAAACGAACTAATGTTGGATCAGTCGTCTCAGAATTCCAATGACAGTTCACAACTGGAGCGTTAAAGAAATCTTGGATGGATACCTCAGGCTACCATACCGTCAGGTGATACTACCTAAAGTATGCGAGCCATTGTCGGACCTATTACCTCAAGGCAGTCCACTCTAAGAAATCTCGCATTGAATCCCCAACTACTACTTCGTCAGGGAATAACTTGAGCTCGTCAAGGGCTGTCTCCTTGCGGAGATAGTCTACTAAAGTAAAACGCCCTTGAGGTACGAATTCAATGGCCTACCACGTCCCAGCCATAAATCAAAAAGGCATGGAACATTTCTGGAATATCTTTAGCAACCTAGAAATGCTAGGAGACTACCGATGTGGGAAAGTACTAATACTACGCCTATTGACGCCACCTATCCGACACTAATGATTTCTGTTTTCAAATAGGAATGTCATAGCGGAAAAGGGTCTCCAGGTAGATAGCGGCTCTGCACTCGTCGGCGATGACAATGTCGTCATCGAGTACCGCGCAACGGTCAAAGACTTGCTGAGGATACACTTTGTCTACCACTAACCATATCAAAGCATTCAGGTTTAACACAAACAAAGGCCAGGAAGAGGAATACCCCAACGGTTGACCCGTGAAGAACCACACTAGTAAATCGGGAGTCTGCACCCAGTCCACTAGGAATGGATATCCTATCAATGACAGAGGCACTCCTTGGGCAAAAGTTAGGCCAAAGCAAGCGTCTAAGACTGCATACTAGAGGAGAAAGGGATAACGATTAGTCGCTTACTTCAAATCCACCAAGTATATGCTCTTAGCGCCAACTAGGCGACTCAAAGATGTCGTTTGGTTGAATGTACCATCCATATGTAATTGACGGAAAACTACCATCAACCATTTAGGAAGGGGGTGTAGCAACCTCTGATTCACCCAGTTTCCTATGGCGACTATCATCCTCTTTCTCGCACCCTCTATTGACTGACCTAATCGACCCAGATATGGCGTAACTGGATCAACTTCTGGAAGAGGATTGTCTAAACCCACTTTAGAAGCGAAGTGCTCACAGTCTCCGACTGAGAACAATTCGTTATTCGGGTCAAAACAATATTTGATCCTGGGGAACCATAACAAACACCCCTAATGGAGCGAAGGCCTTTCCGATCGAGGCCCTCTCTCTTTTGGACCAATTGGAACCAAGAATTTACATCGAATTGGAACACCCGGAAGAAAGATCGGTCTCCTTAACCCCCCATCTAGTTGTTCAACCGGATGGGCTTCATCTTCGATGCTGTGGCCCTCCAAGTCGGGTCCCAACGTATCCCTTGAAGTAGAGGGATGGTTGAGACTGACGGGGTGTATCTCTAAAATAAAGCGAAATTTTTTTGTTTCTTGGGCAATTGAATTAGGAGCCGGTGCAGAAGACAAGAGGGACCTAACCTCTACATCTCATGCCATGAGCTCTTTTCGGGGGTTGCATTTTTTTCTTTTTGGAATATTGTTGATATTTCTTGAAAGCACAAAAACGAGAGCGCGAGATTTTAAATACGAATGCGTCAAAGTCAAAGAAGTGAATAAAAAATCTCTTTCATTCATTCTTGAAAATTAGAATGATGAAAGAAAGACTTTTTTTTGTAGAAAGCTCGACCAGCGAGAAAAAGTATTCGAAAGGGATCTGGGCATCGCTCGGAAGAGGGGGGGATTAGATAAGAGAGAAAGGTCGACCTTTGCTTATGCCCGCCAAGCGGGCAGCAAGAGCAGTGGGCAAGTGCTTAGAAGGCCAACAGCCTAGTGAACCGGGTGGGGCACTTGAAGAAATGGGGGCACACTGAGCAAGTACGAGAAATTGGTCCCGCGCCGCTTTCTTAAAAGCAAGGACCACTACGGGAGGTCAAACCAAGGACCTATGGAAGTCGGGGCTCATCTCCTCGTTGTTGCATAGCTTAGGTCAGACCAAGGGTAAAACACATTTTCGTATACCCCTAATTCTGATTGCAAAAAGGGAATCCAATCAATATCAATGGGTTCGGGAGAATAGGAAATACAATACCAATAAGTGGATGCAAGAAATCTTTTGAAATTTATCTCGAGGTCGCCAAGGTCAGTCGAGAGGGGGATCAAAGGTGCCATAAAATGAATTTTCTGACATCTGCCTTCCCAAGGTTTAACCGCTCCGTGGGGTTATGAAAGAAAGCTTTGATCTTCCTCCTTTGTCCGATGAATGCGCTTATTCATGGATTTTGTCTTCCTTCCAATAGAGCTACAAAGAAAGGCTTTTTGTGGGCTTATTTAAAGCTACATTTTCAAGGAATGCTCCAACTTTGGGCTTTAGGCAGAGACAAGAGTTCAGATCCTATGGTATGGTATTCCAACCACTAAGGTCTCGCTCTGACTTGCTCACAAAGAAGAATTCTCGATCGAGAGCTAGTACGAGGGTAGAGGGACAAACTATTGGGCTTATGCTGGCAGGCTATCTGACTCTGACTTAGATAAGGAAGAGAAACGTTGGCAAAAGTGAAGGGTTGGTCCTGATGTTACAACTCAATCTCATACCTTCCTTCCTGAAACAAGTTCCGATAGAGCTTTCCCAGGACTGAAAGCTGCCTAAACTGGATCAAAGATACCCACGTGCCCAGAAGTAGCTGGAAGAACAGGAACGCCAGCGCCTATTGTAATACCCGAGCCCGGAGTGTGGAATTTTCTTGTTATCTTTTTGAAAATTATATTTTCTTAAATTCTTTGAGATTTAATTGTTACTTCTTTATTGTAGCAAAGTGCATTGCATATCGAGAGCGATAGTTAGAGGGTGTTTTCTAGTCCTCAACAAATAGTGAAAACTAGTATTTTGGTGTCTTAAATTTTATATTTTATTTGTTGTTAGCTAGAATTAATTTGGTGATAGTTGTTATAGCTTTAAAATGCATAAAAATAGGCAAATTGACCAACTTAAGTTAGTTTGACCAAGGGGCTTGACCTTTGACCAAAGCTTGTCATCTTTTAATAGTTATAACATAGCAAAATAAAAAAAAAGCACAAAACAGTCCTTGAGATGGCCGAAACTCCAAGAGAAAAAAAAAGATTTTTAACTTCCAAATTTCCAATCTTCGCGTGAGCTTGTGCGGGGTTGTTTCCGAGGCATCCAGCGAGGTTTTCCTAGCGACTAGGAGTGTCTAAGGTGAGGGAAGCACGTTATTTGCGCATTTGAATATCATGTATATCAACTTTATGATTTTTGGATTTTATCCGTAGTTTGTTGTTTTAATCGTTTTGATGCTTAAAGAATGTTCCTTGACAATTGTAGAACATGTATTTATAGCTTTTTAACATTTTCTGTGGTTGAATATTGAGATTGCAATTTAAATTGTTAGTTGAATACTAAATTGTGAATAGTAAAACCTTGATTCGATGAAGTTGCTCCGTTATGCGTTCTGTTGATGTGAAAAGATGCTGGATATGCTAGAATGCCTAAATGCATGATTTGTTTGGATTGTGTAATGGAAAAACGGGGAAAATGCCATGGTGAAAGTCAGGATCGTTTAGGTCGAGTTTAACATTTTCTCGTTTTGCGTGATGGCATTGTCTCGGGAGGCCATAGAAGCACTTTTGGTGCGGTTATGGTGTTGGTTGAGTGTTTGGTTAGGGTAGCGGTAGTTCAAACAAGCAAAGAGGAAAATCGGGGCTTTGCGTGAATTCTATGGTAAAGTAGGGTTTCGGGGTCTTTAGACGTGCCTTATGGTGACCTAGGAGGATTGGTGAAGTCGGTTTTGAAAACTCGTGGCTCGTTTGAAAGTAGTAGTGTTTTGAAAGTTGGGGTCGTTTCGTGTTTTTTATGGTTTTCATAGAATTTTGCTTGTAGAATGCTTGCTAATGCCTGTTAATGCTTGTTATGCTTATTAATTGTTGCTATTGCTTGCAAGAGTAACCTACTTTGTTATTCTCCCACGTGTGGCTCTATTGCTTGATTGCTCAATTTTTGCATTGAATATTGTATTGCATTCATAGAGTCAGGGGCGGTGTGATAAGCCTCTCTGGGTAGTCTCGGGTTGCCAGTGTTGGTTGCTGTAGCTCCGTGTCCTATTCCCTTTCTCGCTTGGGTTGCCTCCCAGGGAGATTTGGGTCGTAGAATTGATGGATACTTCCGGGGTATTCCAAACTGAAGTTATAAGGTGGTTTGGGCCGGCACGTCGTCATCGAATTCGTGATTGAAAGTTGCTCGTGGAAAGTGAATCGTATCCTTTGAATGAGTGTTTATAGTTTTAATGCTTGTCTTGTTTATTGTTGGCTTTGTTTGTATCTCTATATGATAATTGAATGAATTGCTTGACTATTTGCATTGCATTCTCCTCTCATCTCCGTCCTTGAGACCAATAACCCTCGCTGAGCAATAGTTTTTGCTCATTCCTTTCTATACCATATTTTTACAGGAGTAGTTGAAGCGGACCCTATTGAGGTAATTGAGGAGGAGGAGCAAGTGGAGGTGTTTCCTTGATAGCACTTCTTTGCTTAGCTGGTGGTTGGTTGCCAGACTTTTGTGCGGGCCATGCTTGATGTGTTTAATGCTTGGTTGACGTTTCATTTTGAGGCTTGTAGCCTTGTATGTAGTTTCTATTTTGAGGCCTTTATGGTCTTATGTTGTAAAAATTGAAAGAATGTGAAGTTGTAAAGATATACTCTTATGACTAGTAAAGAATTGCATACTAATGGTTTAACTGTTTAGTGGCACGAATACTTGTGTAGTATGCATGACATTTTGGTTTGCAAAGTTGTTAATGAGAAGATGTATCTTTTCTAAAAGAAAGTTGTCTTGATTCAAAAGTTTATTATGGCTTTCGCAAGTATTATGTTGAATGTAGGGTTTTCAGATCGTCCACGGTACAAAGGAGATTCCGTCCGTGTGTCGGGTCCGGGCTTGGCCTTTTGCGGGGTCGGGTCGGGGCGTGACACCTATTGTAACACTCCGATCCCTCTCGAGACCGGGAGTTCTATCAATTAATCTAATCACAACCCAATTTCCAAACCCGGGCAAAATTTGAGGGAAAGACGGACGGAGTCTCCCCTGTTTCTAGGTAAAATGCAAAACCTGCAACAGCATATAAGTGGACCAGCACCATGTCCAACCATACAACACCTCAAGGTCATCCGAGCCTTGGTTCTCAACAATTTAACACAACAAATATACATATTTCCACGTACCCAAACTATTCTAACTCCTTTCCTTTGGACATTAGAACCATGCATCAGAGCTAAACTATACTAACTGAATACATAAACCAGCTTATCATTCTACCTTAGATTACTTAGCTAAATTTAAGATATATTCCTTTTAACAATAAATACATACAACATATGAACATATATCTCTGCATCTTTGACAACTCAAGTCACATAGCACGCAAGGCAACTCTTCAAGCACGATCTATCACATATCCACGAACTTTCTAGCTAACATGATATTTCCTGAAATGTGGTGATGAGGAGTGAGTATACTCAACACGTAAACTCAGTGAGGGTGAGATAGATATCGAGGTGGAGAGAAAGAAAGTCGTGCAATGCAAATAAGGCAGTTAAGCAATATAACTGCATTTAAGCAATCAATATAACAATCAATACAATAAACATTTAACAAAAGCATTAACACAACCATTGAAAGCTATACCACACTCTGAAGGCTATGGTTCACTCATACGAGCAATGTACCGATCATGATTTCGATGACTTTAACGATGACGCGCCGACTCACCCACCTTATAACTTTTGTTAGAGTACTCCGGACATACTCTGTCAATTATACGACCCAAAACTCCCTGGGCGGCAACCCAAGCGAGAAAGGGAATAGGACACGGAGCTAGAGCAACCAACACTGGCAACCCGAGGCTACCCAGAGAGGCCCATCACTCACGCGCCTGACACTATGCAATGCAATACGAGGAATATAACGATAATCGAGCAAGGCACTGAAGTGCAAGTTAGTAACAACATGCGATACAATAAGCATTTACAATCAATAAAATAACAAGAACAATACTAACAAGCATTATCAACAATTGATATACAAATTCAATCATAATCAACTTTAATAAGCATAACAAGCAATATTAAGCATTCTATAGGCATTACATTATGAAAACAAATCAAATCACAAAATGACCCTAACTTTCAAAACACTACTACTTTCAAACGAGCCACGAATTTTGGAAACCGACTTCACCAATCCTCCTAGGTCACCTTAAGGTAAGTCTAAAGACCCCGAAACCCTACTTCACCCTAGAATTCCCGCAAAGTCTCGATCTCCTTCTTTGCTCGTTTGAACTACAGCTACCTCAACTGATTACCCAACCAATGTCACAACCACACCAAAAGTGCTTCCATGACCCACCTCGACAATGCCTTCACACAAAACAATCAAAATGCCAAACTCGACCTAAACGACCCCAACTTTCACTAAGCCATTTTCCTCCATTTTTCCATTACACAATCCAATTACACCATACATCTAGGTATTCTAGCATATCTAGCACATTCCTACATCAATAGAACGCGGAACGAAGCAACTTTAACGAAACGAGGATTTACTATTCATAATTTACTATTCAATTGGCATTTTAAATTACAATCGCTGTATTTAACCGTAGAAAATGCTAGAAAGCTATAAATACATGCTCTACAATTGCTAGGGAACATTCTTCAAGCATCAAAACGAATTGAATAACAATCTACAGCTAAAACCCAAAAATTAAAGTTTGTACATACATATTTCAAATGCACAAATAATGATGAAACCTTCACGTTAGACGCTCCTAGACGCTAGGAAAACCACGCTGGAAGCCCCGGACACAACCCCGTGCAAGCTCACGCGAAGAATTGAAGATTTGAATGTTGAAATGTTTTTTTTTCCCCCTTTGGAGTTTCGGCCAGCTCCTCTCTATTTTTTCAGCTTTTGATTTTAATTTTTGCAATGTAATTTGCTTAAATAAAAGATGACAACAAGTCCTCAAGTCAAAGCCTTGGTCAAACTACTTAAACATTGGTCTAATAGGCTTATTTTAGGCATTTTAAAGCTTAAACAACTAACACAATTTAAATTCAAGCTAACAACAATAAAAACACTAAAATTAAAATACTAAATACTAGTTTTCACTATTTGCTGAGGACTATAAATCATTTCCTAACTATCGATCTCGATATGCTATGCACTTTGTGTCAATAAAAGAATAACAATTAAACCTCAAAGAATTTAAGAAAATATAATTTTCGAAAAGTAATATAGTTTAAAATTTACTCCGGCTCGGAGCTACTTTTCATTTAATTGAAAACCGAGCACTAACGTGCAAGAAAATATAACTAGGTAACACTTAATTAAATGCAATTAAATGCCATTAAATGCATGCCGGGTTCGGGTTATCACACCTATGGTTTAGTGAACAGGGCTTGTTCTCGAAGAAAGAAATTGTAAGGTATTTACCCACTTTAGATAGATGCCAGGATAAGGATTCGTAGGGGATATTGAATGAAAAGATGAAGCAGGACAGACAAGTAAGGCACAAAGAGGCTCCAATAAGGTTTAGGCTTGAGGTTTACGTAGCCTATATAAGTTTCCCAAGTTGTCAGAATAGACAAAAGGAGCTGCAGGCCAACTCATAATAGAATCTGATGCTTTGAAAGAAGGGTGTGAGGGAAAAACCGATCTTGGAATCGAGCATCTGAAGAAGCCAAGCTCATGCCATCAAAGGGATGACTCTTGTTTAACCTTTCTTACTTATCGATATTCTTTACCTAACCTAAGGACTCTTTTGAGGAAAAATCGGTTGGGAAAGAAAGGCTTGCTTCAGTCATTGGATAAAGGGATGTACATGCCCTAATAAGCCCTTTCCTCTTTTACAGGTACTTTTGCCGTCGCTGGTCTTTATTTATGGAGGCAAGGGCAAGAAGATCATAAGCTAATCCTTGTCCGGGAAAGGCGTATTAGAAAGGATGTCCCCCCATAAGAGCTTTAGAGGGAAGGTACACACCTTACTCGACTAGAAGATGAGCTGTAGAGAGAGCTTTCCTTATTGGGATTTCTTTCTGCTTGTCTTCCTAGTCAATCAAGCTTTCGACGAGTGACTCTTTGTTGCGGGGCCTCAAATAGTTTGTTCATTCCGGCTCATTTGATTAGATGATCGTTCTGCCCATTCCTCCCTCTTCTTTATGTCGACTATCTTTAGCCCTAATGTATATGTTCTTTGGAGCTATAACCAATCAATAGATTTAAATAAAATAATGGTAAGCCTGGGGCAACGAACATGATTTTGGGCCTACGATTGGCTTTCGAAAGAGAAGGGAACTGACTGGCAAAGACCTTTATACCAATATATTGATGACGAATGACTGAGCTTTGTTCAAGAAATGTCTACCTATCTATCACATTACGCTAGTCAACTAAGGAAGAAGGTAGACCCAACTTTCTAATGAATGAATGAATTTCCTAGGCATCAGAAGTGGTAGCATTTACGCTACATAAAAAAAGAGGAAGATAAGCATAATTAATAATAGCTTGCATACTCTGGAATATAATAGGCTTGCTAATATGCCCAATGTCCTTGCTATAATATGATCAGAACCCATTCCTTTCCTTATCAGTCGAGCATCTTCAAACCTCTCTCTCGGTACAGCTCATTTGAGGAGGCAGGAAGAAGATTCCCTAAAGAGGGCGCCGAGTTTGGGTACCTCTTTAGGCAGATAGGCAATCTACTTAGGTGTGATTCTCCCACCGTTCAGACAGACTGATTGGCCTATGTTAGGGTATGTGTCGAAGTTATGCCGAAATTGGAGTTACCAAAAGAGGTTCTACTGATGAACAATGAAGGGATTCAAACTAGAATTCCAGTTGAGTATGAATCGGTTTTGGTACCAGCTTTATGTGGTGATTGTGGTGTTATCGGGCATAAACCTGAGCATTGTAAGGCTGCGACCCAATCTCACTTTCCAGTATATAGACCCTCTGCATGCATAATGAAAAAAGAAAATCAAGACTTCCCCCGGCTCCACTAACGACCCGGCTAATCGTCTAACTTCAACGAGTGAAAACAGTTCAAGATTCCTTCTTGCTTATCCCTTTCCTTTCCCTCTCTCCTCTTATGGGAAACATCTTTCACTATCCCACCTCTACATGAAAGGTTTTCCTCCTCGGGGAATGTATAAGAAGGAAGTAGTGTTTTCTAGAGTCAAGTAAGCACATATGGAACTAGAACCTATCTCATAGTATGCTTTCGAGTGTCTTGCCTTCTACCAATTTGGGGAATTCTATTACATTCAATCCAATTAGTCAAGCAAAGAAAAAGAAAGGGTACAAGCAGAATTGAACCGATGATTGATAGTCTGACCTTACAGGGTATGACTCGTCGTCCTTAAAGCACTAAGTTATTTACAGATCTCATAACGCGCCCTATCTATCTTTATCTTTCTCCTCTCAAGAATGGTAACAGGGTTTGATCGAGACTTGACGTCATCCCCACCTTCCTCTAGTATATCACTAGCAGTCCTTCGTGAGTGCGGCACACACCTTTTTGATTGTTTTGGAGCCATTTTGGCGGGGTATCGGAAGACTAACAAGATAGTCAACAGGTCATCCTTAGAGTTTTGACTAACCGAATCAACTTTTTGATGTGCCTGCTTTGCCTCTGCCTTATCATCTAAAATCTTTGTTTTTTTTCCGGGGGTTTACAGGGTTCATTCTCTAAGAAAGCAGGGGTCCTACTCAGGGACGAAAGAAGAAAAAAGGCAATTCTACGAGCTATCTCCTAACGTTTTTTGGTATTCTGGTTAGGAAAGCTCACTAGCAACGGGTTATGCCAAGGAAAGCATCTAAAAGAGCTATTTTATCACGGAATTAGACCTACTATTAACGTCGGCTTATCTGTCAGTCGCGTCAGGTCTACCGCCTCACAGCATAGTAAGGGTAGCTTGTATACCTTCTTTGTTAGGAAGTATCTCAATAGTATGGGTATTTCTGTCTACGAATTCCTTGAGTTTAACTAGCCTTTAATACCCTCCTACTTGATCCCTTTAGAAATCTTGTTTTTCTGTATAGAAGCTTATTCTAATCCCATGAACTACTATAGCTCCCTGACCTAAGGGCTAGGGGAGGACCGATAGGGAGAAGAATGGAGTACGGATCATTTTCAGTCTCTTTCGCTAGGGCAAAGCAAAGAGGGAGAACTTTCGGAAGAAGGTGTTGTCCGCTGATCTTGAGGTTGGGGGGCAGGTCAGGGGGAGAACTAATGCTTGTGGATAGCCCACGAATACTCATTACTTAGACTTTTCCCCCGGAAGAGCTGATGCTACTTACTAAGAGACTTCTGTTAGTGAGGAAAGAACTATAGGCTTTAGCCCAAAGGCAGAGTCAGGGATTATTAAGTTATTCTATTCTACATTGGCTGATTCGTAAATCCATACATTTTGCTTTCAATCCTTTCGGAAAGAAGTACTTCTAGAATAGCAGTTTCAGTTCTTTAAAAGACTTTAATGCTAGTCGCACTCGTGCGCCTATGCATAGTAAGTAAGTGAGAAAGTCTCGTCCTAACGTTCCGGCTTAGATCGCATTCTTTGTTGCTCATCCATTGGGAAAAATATCTTCTCTCAACTTCTTAAGCAGTACGAATTTATGACTCTTTTTTTGTGTTGGCTGATTCTTTTTTGGAGCCCATGTCTATTTACTATTAATAGCCTTTCAACGGGTCCCCTCAAATCAAATGCAAGTATTTTCCTTTTTCCCCAAGTGGATTCTCTTCTCTTCAATTGTTCATAACAAAAAGAATTGACTAGCTCATTTCTGCTCCTTGGGCTTCGAGAAAGTTTAAGCTACTGCCCGTGAATCTCCCACTTGCCTTAATGAGTAGCTATTTCTTTTCTCATCTTTTATTCCTCCTTGCCTTCTTCTTAGTAATCCTCCCAAATCACGAGGTGAGCAGCGATGTGGGGACGAGGATGTCTTTTTTAATCAGCCACCATCAACACCTGCAATAGAGTCCTACCACGTTACGGGAGAGCACCCAACTTGTTTGTTGACACGTGAGAGAAAATAGGAGTCTGAAGTGGCAGGATTTACCACGTTAGCCTTATCGTAGTGATGTTTGGTCCCACTATTCCTTCGAGTGCCTTTTGCACTTAGCGTCGAAAAGAGGTGCTTCTACAGCGAATGTGCTAAAACCTAAAACTAGGCAAACTTACTTCGGAAACTTATATGAATCATTTCCCACTTGACCCATTCTTTTGACTGCGCTAGCATCATCGGATACAACAACAGAGATTCTTCCAACTTCGCTCTCAAGGGCAGGGACTATTGAATTCCAACATAGAGCTCTTTCTACTCTAACTACTATGTGCCTATTTGGAGCTTTTCACAGTCAAATTCAAATGTTTGTTGATGGCAACATCGGCATGCATTATATAAGACTTTAAGCGTACCTGAACTACCCATAGTGTATCTAGTTACGGGGTTGCACCCAATAGTCAATCAATTCCTTTTTCCGTAGGTTGATGCTTTGTATCGCACGTTTGTTATATTTGTTTATATAGTCTAGTGTGTGAACTCTAACTGATGGAAAACGCCTATGAATTAGTTCGAAGAAAGCGGCCATTCATGTTAGGGTCCGAAGGAGATGTAGTTGCTTGTACTTTTCTTTGATTCGTCGAGATTGTATTGGTGTTCCATGTACCTTAGTACAAGATCAAAAAGAATGCATTGGATGGATGCCCGGGCATTGAGAAGGAAAGACGCTTTTAGAGGCAAAAGGCCATGGGGAGATACCGTTTGTGATCCATGGATCTCCGATTGGGAAACAGTATCCAAGCTCTATGGCTAGTCTGTGCTCTTTGGACTTTTCAAACTTAGCGAATTGAAACATCTAAGTAGATAAAAGAAGAGAAATCAACCGAGACCCCGTTACTAATGGCGAGCAAGAACGGATTGGCGGTTTGAAGAAAAACTAACACGTCAGGAAAGCCAAGCCCTTCAACGAAAGTATCCAATTCTTTTTTGCCAGGTTTCATTCAATTTGTTATGGATTAGATGATGGAAAAACCAGCAAGCTACAGCTTCAAAGCTTACCTTATTATTATGAAAAAGGAGACTTGGCTTCTTTTATGGATTAAGAGGTTGAGTAAGGGGAATGGAGCTTGAAGAGCGAAGCAAGCCACGCTAGCCTATTACGTTTTTCAGCAGCAAGCTACAGTTTAAGGACCCCTTAACCTAGGTTGGGGCAAAAACTCCAAAACAAAGACGGGTTCCAAAACTTTCCCTAATAATAAGGTAAGGTTTCAAGCCGCCGCCCTTTTCTAGAAAGAGTGGGCGCATTGAACTATAATTGTGAAAAGATTGGAAGATCTGGCCAAAGAAGGTGATAGCCCTATAGATTAGTTCCCATGGTTCGATCCTTCCCAGTAAAACGCGGCATGTTCGAAATCTAATCGCTTTTACGCGAGAAAGGGGGACCACCCTCTAAGCCTAAATATTCCTCAATGACCGATAGTGTACAAGTACCGTGATGGAAAGGTGAAAAGAACCCTCTTTAGGGAGTGCAATAGAGAACCTGAGATCCGATGCGAATAATAAGTCGAAGGAGCAGAGCTTAGAGCTTGACTTTTTAGTAAAGCGCACTCACTCTAACGGCGTACATTTTGCATGATGGGTCAGCGAGAAAATGGGAAGAGCGGCTTAAGCCATTAGGTGTAGGCGCTTTCCAAAGGTGGAATCTTCTAGTTCTTCCAATTGGACCCGAAACCGATCGATCTAGACATGAGTAGGTTGAAGACAGCTCTAACAAGCCTTGGAGGACCGAACCCACGTATGTGGCAAAATACGGGGATGACTTATGGCTAGGGGTGAAAGGCCAACCAAGATCGGATATAGCTGGTTTTTCACAAAATCTATTTCAGTAGAGCGTATGATGTCAATGGCCCAAGGTAGAGCATTCAATGGGCTAGGCTGGCCCCATTTCGTCTTACCAAACCCAAGGAAACTCCGAATACAGGTCGTCTTCATTTGTACAGACAGACTTTTTGGGTGCTAAGATCCAAAGTCGATAAGGAAACAACCCAGATTGTATGCTAAGGTCCTTAAGCAATCCCTTAGTGGAAAAGGAGGTGATCGAGCGATGACAACCAGGTGCTGGGCTTGGAAGCAGCCATCCTTTGAAGAAAGCGTAATAGCACACTCGTCTAGCTCCACGGCACCGAAAATGTATCAGGGCTCAAGTGATTCATTGAAGCGACGAGACCTTGAAAACTGCTTTTTCAAGTGTCAGTAGCGGAATGTTTTATCAATCGGGGAAGGTTTTTGGTGAGAAGTGTAGCAACCCGATACCTCTCGAGACCGGAAGTTTTATCAATCAATCTAATCACAACCCAATTCCAAACCCGGGCCAAAATTTTTAGGAAAAGACGGACGGAGTATCCCCTGTTTCTAGGCAAAGTGCAAAACCTGTAATAACATATTAATGGACCAATCCCGTGACCAAACATTCACAATCTCTCAAGGCATTTCGAGCCTTATTCTCAACAAGCAATCACAAGCAAATATACATTTCTAGCTTACAGACTAACCTACCTCTTCACATGTTTTGCAAGTACATTCATGCTTGACAATTAAACCATACTAACCTATTGCATAAGTTAGACTATCAAACCATTCTAACTCTTTTTCTTTGGACATTACAAACATGCATTGAAGTTAAACTATACTATCTGAATACATAAGCTAGCTTATCATTCTACCTCAATTACCTAGTTAAATTTAAGTTACATTCTTTTTTACAATAAATACATACAACACATGAACATACATCTTTGCATCTTTGCATCTTTGACAACTCAAGCCACATAGCACGCAAGACAACTCTTCAAGCATGATCTTTCACGTAACCACGAACTTCCAGCTAACAAGGCATTTCCTGAAATATGGTGGTGAGGAGTGAGTATAGACAACACGTATACTCAGTGAGTGCGAGACAGATATCGAGGTGGAGAGAAAGAAAGTCGTGCAATGCAAATAAGGCAGTTAAGCAATATAACTGACAAGTAAGCAATCAATATAAACAATCAATACAATAAACAAGTAATGAAAGCATTAACACAAACATTCAAAGCTATACCACACTCTCAAGAATATGGTTCACTCATACGAGTAATGTACCATTTCACGAGTGATACATCAATCTCGAGCTTGATCTTGACAACGATGACAATAAGCGCGCAACCACCTTATAACTTCAATTTGGAATACTCCCGAAGTATCCATCAATTCTATGACCCAAATCTCCCTAGGAGGCAACCCAAGCGAGACAGGGAATAGGACATGGAGCTAGAGCAACCAACATTGGCAGCCTGAGACTACCCAGAGAGGCCCATCACTCACGCGCCTGACACTATGCAATGCAAGACACGATACAAGGCGATAAACGAGCGATAGCACAACAATACAGATTAGAGGCGATAAACGAGATATCAAGCATTTATAATCAATACTAGCATTCAATTAACTTTTCACGCATAACTATCATTAATAGCAACAATAACACCAATTAAACAAGTAACAGCAGTTCAAACACGAAAACGACAAATATCACTATTCAATCTCTAACTTCCAAAGGCAATTACGAGCAAACGAGCTACGGGATTAGGAAACTGATTTCACTACATTCACTCAGGCACTACAAGGCACGTTTCTATGTCACTAAACCTCACTTTTCCAACCGAAGCCCGAAAGTCCACCTACTGCGTTTGAACTACAACTATACTAACCGGTCGCTCAATTAGCGCCACAATAGCGCCAAAAGTGCTTCCATGCCCTCAATAGCAAAACCCCCAACTCAATTCGAGCACGGTCAACTTTTGGTCAAATGGTCCATTTACGTTTCTTTGTCTAATTTCCAATTTTATCAAAGGCCAGTCCGTTTTTATCACACATTTTATCTTTCTATCACTAATGGCACCTATCCAAATCAAGCAATCGCAATTCGGATCAAAATTCAAAATTCTAGGGTTTACTATTCATAATTCACTATTCATTATTCTTCCCCAATTTCAAATACGCAGTTTCAACTGTAAAAATTGCTAAATAACTATCAAACAATGCTCTACGAACTCAAAGGAAGCTATATCAAGCATTTACAGGCATTATAACACATTATAAATCAAATCTAAAAATTTGACACAACATTCAAATTCGAATTTAAATGCACAAAAGGGTGAAACCCCTTTTAAAGATTGAAGAGCAAGACCCGCAAGGACCTGAGCCACGACCCCCGAGCAATTCCACGCACGATTGTAGAAGAAAATGCAAGCAAAATCTTTTCTTTTTCCTCCTTGAGAGCTTCGGCCATGGCAAGGACACAAATGGCATTTTGCAAATTGTTTTTATTGAATTTTGACTTGTTTTATTATTTAAAAGGGTGACAAGGGCATTTTTGTCATTTGTAAAATCAAACTTTAGTTAAAATTGATCAAATAAGCTTATTTTGATGCCATTTAAATCTAATTCAAGTTAAAACAATGGAATTAAATGAAAAACAACTAAAACTAGTTAAATTAAGCTAAAAACATTTTTCACTAAGTTCGAATAATATTTCTCTAACTCTTATTTTCGAAATACTACGATCGAACGGTCAATAAATGATCGATAATAAAGTGATGAGCAATAATAGAAAATTTTAATTTTTTTTGAAGAGTAGAATAATAGAATAGTTTAAAATTCACTCCGGCTCGGAGTTACTTTTCTCATTTATTTGAAAACCGAGTGATTTTAATGCAAGACAATTAAAACCGATTATTAAAATAATCAAATCAATCAAAATAATCAATTTACATTTAAAATAATTAATTTAACTGTTTCTAGAATATTTTAAAGAATTATGAAGTTAATGCCAAGATACAAATGAACAAGTAAATATAAACATGTAATCAAGTGCAATTAAATATTAACATTTAAGATGGCATTTAATCAAATGTAATTAAATGCATGCCGGGTTCGGGTTATCACATCCTTCCCCCCTTAAAACAATTGCGTCCTCGCAATTCTTCTTCCAATAGAACTCTGCATCCACTGAAATCCAACTCTGACTAATCTGCATCGGTTGCTGGGCAAGATAGTGAATAAAGATGCTCGTAGGAAAACCCCAATAGAAATTCCAACCAAGAATGCCGAGAAAATACCAACTAAAGACTGAAGCAGAGATACTATAGATGTCACTAATACCGTACAATAACGACAAGAAGAATACCTCACACACGAATCTCCAATAGAAGTCTAGCAAGTACCAAATAAGAAAGTTAAAAGATAGCCAGAGTAGAAGCACCTCATGCAGTGCTGATTACCGTAAGTAGACCTAGCTGAAAGTTTTGTAAAAGAATATAGAGAAGAATGCCAAAGGCCAATCTCTAAATGAAATCCCCCAAGCACGGAGTCCCTACTGCAACATCTTAGTAAACAGCAAGTATAGATTTCCCTTGAGTAGAAAGGCCGAAGGAGAAGCCGTAAACAATACAAGATAATAAGTCCAAGCAGAATCCCAAGTGTAGGATCTTCCAATAAATGCCAATAAGAAAAAAATACTAGTAGAATGCCCAATAAGAATTCTAAAGAATACCGTAAGTAATATTACTCAATAAGTCCGATTGGAATTCCAATTACCAAACCAACTGAGGGATGCCAAAGAAAATACCCGGACAATGCTCCAGTAAGAAAGTACCAAGAATTGCCCAATAAAACAATCAAGTTGAATAACAAATATAGTTTCCCAGCTAGACGAAAATCCCTAAGGAAAAATACCGAGCTGGTGCACAATATACAAAACTGAACACCGAGGCCCCTGCACTGTTTGCCAAGTGAGTACTTTATACAACTTTGCCAATAAGGAAACCCAATAAGAATTCCAAAAGAATGCTACCAAGAGCCATCATACAGAAACCCCAATGAAAGTTATCTTTTTATGATTTCCAACCACAAAGAAGAGTCTTAGAAGTATGCCAATAACTAAGCTCCAAAGACAAACACCAACTCCCAAATAAAGGCTAATTAGATGCCATTCATTTCCTGCCAATCCATACACCTTGAAAGGCCAGCTATGAACCACTTCTCCAGGGGAGAAAGAGTACTTACTTACCATTTCCACGGGACATGTATGAATGCCAAGATATCACATTTATACACATGCCTTAAACTATTATGCAAGCAAGTTTGTAAAACAGTTTATTCATCAAAGTCACTCAATCACGACAATCAAGTCAAGCACAACATAATCAATTCAAATCACAGCATAACCAATTCAAGACTTTTCAATACACACATTACAAGCAATACTTCAAGCAAATAACAATTCACGAGGTCGATTCGATTCCCGATGCCAATTCAATAGGTAAATTCAATACACAACTAGACACTTCACTTCACTTGAGATACATTTAACACATAACACATAACTATATCACATAGGAGCACACATTCAGGTCAAGACACACAATCTCACAAACAAGCATTGTCACGCCCCAACTCGACCCCACCTACGATCAGTCAGGACGCAACGGAATTTCGGCGGCATAACGACAGTAAACAGATTTCCGAGGTTCTAAACCAACCTCATTAAACATCATACATCCAGTAATTCCTCAATACAAACAACAACATACAAAACAACCATATTATACAATAAAACATCCTCGTTATACGCCTCCGTTCCAACATGACATACAATACCTCAACTTTATCATACATTTCAAAAGTAAGTTGAGACACAGCTACAACTTAACCATAGACAAAAGAAAGCCACTAAATTAACATCATTTAGATCATCATCTTTTCTACAACTATTACACTAAGAACCGTAAGACATATAAAGTCCGTTAAGCTAATATACAAGACATTTAAACAACATAAAGTCATGGATAAGACTCGGGAACATATGACTCATCCACGAAAGGCACGTTTTCCACATTCTCCTCTTCAGGAGGCACGTACCCGTAATCTTGTGAAAGTACACCTGAAACATGCATTAATAGAGAGTGAGCTTATATACATAAGCCCAGTGAGGATCCGATAGATCTCGACAGTATTCACTACGCTCCTTGGATTTAGTCCTTTGAGCAAGTAAACACACAACAACAATAACAACATAAATAATGCTATCATCACATAACTATATAACCAATCAATAAGGATACTCTATTTGGTGTAGCTTCAAACGCTATCACGATCTCAACCGTTCTTCTTATAACTCCCCATTACTCACGCACCCGAGGTACCTCACTAGCCCCTTCCCTCCATGATATCTCCGTCATGCGAGCTGGTGGTAGTCTATGCCAGTCATGCCGTTATCAACCCGACAGCCCAACGCTGCCCGAGAGGTGGCACACACATACCAAGACTCCATATTCATCAATCATCATGCAAGCATAAATCAATCAATCAATTGGGAGATCAGCAACAAGAGTGCCCGATTCCCGCATTCAATAATAATCAATCAATAACATCAATATAACATCAATATTAAATTAAACAACAAACAACGTAGTTAGATGACAAAGTAGGCCATCTAACCGGACATGCATAATATACATAATTAAACTCTAAATTACTCAACAACGACTCACCATTCATCACTCGAACACTACCCAACCATCTAAGGCATCGTTCAAGAAATTAAAGAATGACAACCTAAACTTCTAAAATTCATAACTTACAATCTACTAATCCAAACATTGCCAAATCAGTTCCTATCACTCACCTATTCAACCTACTACATTAGCCCTCTCGGAAATCCACCATAACACCTCTAAATCATGCCCGATAACCCTAAAATCCTATGACGTCATGGCTGGATTTTCCGGATTTTCACACAAACAATGTAATCGAAAATTCGGCATTACAACAGCGCTAACACGTAATTATCAAGTATTTAGAAATCGACGGCAATCGATTTCGAGCAACGCAACTCAATTAAATCAACTTTGAACATTTTAATCAAAATTAAATACCCGGAAAATAAAAATTATGCTATATCCGACAGAAACTCGTAGTATTAGTATATAATGATCCCTAGCATGCAAGGAGCAATAATCTAACATCAGATTTCAATTCTAACGGTTCAATCTTCATTTATACGCAAAAACACAAAAATGACATTTTGAGATCTAGAATTTTTCTCTCACCTTAGATGCGATATAAGCCTAGGAATGCGTGCTATGCGTGCCCAACAAGAAGAATCCAAGTCGGTGCGAAGTTTCACGGACAAAAACTAGGTTTTTCTTTGAAAAATTGATTGAAAAGCTTGAGTTTTCTCTTCTTTTTTCTCTCCTCAACCTCACGGCAATGTGTGTGTGTGTGATGGTGTTTTTGTGTTGTGTGAGTGTGTGTTGAGGACATTAGCTTAAATGGTCAATTAATTAATTAAAGTCAAAGTTATTTTAATAGGTATTTTTGTGTTTTTAATGACTTTAATTGCATTTTAGTGCTCACCAAGTTAAAAATAATTATGCAACCCCCCAAAATATCACAAGTGGATTATTTTTAGGTGACAAGAAGTTTTACATTCAAAGAATTCCACCCGAGTCGGCTTAAAGCTCGATTTTTGCAAAAGTCGGTGTAAAAACCCTAATAAATTCTTAAGCCGATTTTAAAACCGTTTTCATCAAACACAGGTCTATTAAAGTCCGTGGACTAGGTCTAGAAGGGTTAAAAAGACCAGTTTCAAAATTATAGCGGACGTGTTTCGAAAACACTATTCACTGAAATTCGACGATAAAATTTCTGACTCCGTTTTTGATGAAAATTTCATGAATGCACATTTAGCACGTATTAGGAGTATTGAAATCAAAATTATAACTTTCTAGGTCCTATAGCACATAAACAGATCATATGCACGCAAAACGAGGTAAAGCACGTAAAACGAGATAAGCAGGAAAAGTGGGGGTTCACATTCTCCCCCCCTTATAGAAATTTCGTCCTCGAAATTCTTACTTGATGTACGGAATAGATCTGGGTATTGCTGCTGCATCTGATCTCGTCTCTCCCACGTAGCTTCCTCAATGCCGTGATGCTTCCACAACACCTTAACCATCGGAATCCTCTTCGACCTCAACTCTCGGTCCATCTGATCTAGAATACGAATCGGACGCTCGTCATAAGTCAAATTCTCTCGAAGCTGTAACGGCTCTGGCTCAAGAATATGAGAAGGATCCGGATTGTATTTCCGCAAATTAGACACGTGAAACACATCGTGGACATTAGAGAAGTTCTCCGGTAAAGCCAACCGATATGCCAACTTACCAACCCTGCCAGTAATCTCAAACGGCCCAACAAATCTCGGACTCAGCTTACCACCTTTACCATAACGAACAAACCCCTTTCGAGGAGACAATCTCAAGAAAACCCGATCTCCAACTGCAAAATCCAAGTCTCGACGACGCTTATCAGCATAACTCTTGAATCTACTCTGCGCCGTAAGCATTCTCTGCCTGATCAACTGAACATTCTCAATCTTCTCAAGAAGTTCTGGCATAATAGTCGGATCAATAGTCTTCATCTCTCCTACCTCGTCCCAATATAAAGGTGAACGGCACTTACGACCGTAAAGAGCTGCAAAAGGTGCCATTCCAATAGTAGCTTGATAACTATTGTTATAGGCAAACTCGGCAAGTGGTAGATGTTTCTCCCAGTTCTTCCCGAAGTCCAGAACACAAGCCCTAAGCATATCTTCCAGAATCTGAATAGTCCGCTCAGACTGACCGTCGGTCTGTGGATGATACGCTGTACTGAAGTTCAACTGAGTACCTAAGGTCTCCTGAAGTTTCTCCCACAAACGAGAAGTAAATCGAGGATCTCGATCAGAGACAATACTAGATGGAATACCGTGAAGTCTAACAATCTGATCCAGATAGAGATCCGTCAGCTTTGTAACCTCATCTCCCAACCTCATGGCAATAAAATGAGCTGTCTTCGTCAAACGATCCACGACAACCCAAACTGCATCATTACCCCTCGGTGATCTAGGCAAACTAGTGATGAAGTCCATCGTAATATGCTCCCATTTCCACTCTGGTATAGCCAACGGCTGAAGCAAACCTGCTGGTCGTTGATGCTCGGCTTTCACTCTCTGACAAGTCAAACATCTAGACACAAACTGAGCAACCTCCCTCTTCATGTTGTTCCACCAGAAATGTTGCTTCAAATCCCAATACATCTTGGTTCCACCGGGATGAATAGTATATTTAGAATTATGAGCTTCCTCCAGAATACCTCGTCTTAAGCCCGGTTCATCGGGAACACAAACCCTGCTCCGAAACCGAAGAATACCGTCCTCATGCAGTTTAAAGTCAGACTGATCATCAGTGATCTGATCCTTGATCTTCTGAAGTTTAACATCAAGTTGCTGAGCTTCCCTGATCTGAGACAATAATAAAGGCTGAATACGGAGATGTGAACACATCACCCCAACCTGAGTGAACTCTGGTCTCCAATAACTAAACTCCTCAAGAACCTCCCACTTCTTGACAGCCAAACAAGAAATACTAGCCTTCCGGCTGAGAGCATCTGCCACAACATTTGCCTTTCCAGGCAGATAATTGATAGAACAATTATAATCTCCAAGAAGCTCCATCCACCTCCGCTGGTGCATATTCAACTCCTTCTGTGAGAATAAGTACTTAAGACTCTTATGATCAGTGAAAATCTCGAACTTACTGCCCCACAGATAATGACGCCACTTTTTCAGTGCGAAGACAACTGCTGCCAACTCAAGATCATGAGTCGGATAATTCACCTCATAAGGCTTTAACTTCCTGGAAGCATAGGCAATAACTCGGCCATCCTGCATAAGAACACATCCCAAGCCCTCCTTGGATGCATCACTGTAAATGACCATATTATCGGTCCCCTCTGGTAGAGCAAGTACTGGAGCGGTAGTTAACCTCTTTTTCAACTCCTGAAATCCACTCTCACACTTCTCGTCCCAATTAAAGATAGTCCGTTTCTGAGTCAACTTAGATAGTGGCCCCGCAATCTTTGAGAAGTCCTTGACAAACCTACGGTAATAACCCGCCAAGCCAAGAAAACTACGGACATCAGTAACACTCTCTGGCCGCTTCCAAGACATCACCGATTCAATCTTAGTGGGATCTACAGAAATACCACTCTGTGTAATAACATGGCCAAGAAAAGAAATCCGTTGCAGCCAAAATTCACATTTGCTGAACTTGGCAAACAACTGATGCTCCTGCAACTTCTCTAATACAAGCCGTAGATGTTGCTTGTGCTCCAATTCAGATTTAGAATAGACCAAGATATCATCAATAAAAATCACCACGAACTGGTCCAAGTACGGCTGAAAGACTCGATGCATAAGATCCATGAATGCTGCCGGTGCATTAGTCAAACCAAAGAGCATGACAACAAACTCATAATGCCCGTACCGAGTCCTGAAGGCAGACTTCGGAACATCGTCTGAGCGAATCCGAAGCTGATAATACCCCTGCCTCAAATCAAATTTAGAGTAGACTTTGGCTCCCTGAAGTTGATCAAACAACTCATCAATCAGTGGCAAAGGATACTTATTCTTGATGGTCACCTGATTCAAACCACAGTAATCAATACACAATCTCAAAGTACCATCCTTCTTCTTCACAAATAAGACTGGAGCTCCCCAAGGTGAAGAACTCTGCTGAATAAATCCTTTCTCCAACAACTCCTGTAACTGAGTCTTCAACTCCTTCAACTCAGTTGGTGCCATCCGGTATGCCGATTTAGAAATAGGTTGAGTACCGGGAACAAGATTAATCACAAACTCTATATCCCTCTCTGGCGGCAATCCTGGCAACTCCTCGGGAAATACATTAGGATATTCCCGGATAATAGGGACTTCCTCTAGCTGTAGCTTATCAGATGGCTTGTTGATCAAATAAGCTAGATAACCCGAACACCCCTTACTCACCAACTTAACGGCTTTAGTTGCTGAGATAACAAAACTCGTCTTAGCACCCCGGTTACCCGCTACCTCAACTACTGGCTGATCTGGCAAACGAAACTGTACTACCTTGGTTCTACAGTTCAACTGGGCATCATACTTAGAAAGCCAATCCATACCCAAGATAACATCATACCCCCGGATAGGAAATAAAATAAGGTCCGAAGGAAAATTATGCCCCTTAACATGTATTATACAATCCTTACATACTAAGCCAGTAACATACTTATCAGTCAAAGAGGTACTAATTTCAACCACATAAGGCAATCTTTCAGGTTGCAATTTAACACGTTGCACACAAGCAGGAGTAATGAAAGAATGCGTAGCACCAGAATCAATCAACACTTTAACAAGTTGATCGAGTATAAGAAAGTTACCTTCCACAACTGCAGTCTCCTCAGGCATCTCCTCTAAGTCAACTGCATAAGCTCGAGCCTGAACCCGCTGCTGCTGTGGTACACTGCCCGTAGGCCTACCCTGGTAACCCTGAGTCGCTGCCCGACCCTCAGTCCTCGCATACTTAGGGCAATCCTTCGCCCTATGATCGATGCTACCACAACCCAAACATGTCCCTGCCTTTACCCTGCAGTCGGACTCTACATGCCCTGGGCGCTTGCAGTAATTACACTGCGATGATGTGGCACTAACACTGCCCCTAGAATAACCAGAAGCTGAAGAAGCAGCTGATACAGCCTGCTGCTGAGGTCTCACCACACTAGGCCTATACTGACCCTGAGACTGGGCTGGCCTAAACTGAGTCTGAACCTGATATGGCCTCTGCTGAAACTGAGGCCGATAATAACTCTGCTGACCCTGTGGCCTATAAGAACCCTGCTGGGCAGGTGGCCTGTAGACAAACTGCTGTACTGGAGGCCTATATAAAACCTGCTGGCCCTGTGGCTGATACGGCCTCTTACTAGGCTGACTGGAGACAATCTGATCCCCTTTCCTCTTCTCTAATCTAGAAGCTGCCTCAAAAGCCTCAGTGAAAATATCATAACGATTCAGAGCCATCACATCCTGAATCTCGGGCCGCAACCCCAACATAAACCTGCGAGTCCTCCGCTCCTCGTCTACCACATACTCCGGGGCTTACGTGGACAATCGAGTAAATGTGGCCTCATATTGAGCCACTGTAGCATCTCCCTGGACCAAGGCTAGAAACTCGGCCTCTCTCCGTTCCCTGCAAATCCTCGGGACATACTTTGCTCGGAAAGCCATCAGAAAGGTACCCCAAACATAAGGAATACCCTGTGCCGCCCAGCTAGTCCTTACCGTGCGCCACCACTCCTCTGCCTCGTCATCTAACAAATACACGGCAAAAGAGACTTTCTGCTCATCAGTATAGCCAAGTGGATCATAAATCTTCTCCAACTTGCTAATCCATACCTCCGCCTTCCTATCATCCGGCTCCCCCTGAAATCTCGGTGGGTGATATCCTAAAAAATCCTTCAGGGTACCACGCCCGTGGTTACCACCCTGAATATTCAGAAGCTGAGCCTGCATAGCCTGATTCTGGGCAGCCTGCCCGGCTAATAACTGTGCCTGACTAGCCACTAACTCTGCAATCCGCTCCATAGCTGCTCCTAATCGGTCATCACCCCCGTCACGGCCCGGTGCCACGTTACTCGCTGTCTCATCAGTCATCTCAGACCTACCTCTGGTTCTCGGTCGACCGGCCATTCTACTAATCAAAGAGTTAGCACAGTTATAGCACGTAGACAGGTTATAAACAACTATTACCACATAAATAACAAACTCATATAAAACACATAAACAAGTTGATCACATAATCACATAAGCACTTAAATCACATAATCACTTAATCAATTAATCATACCAATACATATTTTATTTTTCTTTCCTTTCATACATATTTCATGCTAAGACCATTACCCACATTCCGAGAATACCCCGGCTGACAACTAACATGAGCTCTGATACCACTTAAACTGTCACGCCCCAACTCGACCCCACCTACGATCAGTCAGGACGCAACGGAATTTCGGCGGCATAACGACAGTAAACAGATTTCCGAGGTTCTAAACCAACCTCATTAAACATCATACATCCAGTAACTCCACAATACAAACAACAACATACAAAACAACCATATTATACAATAAAACATCCTCGTTATCCGCCTCCGTTCCAACATGACATACAATACCTCAACTTTATCATACATTTCAAAAGTAAGTTGAGACACAACTACAACTTAACCATAGACAAAAGAAAGCCACTAAATTAACATCATTTAGATCATCATCTTTTCTACAACTATTACACTAAGAACCGTAAGACATATAAAGTCCGTTAAGCTAATATACAAGACATTTAAACAACATAAAGTCATGGATAAGACTCGGGAACATATGACTCATCCACGAAAGGCACGTTTTCCACATTCTCCTCTTCAGGAGGCACGTACCCGTAATCTTGTGAAAGTACACCTGAAACATGCATTAATAGAGAGTGAGCTTATATACATAAGCCCAGTGAGGATCCGATAGATCTCGACAGTATTCACTACGCTCCTTGGATTTAGTCCTTTGAGCAAGTAAACACACAACAACAATAACAACATAAATAATGCTATCATCACATAACTATATAACCAATCAATAAGGATACTCTATTTGGTGTAGCTCCAAACGCCATCACGATCTCAACCGTTCTTCTTATAACTCCCCATTACTCACGCACCCGAGGTACCTCACTAGCCCCTTCCCTCCATGACATCTCCGTCATGCGAGCTGGGGGTAGCCTATGGCAGTCATGCCGTTATCAACCCGACAGCCCAACGCTGCCCGAGAGGTGGCACACACATACCAAGACTCCATATTCATCAATTATCATGCAAGCATAAATAAATCAATCAATTGGGAGATCAGCAACAAGAGTGCCCGATTTCGGCATTCAATAATAATCAATCAATAACATCAATATAACATCGATATTAAATTAAACAACAAACAACGTAGTTAGATGACAAAGTAGGCCATCTAACCGGACATGCATAATATACATAATTAAACTCTAAATTACTCAACAACGACTCACCATTCATCACTCGAACACTACCCAACCATCTAAGGCATCGTTCAAGAAATTAAAGAATGACAACCTAAACTTGTAAAATTCATAACTTACAATCTACTAATCCAAACATTGCCAAATCAGTTCCTATCACTCACCTATTCAACCTACTACATTAGCCCTCTCGGAAATCCACCATAACACCTCTAAATCATGCCCGATAACCCTAAAATCCTATGACGTCATGGCTGGATTTTCCGGATTTTCACACAAACAATGTAATCGAAAATTCGGCATTACAACAGCGCTAACACGTAATTATCAAGTATTTAGAAATCGACGGCAATCGATTTCGAGCAACGCAACTCAATTAAATCAACTTTGAACATTTTATTCAAAATTAAATACCCGGAAAATAAAAATTATGCTATATCCGACAGAAACTCGTAGTATTAGTATATAATGATCCCTAGCATGCAAGGAGCAATAATCTAACATCAGATTTCAATTCTAACGGTTCAATCTTCATTTATACGCAAAAACACAAAAATGACATTTTGAGATCTAGAATTTTTCTCTCACCTTAGATGCGATATAAGCCTAGGAATGCGTGCAATGCGTGCCCAACAAGCAGAATCCAAGTCGGTGCGAAGTTTCACGGACAAAAACTAGGTTTTTCTTTGAAAAATTGATTGAAAAGCTTGAGTTTTCTCTTCTCTTTTTCTCTCCTCAACCTCACGGCAATGTGTGTGTGTGTGATGGTGTTTTTGTGTTGTGTGAGTGTGTGTTGAGGACATTAGCTTAAATGGTCAATTAATTAATTAAAGTCAAAGTTATTTTAATAGGTATTTTTGTATTTTTAATGACTTTAATTGCATTTTAGTGCTCACCAAGTTAAAAATAATTATGCAACCCCCCAAAATATCACAAGTGGATTATTTTTAGGTGACAAGAAGTTTTACATTCAAAGAATTCCACCCGAGTCGGCTTAAAACTCGATTTTCGCAAAAGTCGGTGTAAAAACCCTAATAAATTCTTAAGCCGATTTTAAAACCGTTTTCATCAAACACAGGTCTATTAAAGTCCGTGGACTAGGTCTAGAAGGGTTAAAAAGACCAGTTTCAAAATTATAGCGGACGTGTTTCGAAAACACTATTCACTGAAAATCGACGATAAAATTTCTGACTCCGTTTTTGATGAAAATTTCATGAATGCACATTTAGCACGTATTAGGAGTATTGAAATCAAAATTATAACTTTCTAGGTCCTATAGCACATAAACAGATCATATGCACGCAAAACGAGGTAAAGCACGTAAAACGAGATAAGCAGGAAAAGTGGGGTTTCACAAGCATACACTTTCAAGACATACTTAACAAGCACACATTCAAGGATCACTACCCACCAGACCGAGGACCCTGTCCTGGCTTATGAGCTAGAGAAGCTCTGATACCACCTGTAACACCCCGATCCCTCTCGAGACCGGAAATTCTATCAATCAATCTAATCACAACCAAATTCCAAACCCGGGCCAAAATTTTTAGGAAAAGACGGACGAAGTCTCCCCTGTTTCTAGGCAAAGTGCAAAACCTATAATAACATATAAATGGACCAATACCGTGTCCAAACATTCACAATCCCTCAAGGCCATCCGAGCCTTGTTCTCAACAAGCAATCACAAGCAAATATACATTTCCAGTTTACAGACTAACCTACCTCTTCACATCTTTTGCAAGTACATCCATGCTTGACAATTAAACCATACTAACCTATTGCATAAGTTAGACTATCAAACCATTCTAAATCTTTTCCTTTGGACATTACAAACATGCATTGAAGTTAAACTATACTATCTGAATACATAAGCTAGCTTATCATTCTACCTCAATTACCTAGTTAAATTTAAATTACATTCTTTTTGACAATAAATACATACAACACATGAACATACATCTTTGCATCTTTGACAATTCAAGCCACATAGCACGCAAGACAACTCTTCAAGCATGATCTTTCACGCAACCACGAACTTCCAGCTAACAAGGCATTTCCTAAAATGTGGTGGCGAGGAGTGAGTATACACAACACTTATACTCAGTGAGGGCGAGACAGATATCGAGGTGGAGAGAAAGAAAGTCGTGCAATGCAAATAAGGCAGTTAAGCAATATAACTGACAAGTAAGCAATCAATATAAACAATCAATAAAATAAACAAGTAATGAAAGCATTAACACAACCATTCAAAGCTATACCACACTCTGAAGGCTATGGTTCATTCATACGAGTAATGTACCATGTCATGAGCGATACATCAATCTCGAGCTTGATGTTGACAACGATGACAATAAGCGTACAACCACCTTATAACTTCAGTTTGGAATACCCTGGAAGTATCTATCAATTCTACGACCCAAATCTCCCTGGGAGGCAACCCAAGCGAGAATGGGAATAGGACACGGAGCTAGAGCAACCAACACTGGCAGCTCGAGACTACCCAGAGAGGCCCATCACTCACGCGCCTGACACTATGCAATGCAAGACACGATACAAGGCGATAAACGAGCGATATCACAACAATACAGATTAGAGGCGATAAACAAGATATCAAGCATTTACAATCAATACTAACATTCAACTAACTTTTCACGCATAACTATTATTAATAACAACAATAACACCAATTAAACAAGTAACAGCAATTCAAACACGAAAACGAGAAATATCACTATTCAATCTCTAACTTTCAAAGGCAATTACGAGCAAATGAGCTACGGGATTAGGAAACCGATTTCACTACATTCACTCAAGCACTACAAGGCACATTTCTATGTCACTAAACCTCACTTTGCCAACCGAATCCCGAAAGTCCACCTACTGCGTTTGAACTACAACTATACTAACCGGTCGCTCAATCAACGCCACAACAGCACCAAAAGTGCTTCTATGCCCTCAATAGCAAAACCCCCAACTCAATTCGAGCACGGTCAACTTTTGGTCAAATAGTCCCTTTACGTTTCTTTGTCTAATTTCCAATTTTATCAAAGGCCAGTCCATTTTTATTGCACATTTTATCTTTCTATCGCTAATGGCACCTATCCAAATCAAGCAATCGCAATTCGGATCAAAATCTAAAATTCTAGGGTTTACTATTCATAATTCACTATTCATGTTCTTCCCCAATTTCAAATACGCAGTTTCAACTGTAAAAATTGCTAAATAACTATCAAACAATGCTCTACGAACTCAAAGGAAGTTATATCAAGCAATTACAAGCATTATAACATATTATATATCAAATCTAAAAATTTGACACAAAATTCAAATTCGAATTTAAATGCACAAAAGCGTGAAAACTCTCACAGAGATTGAAGACAAAGACCCGCAAGGACCCGAGCCACGACCCCCGAGCAATTTCACGCGCAATTGTAGAAGAAAATGCAAGAAAAATCTTTTCTTTTTCCTCCTTGAGAGCTTCGGCCATGGCAAGGACATAAATGGCATTTTGTAAATTGTTTTTATTGATTTTTGCCTTGTTTTATTATTTAAAAGGGTGACAAGGGCATTTTGGTTATTTGCAAGTTAAAATTGATTAATTAAGCTTATTTTGATGCCATTTAAATCTAATTCAAGTTAAAACAATGGAATTAAATGAAAAATAACTAAAACTAGTTAAATTAAGCTAAAAACATTTTCCATTAAGTCCAAAAAATATTTCTCTAACTCTTATTTTTGAAATACTACGATCGAACGGTCAATAAATGATCGATAATAAAGTGATGAGCAATAATAGAAAACTTTAATTTTTTTTGAAAAGTAGAATAGTAGAATAGTTTAAATTTCACTCCGGCTCGGAGTTACTTTTCTCATTTATTTGAAAACCGAGTGATTTTAATGCAAGACAATTAAAACCGATTATTAAAAGAATTAAATCAATCAAAATAATCAATTTACATTTAAAATAATTAATTTAACTGTTTCTATAATATTTTAAAGAATTATGAAGTTAATGCCAAGATACAAATGAACAAGTAAATATAAACATGTAATCAAGTGCAATTAAATATTAACATTTAAGATGGCATTTAATCAAATGTAATTAAATGCTATTAAATGCATGCCGGGTTCGGGTTATCACAAGAAGACCTGGAGGTATCAGAAGTGCGAATGCTGACATAAGTAACGAGAAATCCTATGGAAAACATGATCGCCTACAAGTGGAATATTTTCTGCGTTCAGTCAATCTACGCAGACTGAATCGGTCCCTAAAGAACCCCTGAAAGGGTTGCTGTCCGATGGGTACACAAAAGTGACGAAGTTGCTTTGACTACAAAACTATGCCTGTCTGTTGGAGTGAATTGGATGATCGGTCCGAGGGCTGCCCCCTCTTTCCCTCACTCTTCTTTCCCTAAGCTTAACGCCCTTGAGTCATCAAAGCCTTTCTGACTCAGCTTGGCTCGGTGGCCTTACGCGAGCTTCAAAAGGCGAAACTCTCGTTGTAGTTTGGCGACCTATCTTCAGTAGGGGCCTTTAGTCTTTTGATTAGAGTATGGGTCGTGAGAGAGCAGAGCGTACCGTCCTACCATAGTCACGAGTCTGTTTATAGTCGCGACAGTTTTCATAGTCAACAAGGTTGAAACTTCCAGGAAAAAACTTTGAATTTGGAAGGCGATCCTCCCGATGAACTGACTGTACCCCAAACCGACACAGGTGAACAAGTAGAGTATACTAGGGCGCTTGAGAGAACCATGTTTAAAGAACTCGACAAAATGACCCTGTAATTTCGGGAGAAGGGGTGATCTCCTATCTTTTGATTAGGAAAGCGGTACATACCAGGGGGTAGCGACTGTTTATTAAAAACACAGGACTCTACTAAGTGGTAACACAATATATAGAGTCTGACACTTACCCGGTGCTAGAAGGTCGGAATGAGAAGTGTTATAAGCTTTGAATAGAAGCCCCCGTAAACAGCGGCAGTAACTCTAATTGTTAGACTGACTGGTTGAACAGAGACAAAAGTCGGCCATAGTGATCCGAGAGTCCTGTGTGAAAGGGCTCTCGCTCAACGGATCAAAGGTACGCCAGGGATAATAGGCTAATGACTCCCAAGAGCTCTTATCGATGGAGTCATTTGGCACCTCGATGTCGACTCATCACATCCTGGGGTTGAAGAAGGTTCGAAGGGTTTGGTTGTTTGCTTATTCAAGGGGTACGTGAGTTGGGTTTAGAACTTCGTGAGACAATTTGGTTCCTATCTACCGTTGGTGTTAAATAAAGAACTACGAGAAGCCAACCCGAGTAAGAGAGGACTGGGTTAGGCCAACCTATGGTGTATAGGTTGTTATGCCAATAGCAGCACTGGGCAGCTAAGTTGGTTGCTTCGACTCAACCACCTACCTAACTTCTTAGAAAAGATCCGATAGATAACAGCTACCTAAGGCAGCAAGCTACGGTCTAAGGACCTCCTAACCAAGGTTTGCCTCTTTCGCCATCAAAGTGCCTATGGTACCAATTCATACTTGGTTACCTTTCGGGCTAGGAAAAAAGACTCTTACCTTACTATTCGGATCAAAGCAGACCTCAAGATTCGGCGTAGTTAAGTCGACAGCCTCAGATTTGGAGGATTATTCTTTCCTCCTCAGTGAAAGAAGGCAAGGGTGTCTAGGAGAAAGAATTCTAAACGGAAAGAAGATTTCTTTTTTGTTTTTATTTGTTTGTGTGACTGGCTTTACACTCTCAACAGCTTTCGAGAGCCGGCAGCCCACATGTCGTCGAAGCGGGAGCTTGCGAGTGTAGGGGTCCTAATTTTCCTTGATCTGGCACTTGAAACATCATCCCAGAAGTGAAACAACTTACCATTGCCCAAGTTCTGCCTAAAAGTCTCTCTATATCAAATAATACCTAGTTGACAACCCTGATGCTACACATGTGTCATATATACGCGTGTAAGATGTTCATATGTTCATTCACATGTTCACATTAGGGGTAGCTTGAACAATTTATTGAACAATTTATCCCTTCTTTACTCTAATAGCACGTCTCATTCATGTTCAAAGCAGACTGTCTTCATGCTCAATCAATCAATAGCAAGTTGAATTCATCCCCAGGGACTGGTCCAGTAGAGGACCCTTTGGGCGTAAACTACTCTATTATCTAGCTTTCCTCATTCGCATTAGAGACAAACAAGCTTTCTTATTCGAAAAAAAAGCTAATGCAGTTCAGTCGTTGTTCTCTTATCTCTTAATTAAGATATTTTGAAATCGAGAATCGTGAGACTGGCCCAACCTAGTATAGGGGCTTGGATCAATATTTTGTTTAGGGATAACCCCTACTAAGGAAAGGATGAGATATAGCGTTAACTCCACTAGTTGGTATTCGTTGGTACGCATGCTTGTATCAGAGTTCTAACTTCTCTAGTTGAGACTGCTGCTAGCTTTCCATCTACTGGATCACTAAAAGCTAATAATAGGGATCAAATCCTCATTGTCCTGATGAGTGGTATTTCTACGATTTGCATGTGTTAAGCATATAACTATCCTAAGTTCTTAGCCTGGATCCAACTCCTCCCTTCAGTTGCCTTCTCCCTCTCTTTTTTTATATGGCAAGAAGACCTAACGGGACAAAGCCTTTATAGGAGACCAGGATAGTAGTTAGCCCTTTTGCTTTTATATTCCTCCTTCGTGTAGTAAGGATTCAAATCAAATGAATTACAACTAAGAGCTACCAGCAGATAAGCATAGGATAAGTAGTAACTACCTATAGCATACTACTTTCACTGGCCTTATAAAACTACCAGCACAGGAAGGAATAGTTTTCATTTCCGCTAACTGAGTAGAAGAAGGTTAGATTTCCTTACCATGAATAGTTGAAAGACATCGTTTAAGGTCCATAGTTGTATTCAGTAAGTTAGGTAGCTCAATTCCAATCTTTCAGCCTAGCACTTATTCTTACTGGAAAAGCGATGCCAAGAGTCGTGCTAGTTGGAGAGTGAGACTTAGCTTGAGACTGAACTTGAGCTAGAAGCTGAACCGCTTACCAACAGTTCTTTTTTACCGCTTTCTACCCGCGAGAGGAAATGAAGTGGTTCAGGGGAGAAGGAAGGGGACCGAGAAGCAGGAATTGGACATTCAGTTCAAGGTGAAGACCCTATAGTTACGTTCAACACAACAAACTACTAATCTTTGAGGTTTCCTTTATGTCATTAAATGAGATTCAGATACAATTGAAGTTATTTGACAGGGGCATCTTTATTGGATTCCCCGGTTGGCACTAAAGAATGAGGGTTCCCCTTAAGTTTCATTCTGTTCCGTTAGGTGAAGAATACACGTTGCAAGAGTTTGATGATTATTTGAAATAGATAGTTCACAGTGCTTATACTATAGATACTTATAAAGCCAACCCATGTTTCCCGTTCGAAAACTCTTTTTCAGTATCACCATACTCAACATTAGTTTTTTCTTTTTTTATTGGAAGGAGGCTGAATTATTTCTTCTATGTGTGGAAAGGTTAGTAGACTGCATTGAGATGGCCCTATTCTTCATGGAAAATATTCATCTTTCCATTGAAAGAGGTAGAAGTGGCGGTGTCGGCCCTTCTCCCTTCCCTTCTAGCCAAAGAAAACAATCAAGCATGACTGACACTGAGCCCCCAGGAGCCTCCTTCTTTCTATTCTGAAATCTAGAAGGAGAACTCCCAGCTCTGGGGTAGATTGAATGATTTTTGTTCACTGCTAAGCTAATCGTTATGTCCTACTTTACTCTATTATGATACCTCACCCTAGGGTAAGAAGAGAAATATCTTATCCCTCGGGTCAACTACCTTTTTAGCTTTAGAGAATCTAGTGAAACGAAAACCCGCGCCTTAAGGAAGAGTAGGATCAATTGGTAAGTAGATTCCCATTCCCTTAAGCCTGGTATTCCTTATTGAAAGCCTTGAACCAAGTGTGGGCTCGATTCTCTTTCCGGGTAAAAGATAGGGCTATTCAAACCAATCTAACCAAGCCACCCAAGAAAAAGGAAGTTTAGCTAGTCTAATGCTAGGTGATTTGATTCATCTCTATCAATGACTTAACTACCTTACCAAATTCAACTCATTGAAGCCCGAGTCGATAATAAGAAGAAGAGTTGATTCATCGTTAGCAAGAAGAGCTTCTTTTTCCTCCCCTAGGGAAATCAAGAAGTAAGATAGTAGCAAAGACCCCTTCTTCTGCATCAACTGGTGATTCTTTCATTCCTAAAGAAAGTGGAATAAGTAAAGCTGGACCTTCTCTCTTTTGGATGTCGATTACATGCAGTTTGACCGTCGTTCACCTTTTCGGTTTATTTGAATTCTGTTCTCATATCAGATTAGACACTATGAACTATTAGTAAGACCATAAAATAGGCATACGAGACCTAACTAACTGGATTGCTTGTAGTGAGTCGATGTTGTTAACCCGATTGAATCAGCTCTTGTGATCATATCCCATGCTGTTAGATCAATAGGAGTGAAGTCCGCCTATCCATCAACATAAAGGAAAGACTTTGTCTTCTGTCAACTGCTCTTGGTTAGCGGTGAGGGTCTGAAGGATAAAGAAGTGGAATTCACTCATGGTAGCATGGTCACAAGAAGAAGTTGTTCTTGTTCATGCTTCCACTCTTCTCTTTTCTGAATCCTTGAGTATGGGCATTAGGATTAAGCCTAAGCGATGCTATTTCAACTGTTGTCAGTATATCCCCAGCTCAAAGGGAGTGACCCTAGGAAAGGTAACTCAATAGGAATTCTCTCTATCGCCTTAGTTTGTCTTGACTTTGCCTATTTCCCTGCTTAGGCGGTATCATCTAGAAATAAAAATTCTTTAAATGCGGAGAAGTGATGAAAAAGCCGATTTTAGGAAGTCAGTGATAGATATGAATTGAATCCCCTATCAGGGTAAGCCTACCTAGACCGAGAATAGTTAGCAGGAGAGACAGGAGTTGAGTTGGCAGAGATTCGTTCTAATGTAAAAGAATAAAAAGAATTGTTTGCTGCTACTTTGGAACTCCTATTGAGTCAAGCAGTAAATATTATGACTGGCAAAGCAACTAAAGCACCGGAGCTCTTCTAACCAAAACCTATTCTAAAGGAATACAAGGTCAGTCGATACGAGACTTTTGATGCGATAGAATCCCTAAAAGATTTTCATTCTTTTGGTAGTTTAAGAATGGGGTTGGGCAAGAAGCTTAATGCAGGGAGTCCCTAATCTTTTAGATTGATCAGGACTTTGTTCCTTAACATAAGCTTATACCCGGAGTCGAGCCTTCACTGCTTTAATCCCTTAAACGAAACAGTTAATTGTAGAGCAGGAGGAATTAAGGCTTTCTTTTTGTCCGCTAGTCAGGAATGGAATCAGAGGCTACGAATACGAATTCTTGAATGGGGGTAATTTAACAATAATTATTAGACAAATAGGGCACTAGAACGCTCTTCTTCCTCCTTCCCTTGTCAGGCCTGTGACACCCCGAACCTAGCACTTCATTAATTGCATTCATTAAATGGTTAATTTGGATGTATCTTAGCTAACTACTTTTTATTTTTTATTTTCTATATTTTTATAAATGCAAGTGTTTCTTTTCATGCATTTTATATTTTTATAAAATACTAAATATTTTTAGGGGACTACAGCCCCTGACCGTGCGTGCATTGCATATCAGGATCAACGGTAAAAAATTCGCGAAATGCCTGATGAATAGTACCAGCATGATTTTTTTTTCCCAGATTTTTTTCAGATTTTTGGCATTTGTTTTGCTGAAATTTGATCACCCAAATGACCCTTTTTCCATTACTAAAACAACTTAATTATTTGACCTACTATTTGACCTTCTCATTAGAATAATATAAGCCAAGAACAAAAAAAAAAGAGTCAAAAAATGGCCAAAAAATAGTTACGGGAATAGTAACTTTTTCTTGCAAAATTGCTATAGTTGGTCATTTTCATCAATTCTAAGCTTGAATCTTGAGTTCTTGAACATGTTTACACCTTCTTCAAGCTTCTCTAGCCTTGTGTGGTAAGAATTTCATCTTATTTTTGTATTTGAAAATTTTGCACCTAAACTTTATTTTTTTTTGGGATTTGTTGAGATATTACTTGGTTATGCTTGGTTATGCTTAAATTACTCTTATTAATGATCATAGAGCATACTTTTGTGGTTAGATAGCATTTTGAATGGTTGAAAATGGAGTTGGAGCTTTGGGGAAGATGATGAATAGTAAAATTTCTAGGGTTCCGAAAATTTGTGCAATTTAATTTGATTCAATGCTTCTAGTAGTTGCTAATTAGGTCCTTGAGCGTAGAAAAAATGTTAGTTGCACTTTCCATGTACAAAATTTGAATAATTTGATCAAATTAAGCTACTTTAATAAGAGGTTTCGGGGTTAACTCAAATCCGGGCACGTTTCGAGGTTATGGCTAGTCTTTATTAAGTATTGAAGCTTTAGAAGTGTCTTCGTTTCGCTTGTTTGGATTTCAAAATTGGTACTTGTAGTGTAAACGCACAAAGAGAAAATCAGGGATTTAATGGCAAACGAGGTTTAACGGGTGAACTCGAGGGTCCTTGGGGTGCCATAAGGTGTGGTTTGAAGGATAGGATAACTTGTTTGAGAATCTTGAACCTTGCCTTTGGGTTTGGGGCTTAATAGCAAAGATTGACAAAGGGGTTTTGGGTTGAAAGTGAATCCGGGTGCGTTCGGGCATTAGGGCTAGTGTCTAGCAAGTGAGGAGGTGCTAAAAATGTATTCGCTTCGCTTAGTTGAGCTCCAATTAGAGTACTTGTAGAGTAATGCATGAATAGGCAAATTCGGACTTTTCGGGTAATTGTACTTTAAAGTGAGATTTCAAAGGCTTAAATTGTGCCATAAAGTGTCATTAGAGATGTAGTATAGTTAAATTTGAGGTTCGTTATTTTGTGTGAAGTTTAGAGCTTATTTTGTAAGCATTTAGAAAGAGATTTGTTAGATTTCTTGTGAATTACTTGAATTAGTTGCATTAGTAGTTATTATATTGTTATATTTGCTCTAATTGATCATGATTGAGTTATATGTTGTATAAGTATGAAGTTTATGACCTAAATACTAAGCATGTGGAAAGGTTTTAATGGGATTTTATGTGAATTAGTTGAGCTTGTTGCTTAGTTGGGTATTTGAATTGATGTAGTTATTAAAATTGACTTTTAAATAATTTAAATAAGAGTTTAAATGATAATGGTATGTAATATGTAGTTGTTTGGAGAAGTTTCATGAAATAAGTTGTATATCTACTTCATTAAAATATGTTTGTATCTTGTTTATAATACCGTGTTGCTTATAATTATATGAGTTATGTTGTGAAAAATGGCTACTTGGAATATATGTTAAGTTAAAGTATATAAAAGTGATATTTTGTTAAAAATAGAATTCTAATAGATATTGTATATATGCTAAATAAGCAAAGTTATGAGTTAGCTAACCTAGCTGAATAATTAATGAATGTTGTAGTTAAAGAGTAATTGAAGTAATGTTTGCTCATAGGTTCAAGGTGACTGGAAATGATATGATTCAAACTTACATCTTGGAACTCGGTAGAGGTGAGGGACCTGCATCCTTACGTGCATTATAGTTTATTTTCTTGCTAAAAGAGTATATTGTTTAGTATAATTGCGTAATTGATATATGCTTATTGTTGCTAAATTGTAACTTGGTGCGAGGACAACCTACTTTTTGTCCTTAAATGTGTTTATTGATTATATTGTCATTGTTATCATTCTTGCATTGCATCGTGGTTGCGCAACCTCATTGTCGCGGCGGATGCGATGGCCTCGCTGGGCGGCATCGGGCTTGCCAGTGTTGGTTGCCTTAGCTCCGTCTGCTATTCCCTCACTCGCCTGGTCCGGAGATTGCCAGGGGGTGTTGGGTCGTAGGATCGGGTACATCCGGAGTACCCATTGGTGTAAGGGATGCCGGCATATCGAAATTGAGATCGTGGTTCGTGGATCGGGGATTGAAGATTTGGAGTGATAAGGGTTATCGATTGTATCCTTTTAAAATGTGGTATTAGAATGTTATTCACTGTTTATCTATTGTATTAATTGTGTTAAGTTGCTGCATTGCACGTCCCCGGTAGACCTTATCCCTCACTGGGCAATTGTGATTGCTCATACCTCGCTAAACATGTTTCAGGTGATGCAGTTGGAGGAGTTGCCTTGGTTGTTGTGTACTATTACTTGAGATTAGAGTAATTGTTTGCTAAATTGTAGAAGACCTTGCTTGTCTACTTTTTGTTCTATTTTGGAGCCTAATGGCTTATGTATATATATTTGAGTAGTTACAAATTTGAAAGCTAAGTGGATGTAGTAAATGTTATGGAATTGTGGCATGTAATAACTTATGCTTCTGCTTCTAGCTACGTTGCATGCTTGGGTGTGAATGAACGGATGTATGGTTGGCTTTAATTTCTAAGAATGTTTAATTGCTAACAAAGAATGGTATGATAAGCGAATGAAGACAAAGATTTTATGACTATGGTTGCATGCTTGTATGTGTTTATATTGTCTTGTGTTGCTTAAGGCTCGGATGGTCTTAAAGTTGGGATTTCAATTAGAAATGTTGTTCCTTTTGCTTCATGTTTTATTTGAATGCTTACAGGTTTCCAGAATGTCCACGGTACAGGGGAGACTCTGTCCGTTTTCCCTAAAATTTTGAGTCCGGGTTGGAATTGGGTTGTGATTAGTATGTTTAATAGAAGTCCCGGTTCCGTGAGGAATCGAGGCGTTACAGAAGTTGTATCAGAGCTTAGTAGCTCACAGCCGGGACAGGGTCCTCGGCCGGGCGGGTAGCGACCCTCGAGTGTATGCATGCGAAATGTGTGTTGAATAGGAACGTGCTCGTATGTAAACCTTGTGTGTGTGCTTGTACGAAAAGGTGTACTTATGTCCCTTATTGTGTTAACCTGATGAATTTGCAATATATGCAAATGTGTGATTTTGTGTAGACCTATGTGACCTATTTGTGTAGCAATGAGAAATATGTGAGATGTGTATTATGTGATCATGAGTGCACTTATGTGGTGTATAGGTACAATATGTGAAGGTTACATGACATGAGCATTTGATATGATAAATTGTGTATTTAATTGATTCATTAAGTATTTACTTACTTTAGTTATTTGTAATAACGTGCATTAAGAATTTATTTTAAATAGAATCAACTACATACACGCATTACCCTTCGAAATGGTAAGTAATTTCCTCCCCTTGAAAGAGTCGACTAGTAGCAGACCTTCTAAGAGGTGGACCAACAGATGAAGAATAGTTGATCAGTAGTTTATGATGATCAGTGGATAATATTCATTATTCGGAGCTTGATATTTAATAATCGGCTACTGGTATCTTTCTCGGTATTTTCCTCTAGAATTCTTGTTGAAGCTCTTGTTGGCATTTTCCTTGGATTTCTTCCTCGGTAATCTTATTCGGAATTCTAAATTGGATTTATTAATTAAAGCCTTTATTTGGCATTCATAGTTGGGATTCCATTCTTCTATGGTATTCATGCCAGCGAGATTCTTATTTGGATTTCGAAGTAGCATCTTTATTGGAGCCTTTATTTGCCCTTATTAAGTAAGGTTCGCAGACAATATTACTTGGATTTCTTAATGAGTTTCTACGAGAATTCGTATACGGTATTCTTGCTTAGCAACTGATGACAAATAATCGGAATTGGTTTTCAGTTGATGCGGAGTTCTCTTGTGAAGAAGAATTGCGTGGACGCAATTTTTGTAAGGAGGGGAGGATGTGACACCCCGAACCTAGCACTTCATTAATTGCATTCATTAAATGGTTAATTTGGATGTAACTTAGCTAATTACTTTTTATTTTTTATTTTTCATATTTTCATAAATTCAATTGTTTCTTTTCATGCATTTTATATTTTTATAAAATACTACATATTTTTAGGGGACTACAGCCCCTGACCTTGCGTGGATTCCATATCGGGATCAACGGGAAAAAATTCGCGAAATGTCTGATGAATAGTACTAGCGGGATTTTTTTTCCAGATTTTTTTTCAGATTTTTGGCATTTGTTTTGCTGAAATTTGATCACCCAAATGACCCTTTTGCCCTTACTAAAATGCCTTAATTATTTGACCTACCATTTGACCTTCTCATGAGAATAATATAAGCCAAGAACAAAAAAAAAAAAAAGAGTCAAAAAATGGACAAAAAATAGTTACGGGAATAGTAATTTTTTCTTAGAAAATTGCTATAGTTGTTCATTTTCATCCATTCCAAGCTTGAATCTTGAGTTCTTGAACATGTTTACACCTTCTTCAAGCTTCTCTAGCCTTGTGTGGTAAGAATTTCATCTTATTTTTGTATTTGAAAATTTTGCACCTAAACTTTATTTTTTTTGGGATTTGTTGAGATATTACTTGGTTATGCTTGTTTATGCTTAAATTACTCTTATTAATGATCATAGAGCATACTTTTGTGGTTAGATAGCATTTTGAATGGTTGAAAATGGAGTTGGAGCTTTGGGGAAGATGATGAATAGTGAAATTTCTAGGGTTCTGAAAATTTGAGCAATTTAATTTGATTCAATGCTTCTAGTAGTTGCTAATTAGGTCCTTGAGCATAGAAAAAATGTTAGTTGCACTTGCCATGTACAAAATTTGAATAATTTGATCAAATTAAGCTACTTTAATAAGGGGTTTCGGGGTTAACTCAAATCCGGGCACGTTTCGAGGTTATGGCTAGTCTTTATTAAGAATTGAAGCTTTAGAAGTACCTTCATTTCGCTTGTTTGGGTTCCGAAATTGGTACTTGTAGTGTAAACGCACAAAGAGGAAATCAGGGATTTAATGGTAAACGAGGTTTAACGGGTGAACTCGAGGGTCCTTGGGGTGCCATAAGGTGTGGTTTGAAGGATAGGATAACTTGTTTGAGAATCTTGAACCTTGCCTTTGGGTTTGGGGCTTAATAGCAAAGATTGACAAAGGGGTTTTGGGTTGAAAGTGAATCCGGGTGCGTTCGGGCATTAGGGCTAATGTCTGGTAAGTGAGGAGGTGCTAAGAATGTATTCGCTTTGCTTAGTTGAGCTCCGATTAGAGTACTTGTTGAGTAATGCATGAAGAGGCAAATTCGGACTTTTCGGGTAATTGTACTTTAAAGTGATATTTCAAGGGCTTAAATTGTGCCATAAAGTGTCATTAGAGATGTAGTATAGTTAGATTTGAGGTTCGTTATTTTGTGTGAAGTTTAGAGCTTATTTTGTAAGCATTTAGTAGGAGATTTGTTAGATTTCTTGTGAATTACTTGAATTAGTTGCATTAGTAGTTATTATATTGTTATATTTGTTCTGATTGATCATGATTGAGTTATATGTTGTATAAGTATGAAGTTTATGACCTAAATACTAAGCATGTGGAAAGGTTTTAATGGGATTTTATGTGAATTAGTTGAGCTTGGTGCTTAGTTGGTTATTTGAATTGATGTAGTTATTATAATTGACTTTTAAATGATTTAAATAAGAGTTTAAATGGTAATGGTATGTAGTATGTTGTTTGGAGAAGTTTCATGAAATAAGTTGTATAGTTACTTCATTAAAATATGTTTGTATCTTGTTTATAATACCGTGTTGCTTATAATTATATGAGTTATGTTGTGAAAAATGGCTACTTGGAATATATGTTAAGTTAAAGTATATAAAAGTGACATTTTGTTAAAAATAGAATTCTAATAGATATTGTATATATGCTAAATAAGCAAAGTTATGAGTTAGCTAACCTAGCTGAATAATTAATGAATGTTGTAGTTAAAGAGTAATTGAAGTAATGTTTACTCATAGGTTCAAGGTGACTGGAAATAATATGATTCAAACTTACATCTTGGAACTCGGTAGAGGTGAGGGACCTGCATCTTTACGTCCATTATAGTTTATTTTCTTGCTAAAAGAGTATATTGTTTAGTATAATTGCGTAATTGATATATGCTTATTGTTGCTAAATTGTAACTTGGTGCGAGGACAACCTACTTTTTGTCCTTAAATGTGTTTATTGATTATATTGTCATTGTTATCATTCTTGCATTGCATCGTGGTTACGCAACCTCATTGTCGCGGCGGATGCGATGGCCTCGCTGGGCGGCATCGGGCTTGCCAGTGTTGGTTGCCTTAGCTCCATCTGCTATTCCCTCACTCGCCTGATCCGGAGATTGCCAGGGGGTGTTGGGTCGTAGGATCGGGTACATCCGGAGTACCCATTGGTGTAAGGGATGCTAGCATATCGAAATTGAGATCGTGGTTCGTGGATCAGGGATTGAAGATTTGGAGTGATAAGGGTTATCGATTGTATCCTTTTAAAATGTGGTATTAGAATGTTATTCAATGTTTATCTATTGTATTAATTGTATTAATTTGCTGCATTGCACGTCCCCGGTTGACCTTATCCCTCACTGGGCAATTGTGATTGCTCATACCTCGCTAAACATGTTTCAGGTGATGCAGTTGGAGGAGTTGCCTTGGTTGCTATGTACTATTACTTGAGATTGGAGTAATTGCTTGCTAAATTGTAGAAGACCTTGCTTGTCTACTTTTTGTTCTATTTTGGAGCCTAATGGCTTATGTATATATATTTGAGTAGTTACAAATTTGAAAGCTAAGTGGATGTAGTAAATGTTATGGAATTGTGGCATGTAATAACTTATGCTTCTGCTTCTAGCTACGTTGCATGCTTGGGTGTGAATGAACGGATGTATGGTTGGCTTTAATTTCTAAGAATGTTTAATTGCTAACAAAGAATGGTATGATAAGCAAATGAAGACAAAGATTTTATGACTATGGTTGCATGCTTGTATGTGTTTATATTGTCTTGTGTTGCTTAAGGGTCGGATGGTCTTAAAGTTGGGATTTCAATTAGAAATGTTGTTCCTTTTGCTTCGTGTTTTATTTGAATGCTTACAGGTTTCCAGAATGTCCACGGTACAGGGGAGACTCTGTCCGTTTTCCCTAAAATTTTGAGTCCGGGTTAGAATTGGGTTGTGATTAGTATGGTTAATAGAAGTCCCGGTTCCGTGAGGAATCGGGGAATTACAAGGCCTTTCTAAGAGATAAAGAGGTCAACAAAAAGTTCCTTGAGCTATCGACGAAATGTCCAGCAGAGTTTGATTTCAGCATTGAGAACTTCTTTCTTAACCCTCACCCTTTGGTTGACTTACTCTGTACCTAGAAACAAAGTTAAGACTGGTCGATCTTTGTCAATTCGGCTTTCACTCTCAAGAAACCTTTGCTCCATTCGTGGAAAGAAGCCTAAGACAAGAGGGTTGGGTCAGCAGATTAGGTCGATGAAACCTCTTTTGACAAAAGATCGGAAGGTGGCAATCCTGATCCTGAACTAAGTGACTAATCTAAGGGTTCCTTCCTTTTTTGCGCAAGCTCCAGTCATCCCTTTCTATAAAAGAAACAAGGAATTGACAAAGTTTATCGAGAGGTGAAAGCACTCCGCCTATGGTGATAGCACGCCTTGTAAGAGAACTGGGTAGTTTTTCCTTTCCCTCGCAGTCAATGCGTTTGGCTTTCTATTCTATTGAATGGAATGAGAAAAGGCCCGGTAAAGTATATAAGTAGGATACATAGTTACCCGACTATGGCCTTGAAACAATGACCGGACAGAAGTACTCAAAGGTGGCAGATGTTCTACATGCCTAATGTAAAATGAAAGTGTCTGGTTTGATAGAACCAGGTAGTAGTTGGTCGGAAAGGAAGAGAAAGAGACTTCAACGGACTCGGGCAATACCATTAGGATAGAAAGGGATTGGGGTACGGAGTAGTGAAGTGTGAGACGAGCGTAGGACCAACCAAAGATGTTAACTCTCTAGGCGGAGTTGCTCTTTATTTAATTTATTTAAAGTGGTTAAGTGAATAAATGAGTCGAGTGATAGTGATAACGAGAGAGTGAAAATCACTCAATTTACTTTCTGAGGATCAAAAAGATAAGAGATGCCCAGTCGGGTGCCTTTGATAGTGTGTACGGTAGGTATAGAAAAAAGGGCTAGCTTGTCCGTCAGTCCTTGGTGGAGAACTAGGGGGTTTTCAGATTACAAGTACTTGCGTAATACGGTTTTCCCAATTGAAGTTCAAATGCCCTTTCTTTCATTCGTTCAAAAGGTAGGATTGATCTAATGCTAATGTGATTGTTTCTGAGAAATTACGGGTGAGAAAGTTCATCCTTGCATTTCTCAATTGACCTTTAACTCACTCGAAAACTCTTATCATGACCTTTCGATCCAAGTATGCTACGAACCAGAGTCTAACTAACTTGCTTTAATTAGTCTTCCAGTGTACCTGGATTCTATAAAGCTTAAAAGGGAGTATACCTCGGGTCGCAACTAGGCTATGGGCATTCTTTTTTCCTGTCTTTGTCATGATCAGTAGAAAATACTGAGCTCCATCTATGCCAACCAAAAGCACATAGAAATGAGTTCAAACTACTTACTAGTAGAGGCACATAGGAAGGAGAGTAATTCCAACTGTTTTCTATGGTGACAAATTCTATTGGTAGAGTCAAACCAAAAGTAGAAAGGGGGTTCTACCCATGGATCAGCTAATACAGTTCAGATACTAAAGTAATCTCACTAGATTATGTCCTGAGACGATAGGTGGCCTACATTTCATTTGAGGTACAAACCATCAGTTGAACTTCTCTTCGTCAGAATAAGGGAGCTCACTTCACAAACCCAAAGTGTCAAACTCACCTCGGTTTAGCAATTACACGTATAGTCCAGGAGTTGCAGAGGGGATAGAAGGATATAGGCATGTAAAGAACTTGTTTTGCTAATATCACTCTGCATAGGATCACTCGCCTTAAGGCTCTCTCAGAGAAATTCCAAAAACAAATTATAGAATAAAATTGATGAGAAATGTCTTGTCAGTAAAGCAAATCTTAGTAGATCCAGAGATGGATCACCTACGAAATGAAAGGGACTATCGCTCTGAAACCCTGCCTGGCAATTCCCTTAGACCCCAAGTCACCACAATATGCTGCTATGCCCGCCCTTACCAGCTCCAAGATTGACTTCGGATTCAGATACTTGGATCGAATATAGGAAAGCAAGGACCAGAGCCTGAGTTCAATCAATACCATCATTGTCAGAAAGGAAAGACTATTCGACTGTATGAAAGAAGCAATCAAGAGGCAACAACCAGTTTATAGCGGGAGAATATGATACAAAGACTTTCACTGCCCTTAACTACACACATAAAGCAACAAAGGAAGTGTCAAGTGCAGCGATAACATTATCGATGAATATAATCCGGCAAAAGTATATAACGTTCAGGGGCTCTAGTGTCTAAAAGAAGGTTGGAAGAGTTTTCCTGCCAATTAACTACTGATCTCATTGCCATGATTCATGTGAGACCCCATATTTTGCTTTATCTCGATTTGCGTGCTTTACCTCGTTTTGCATGAATTGATCTGTTTATGTGCTATATGACTTAGAATGTGATAGTTCTATGATTAATACTCCTAATACATGCTAAGTGTGCATTCATGAAATTTTCATCAAAAACAGAATCAGAAATTTTATCGTCGGTTTTGGTGAACAGTATTTTTGAACAACTGTCCGCTAAAATTTTTACCAGGGTGTTTTAAACATTTTAAAACCTAGTCCTCGGGTATTAATAGACCCGTGTTTGATTAAAACGGATTTGGAATCGGTTTTGGAATTTTAAAGATTTTTACACTTCCTTTTGTAAGAATACGAGTTTGAAGAAGATTCGGGTGAAACTATTTTAATGTAACATTCTTTGTCACCTAAAATATAATGTCTACAATTAATTTAAGTGTTAATTTAATAGTTGAGCAAGAAATACTCAAGAAATGAATTAAAAGACTAGAAAAATAATTAAAGAACTAAAAACTAACTTTGACTTTCTTTTATTTTATTTGATTAAGCCTTATATGCATAATATAGCATCAACACACACAAAACACAACACAAAACACACTCAAAAAACACATACATGGCCAAGAGCCATAGAGGAAAAAAATAAAGCTTTTCTTCAAGTTTTCAAAGCAATTTTTCATAGAAAAACCTAGTTTTTTTTCGTAGAATTTTGTGCCGAGTTGGATTCCGCTTGTTGGGCACTCATTGCACGCATATCTAGGCTTGTTTCGCATCAAAGGTGAGAGAAAAATTCTAGATCTCAAAAGTCATTTTTTATGTTTTTGCTCATAATTGCATTTTGAATCGTTAGAATGTTAATTTGAAGTTATATTATTACTCAGTGCATGCTAAGGATCGTTTATGTGTATTACTACAAGATTTGAGCCATTGTAGCGAAATTATTTATTTTCGGGTATTAAAAGTTGATTAATTAGCCATTTGAGGATTATCTTGAGTTGTTGTGGTTGGAATCGATTGCCGTCGATTTCTAAAAGTTTGTTAATTATGTGGTAACGCCGTTATAATGTCAAATTTTTGATTGCGATGTTTGGGTAAAAATCCAAAAATTTCAGCCTAGGTGCATTGAGGTTTTAGGATTGTTGGGCTTGATTTTGATGTGTCTTGGTTGGTTTCCGAGAGGGCTAATGTATTTTATTGAATGGGTAAGTGTTAGAAATTGATTTGGAGTTGTTTGGATTAGTAGAATGTAAGATATGACTATTTGGAGTTTAGGTTGTCTATCTTTAAATTGTTGAATTGAGCCTTTAGATGATTGGGTGGTGTTTGAGTGATTGAATTGTGAGTTGTTGATGGTTAAACTAGGGTTAGATTACATGTTTAATGCATGTTAAGTTGGATGGCCTACTTTGTCATCTAACTTAGTTGTTTGTTGTTTAATTGATTACTGGATGTTATATTGATGATTATTGATGATTATTGATTGATGATTGATGAACCAGGAGATAGGAAATTCTGCTAGATTGTCCTCCTGCGAATGATGTTTATTATTATTGCTGAGTCTTGGTATGTGTATACCACCTCTCGGGCAGCACCGGGCTATCGGGTTAATAAAGACATGACTACCACAGACTACCCACAGCTCGTATGACGGAGGTGTCATGGAGGGAGGGGCTAGTGAGGTACCTCGGGTGCGTGAGTAATGGGGAGTTACAAGAAGAATGGTTGAGATCGTGATGGCATTTGGAGCTATACCAACTAGAGTATCCTTTATTGATTGGTCATTATAATTATGTGTTTATATTGTTATTGATGTTTTATTGTGTGTTTACTACTCAAAGGATCATTTTCAAGGAGTATAGTAAATACTGTTAGTGATCTATCGGATCCTCACTGAGCTTGTTTATATTAACTCACTCTTTATTATTGCATGCATACAGGTGTTATTGAGCAAGATTACGGGTACGTGCCTCCAGAAGGGGATAATGTGCCGTATGTGGACGAGTCCTATGTGCTAGAGTCTTGTCCTTGATGCTTGAGATATTGTATACTCTATTATCTTGTATATTAAACTAGTTGTCTTTTATTTACTTTGTAGTTTATGATGTATAAGTTGTGGTAAATATAATGAACTAAATGATGCTAACTTAGTAGTCTTTCTTTTGTTATGATCTAGGTTGCTAAGTTGGTTTATAATCTATTTTGATATATATGTTAAAGTTAAGGTTATGCTGGAACGGGGGTGTATAACTAAGAAAGATTATTGTATAATATGGTTATGTTGTATGTTGTTAATGTTATTGAGGAATGGATGGTTGTTTGGTTGAGGGTTTGATTGTATGATGTTCTGAGAGCCTCGGTATCTTAATTACTGTCGTTATATTGTCAAAATTCCGTTGCGTCTTGACTGATTGTAGGTAGGGTCGAGTTGGGGCGTGACATTTAAGTGGTATCAGAGCGCATGTTAGCTGTTAGCCAGGGTATTCTCGAAATATGTGTAATGGTCTTAGCATGAAAGTATGTATGAAGTGAAAGAAAAGTGAACTATGTGTTAATATGGTTAAGTGATTAAGTGATTATGTGATTTAGTGCTTATGTGATTATGTGATCAATTTGTTTATGTGATTGATACTTAAGTGATTTATGTGTTTATGTGAATTGTTGCTTATTTGCTAATAATTGTCTATAGCCTGTTTACGTGTTATAACCTGTGCTAACTCTTTGATTTGTAGAATGATGGGTAGACCGAGGACCAGTCTAATGAGGTTCTGAGAAATTTGGCACCAGGCCAAGTTAGGGATGATGATCGTATAGGTACAACTTTTGATAGGATGAACGAGATCATGGCCAGTCAGGCACAATTACTGGCAGGGCAGGCTGCCCAAAATCAAGCATTGCAGAATCAGTTGTTGAATGCACAAGGTGGGTACCACGGTTGTGGTACACTGAAAGAGTTTTTAGGGTATTATCCACCACCATTTCACGGGGAGCCGGATGATAAGAAATCTGAGGCGTGGATTAGCAAGGTGGAGAAGATTTTTGACCCTCTTGATTATACCGATGAGCGAAAGGTCACTTTTGCCATGTACTTGCTAGATGATGAGGTGGAAGAATGGTGGTGCACGGTGAAAACTAGCTGGGAGACTCAGGGTATTCCGTATGTTTGGGATACCTTTCTATTAGCTTTCCGGACAAAGTATGTCCCGAGGATCGCGAGGGAGCGGAGAGAGGCAGAGTTTCTAGCCTTAGTACAGGGAGATGCTTCAGTGGCTCAGTATAAGGCCACTTTCACTAGGTTATCCTAGTATGCACCAGAGTATGTGGCTGACGAGGAACATAAGACTCGTAGGTTCATGTTGGGGTTGAGGCCCGAGAGTCAGGGTGCGATGGCCCTGAATCGGTATGATTATACTTACGGAGTCCTTTGATGCAGCTTCTAGACTGGAGAAGAGAAAGAGGGAACAGATTGTATCTAGCCAGTCTAGCAAGAGGCCATTTCAGCCGCAAGGACAGCAGGGGGTGTATAGGCCTTCAGTACAGCAGGTTGTGTACAGGCCGCCAGCTCAGCAGGGTTCTTACAGACCGGAGGGTCAGCAAAGTTATTATCGACCTCAGTTTTAGCAAGGGTCCTATCAGGTTCAGTCCCAGTACAGGCTAGCCCAGTCTCAGGGTCAATACAGGCCTAGTTTTGTTTGACCTCAGCAGCAGGCTGGTACAGCTACTTCTTCAGCTTCTGGTTCTTCCAGGGGCAGTGTCAGTGTTTCATCACCGCAGTGTATTTACTGCAAGCGCCAAGGCCATGTGGAGGCCGATTGCAGGGTGAAGTCAGGGGCTTGTTTGGGTTGCGGTAGCAATCAGCATAGGGCGAGGGATTTCCCTATATATCAGAGGACTGAGGGTCGGGCAGCGACTCAGGGTTATTAGGGTCAACCTACTAGTGGTGCACCTCAGCAGTTGACTTGGAAGAGATGCCTGAGGAGACTACAATTGTAGAAGGTAACTTCTTTATACTTGATCAACTTGTTAAAGTGTTGATTGATTCTAGTGTTACGCATTCTTTCATTACTCCTGCTTGTGTGCAATGTGTTAATGTGCAACCTGAAAGATGGCCTTATGTTGTTGAGATTAATACCTCTTTGACTGATAAGTATGTGACTGGCTTAGTATGTAAGGATTTTAAAATACATGTTAAGGTGTATAATTTTCCGTCGGACCTTATCTTATTTCCTATCCGGGGGTACAATGTTATCTTGGGTATGGATTGGCTTTCTAAGTATGATGCCCAGTTAAACTGTAGAAGAAAGGTGGTACAGTTTCGGTTACCAGATCAGCCAGTAGTGGAGGTAGTAGGAAACCGGGGTGCTAAGACGAGTTTTGTTATCTCAGCAACTAAAGCCATTAAGTTGGTGAGTAAGGGGTGTTCGGGTTATCTAGCTTATTTGATCAACAAGCCATCTGATAAGCTACAGCTGGAGGAAGTACCTATTATTTGGGAATATCCCAATGTATTTCCCGAGGAGATGCTAGGGTTGCCGCTAGAGAGAGATGTAGAGTTTGTGATTAATTTTGTTCTTGGTACTCAACCTATTTCTAAATCAGCATACCGGATGGCACCAGCTGAGTTGAAGGAGTTGAAAACCTAGTTGCAGGAGTTAATAGAGAAGGGTTTCATTCAGCAGAGTTCTTCACCTTGGGGAGCTCCTGAATTATTTGTGAAGAAGAAGGATGGTACCTTGAGGTTATGCATTGACTATCGTGGTTTGAATCAGGTGACCATCAAGAACAAGTATCCTTTGTCACGCCCCAACTCGACCCCACCTACGATCAGTCAGGACGCAACGGAATTTCGGCGGCATAACGACAGTAAACAGATTTCCGAGGTTCTAAACCAACCTCATAAAACATCATACATCCCGTAATTCCTCAATACAACAACAACATACAACACAACCAAATTATACAATAAAACATCCTCGTTATACGCCTCCGTTCCAACATGACATACAATACCCAACTTTATCATACATTTCAAAAGTAAGTTGAGACACAACTACAACTTAACCATAGACAAAAGAAAGCCACTAAATTAACATCATTTAGATCATCATCTTTTCAACAACTATTACACTAAGAACCGTAAAGCATATAAAAGTCCATTAAGCTAATATACATGCCGTTTAACAACATAGAACCATGGATAAGACTCAGGGACATATGACTCATCCACGAAAGGCACGTTTTCCACATTCTCCTCTTCAGGAGGCACGTACCCGAAATCTTGCTCTGCAACACCTGTAAGCATGCATTAATAGAGAGTGAGCTTATATACATAAGCCCAGTGAGGATCCGATAGATCTCGACAGTATTCACTACGCTCCTTGGATTTAGTCCTTTGAGCAAGTAAACACACAACAACAATAACAACGTAAATAATGCTATCATCACATAACTATATAACCAATCAATAAGGATACTCTATTTGGTGTAGCTCCAAACGCCATCACGATCTCAACCGTTCTTCTTATAACTCCCCATTACTCACGCACCCGAGGTACCTCACTAGCCCCTCCCTCCATGACACCTCTGTCATGCGAGCTGGGGGTAGCCTATGGCAGTCATGCCGTTATCAACCCGACAGCCCGACGCTGCCCGAGAGGTGGCACACACATACCAAGACTCCATAATCATCAATCATCAATCAATCATCAATCAATCAATCAATTGGGAGATCAGCAACAAGAGTGCCCGATTCCCGCATTCAATAATAATCAATCAATAACATCAATATAACATCAATATTAAATTAAACAACAAACAACGTAGTTAGATGACAAAGTAGGCCATCTAACCGGACATGCATAATATACATAATTAAACTCTAAATTACTCATCAACAACTCACCATTCATCACTCGAACACTACCCAACCATCTAAAGGCATCGTTCAAGAAATTAAAGAATGACAACCTAAACTTCTAAAATTCATAACTTACAATCTACTAATCCAAACATTGCCAAATCAGTTCCTATCACTCACCCATTCAACCTACTACATTAGCCCTCTCGGAAATCCACCATAACACCTCCAAATCATGCCCGATAACCCTAAAACCCTAAGATGTCATGGCTGGATTTTCCGGATTTTCACACAAACAATGTAATCGAAAATTCGGCATTACAACAGCGCTAACACGTAATTATCAAGTATTTAGAAATCGACGGCAATCGATTTCGATCAACACAACTCATTTAATTCAACTTTGAACATTTTAATCAAAATTAAATACCCGGAAAATAAAAATTATGCTATATCCGACAGAAACTCGTAATATTAATATATAAAGATCCCTAGCATGCAAGGAGCAATAATCTAACATCAGATTACAATTCTAACGGTTCAATCCTCATTTATACTCAAACACACAAAAATACCATTTTGAGATCTAGAATTTTTCTCTCACCTTAGATGCGATATAAGCCTAGGAATGCGTGCTATGCGTGCCCAACAAGCAGAATCCAAGTCGGTGCGAAGTTTCACGGACAAAAACTAGGTTTTTCTTTGAAAAATTGGATTGAAAGCTTGAGTTTTTCTCTTCTCTTTTTCTCCCTCTTTCTCATGGCAATGTGTGTGTTTGTGGAGTGTGTTTTGTGTTGTGTGAGTGTGTGTAGGTGATAGTATATAATTTAAAGCTTGGTCAATTAAAAAAATGCAAAGTCAAAGTTAGTTTAAATAGGTATTTTTGTGTTTTTAATGACTTTAATTGCATTTTAGTGCTCACCAAGTTAAAAATAATTATGCAACCCCCAAGATATCTCAAGTGGATTATTTTTAGGTGACAAGAAGTTTTACAATCCAATAATTTCACCCGAGTCGGCTTAAAACTCGATTTTCGCAAAAGTCGGTGTAAAAACCCTAATAAATTCTTAAGCCGATTTTAAAACCATTTTCATCAAATACAGGTCTATTAAAGTCCGTGGACTAGGTCTAGAAGGGTTAAAAAGACCAGTTTCAAAATTATAGCGGACGTGTTTCGAAAACACTATTCACTAAAAATCGACGATAAAATTTCTGACTCCGTTTTTGATGAAAATTTCATGAATGCACATTTAGCACGTATTAGAAGTATTGACATCAAAATTATAACTTTCTAAGTCCTATAGCACATAAACAGATCATATGCACGCAAAACGAGGTAAAGCACGTAAAACGAGATAAGCAAGAAAGTGGGGTTTCACATTCTCCCCCCCTTATAGAAATTTCGTCCTCGAAATTCTTACTTGATGTACGGAATAGATCTGGGTATTGCTGCTGCATCTGATCTCGTCTCTCCCACGTAGCTTCCTCAATGCCGTGATACTTCCACAACACCTTAACCATCGGAGTCCTCTTCGACCTCAACTCTCGGTCCATCTGATCTAGAATACGAATCGGACGCTCGTCATAAGTTAGATTCTCACGAAGTTGTAACGGCTCTGACTCAAGAATATGAGAAGGATCCGGATTATATTTCCGTAAATTAGACACGTGAAACACATCGTGGACATTAGAGAAATTCTCCGGTAAAGCCAACCGATATGCCAACTTACCAACCCTGCCAGTAATCTCAAACGGCCCAACAAATCTCGGACTCAGCTTACCACCTTTACCATAACGAACAAACCCCTTTCGAGGAGACAATCTCAAGAAAACCCGATCTCCAACTGCAAACTCCAAGTCTCGACGACGCTTATCAGCATAACTCTTGAATCTACTCTGCGCCGTAAGCATTCTCTGCCTGATCAACTGAACATTCTCAATCTTCTCAAGAAGTTCTGGCATAATAGTCGGATCAACAGTCTTCATCTCTCCTACCTCGTCCCAATATAAAGGTGAACGGCACTTACGACCGTAAAGAGCTGCAAAAGGTGCCATTCCAATAGTAGCTTGATAATTATTGTTATAGGCAAACTCGGCAAGTGGTAGATGTTTCTCCCAGTTCTTCCCGAAGTCCAGAACACAAGCCCTAAGCATATCTTCCAGAATCTGAATAGTCCGCTCAGATTGACCGTCGGTCTGTGGATGATACGCGGTACTGAAGTTCAACTGAGTACCTAAGGTCTCCTGAAGTTTCTCCCACAAACGAGAAGTAAATCGAGGATCTCGATCAGAGACAATACTAGATCGAATACCGTGGAGGCTAACAATCTGGTCCAGATAGAGATCCGTCAGCTTTGTCACCTCATCTCCTACCCTCATGGCAATAAAATGAGCTGTCTTCGTCAAACGATCCACGACAACCCAAACTGCATCATTACCCCTCGGTGATCTAGGCAAACCAGTGACGAAGTCCATCGTAATATGCTCCCATTTCCACTCTGGTATAGCCAACGGCTGAAGCAAACCTGCTGGTCGTTGATGCTCGGCTTTCACTCTCTGACAAGTCAAACATCTAGACACAAACTGAGCAACCTCCCTCTTCATGTTGTTCCACCAGTAATGCTGTTTCAAATCCCGATACATCTTGGTTCCACCGGGATGAATAGTATATTTAGAATTATGAGCTTCCTCCAGAATACCTCGCCTCAAGCCCGGTTCATCGGGAACACAAACCTTGTTCCGAAACCGAAGAATACCGTCCTCATGCAGTTTGAAGTCAGATTGATCCTCAGTGATCTGATCCTTGATCTTCTGAAGTTTAACATCAAGCTGCTGAGCTTCCCTGATCTGAGACAATAATAAAGGCTGAATACGGAGATGTGAACACATCACCCCAACCTGAGTGAACTCTGGTCTCCAATAACTAAACTCCTCAAGAACCTCCCACTTCTTGACAGCCAAACAAGAATTACTAGCCTTCCGGCTAAGAGCATCTGCCACAACATTTGCCTTTCCAGGCAGATAATTGATAGAACAATTATAATCTCCAAGAAGCTCCATCCACCTCCGCTGGCGCATATTCAACTCCTTCTGTGAGAATAAGTACTTAAGACTCTTATGATCAGTGAAAATCTCGAACTTACTGCCCCACAGGTAATGACGCCACTTTTTAAGTGCGAAGACAACTGCTGCCAACTCAAGATCATGAGTCGGATAATTCACCTCATAAGGCTTCAACTTCCTGGAAGCATAGGCAATAACTCGGCCATCCTGCATAAGAACACATCCCAAGCCCTCCTTGGATGCATCACTGTAAATGACCATATTATCGGTCCCCTCTGGTAGAGCAAGTACTGGAGCGGTAGTTAACCTCTTTTTCAACTCCTGAAATCCACTCTCACACTTCTCGTCCCAATTAAAGATAGTCCGTTTCTGAGTCAACTTAGATAGTGGCCCCGCAATCTTTGAGAAGTCCTTGACAAACCTACGGTAATAACCCGCCAAGCCAAGAAAGCTACGGACATCAGTAACACTCTCTGGCCGCTTCCAAGACATCACCGATTCAATCTTAGTGGGATCTATAGAAATACCACTCTGTGTAATAACATGGCCAAGAAAAGAAATCCGTTGCAGCCAAAATTCACATTTGCTGAACTTGGCAAACAACTGATGCTCCTGCAACTTCTCTAATACAAGCCGTAGATGTTGCTCGTGCTCCAATTCAGATTTAGAATAGACCAAGATATCATCAATAAAAATCACCACGAACTGGTCCAAGTACGGCTGAAAGACTCGATGCATAAGATCCATGAATGCTGCCGGTGCATTAGTCAATCCAAAGGGCATAACAACAAACTCATAATGCCCATACCGAGTCCTGAAGGCAGACTTCGGAACATGGTCTGCGCGAATCCAAAGATGATAATACCCCTGCCTCAAATCAAATTTAGAATAGACTTTGCCCCCCTAAAGTTGATCAAACAACTCGTCAATCAGTGGCAAAGGATATTTATTCTTGATAGTCACCTGATTCAACCCACGATAATCTATACATAACCTCAAGGTGCCATCCTTCTTCTTCACAAACAAAACAGGAGCTCCCCAAGGTGAAGAACTCTGCTGAATAAATCCTTTCTCCAACAACTCCTGTAACTGAGTCTTCAACTCTTTCAACTCAGCTGGTGCCATCCGGTACGCCGATTTAGAAATAGGTTGAGTACCGGGAACAAGATTAATCACAAACTCTATATCCCTCTCTGGCGGCAATCCTGGCAACTCCTCGGGAAATACATTAGGATATTCCCGGATAATAGGGACTTCCTCTAGCTGTAGCTTATCAGATGGCTTGTTGATCAAATAAGCTAGATAACCCGAACACCCCTTACTCACCAACTTAACGGCTTTAGTTGCTGAGATAACAAAACTCGTCTTAGCACCCCGGTTACCCGCTACCTCAACTACTGGCTGATCTGGCAAACGAAACTGTACTACCTTGGTTCTACAGTTCAACTGGGCATCATACTTAGAAAGCCAATCCATACCCAGAATAACATCATACCCCCGGATAGGAAATAAAATAAGGTCCGAAGGAAAATTATGCCCCTTAACATGTATTATACAATCCTTACATACTAAGCCAGTAACATACTTATCAGTCAAAGAGGTACTAATTTCATCCACATAAGGCAATCTTTCAGGTTGCAATTTAACACGTTGCACACAAGCAGGAGTAATGAAAGAATGCGTAGCACCAGAATCAATCAACACTTTAACAAGTTGATCAAGTATAAGGAAGTTACCTTCCACAACTGCAGTCTCCTCAGGCATCTCCTCCATATCAACTGCGTAAGCCCGAGCCTGAACCCGCTGCTGCTGTGGTACACTGCCTGTAGGCCTACCCTGGTAACCCTGAGTCGCTGCCCGACCCTCAGTCCTCGCATACTTAGGGCAATCCTTCGCCCTATGATCGATGCTACCACAACCCAAACATGTCCCTGCCTTCACCCTGCAGTCGGACTCCACATGCCCTGGGCGCTTGCAGTAATTACACTGCGATGATGTGGCACTAACACTGCCCCTAGAATAACTAGAAGCTGAAGAAGCAGCTGATACAGCCTGCTGCTGAGGTCTCACCACACTAGGCCTATACTGACCGTGAGACTGCGCTGGCCTATACTGAGTCTGAACCTGATATGGCCTCTGCTGAAACTGAGCCCGATAGTAACTCTGCTGACCCTGTGGCCTATAAGAACCCTGCTGGGCTGGTGGCCTGTAGACAACCTGCTGTACTGGAGGCCTATATATAACATGCTGGCCCTGTGGCTGATACGGCCTCTTACTAGGCTGACTGGAGACAATCTGATCCCCTTTCCTCTTCTCTAACCTAGAAGCTGCCTCAAAAGCCTCAGTGAAAATATCATATCGATTCAGAGCCAAAACATCCTGAATCTCGGGCCGCAACCCCAACATAAACCTGCGAGTCCTCCGCTCCTCGTCTGCCACATACTCCGGTGCATACCGGGACAATCGAGTAAATGTGGCCTCATATTGAGCCACTGTAGCATCTCCCTGGACCAAGGCTAGAAACTCGGCCTCTCTCCGTTCCCTGCAAATCCTCGGGACATACTTTGCTCAGAAAGCCATCAGAAAGGTACCCCAAACATAAGGAATACCCTGTGCCGCCCAGCTAGTCCTTACCGTGCGCCACCACTCCTCTGCCTCGTCATCTAACAAATACACGGCAAAAGAGACTTTCTGCTCATCAGTATAGCCAAGTGGATCATAAATCTTCTCCAACTTGCTAATCCATACCTCCGCCTTCCTATCATCCGGCTCCCCCTGAAATCTCGGTGGGTGATATCCTAAAAACTCCTTCAGGGTACCACGCCCGTGGTTACCACCCTGAATATTCAGAAGCTGAGCCTGCATAGCCTGATTCTGGGCAGCCTGCCCTGCTAATAACTGTGCCTGACTAGCCACTAACTCTGCAATCCGCTCCATAGCTGCTCCTAATCGGTCATCACCCCCGTCACGGCCCGGTGCCACGTTACTCGGAGTCTCATCAGCCATCTTAGGCCTATCTCTGGTTCTCGGTCGACCGGCCATTCTACTAATCAAAGAGTTAGGACAGTTATAGCACGTAGACAGGTTATAAACAACTATTAACACATAAATAACAAACTCATATAAAACACATAAACAAATTGATCACATAATCACATAAGCACTTAAATCACATAATCACTTAATCAATTAATCATACCAATACATATTTCATTTTTCTTTCCTTTCATACATATTTCATGCTAAGACCATTACCCACATTCCGAGAATACCCCGGCTGACAACTAACATGAGCTTTGATACCACTTAAATTGTCACGCCCCAACTCGACCCCACCTACGATCAGTCAGGACGCAACGGAATTTCGGCGGCATAACGACAGTAAACAGATTTCCGAGGTTCTAAACCAACCTCATAAAACATCATACATCCCGTAATTCCTCAATACAACAACAACATACAACACAACCATATTATACAATAAAACATCCTCGTTATACGCCTCCGTTCTAACATGACATACAATACCCCAACTTTATCATACATTTCAAAAGCAAGTTGACACCCACCAACAACTTAACCATAGACAAAAGAAAGCCACTAAATTAACATCATTTAGATCATCATCTTTTCAACAACTATTACACTAAGAACCGTAAAGCATATAAAAGTCCATTAAGCTAATATACATGACGTTTAACAACATAGAATCATGGATAAGACTCAGGTAGATATGATGCATCCACGAAAGGCACGTTTTCCACATTCTCCTATTCAGGAGGCACGTACCCGAAATCTTGCTCTGCAACACCTGTAAGCATGCATTAATAGAGAGTGAGCTTATATACATAAGCCCAGTGAGGATCCGATAGATCTCGACAGTATTCACTACGCTCCTTGGATTTAGTCCTTTGAGCAAGTAAACACACAACAACAATAACAACGTAAATAATGCTATCATCACATAACTATATAACCAATCAATAAGGATACTCTATTTGGTGTAGCTCCAAACGCCATCACGATCTCAACCGTTCTTCTTATAACTCCCCATTACTCACGCACCCGAGGTACCTCACTAGCCCCTCCCTCCATGACACCTCCGTCATGCGAGCTGGGGGTAGCCTATGGCAGTCATGCCGTTATCAACCCGACAGCCCGACGCTGCCCGAGAGGTGGCACACACATACCAAGACTCCATAATCATCAATCATCAATCAATCATCAATCAATCAATCAATTGGGAGATCAGCAACAAGAGTGCCCGATTCCCGCATTCAATAATAATCAATCAATAACATCAATATAACATCAATATTAAATTAAACAACAAACAACGTAGTTAGATGACAAAGTAGGCCATCTAACCGGACATGCATAATATACATAATTAAACTCTAAATTACTCATCAACAACTCACCATTCATCACTCGAACACTACCCAACCATCTAAAGGCATCGTTCAAGAAATTAAAGAATGACAACCTAAACTTCTAAAATTCATAACTTACAATCTACTAATCCAAACATTGCCAAATCAGTTCCTATCACTCACCCATTCAACCTACTACATTAGCCCTCTCGGAAATCCACCATAACACCTCCAAATCATGCCCGATAACCCTAAAACCCTAAGATGTCATGGCTGGATTTTCCGGATTTTCACACAAACAATGTAATCGAAAATTCGGCATTACAACAGCGCTAACACGTAATTATCAAGTATTTAGAAATCGACGGCAATCGATTTCGATCAACACAACTCATTTAATTCAACTTTGAACATTTTAATCAAAATTAAATACCCGGAAAATAAAAATTATGCTATATCCGACAGAAACTCGTAGTATTAATATATAATGATCCCTAGCATGCAAGGAGCAATAATCTAACATCAGATTACAATTCTAACGGTTCAATCCTCATTTATACGCAAAAACACAAAAATGACATTTTGAGATCTAGAATTTTTCTCTCACCTTAGATGCGATATAAGCCTAGGAATGCGTGCTATGCGTGCCCAACAAGTAGAATCCAAGTCGGTGCGAAGTTTCACGGACAAAAACTAGGTTTTTCTTTGAAAAATTGGATTGAAAGCTTGAGTTTTTCTCTTCTCTTTTTCTCCCTCTTTCTCATGGCAATGTGTGTGTTTGTGGAGTGTGTTTTGTGTTGTGTGAGTGTGTGTAGGGGAGAGGATATAATTTAAGGCCTGGTCAATTAAAAAAATACAAAGTCAAAGTTAGTTTAAATAGGTATTTTTGTGTTTTTAATGACTTTAATTGCATTTTAGTGCTCAACAAGTTAAAAATAATTATGCAACCCCCAAGATATCTCAAGTGGATTATTTTTAGGTGACAAGAAGTTTTACAATCCAACAATTTCACCCGAGTCGGCTTAAAACTCGATTTTCGCAAAAGTCGGTGTAAAAACCCTAATAAATTCTTAAGCCAATTTTAAAATCGTTTTCATCAAACACAGGTCTATTAAAGTCCGCGGACTAGGTCTAGAAGGGTTAAAAAGACCAGTTTCAAAATTATAGCGGACGTGTTTCGAAAACACTATTCACTAAAAATCGACGATAAAATTTATGACTCCGTTTTTGATGAAAATTTCATGAATGCACATTTAGCACGTATTAGAAGTATTGACATCAAAATTATAACTTTCTAGGTCCTATAGCACATAAACAGATCATATGCACGCAAAACGAGGTAAAGCACGTAAAACGAGATAAGCAAGAAAGTGGGGTTTCACATCCTTTGCCACTGATTGACGAGTTGTTTGATCAACTTCAGGGATCCAAAGTCTACTCTAAGTTTGACTTGAGGTAGGGGTATTATCAGCTTCGGATTCGCACGTAGGATGTTCCGAAGTCTGCCTTCAGGACTCGGTACGGGCATTATGAGTTTGTAGTTATGCCCTTTGGATTAACTAATGCACCGGTAGCATTTATGGACCTTATGCATCTGGTTTTTCAGCCGTACTTGGACCAGTTCGTGGTTATCTTTATTGATGATATCTTAGTTTATTCTAAGTCTGAATCGGAGCACGAGCAACATCTACGACTTGTCTTACAGAAGCTGCAGGAGCATCAATTGTATGCGAAATTCAGAAAATGTGAATTTTGGCTGCAACGCATATCTTTTCTTGGTCATGTTATCACACAGAGCGGTATTTATGTAGATCCCACTAAGATTGAATCGGTGATGTCTTGGAAACGTCCGGAGAATGTTTCAGAGGTTCGTAGCTTTCTTGGCTTGGCAGGTTATTATCGTAGGTTTGTCAAGGACTTTTCTAAGATTGCAGGGCCACTTTCTAAGTTAACTCAGAAACAGACTAGCTTTGTTTGGGATGAGAAATGTGAGAGTGGGTTTCAGGAGTTGAAAAAGAGATTGACTACTGCTCCAGTACTTGCTCTACTAGAGGGGACCAATAATATGGTCATTTACAACGATGCATCCAAGGAGGGCTTGGGATGTGTTCTTATGCAGAATGGCCGGGTTATTGCCTATGCTTCTAGAAAGTTGAAGCCTTATGAGGTGAATTATCCGACTCATGATCTTGAGTTGGCAGTTGTTGTTTTCTCACTGAAAAAGTGGCGTCATTATCTGTGGGGCAGTAAGTTCGAGATTTTCACTGATCATAAGAGTCTTAAGTATTTATTCTCACAGAATGAGTTAAATATGCGTCAGCGGAGGTGGATGGAACTTCTTGGAGATTATAATTGTTCTATCAGTTATCTGCTTGGAAAGGCAAATGTTGTGGCAGACGCTCTTAGCCGTAAAGCGAGTGTTTCTTGTTTGGCTGTCAATAAGTGGGAGGTTCTTGAGGAATTCACTTATTGGAGACCGGAGTTGACTTAGGTTGGGGTGATGTGTTCACATCTTCGTATTCATCCTTTATTGCTATCTTAAATCAGAGAAGCTCAGCAACTTGATGTTAAACTTCAGAAGATCAAGGATCAGATCACGGATGATCAATCTGACTTCAAATTACATGAGGATGGTATTCTTCGGTTTCGGAATAGGGTTTGTGTTCCCAATGAACCGGGTTTGAGGCGAGGTATTCTGGAGGAGGCTCATAATTCTAAGTACACTATTCATCTTGGTGGAAACAAGATGTATCGAGACTTGAAGCAACATTATTGGTGGAATAATATGAAGAGGAAAGTTGCTCAGTTCGTGTCTAGATGTTTGACTTGTCAACGAGTGAAAGCCGAGCATCAACGACCTGCTGGTTTGCTTCAGCCGTTGGCTATACCACAGTGGAAATAGGAGCATATTACAATGGACTTCGTCTCTGGGTTGCCTAGAACACCGAGAGGTAATGATGCAGTTTGGGTTGTCGTGGATCGGTTGGCGAAGAGAGCTCAATTTATTTCGATGCGGATGGGAGATGAAGTTACAAATTTGACGGATCTTTATTTGGATCAGATTGTTAGACTTCATGGGATTCCATCTAGTATTGTCTCGGATCGAGATCCTCGATTTACTTCTCGTTTGTGGGAGAAACTTCAGGAGACTTTGGGTACTCAACTTAATTTCAGTACAGCGTATCATCCACAGACCGACGATCAGTCTAAGAGGACTATTCAGATTCTAGAAGATATGCTCAGGGTTTGTGTTCTGGACTTCGGGAAGAATTAGGAGAAACATCTACCACTTGCCGAGTATGCCTATAATAATAGTTATCAAGCTACTATTGGGCTGGCACCTTTTGCAGCTCTTTACGGTCGTAAGTGCCGTTCACCTTTGTATTGGGATGAAGTAGGAGAGATGAAGACTATTGATCTGACTATTATGCCAGAGCTTTTAGAGAAGATTGAGAATGTTCAGTTGATCAGGCAGAAAATGCTTACAGCACAGAGCAGATTCAAGAGTTATGCTGAAAAACGTCGTCGAGATTTGGAGTTTGCAGTCGGAGATCGGGTTTTCTTGAGATTGTCTCCTCGAAAAGGGTTTGCTTGTTATGGTAAGGGTGGTTAGCTGAGTCCGAGGTTTGTGGGGCCGTTTGAGATTACTGGCAGAGTTGGTAAGTTAGCATATCAGTTGGCTTTACCGGAGAATTTCTCTAATGTCCACGATGTATTTCACGTGTCTAATTTGCGAAAATATAATCCGGATCCTTCTCATATTCTCGAGCCAGAGCCGTTATAGCTTCGTGAGAATCTAACTTATGACGAGTAACCGATTCGTATTTTTGATCAGATGGAACGAAAGTTGAGGTCGAAGAAAATTCCGATGGTCAAGGTATTGTGGAAGCATCACGGTATCGAGGAAGCTACTTGGGAGAGGCGAGATCAGATGCAGCAGCAGTATCCAAATCTTTTCCGTTCAGTAAGTAAGAATTTCGGGGACTAAATTTCTTGAAGGGGGGAAGAATGTGAGACCCCATATTTCGTTTTATCTCGATTTGCGTGCTTTACCTCATTTTGCGTGAATTGACCTGTTTATGTGCTATATGACTTATAATGTGATAGTTCTATGATTAACACTCCTAATACATGCTAAGTGTGCATTCATGAAATTATCATAAAAAACGGAATTAGAAATTTTATAGTTGATTTTGGTGAATAGTATTTTTGAACACCTGTCCGCTAAAATTTTTACCGGGGTGTTTTAAACGTTTTAAAACCTAGTCCTCGGGTATTAATAGACCCGTGTTTGATTAAAACGGATTTGGAATCGGTTTTGGAATTTTAAAGATTTTTACACTTCCTTTTGCAAGAAAACGAGTTTTAAGTCGATTTGGGTGAAACAGTTTTAATGTAACCCTCTTTGTCACCAAAAATATAATGTCTAGAATTAGTTTAAGTGTTAATTTAATAGTTGAGCAAGAAATAATCAAGAAATGAATTAAAAGACTAGAAAAACAATTAAAGAACTAAAAACTAACTTTGACTTTCTTTTATTTTATTTGACCAAGCCTTATATGCATAATATTGCATCAACACACACAAAACACAACACCAAACACACTAAAAAAACACATACATGACCAAGAGCCATAGAGAGAAAAAACAAAGCTTTTCTTCAAGTTTTCAAAGCAATTTTTCACAGAAAAACCTAGTTTTTGTCCGTAGAATTTCGTGCGGAGTTGGATTCCACTTGTTGGGCACGCATTGAACGTATATCTAGGCTTGTTTCGCATCAAAGGTGAGAGAAAAATTCTAGATCTCAAAAGTCATTTTTTATGTTTTTGCTCATAATTGCATTTTGAACCGTTAGAATGTTAATTTGAAGTTATATTATTGCTCAGTGCATGCTAAGGATCATTTATGTGTATTACTACAAGATTTGAACCATTGTAGCGAAATTATTTATTTTCGGGTATTAAAAGTTGATTAATTAGTCATTTGAGGATTATCTTGAGTTGTTGTGGTTGGAATCGATTGCCGTCGATTTATAAAAGTTTTTTAATTACGTGGTAACGCTGTCATAATGCAGAATTTTCGATTGCAATGTTTGGGTAAAATCCAGAAATTTCAGCCTAGGTGCATTGAGGTTTTAGGGTTGTTGGACTTGATTTTGATGTGTCTTGGTTGGTTTCCGAGAGGGCTAATGTAGTTGATTGAATGGGTGAGTGTTAGAAACTGATTTGGAGTTGTTTGGATTAGTAGAATGTAAGATATGATTATTTGAAGTTTAGGTTGTCTTTCTTTAAATTGTTGAATTGAGCCTTTAGATGATTGGGTGGTGTTTGAGTGATTAAATTGTGAGTTATTGATGGTTAGACTAGTGTTAGATTACATGTTTAATGCATGTTAAGTTGGATGGCCTACTTTGTTATCTAACTTAGTTGTTTGTTGTTTAATTTATTACTAGATGTTATATTGATGTTATATTGATGATTATTGATGATTATTGATTGATGATTGATGAACCGGGAGATAGGAAATTCTACTAGATTGTCCTCCTGTGAATGATGTTTATTATTATTGCTAAGTCTTGGTATGTGTATGTCACCTCTCGGGCAGCATCGAGCTGTTGGGTTGATAACGGGATGACTACCAGAGACTACCTCCAGCTCGCATGACGGAGGTGTCATGGAGGGAGGGGGTAGGGAGGTACCTCGGGAGTGTGAGTAATAGAAAGTTATAAGGAGAATGGTTGAGATCGTGATGGGGTTTGGAGCTACACCAACTAGAGTATCATTTATTGATTAGTCATTATAGTTATGTGTTTATATTGTTATTGATGTTTTATTGCGTGTTTACTACTCAAAGGATCATTTCCAAGGAGTATAGTAAATACTGTTAGAGATCTATCGGATCCTCACTGAGCTTGTTTATATAAGCTCACTCTCTATTATTACATGCATACAGGTGATATTGAGCAAGATTACAGGTATGTGCCTCCAGAAGGGGATAATGTGCCGTATGTGGACGAGTCCCATGTTCCAGAGTCTTGTCCTTGATGCTTGAGATATTGTATACTCTATTATCTTGTATATTAAACTAGTTGTCTTTTATTTACTTTGTAGTTTATGATGTATAAGTTGCAGTAAAGATAATGAACTAAATGATGCTAACTTAGTAGTCTTTCTTTTGTTATGATCTAGGTTGCTAAGTTGGTTTATAATCTATTTTAATATGTATGTTAAAGTTAAGGTTATGTTGGAACGGAGGAGTATAACTAAGGATGGTTATTGTATAATATGGTTATGTTGTATGTTGTTAATGGTATTGAGGAATTGATGGTTGTTTGGTTGAGGAGTTTGATTGTATGATGTTCTAAGAGGTTGGCTTAGATCCTCGGTATCTTAATTAATGTCGTTATACTGCCGAAATTTTGTTGCGTCCTGACTGATTGTAGGTGGGGTCGAGTTGAGGCATGACAATTCATCATACAGATTTCATTATCACCAGCAGCTTTCAAGAAATTGCTGGAAGCAAGGACACTCTTGGACAAGACGAAAGTCACAATGCTTTCACTCTTACTGGGCTCTACTGAGTTGTTCATGGGATTGATGTTTTTGATCCCAAGTGAAACATTTTTTTCACCTGGTTCTGATACGAGTTTTGACTTCCCCTACATAGAGGATAATAAGAGGTTGGACTTACTTCCATCCTTAGATTGAGGAGTGAAAGCCACTCGACTGTAAGGAGATGAGTGAATTTATAGCCATGTTGAGAACAAAGAACACTGATGTGTGCTAAAGGACCAGATCAAGCCGATCTTTTTTCACAATGGTAAGGTTGGACCGTGTGAAGAACTTGACTGGACTCGTTGAATGGTATGGCAAGAATGATCGTCTCTAGGAGCTGGTTCACCTTGTTGTGGTTGGTGGTGATCGGAGGAAGGAGTAGAAAACTTAGAATAACAAGTAGAGATGAATAAGATGTAAGGCCTTATTGATAAAGACAACTTGAATGGTCAGTTCAAGTGGATTTATTCTTGAAAGTGCTATTGAGTTCCCTTGCTCTTGGATGGTAGGCCAGGGAAGAAATGCCATCGGTTAGTCTGAGTGGGAGTCTGTTCCGGTCAAACGGAAGAAAGGTGAGCAAGACAGCGTTAGTGCATTGATGCCTAGAATTCGCTTCTTGAAGGTAAGGTTGTAGCCTCTTTCAGGTGAGAAGTCCACCTTTGTCTCCATCTTCGGTTCTAGTGCCAGGCAAAGGCCAACTAAACTATTCATCTTTCTTTCCATCCCCACGGCCCCGACCAGCAACTGCAAATGAACACCCACCTGCGTACCTTTCTTTGAGTCCTTTAGTTTGCTCATCACCAGTACCTGGTGTAGCTGGATCTAACAGGTGAAAGTGAGTACGAGCAACCGTCCATCTTCTTCTTTTCAATCTCCCGAGCCCCCCTCAGCCTCTAACTGTAACACCCCGATCCCTCTCGAGACCGAGAGTTCTATCAATCAATCTATTCACAACCCAATTCCAAACCCGGGCATAATTTTTAGGGAAAACGGACGGAGTCTCCCCCGTTTCTAGGCAAAAACAACAAACCTGCGACAGCATATAAGTGGACCAATACCATGTCCAAACATTCAACCACCTCAAGGCCATCCGAGCCTCGGTTCTCAACAATTAAACACAGCAAATATACATACATCTCCAAGTACTAGACTATTCTAACTCTTTCTTTAAACAATACAAACATACATTAAAGTTAAACTATTCTATCTGAATACATAAACTAGCTTTTCCAAATCACTTCGATAACCTAGAAAACTTAAATTACATTCATTCTTAACATTAAATATATACAATACATGAACATACATCTTTGCACCTTTGACAACTCAAGCCACATAGCACGCAAGACAACTCTTCAAGCACGAACTTTCGCGTGACCACGAACTTTTCAGCTAACAAGGCATTTCCTGAAATATGGTGGTGAGGAGTGAGTATACACAACACGTATACTCAATGAGGGCGAGACAAATATCGAGGTGGAGAGAAAGAAATTCGTGCAATGCAAATAAAGCAGTTAAGCAATATAATTGACAAGTAAGCAATCAATATAACAACCAATACAATAAACAAGTAATGAAAGCATTAACACAACCATCCAAACCTACACCACACTCTGAAGGCTATGGTTCACTCATACGAGCAATGTACCATTTCATGAGTGATACATCAATCTCGAGCTTGATGTTAACAACGATGACAATAAGCGCGCAACCACCTTATAACTCCAGTTTGGAATACCCCGGAAGTATCCATCAATTCTCCGACCCAAATCTCCCTGGGAGGCAACCCAAGCGAGAATGGGAATAGGACACGGAGCTAGAGCAACCAACACTGGCAGCCCGAGACTACCCAGAGAGGCCCATCACTCACGCGCCTGACACTATGCGATGCAAGACACGATACAAGGCGATAAATGAGTGATAGCACAACAATACAGATTAGAGGCGATAAATGAGATATCAAGCATTTACAACCAATACTAGCATTCCACTAACTTTTCAAGCATAACTATCTTTAATAGCAACAATAACACCAATTAAACAAGTAACAACAGTTCGAACACGAAAACGACAAATATTACTATTCAATCCCTAACTTCCAAAGGCAATTACGAGCAAACGAGTTATGGGATTAGGAAACCGATTTCACTACATTCACTCAGGCACTACAAGGCACGTTTCTATGTCACTAAACTTCACTTTCTCACCCGAGGCCCGAAAGTCCACCTACTGCGTTTGAACTACAGCTATGCTAACCGGTCATTCAATCAACGCCATAACAGCACCAAAAGTGCTTCCATACCCTCAATTGCAAAACCCCCAACTCAATTCGAGCACGGTCAACTTTTGGTCAAATGGCCCCTTTACGTTTCTTTGTCTAATTTTTAATTTTAACAAAGGCCGATCCATTTTTATCACACATTTTATCTTTCTATCACTAATGGCACCTATCCAAATCAAGCAATCGCAATTCGGATCGAAATCCAAAATTCTAGGGTTTACTATTCATAATTTACTATTCATTATTCTTCCCCAATTTCAAATACGCAGTTTCAACCGTAAAAATTGCTAAATAACTATCAAGCCATACTCTACGAACCCTAAAGAAGCATTTCCAATCAATTTCAAGCATTATAACGCATTAAATATCAAATCTAAAAATTTGAATAAAAAATCAAATTTCATATAATATGCACAAAAGCGTGAAAACCCTCACAGAGATTGAAGACCAAGACCCGCAAGGACCTGAGCCACGACCCCCGGGCAATTCCACGCGCAATTGTAGAAGAAAATGCAAGAAAAATATTTTATTTTCCTCCTTGAGACCATTCGGCCATGGCAAGGACATGGATGGCATTTGTGGTTTTGTTTTTGTTTTTGATTTTAGCCTTGTTTTATTATTTAAAAGGTGACAAGGGCATTTTGGTCATTTGCAAAATCAAGCTTTAGTTAAAAATGGTCAAATAAGCTTATTTTAATGCCATTAAATCAAATTCAAGTTAAAACAATGCAATTAAATGAAAAACAATTAAAACTAGTTAAATTAAGCTAAAAATATTTTCCACTAAGTCCGAAGAATATTTCGCTAACTCTCATTTTCGAAATACTACGACCGAACGGTCATTAAACGATCGCTAATCAAATGATGTGAAATAACATAAAACTATAATTTTTGAAAAGTAGAATAGTAGAATCGTTTAAAATTTACCCCGGCTGGGAGTTACTTTTCTCATTTAATTGAAAATCGAGAAATTTTAATGCAAGACAACCAAAACCATTTATTAAAATAATCAAAACAATCAAAGTAATCAATATTCATTTAAAATAATTAATTTAACTATTTCTAGAATATTTTAAAGAATTATGAAGTTAATATTAAGTTACAAATTAATAAGTTAATATAAACACGTAGTCAAATACAATTAAACACTAACATTTAAGATGACATTTAATTAATCACAAGAGAATAAATTCAATTACTATAATTATTAGAAATAGGTAATAATCTTTTAATTAATTAATATAAATCTTTTTTTGAATTCTTCTAAAAGAAATAGTAGAACAGTGAAAATTAGATGATTTAACTAATTAAACATTTAATGAAATGCAGTCAAAAACACACAAATACCATTAAGTGCATGCCGGTTTCAGGATATCCCATCCTTCCCACCTTAACACAATTGCGTCCTCGCAATTCTTCTTCCAATAGAACTCTGCATCCACTGAAATCCAACTCTGACTAATCTTCATCAGCTGCTGAGCAAGTATATTAATCAAGATAACCAATAGGTAAGTTTAAGAAGAAATTCCAAGTAGTAATGACGAATAAAGGCTCAAATGAAGATACTACACAAAATCCCGTTGACACGAATGCCAAAGAAGAATAAAATTCCATCGAAAAGCGCCGAGATAATACCAATGAAGGCTAAGCAAAGATACTGCAAATAAATTCACATCACATATTAATGATAAGAAAAATACCGAAAGAATACCCCATACACGAATCTCTAGTAGAAGTTCAATTGTTACTGCCCGAGAATTCCCAAGCAAGAAGCCAAATAAATACTCTAGAGAATACCAAATAGATCCCCAAATAAAAATCTTACTAGACATGAATGCCATAATAGAATCCCAACTAAAAGTACCGAGAACATACCAATAAACAATCTGAAGCAGAGTCTAAACAAGAATCCCAAGTACTGCTCAGGAAGACTCCAGACAAGAAATCCAGTCAATCATATTACAGAAGTTTCAAGAAAGTCTTTCAAAATATATAGCTCAAGAAGCATCTGAATAGGGAATCCATAATTTATGTCAACATATATATAATTATCAAAAGTCCATGAATGAACACCAAGCTGAATAGCCAAGTAGATTTCCCCAAAATAATACTGCTACCTAATATTGGGTAAAATACCAGAGGGAATGCCTTGCAGGTGTACCATATACTATTGAGGAATTCCAATCACGATTGCCAATAAAATATCAAGAAACGCTAGAGCAAAGATATTGTAGACAATATTATGCAGCAAGTCCAATAAGAGCTCCGATTGCCAAATCCACTGAGAAATGTCCACAAGGAATACCAAAGTAGTATGCCTCACACAAAACTGATCATTGTAAGCAGACTCAAATCAAAGTTCCCCATAAGAATGCAGAAAGAACACCAAAGGTTGATTAAAATCCCAACCAAGTCTCCCACGAAATGCCAATATAAAAATACCCGATGAATGCCCAATCAAGAAGACATTTAAGAAAATGCTCCAAAGAATAATCATGTAGAACTCCAAAGGAAGTCATTTACACAAAGCATAGAAGATAACCTTCAAGGAACCCCAATAAACAAACTCCAGCTATAAATGTAAACTTCCAAATAAAGGCCTAGTTGAGCACCGCTCGTTTCCGTCAATCCAAATAACTTGGGCTTGCTACTAACCACTTCTCTTCACGGGAGGAAGAAGACTTACTTACCATTTCCACGGAACATGTATGAATGCCAGGATATCACATTTATACACATGCCTTAAACTACTATGCAAGCAAGTTTGTAAAACAGTTTATTCATCAAAGTCACTCAAGCACGACAATCAAGTCAAGCACAACATAATCAATTCAAATCACAACATAACCAATTCAAGACATTTCAATACACATATTACAAGCAATACTTCGAGCAATAACAATTCACGAGGTCAATTCGATTCACGATGCCAATTCAATAGGTCAATTCAATGCACAACTAGACACTTCACTTTACTTGAGAAACATTTAACACATAACACATAATTATATCACATAGGTGCATACATTCAAGTCAAGACACACAATCTCACATACAAGCATACACTTTCAAGACACACTTAACAAGCACACATTCAAGGATCACTACCCACCAGACCGAGGACCCTATCCCGGCTTATGAGCTAGACAAGCTATGATACCACCTGTAGCACCCCGATCCCTCTCGAGACCGGGAGTTCTATCAATCAATCTAATCACAACCCAATTCTAAACCCAGGCATAATTTTTAGGGAAAACGGACGGAGTCTCCCCTGTTTCTAGGCAAAAACAACAAACCTGCAACAGCATATAAGTGGACCAATACCCTGTCCAAATATTCAACCACCTCAAGGCCATCCGACCCTCGGTTCTCAACAATTAAACACAGCAAATATACATGCATCTGCAAGTACTAGACTATTCTAACTCTTTCTTAAAACAATACAAACATCTATTAAAGTTAAGCTATACTAACTAAATACATGAACTAGCTTTTCTAAATCACTTCAATAACCTAGAAAAATTAAATTACATTCCTTTTCAACATTAAATACAAACAACACATGAAACATACATATTTGCATCTTTGACCACTCAAGCCACATAGCAAGCAAGACAACTCTTCAAGCATGAACTTTCACGTAACCACGAACTTTCCAGCTAACAAGGCATTTCCTGAAATGTGGTGGTGAGGAGTGAGTATACACAACACATATACTCAGTGAGGGCGAGACAGATATCGAGGTGGAAAGAAAGAAGTTTGTGCAATGCAAATAACGCAGTTAAGCAATATAACTGACAAGTAAGCAATCAATATAACAATCAATACAATAAACAAGTAATGAAAGCATTAACACAACCATTCAAAGCTATACCACACTCTGAAGGCTATGGTTCACTCATACGAGCAATGTACCATTTCACGAGCGATACATCAATCTCGAGCTTGATGTTGACAATGATGACAATAAGCGCACAACCACCTTATAACTTCAGTTTGGAATACCCCGAAAGTATCCATCAATTCTACGACCCAAATCTCCCTGGGAGGCAACCCAAGCGAGAATGGGAATAGGACACAGAGTTAGAGCAACCAACACTGGTAGCCCGAGACTACCCAGAGAGGCCCATCACTCACGCACCTGACACTATGCAATGCAAGACTCGATACAAGTCGATAACGAGCGATAGCACAACAATACAGATTAGAGGAAATAAACGAGATATCAAGCATTTACAACTAATACTAGCATTCAATTAACTTTTAAAGCATAACTATCTTTAATAGCAACAATAACACCAATTAAACAAGTAACAGCAGTTCAAACACGAAAACGACAAATATCACTATTCAATCCCTAACTTCCAAAGGCAATTACGGGCAAACGAGGTACGGGATTAGAAAACCGATTTCACTACCTTCCCTCAGGCACTGTAAGGCCTGTTTCTATGTCACGAAACTTCACTTTCTCACCCGAGGCCCGAAAGCCTACCTACTGCGTTTGAACTACAGCTATGCTAACCGGTCATTCAATCAACGCCACAACAGCGCCAAAAGTGCTTCCATACCCTCAATTGCAAAACCCCCAACTCAATTTGAGCACGGTCAACTTTTGGTCAAACGGCCCCTTTACATTTCTTTGTCTAATTTCCAATTTTAACAAAGGCCGATCCATTTTTATCGCACATTTTATCTTTTTATCACTAATGGCACCTATCCAAATCAAGCAATCGCAATTCGGATCGAAATCCGAAATTCTAGGGTTTACTATTCATAATTCACTATTTATTATTCTTCCCCAATTTCAAATACGCAGTTTCAACCGTAAAAATTGCTAAATAACTATCAAGCAATGCTCTACGAACCCTAAAGAAGCATTTCCAATCAATTTCAAGCATTATAACGCATTAAATATCAAATCTAAAAATTTGAATCAAAAATCAAATTTCATATAATATGCACAAAAGCGTGAAAACCCTCACAGAGATTGAAGACCAAGACCCGCAAGGACCCGAGCCACGACCCCCGAGCAATTCCACGCGCAATTGTAGAAGAAAATGCAAGAAAAATCTTTTCTTTTTCTTCTTGAGACCATTCGGCCATGGCAAGGACATGGATGGCATTTGTGGTTTTGTTTTTTTTTTATTTTAGCCTTCTTTTATTATTTAAAAGGTGACAAGGGAATTTTGGTCATTTGCAAAATTAAGCTTTAGTTAAAAATGGTCAAATAAGCTTATTTTAATGGCATTAAATCTAATTCAAGTTAAAACAATGCAATTAAATGAAAAACAATTAAAACTAGTTAAATTAAGCTAAAAATATTTTCCACTAAGTCCGAAGAATATTTCTCTAACTCTCATTTTCGAAATATTACGACCGAACGGTCATTAAACGATCGCTAATCAAATGATGTGAAATAACATAAAAGTATAATTTTTGAAAAGTAGAATTGTAGAATAGGTTAAAATTTACCCCGGCTCGGAGTTACTTTTCTCATTTAATTGAAAATCGAGAAATTTTAATGCAAGACAACCAAAATCGATTATTAAAATAATCAAAACAATCAAAGTAATCAATATTCATTTAAAATAATTAATTTAACTATTTCTACAATATTTTAAAGAATTATGAAGTTAATATTAAGTTACAAATGAATAAGTTAATATAAACACGTAGTCAAATACAATTAAACACTAACATTTAAGATGACACTTAATTAATCACAAGAGAATAAATTCAATTACTATAATTATTAGAAATAAGTAATAATATTTTAATTAATTAATATAAATCTTTTTGAATTCTTCTAAAAGAAATAGCAGAACAGTGAAAATTAGATGATTTTACTAATTAAACATTTAATTAAATGCGTCAAATGCCATTAAATGCATGCCGGTTTCGGGTTATCACACTAACTCTAACGTCTCCTCCCAAGAAGGATAACCTTAGGTCCCCCTTAATAGGCCGAAACCAGATGTACTAGGCTCGGAAGCTCCTGTTTTACTTATATCCCCATCTCTTGTCCCATCCATGGAACCAATGCTTGAAAGCAGGTGTACCAAAAGAAATAGGAAAGGGCTGATTCCATTCATCCAAGGCTTGGCCATCTCACTTCCATCCGACAATCCGACAAACTCTTGAGTCTTCCCCTTCCGAATAAGCAGGTAAGAATTGCATTCATGATTGATTCACATTCTCAACCAGCCACAGCTGAATTCGCAGTTTCAACAGCGTAGCCTATTCTCTTATTTACGCAAATTCAAGTCGGATTGGTCTTGTCAGCAGAAGATTGGGCCCTATATTGGTTGTCTCGCCTGGTTAATCGATCAATAGTAGCTAAGTGCTCAGAAGCGAGATCAAAAAAAGCATCTCAAACGAAATTGCACTTTATTAAGTAACGAGATCAGTCTTTAGTCTAGGAAAACCTGCTCTTCGATATTGTACTCTATATTTGACGATCTCTCTTTGTCCCAAGATCAAAGCAAGAAATAGAGCTAATGATAACTACCTTTTTCAAGCCGATAGGGTTGACGGCAAGCAATGGTATACGGGGTTGAAAGAAAAGTCAATGGCATTTGAGGGAATCGTTTCAACGGAGAAATGCAAAAGGAAAAGATTCCAACCATAGGGATTGAAAACCACTTTTAGGGAAGCAACAACAAAGATAACAAGAAAATTCTGCATCGGCTTAGCTTAGCGTCTGATCATTGTCCACCTGAATCTATGATTGTGAAATTGGACCATCTGTCCTTGTCCCAACTAGTAGAATGACATAAAAAACACATAAGGGGCCAAAGCAGTTCATAATATTCCTTTTCAGGCAGAAGGCACACAAGAAGGAAATGCTTCCCCAAAAGCCCTACCCAGTCAAAGACGGGATGGAGTGTCGGCTTGATTCTAAGTACGAGAGAGTATTGACCAAGAAGCACAATGTACCAATAGTCATGTTAGCAAAAAAGATACCCCTCAGCCTCAGAGGGAGAGGGATGAGGCCCTTTCAAGGGCAGTTTATCAGACTCACAACAAAGAAAACCATACCAGACTTAGCTGAAGAATGGATAATTGCCACACTCTATGCTTGTATCCGAAGGCGGTTTGGAAGGTGTATCTTAAGCACCTGGGAACAAAGTTTTAGGGATAAGGTGCCGACTCCTGAAATCCACATCAACTACAACCAAGATTCATTATTCGTCTGAAAGACAGAAACCCCGGTTAGCAAAAAGTCAAAGGGGTCAGAAAGTTGGTCTTATAAAAAAAAAAGGGAAATGGGGGTCATCATTGAGCATCTTCCAATGAAGCATAGACCATTTCACCCTTAACAACCAGCCGAGCCTTTCTTTATTGAACTTTTTGATCATACCGCTCAAAAAGCCAAATGTAAGAAAGAAGAAAACTGAGAATGAATAAGAAGTGTATAGTTATGATGCATTTAAAGCGCGTCGGCGGTCAATTCCTCATTCATAGATCTTCGAGCCGGAGCACAAACAATTTGGTGATTATAATGAGGAGTGCGATTCTGCAACATGGCCACTGCTAATGATCAGTAAGGAGAAAAAGAAAACTACAGTACTAGAAAGAGAACTCATTTCTTCAACATCGTCCCCAGAGCAAGAAAAGAAGAACCTCTATCTGAGGAAGTCTTTCGATGAATTAAAAGGAACGAACTTATTGAAAGGGCATACCACTGGCGAAACCTCTGAGGGAAGAGAATTGTGGCAGCTAAAGCTAGGCCTTCTGGGTGGCCTTTCTGACTAGGATGTGTTAGATAGATATTGGTCTGAGAATGGCTAATGCCCTTGGTTCACTTGTGGTGCTTTCATTTTGGATTGCGTTGGGCATTCTTATTGGACTACTGGACTCGTGTACGGTCCAACAATACAATCTATTCCATTAGCGTGCATTAACTATTCAATACTTTACTGACTTGGGATTTTATTTCACGACAGAGGGAATTGTGCATTAACGCATTGACTCACGGCAGGGACTATTCAAACAGAAAAGCCCATACCCATAAGGGACAGTATACAAAAGTATATTCATGAGTTAGGACAGGATCTGAGATATCTTCTGGCTTATTGATCCAATTCTCTCATCGATTCGGTATCACTTTCTCAGTCATCAAGAAGCTCTGGAGCCCGAGTTAGACTTCGAGGAACAACCCCTTCTAAATCAGATAAGGGAATGGAAAGAAGCCAACTCAGATTTAGAATCTCAGTTGTCTATCAGCCGCTTTCCGGCAATTCAAGAGGGGTAGGCACTTCATTCACATTTGGATTCGTATGACACTTCGGATCTGGAGGGACATGAATGGATGTTGGAATAGGTCCCGAGTCAACTGCATGCGCTACTACTACCTGCTTAGCAGTCACCTCTACCTCCTCCATTCCATTTATAGTGAAATAGGGGAAAGCTCAAGTGAACCATGGAAAAAGATTTTTGAAAATTCCTTTCTCCTGCTAGGTTCAATCAAATCAATGAATCTTCCAGCAGGCAGGGTTTTTGCCCGAACAACTTTAGAACTACAGCTTCGCCCTTACAAGTAGATAACGAGTTATATAAAGATAAAGATAACTTACTGATTATCTATCTCTGAATTTGATATTCTATATAGATTCAAGTTATTGTATCTCTATTCAAGTAGTTCTTTTTTATTGTTTGTTAGTTATTATTAACCATTAGAAATCGATTAACTTGTTTTAGAGCACGCTATTGTGCTATTGGTCTCTTTAGTTCACGACATCCGGAAGATGGGTCCCTACAATAAAAGAATCAACTCATCCAAGACATGAGAAAATTGGCAAAGAAATCAAAAAAGCCGGAAAGACTCGTTAAGCAATCAATTTATCCCCCTCACATGCATACTTCTTTTACTTCTTTATATGCGTCAGCGATAAAGGGTCTAAACACTCAAGGCCTAGCCGATCAACTGTTCAATGCTATCCTCACCTATTTTATCCACTCGATCCTGCTTGATATGCTTGCCGTGGAGAAAGACTCTTTCTAAAGACTCAATAAATGGTAAAACAATTCCACTTTCCAGTTGGGCAGAATGAAAAGGAAAATATTGATTGAGATCAATTGAAGGAAGACATGCTCATGAACTTTGCCAGTCGAATGGGAGGAACCTGACTCATCAAGCAAACAAAAAAGTATCATTCATTAGTCATAATGGGTTGGGCCCTTGTATCCACATATGAAGCGTCACGTAGCATCTTTAGTTCGTGACGTGAGCTCTTCAGTTCATGAGTTCTAGAGCTGCAATGCTTTAGTGTATCAACATGGCAAAGCTGACTAATCGACTCAGTCTTTATCGTAACCATATAAAAAGGAGCTGGCCTCGCGTCAGATATTGATTGCACTGATCGGCATAACATCACATCTAGAACAACCGATCTATGAATCTAGAGCTTTCCGCGTAGAAAGACGTCAAGAAAGCTTGAATAAGATTTTGAAAGGGTTTGCACGTAAAGAAAGAATTGCAATTGAAAGAGTCTTTTGCTCATGCATTTTCTTCAGGCAGGAATAGGTGGTAAAGGCTACTTGTTCCTTGGCGGGCTATAAAGGAAAAGGGTAAAATTTTACTTTGTATTTATAGTAGTTTCACTATTAGTAGTTAGCTAGCGAAAGGCAATCGCAGTTTCAAGTATAGTGCATAGTGAAAAACGAATAGTTCTTCTAGTTCCAAGCGTGGAACTGCGAGAGAATAGTTCAATGCCAGAGAATAGGGTAGGAAGTAAACAATTTAATGGTGGAAAGTGTCACACCCCAACCCGACCTATAGAGGCTAGACTATGGTATGACCTAATTCCTTTACGCCAATTCACATACATAACCGTTTGTTGTGATTTAACACTTAACGTTAGCCTAGAACTTCAAAAGATTTTCCAGAAATTCGGCAGCATAACGACTGGTTTTAAGACCTTTGGTTTAACCTAATTTTCTAAACGCCTCAATTATTCCAATCATTAACCCAATTCAATTAACGACTCATATTTTGTCATCAACCGATATGCCTACTAGTCTATCTTGAAAGTCTCGTTTGGTTAATAAGCCTAGCATGATAACTATGTCTCGTTTATTTGTCAATTTCCTATCATGCAAGTACCTATTATCCTTTAGTTTACAAATGAGAACCTAAGAGAAATTAGATAAAATTAACTTAATTGATTTTTCACCTAGTGGTTTAATTGCCTACGATAGCTACTATTCAAGATAATGAAAGTAAACAACCAAATAAAGAGTTCGTCCGGTTGTAGATAGTACAATCCCAAAATTAGACCCAAATTACAACGAGGTCATTTACATCAACAAAATAAGTATTCTTCAAAGCAAGCATAACGTTCACAAAACAGCGATAGTCAGGCAAAGCACATAAGGCATATAATCATTCCAGGCAATCATCAACGGGCACATTTTCCTCGGGTACCTGTTCCAGATATTCTTCACCTGTGATGATAAAAGAGGGTGAGTCCTTCTGAACTCAACGAGGGGGAACGAGAAATAACATTTGAAATCCTTTTCCGGTTAAACTTTATGAAAACTCCGTTAAAAACATGTCAAACAGAACAAGTAAGCTCATAATATAACATATATATATATAAATGAACACATTTACCCGTCTTTCCTCCCCGAGGTCCTCTAGGAACCAGGCGAGAGTACTTAAGCACATAGTAAAAAGGATACGGTGAGCTTTCGCTCTCGAGATCAATCGATGAGCATTTGCTCTCAAGATCATTTTCGATAACAATTGTTGCGGCCGACTTCAATTATCCACTTATCGCTCCCAATTGGGTGTACTCTGGATGTACCCCAAAAACCTACGACCCAACTCTCCGAGGGTAGAATGCCAAACGAGAGAGGGAATTGGACCATGGTAGTCACGGGAGCACCAGCAAGCCCTATGCCGCCCGGCTTTCATGAAACGCTACCACGCCAAAATGAAAGGTTGCAACCTTGTATACAATGACATTTATGTCAATTAACATTTCACATTAGGAGGTCAACAAAGTAGGTTGCTCCGAGAAAGTATATGATCACATTTTGACATATTGACATATAAGGCATTGTAAGAATATATAATCATTTCATATATCCATTTGAAAGCAATTAAACTTTCATAGGCAGCCAAGTAATCATGTTCAAATAGACCATTGAATATCTTTTAACAATTCACATTAGGAGGACAACAAAGTAGGTTGCCTCCGAGCAATTTCAAGATCACATATTGCCAAGTAAACGAACGAGGCATGCTTGACATGACTTTTCACTTTGTAGAACACATAGAGTCATATGAATATTAAACGGGCAGCCAAGCAAGATTATACAAGTATTAAGATTATACAAGCATGCAACGACGCCTACAAGAGACCGGGTACAAAAATAACGCACTTATCAATCATGCAATCATCGGGAATCATATTAGAGCCATAAGGAAAAATCCGGGAAGCCTATTAACCATACAATTAAACACATTTAAACATAAGGTCATCCCTTAGCAAATAGTCATGAGTGCTAGGGCCTCAATTCCGTGCTTGCACATGCGATTAAGCAAACCATTCATCAATTAGGGATCCCAAGTCATACATCAATCAAATTAAGCAACCTCAACCAGCCACAACAGTCCACACAACATCTACGTGCCACAATTCCAAGCATTCAATACCACAAGCAAGGTCTCAACATGATTCTAAGCATATCACTAAACAAAAACCCCACTGCAATGGTCTGTTTTCCCACATTCATTTAGACAATCAAACAATCTCAAATTTCAGTGAAAAAAATATCAAATTAAAGCTTAATTCGTGATTTAAATCCAGAAGCAAACCTCGTATAATTTGGAGTTCGGATTCAAGCGTTATAGCCAAAACCATGAGACTACGCAACACTGTCCAGTTTTGTACACATTTCAATACTTGCCATTTTTTAGGGTCTTAGAGTCAAATTTAGCCTTAGTCTATTTCTGAAAAAAAAATGTCCAGAACTGAAAAATATAGCAACCTACCAAATTTCATGCAATTTAACCAACATTTACTAGGTCAAAAATGCTTCGTTCTACATAGTCAGTAATCTGCCAAAAATCTATTTCATTTTTCCAATTCTTCCAGATTTAGACACCTCACGATGTTTGATCATTTTGGAGGCCTTAGAGTCAGAATTGGCCTTGGCCTATTTCTATGAAAAATGCTCAAAACTGGAACAACTAGTGACCTACCAATTTTCATTCATTTTTTATATCATTTGCTATGCTAGAACTATTTCGTTCCACAAGGTCAGAAGGCTGCCAGAACCTATTCCATATTTCCAGATTTAGACACCTTTTGATATTTGGTCATTTTAAGGGTCTTAGAGTCAGAATTGGCCTTGGCCTATTTCCATGAAAAATTCTCAAAACTAGCAAAACTAGTGACTTACCAATATTAACGCATTTTTGACATCATTTACTAGGCCAAATGTACTTCGCACTACCGAGTCAGAAATCTACCAACTACGCGATTTTTACTTATCTTCAAGTTCTGGCCAAAAATCTAGCCATGCATGGTCATATAGGCTCATTTACACACATATACATCAACTACAGAGGTAAATACAGTCATATGAAGGCATGCATGTGATTTTTGAAAGCTTTTAAAAGAGTTTAACCCTCACCTTAGCAAGTTAACAGATGAAGATGCACAATTTTCTTGAAGATGCACCAATGGAGCTTCTTTCTTGCTTCTTGCTTGCTTGGGCTGCTATGGCCGAACTTGGGAGAGATCTTGAGAGCATGCTTGAGGTCTTGGAAGGTCAAGAGGTAGCCATGGTCGAAATGGAGAGAGAATGAGAGCTTGAGAGGGTTTTTGAGAGGAAAAATGAAGTTTTAAGTGTGTGTGTGTGTGTGTGCTCGGTTTTGCAGAATTTTCGTGTGTCAAATGCCTTCTAAAGTTGCTGAATATTGTGCCTAGGAAATGTAGTGTGTAAGGAATAAGTGCATGAGCATGTTGGAGGCTTAGGAGTTAGCAAAAAGGGCATAGAACTTAGGAAAAGTTATGACATGGTGTAAGAGAATGTTGGGTAGAATAGAATATTTTATAGTTAGTGGTGTGAAACCCCACTTTTCCTGCTTATCTCGTTTTACGTGCTTTACCTCGTTTTGCGTGCATATAACCTGTTTATGTGCTATAGGACCTAGAAAGTTATAATTTTGATTTCAATACTTCTAATATGTGCTAAATGTGCATTCATGAAATTTTTATCAAAAACGGAGTCAGAAATTTTATCGTCGAATTTCAGTGAATAGTGTTTTCGAAACACGTCCGCTATAATTTTGAAACTGGTCTTTTTAACCCTTCTAGACCTAGTCCACGGACTTTAATAGACCTGTGTTTGATGAAAACGGTTTTAAAATCGGCTTAAGAATTTATTAGGTTTTTTACACCGACTTTTGCGAAAATCGAGTTTTAAGCCGACTCGGGTGGAATTCTTTGAATGTAAAACTTCTTGTCACCTAAAAATAACTCACTTGAGATATCTTGGGGGTTGCATAATTATTTTTAACTTGGTGAGCACTAAAATGCAATTAAAGTCATTAAAAACACAAAAATACCTATTAAAATAACTTTGACTTTAATTAATTAATTGACCATTTAAGCTAATGTCCTCAACACACACTCACACAACACAAAAACACCATCACACACACACACATTGCCGAGAGAAAAGAGGGAGAAAAGAGAAGAGAAAAACTCAAGCTTTCAATCCAATTTTTCAAAGAAAAACCTAGTTTTTGTCCGTGAAACTTCGCACCGACTTGGATTCTGCTTGTTGGGCACGCATAGCACGCATTCCTAGGCTTATATCGCATCTAAGGTGAGAGAAAAATTCTAGATCTCAAAATGTCATTTTTATGTTTTTGCGTATAAATGAAGATTGAACCGTTAGAATTGTAATCTGATGTTAGATTATTGCTCCTTGCATGCTAGGGATCATTATATACTAATACTACGAGTTTCTGTCGGATATAGCATAATTTTTATTTTCCGGGTATTTAATTTTGATTAAAATGTTCAAAGTTGATTTAATTGAGTTGCGTTGCTCGAAATCGATTGCCGTCGATTTCTAAATACTTGATAATTACGTGTTAGCGCTGTTGTAATGCCGAATTTTCGATTACATTGTTTGTGTGAAAATCCGGAAAATCCAGCCATGACATCTTAGGGTTTTAGGGTTATCGGGCATGATTTAGAGGTGTTATGGTGGATTTCCGAGAGGGCTAATGTAGTAGGTTGAATGGGTGAGTGATAGGAACTGATTTGGCAATGTTTGGATTAGTAGATTGTAAGTTATGAATTTTAGAAGTTTAGGTTGTCATTCTTTAATTTCTTGAACGATGCCTTAGATGGTTGGGTAGTGTTCGAGTGATGAATGGTGAGTTGTTGTTAAGTAATTTAGAGTTTAATTATGTATATTATGCATGTCCGGTTAGATGGCCTACTTTGTCATCTAACTACGTTGTTTGATGTTTAATTTAATATTGATGTTATTGATTGATTATTATTGAATGCGGGAATCGGGCACTCTTGTTGCTGATCTCCCAATTGATTGATTGATTTATGCTTGCATGATGATTGATGAATATGGAGCCTTGGTATGTGTGTGCCACCTCTCGGGCAGCATCGGGCTGTCGGGTTGATAACGGCATGACTGCCATAGGCTACCCCCAGCTCGCATGACGGAGGTGTCATGGAGGGAGGGGCTAGTGAGGTACCTCGGGTGCGTGAGTAATGGGGAGTTATAAGAAGAACGGTTGAGATCGTGATGGCGTTTGGAGCTACACCAAATAGAGTATCCTTATTGATTGGTTATATAGTTATGTGATGACAGCTTTATTTATGTTGTTATTGTTGTTGTGTGTTTACTTGCTCAAAGGCCTAAATCCAAGGAGCGTAGTGAATACTGTCGAGATCTATCGGATCCTCACTGGGCTTATGTATATAAGCTCACTCTCTATTAATGCATGTTTCAGGTGTACTTTCACAAGATTTCGGGTACGTGCCTCCTGAAGAGGAGAATGTGAAAAACGTGCCTTTCGTGGATGAGTCATATGTCCCTGAGTCTTATCCATGATTCCATGTTGTTAAATGTCATGTATATTAGCTTAATGGACTTTTATATGCTTTACGGTTCTTAGTGTAATAGTTGGTGAAAAGATGATGATCCAAACGATGTTAATTTAGTGACTTTCTTTTGTCTATGGTTAAAGTGTAATTGTGTCTCAACTTACTTTTGAAATGTATGATAAAGTTGAGGTATTGTATGTCATGTTGGAACGGAGGCGTATAACGAAGATGTTTTATTGTATAATATGGTTGTGTTGTATGTTGTTGTTTGTATTGAGGAATTACTGGATGTATGATGTTTATATGAGGTTGGTTTAGAACCTCGGAAATCTGTTTACTGTCGTTATGCCGCCGAAATTCCGTTGCGTCCTGACTGATCGTAGGTGGGGTCGAGTTGGGGCGTGACAAGTGGGATTTGTAGAGAATTTGAATTAGGAATATAATATTGGTTAGTAGATTGTGTAAGATTATTTTAGTATCTTGTGCTTTGTGCAGGAATCTTTATTGATTAGCGTGCAAGCACGCACTTCAAGGTAAATGCACAGATTTTTATGTAAATGCACGCAATTCTGGGTAAGTGCATGCAAACCAATGCAAGGTATGTAATTCAATGCAATGCACGTAAATCAAGGTATGGCGCTTAAACCTAGGTTAGGGCACGCAGTTCAAGGTTATGGCATATGAAATGAGAAAATGCAAACAAATCGAGGTCTCGCACATAATTGAAGGTCAGGGCACGTAGATCTAGGTATGCACGTATATCAAGGATTAGGGCACACAATTCTAGATCAAGGCACGTATGACGAGGCATGCATGAAAACCAAAACAAGGCACGGAATCCAAGGTTAGTCACATAATTCTGGGTCCAAGGTATGCAAATCAAGGTAAGACACATTATTCGGGGTCGGGCCTCACATCCTCCCCTTCTTAAAAGAATTTCATCCCGAAATTCATTATTACTTGTTGAGGTCATTTAGACGGATTTCGACCATTGTTATTTTCCAACTCCGGGTCGTCCTTTGTTCTGTGATCTCTCTTACCACAACAAATTCACTTCCTAGCTTTCTCCAATCATTTAATTTAGTGTGACCCCTACATTTATAGTTCGTTCCTTTGAATGACTCTATTCTTTCCATTTGATCTTAAGGTCAAGTTCATTAACTAAGGTTAGAATCTCCAAACATAGTAATCAAGGCTGCATTGATATTCTAACAATACAACTATAGCTTCAAAATCATGACTTATGTCGTGTCAATCTTGAATTCATACCTCGAAAGGAATTTCAAAATAATTCCATGATCGTATGGTGACATACGTTAATTTCAAGATAATAGGTCTATATCCGTTTTACATATCCTATCTACTAGCTTCAAAACTATTATCACATAGGTCATACACATATTATGAATTATTTCCACAATACGATCCTATTTTTAGGAAGAACTCACCAAACAAACTAATCCATCTCAAGTCGTCATCTATCGATAGTATCATAGTCCCTATCTCGTAGGTACAATAGATTAGCAAATCTTCTAATGACAAGTCTCTCAGTTACAAGCTCCTATTCACTAACATCCTTTCCTAGCTTCGTTAACCTTCACACTTGTAATCAAGAAGAAAGACCGCTGAGATTCATTAAACTCAAACTCTAAGGTTTATTAGGTACCACCAACAAATTGCCATTGAAATTGCATGGGTAAACTAATCATGTTGCATTAGTTCAACTCTTACAAGTAAATTTCATCAGCTTGTGATCCACAATCTATTTCATTATTCAAATCTCTACTTTCAAGTCTCGAGGCTTCAGAATTTGTTTTAATCTTATCCAAAACTCCTAAGACGAATAGTTTCAACCTCAAATAAATTCCACTCATCTCAATCCAAGGTTACGTCATACTTAAGAAGACAATGGTCCTACTTACTTAGCAACCTAGTCATTCCTTCGGACACTTAATGCCCGCCAATATATCTTCAACATTAATGTTACTAAGCTGGGTTCGTCGCCATGTAAGTGATATCAATGCTCTACTAGGTTACCGGCCATATAACAACAATCCTAGGACTATAAATGAGTACCGAATTGATCGAGCTCATAAGATACTTACACGAGATAACTTCAAGGTTGTATCAACATAAGAATTATGACCACGAGGCATCCTTCAACAATACCTAATAGAACTTCAAAAGTAATCAACCACTCATTTAACTATCACTACAAGATTCACCCATCTATTCAACGACCACAATTCGAAGTCTACCAATCGCTAGTTTCTAGACGTGAAACGGTGCACATAGATACGGCTAACAGTAGTCTCTTGGGTCATCATGACTCTAGTTCATCTCTATCTTAACTATATGAAATCTTATTCTCTTCATTTACATGTTCAACTAGCTAAGAGCATCAAGTCTCATTGACCTTAGGTCCTAGGGTTCGCCATGAATCATCAGGCATACTCACTATTAGCTATTTAGGATTACTAATCATACCCTAACGACTCCACTTTGCAACCAGATGCTTAATATCATTTCTATGGTTTATATACCAAGTCCATCGGTATTACTTAGGGATATATGCTTCCTAACATCCTCTAGGGTATCCAAACAACAAGTGCATAGATTGACTTACTTGCATAATTACAACTAAATCCGAGAGGCACCAAATTAATACCATGATTCTAAATATTACCGATATCCAACTTAGGACCTTAAGCAACGTTATTCATCTAATGCATAATTCAATTCCTTACACTTCTACTCGACCTAACATTTTAGGTGTAGTTTTCCAAACACGAGTTCTAGCTACGTGAATTCCTCGATTCTAACATCCCTATATCTTGTTATACTAAAGAATCATCAATCTAGTTAAACTCAATCTCCAAGGTTACCTACATGTCTTGAGGTTATCCATTGTTAAGTTACTTAAATACCTATCCATGACTTAATAATCTAACCCCTAAAAGTAACTATCGTCAACTTTCACGAATTCATCTCTTAATTTCTAGGTCACGATCTTACCATTTAGTGAACTTGAAACTCGCTAGTATACACCATATCAGATTCATCAATGCTTCATTCCAATCAAGTAAGGATTCAATCGTACGAGTATATTGCTAACTTCTTAGATAGCCTATCAAGCCAATTTTAAGGTGTGAGAAATGGATTCAAAGCAACCTCAAAGTCAACTTCTTCTATAAGCATATAAATATATATATTACTCCACCTGTCCAATAGTATACTCTTATGTCTTAAGGAAAGTTGTATGTCCTTAACACTTATTCTTGAACCACAATTAGAAGAACGGTTTAACAGAATCAAGAACTTTATGGCTATAAAATTGATAACTTAATCATAGGTATGGGTATTCCAAAGATAAGGGGATAACTTTACCTCAACATTTATACCTATGCTACGCATTTTATATATGCATATCCAATAATACATACGATCCATCGAGTACCTATAAAGATGCGAGAAATCTCTAACCGAGCCTTTTTGTCCGTCCTGCACAAATTCACTTCCCTGAAAGTCCTAATCCTAACTATCTATGTGTATAAACAGTCATTCACGGTTATATAACATGCACATGTATCAAGGAAGGAGTATAAAAGCATGCATGTATTATTCAGGGCACTAACGTGTCGGTGTGCATGACACATAATACATATGGTTCACAAAGGCACATAATATTCAATGCTCAAGACAATTAAAGCACATTAGCACACATTAACACATATAAACAAGACATCACAATTACCTTAAGGCTTCTACCCATGGTCCGAGAGTTGAACCCGACTAATGCCTAGTTAGCAAACTAAGCTCTAATACCATTCTAACATAGGGTGTCATGCCCTTACCCAACCTATAGAGACTAGACTAGGGTATGACCTAATTCCTTTACGCCAATTCACATACTTAACCGTTTGTTGTGATTTAACACTTAACATTAGCCTAGAACTTCAAAAGATTTTCCAGAAATTCGGCAGCATAACGACTGTTTTTAAGACCTTTGGTTTAACCTAATTTCCTAAACGCCTCAATTATTCCAATCATTAACCCAATTCCATTAACGACTCATATTTTGTCATCAACCGATATGCCTACTAGTCTATCTTGAAAGTCTCGTTTGGTTAATAAGCCTAGCATGATAACTATGTCTCGTTTATTTGTCAATTTTGCATTATGCAAGTACCTATTATCCTTTAGTTTACAAATGAACACCTAAGAGAAATTAGATAAAATTAACTTAGTTGATTTTTCACCTAGTGGTTTAATTGCCTACGATAGCTACTATTCAAGATAATGAAAGTAAACAACCAAATAAAGAATTCATCCGGTTGTAGATAGTACAATCCCAAAATTAGACCCAAATTACAACGAGGTCATTTACAGCAACAAAATAAGTATTCTTCAAATCAAGCATAACATTCACAAAACAGCGACAGTCAGGCAAGGCATGTAATCATTCTAGTGAATCATCGACGGGCACATTTTCCTCGGGTATCTGTTCCAGATGTTCTTCGCCTATGATGATAAAAGAGGGTGAGTCCTTATGAACTCAGTGAGGGGGAACGAAAAATAACATTTTGAAATCCTTTTCCGGTTAAACTTTATGAAAACTCCTTTGAAAACATGTCAAACAGAACAAATAAGCTCATAATAAAACATATATATATAAATGAACACATTTACCTGTCTTTCCTCCCCGAGGTCCTCTAGGAACCAAGCGAGAGTACTTAAGCACATAGTAAAAGGATACGGTGAGCTTTCGCTCTCGAGATCAATCGGTGAGCATTTGCTCTCAAGATCATTTTCGATAACAATTGTTGTGGCCGACTTCAATTATCCACTTATCGCTCCCAATTGGGTATACTGCGAATGTACCCCGAAAACCTACGACCCAACTTTCCGAGGGTGGAATGCCAAGCGAGAGAAGGAATTGGACCATAGTAATCACGGGAGCACGGGCAAACCCTATGCCGCCCAGCGTTCGTGAAACGCTACCATGCCATAATGAAAGGTTGCAACCTTGTATGCAATGCCCATTTATGCCATTTAACATTTCACATTAGGAGGTCAACAAAGTAGGTTGCCTCTGAGCAAGTATATAATCACATTTTGATATATTGGCATATAAGGCATTGTAAGAACATATAATCATTTCATATATCCATTTGAAAGCAATTAAACTTTCACGGTAGGCAAGTAATCATGTTCAAATAAACCATTGAATATCTTTTAACAATTCACATTAGGAGGACAACAAAGTAGGTTGCCTCCGAGCAATTTCAAGATCACATATTGCCAAGTAAACGAACGAGGCATGCTTGACATGAAATTTCACTTTGTAGAACACATAGAGTCATATGAACATTAAACGGGTAGCCAAGCAAGACATATAAATCAAGTCATATAACTCATTTCGGGGTTCACGTATCAAGTATTAAGATTATACAAGTATGCAACGATGCCTACAAGAGACCGGGTACAAAAATAACGCACTTATCAATCATGCAATCATCGGGAATCATATTAGAGCCATAAGGACAAATCCGGACAGCCTATTAACTACGCAATTAAACACATTTAAACATAAGGTCATCCCTTAGCAACTAGTCATGAGTGATAGGGTCTCAATTCCGTGCTTGCACATGCGATTAAGCAAACCATTCATCAATTAGTGATTCCAAGTCATACATCAATCAAATTAAGCAACCTCAACCAGCCACAACTGTCCACACAACATCTACATGCCACAATTCCAAGCATTCAATACCACAAGCAAGGTCTCAATATGATTCTAAGCATATCACTAAACAAAAACCCCACTGCAATGGTCTGTTTTCCCACATTAATTTAGACAACCAAAAAATCTCCAACTTCAGTGAAAAAAATATCAAATTAAAGCTTAATGAGTGATTTAAATCCAGAAACAAACCTCGCATCATTTGGAGTTCGGATTCAAGAGTTATAGCCAAAACCGTGAGACTACGCAAAACTGTCCAGATTTGTATACATTTCAATACTTGCCATTTTTTAGGGTTTAGGGTCAGATTTAGCCTTAGTCTATTTCTGACACAAATGTCCAGAACTGAACATTAAAGAAACCTACCAAATTTTATGCAATTTCACCAACATTTACTGGGTAAAAAATGCTTCGTTCTACATAGTCAGTAATCTTCCATAAATCTATTTCATTTTTCCAATTCTTCCAGATTTAGACACCTCACGATGTTGGACCATTTTGGAGGCCTTAGAGTCAGAATTGGCCTTGGCCTATTTCTACGAAAAATTCCCAAAACTGGAACAACTAGTGACCTACCAATTTTCATGCATTTTTGACATCATTTGCTATGCTAGAACTGTTTTGTTCCACAAGGTCAGAAGGCTGCCAGAACCTATTCCATATTTCCAGATTTAGACACCTTTTAATATTTGGTCATTTTAAGGGTCTTAGAGTTAGAATTGGCCTTGGCCTATTTCTACGAAAAATTCTCAAAACTGGAAAAATTAGTGACTGACCAATTTAACACATTTTTGACATCATTTACTAGGCCAAATGTACTTCGTACTACTGAGTCAGAAATCTGCCAACTACGCGATTTTTACTTATCTTCAAGTTCTAGCCAAAAATCTAGCCATGCATGGTCATATAAGCTCATTTACACACATATGCATCAACTACAGAGGTAAATATAGTCATATGAAGGCATGCATGTGATTTTTGAAAGCTTTTAAAAGAGTTTAACCCTCACCTTAGCAAGTTAATAGATGAAGATGCACAATGTTCTTGAAGATGCACCAATGGAGCTTCTTTCTTGCTTCTTGCTTGCTTGGGATGCTATGTCCGAGCTTGGGAGAGATCTTGAGAGCATGCTTGAGGTCTTGGAAGGTCAAGAGGTAGCCATGGTCGAAATGGAGAGAGAATGAGAGCTTGAGAGGGTTTTTGAGAGGAAAAATGAAGTTTTAGTGTGTGTGTGTGTGCTCGGTTTTGCAGAATTTTTGTGTGTCAAATGCCTTCTAAAGTTGCTGAATATTGTGCTTAGGAAATGTAGTGTGTAAGGAATAAGTGCATGAGCATGTTGGAGGCTTAGGAGTTAGCAAAAAGGGCATAGAACTTAGGAAAAGTTATGACATGCTGTAAGAGAATGTTGGGTAGAATAGAATATTTTATAGTTAGTGGGATTTGTAGAGAATTTGAATTAGGAATATAATATTGGTTAGTGGATTGTGTAAGATTATTTTAGTGTCTTGTGCTTTATGAAGGAATCTTTATTGATTAGCGTGCAGACACGCACTTCAAGATAAATGCACAGATTTTTATGTAAATGCGCGCAATTCTGGGTAAGTGCATGCAAACCAATGCAAGGTACGTAATTCAATGCAATACACGTAAATCAAGGTATGGCACTTAGACCTAGGTTAGGGCACGTAGTTCAAGGTTATGGCATATGAAACAAGATAACACACACAAATCGAGGTCTCACACGTAATTCAAGGTCAGGGCACGTATATCTACGTATGCACGTACATCGAGGATTAGGGCACACAATTCTAGGTCAAGGCACGTATGATGAAGCATGCACAAAAACCAAGACAAGGCACGCAATCCAAGATCAGTCATATAATTTTGGGTCCAAGGTACGCAAATCGAGGTCAGACACATTATTCGGGGTCGGGCCTCACAAAAAGCCCGGAAGGGAAAAAGCATTAGAAAAAAGTGAGCGAAGCGAAGGAGAAAGAATATTTTTTAAATTGGAAAGCAACTCCCCCTTGGGGAACTTAACTACCTCAATCCTCATCTCATTCACTCATAGAAGGCCTTGCCTAGCTCTACTTTCTTTCTTATACCAGGAACCCTAGCTTAAATCCTAAGGCCGAGGTACGTAGTGAGGTCTTTTGCTGGGCAATAAGGAATGGTCAATTTTTTAGTCTTAATCCAACGACAGGCCTTACTCCGAACGATATTTGAAGTATGGTTCGCTTAGCCAATTTAACGGGATCTTATTTGACAACTTCACCCATGGCTTCTAGTAGGCTTGAAGAAAAGGGTCTGTGTGACAACCCGATCCCTCTCGAGACCGGGAGTTCTAACAATCAATCTATTCACAACCCAAATCCAAACCCGGCAAGATTTTAGGGAAAGACGGACAGAGTCTCCCCTGTTTCTAGGCAAATTGCAAAACCTGTAATAGCATATAAATGGACCAACACCGTGTCCAACCATTCAACCACCTCAAGGCCATCCGAGCCTCGGTTCACAACAAGCAATTCACAAGTAAATATAAATTCAAGCTTAGCAATTAAACTACACCAACCTATTGCATAAAGTAGACTATCATGACTTTCTATCTTTTTCCCTTTTTGTCATTACAAATATATATTGAAGTTAAGCTATATCAACTAAATACATAATCTAATGAACTTAAATTACATCCCCTTTAACATTAAATACATATAATACATAAAAGCATACAACTTTACAACTTTGACAACTCAAGTCACATAGGCACGCAGGACAACCCTTCAAGCACGGACTTTCACGAAATCACGAACTTTCCAGCTAACATGGCATTTCCTGAAATGTGGTGGTGAGGAGTGAGTATACACAACACGTATACTCAGTGAGGGCGAGACAGATATCGAGATGGAGAGAAAGAAGATCGTGCAATGCAAATAGGTACAGTTAAGCAATACAATCAATAAAAGGCATTCAATATATATAACAATACAATAAACAATTAAGAAAAGCATTAACACAACCAATCAAAGCTATACCACACTTTGAAGGCTATGGATCACTCGAGCGAGTAATGTACCGATCACGATTCCGATGACATTAACGATGACGCGCCGGCCTAAACCACCTTATAACACCAGTTTGGAATACCCCAGGAATAACCATCAATTCTACGACCCAAATCTCCTTGGGAGGCAACCCAAGCGAGAAAGGGAATAGCAGCGGAGCTAGAGCAACCAACACTGGCAACCCGAGGCTACCCAGAGAGGCCCATCACTCACGCGCGAGACACTATGCAATGCAAGACTCGATACAAGGCGATGAGCAAGCGATATCAAGCATTCTCAACAATTGATAAACATTTCAATCAATAATCAACTCTAACAAGCGTAATAAGCATTAACAAGCATTTACAATCAAACAAGTGACAAAAACAACGCCAACTAACATTATCAAGCATTAGCAAGTATTCTATAGGCATTATAAGCATTCTATAGGCAACATAAGCATTCTATAATCAATATAAACATACTATAAGCAATATTCTATGAAAACACACAAAATCACAAAAATGACCCCAACTTCAAAACACTACTACTTTCAAACGAGCCACGAGCTTTGGAAACCGACTTCACCAGTCCTCCTAGGTCACCATAAGGCACGTCTAAAGACCCCGAAATCCTACTTTACCCTAGAATTCACGCAAAGTCCCGATTTCCCTCTTTGCTCGTTTGAACTACAACTATATCAACCAAACACCCAACCAACGCCATAATCGCACCAAAAGTGCTTCCATGGCCTCCCGAAACAATGCCAACACGCAATACGAGAAAACGCTAAACTCGACCTAAACGACCCCGACTTTCACCAAGCCGTTTTTCTCCGTTTTTCTATTACACATTCCAATTAAACCACACATTTAGGCATTCTAGCATATCTAGCACATTTCTACATCAACGGACAGCATAACAGCGCAACTTTATCGTTTCAAGGGTTTACTATTCACTAATTACTATTCATTAGTCAATTTAAATTGCAATTTCGATTTTCAACCGCAGAAAATGCTAAAAAGCTATAAATACATGTTCTACAATCAACAAGGAACATTCTTTAAGCAACAAAACGATTAAAACAACAATCTACGCATAAGTTCTAAAAATTAAAGTTTAGATATACATTTTTCAAATGCGCAAATAACGATGAAACCCTCACCTTAGACGCTCCTAGACGCTAGGAAAACCTCGTAGAGTGCCTCGGAAACTACCCCGTGCAAGCTCACGCAAAGATTTGGTGATTTGTAGTTGAAGTTTTCTTTTTTTTTTTTCTCCTTCTTTTCCTCATGTTTTCAAGTCTTTCTTCTCTGTTTTTTCGTGTGCAATTCTGCTTATTTAGGAAAAAAAATGACAAGTCAAAGGTCAAAGATTCGGTCAACCCGCTAAACCAAAACAGCTATGCGCGACCTTACGAAAACGGCCATAACTTCTTCTAGAAAACTCCAATTCACGAACGGTTTGAAGCCTCAGAAACTAGACTCATAGAGCTTTCCAACCATATATAATTTGCTACCTAACTCTTCCCCAATTGGTTCAGATTTAATTCCAAAGTTGACCCAAAATTTGACTAACTTAACATTGCATTTTTTTATTTCTAATCCCAAGTTTGCCCTTTATTAAACATTTCAAAAATTTTCACATTGTCCTAGTTGGTCAATGTAGATGAAAAGTCAACTAGTTTGGTCAAAGAATGTGAAAGGTCAATAAAATGCAATTTAAATGAACTTTAAATGCTATTGAATACATGCCAGGTTCGGGGTATCACATCCTTCCCCCCTTAAAACAATTGCGTCCTCGCAATTCTTCTTCCAATAGAACTCAGCATCATCTGAAATCCAATTATGACTAATCTTCATCGGTTGAAGAATCCCGTTGACACGAATACCGAAGAAGAATAAAATTCCAACCAAAAGCGCCGAGATAATACCAATAAAGACCTAAGCAAAGGTACTGTAGATAAAATCACATCACATATTAATGATAAGAAGAATACCGAATGAATACCCCATACACGAATCTCGAGTAGAAGTTCAACTATTACTGGCTGAGAATTCCCAAACAAGAAGCCAAATAAAGGCTCAAACAAAGGTTCCATCCAGAGGTCCAAATAAATACCCCACTGGTCATGAATTTCATAGAAGAATACCCAGTTAAGAGTGCTGAAGAAAATACTAAGAACCCAATCAAATATATTTCAAAGTTCTAAAGAAGCCATCCAAATAATAACCCCATGGGACACCCAATTAGATTCCGAGTTTTGCTATCAAATGCTGAGAGGAATGTCAAAGGAAATAGCAGATAAAATATAATGTGCCCAATAAAACAACCAAGTTGAATAACAAACATAGTTTCCCACCAAAGCCAAACTCTGAGGCCTCTTCACTATTTGCCAAGTGAAAACTTCATGCAACCTTGCCAATAAGGAAAATACCAATAGAACGCCCAATAAGAATTTCAAAGAATACCCTAAGTAGTATTATACAATAAGTCTGATAGGAACTCCAAATACCAAACCTACTGAGGAACACTGAAGAAGATATCCGAAACAATGCTCCAATAAGAAAGTAGCCAAGTTTGCTTAATAAGTAAATATTAAATAATTGGCCACTGAGAATTCCAGAAAATACCATTGAAGAATTTTCAATCAGGGATGCCAGTATCACACCAATAAAGACCGAGACACATATACCATAGATATTACTGTGCAGTAAGGCCGATTAAAATCCCAATAGCCAAATCCACCGAGAAATGCCAACAAAAGTCTCCAAAGAATACCCATTAAGAAAACCAAAGAATGCTCCAAAGAATAACCAAATAAAACCCCAAGAGAAAGCTACCCTTTCACAATTGTTAAGCACAGAGGAGGACCATAGAGATTTGCCAATAACCGAGCTCCAAAAGCAAACACCAATTCCCAAATAAAGGCTAGTCAAATGCCATTCATTTCCTGTCAATCCATACACCTTGAAAAGCTAGCGGTGAACCACTTTTTTCAGGGGAGGAAGAGGACTTACTTACCATTTCCATAGGACATGTATGAATGCCAATATATCACAGTTATACACATGCCTTAAACTATTATGCAAGCAAGTTTGTAAAACAGTTTATTCAACAAAGTCACTCAAGCACGGCAATCAAGTCAAGCACAACATAATCAATTCAAACCACGGCATAGCTAATTCAAGACATTCTATACACACATTACAAGTAATACTTCAAGCAACTAACAATTCACGAGGTCGATTCGATTCACGAGGTCAATTCAATAAGTCAATTCGATAGACAACTAGACATTTCACCTTTCTTGAGAAACATTTAACACATAACACATAACTATATCACATAAGTGCTTACATTCAAGTCAAGACACACAATCTCACATACAAGCATACACTTTCAAGACACACTTATCAAGCACACATTCAAGGACCACTACCCACCAGGCCGAGGACCCTGTCCCGGCTTATGAGCTAGACAAGCTCTGATACCACCTGTGACACCCCGATCCCTCTCGAGACCGGGAGTTCTAACAATCAATCTATTCACAACCCAAATCCAAACCCGGCAAGATTTTAGGGAAAGACGGACAGAGTCTCCCCTGTTTCTAGGCAAATTGCAAAACCTGTAATAGCATATAAATGGACCAACACCGTGTCCAACCATTCAACCACCTCAAGGCCATCCGAGCCTCGGTTCACAACAAGCAATTCACAAGTAAATATAAATTCAAGCTTAGCAATTAAACTACACCAACCTATTGCATAAAGTAGACTATCATGACTTTCTATCTTTTTCCCTTTTTGTCATTACAAATATATATTGAAGTTAAGCTATATCAACTAAATACATAATCTAATGAACTTAAATTACATCCCCTTTAACATTAAATACATATAATACATAAAAGCATACAACTTTACAACTTTGACAACTCAAGTCACATAGGCACGCAGGACAACCCTTCAAGCACGGACTTTCACGAAATCACGAACTTTCCAGCTAACATGGCATTTCCTGAAATGTGGTGGTGAGGAGTGAGTATACACAACACGTATACTCAGTGAGGGCGAGACAGATATCGAGATGGAGAGAAAGAAGATCGTGCAATGCAAATAGGTACAGTTAAGCAATACAATCAATAAAAGGCATTCAAGATATATAACAATACAATAAACAATTAAGAAAAGCATTAACACAACCAATCAAAGCTATACCATACTTTGAAGGCTATGGATCACTCAAGCGAGTAATGTACCGATCACGATTCCGATGACATTAACGATGACGCGCTGGCCCAAACCGCATTATAACACCAGTTTGGAATACCCCGGGAGTAACCATCAATTCTACGACCCAAATCTCCTTGGGAGGCAATCCAAGCGAGAAAGGGAATAGCAGCGGAGCTAGAGCAACCAACACTGGCAACCCGAGGCTACCCAGAGAGGCCCATCACTCACGCGCGAGACACTATGCAATGCAAGACTCGATACAAGGCGATGAGCAAGCGATATCAAGCATTCTCAACAATTGATAAACATTTCAATCAATAATCAACTCTAACAAGCGTAATAAGCATTAACAAGCATTTACAATCAAACAAGTGACAAAAACAACGCCAACTAACATTATCAAGCATTAGCAAGTATTCTATAGGCATTATAAGCATTCTATAGGCAACATAAGCATTCTATAATCAATATAAACATACTATAAGCAATATTCTATGAAAACACACAAAATCACAAAAATGACCCCAACTTCAAAACACTACTACTTTCAAACGAGCCACGAGCTTTGGAAACCGACTTCACCAGTCCTCCTAGGTCACCATAAGGCACGTCTAAAGACCCCGAAACCCTACTTTACCCTAGAATTCACGCAAAGTCCCGATTTCCCTCTTTGCTCGTTTGAACTACAACTATATCAACCAAACACCCAACCAACGCCATAATCGCACCAAAAGTGCTTCCATGGCCTCCCGAAACAATGCCAACACGCAATACGAGAAAACGCTAAACTCGACCTAAACGACCCCGACTTTCACCAAGCCGTTTTTCTCCGTTTTTCTATTACACATTCCATTTAAACCACACATTTAGGCATTCTAGCATATCTAGCACATTTCTACATCAACGGACAGCATAACAGCGCAACTTTATCGTTTCAAGGGTTTACTATTCACTAATTACTATTCATTAGTCAATTTAAATTGCAATTTCGATTTTCAACCGCAGAAAATGCTAAAAAGCTATAAATACATGTTCTACAATCAACAAGGAACATTCTTTAAGCAACAAAACGATTAAAACAACAATCTACGCATAAGTTCTAAAAATTAAAGTTTAGATATACATTTTTCAAATGCGCAAATAACGATGAAACCCTCACCTTAGACGCTCCTAGACGCTAGGAAAACCTCGTAGAGTGCCTCGGAAACCACCCCGTGCAAGCTCACGCAAAGATTTGGTGATTTGTAGTTGAAGTTTTCTTTTTTTTTTTTCTCCTTCTTTTCCTCATGTTTTCAAGTCTTTCTTCTCTGTTTTTTTCGTGTGCAATTCTGCTTATTTAGGAAAAAAAATGACAAGTCAAAGGTCAAAGATTCGGTCAACCCGCTAAACCAAAACAGCTATGCGCGACCTTACGAAAACGGCCATAACTTCTTCTAGAAAACTCCAATTCACGAACGGTTTGAAGCCTCAGAAACTAGACTCATAGAGCTTTCCAACCATATATAATTTGCTACCTAACTCTTCCCCAATTGGTTCAGATTTAATTCCAAAGTTGACCCAAAATTTGACTAACTTAACATTGCATTTTTTTATTTCTAATCCCAAGTTTGCCCTTTATTAAACATTTCAAAAATTTTCACATTGTCCTAGTTGGTCAATGTAGATGAAAAGTCAACTAGTTTGGTCAAAGAATGTGAAAGGTCAATAAAATGCAATTTAAATGAACTTTAAATGCTATTGAATACATGCCAGGTTCGGGGTATCACAGTCTGGCTTTTGGATGGCCACTATCTTAGACATTTCACCCCAGCTTCCCAGTCAAGGTCCACAACTTACAGCTTTCGTTGGCCTGCAGGGAGTCCTTTCTTAACTTCAATCAGCTTAGATCCCAAACTCTCCCCATTCATTACCTTAAACGACAATGGGTAAAGATGAGGTGATAATGGGCGAATGATATACATTGTGGTTAGTCATGTATTCTTTATCAATGTCCCACCCTTTCTTTGAACCTTGTCAATGATCAAACCACCGTCGGAGCTCCATCGGGGGTCGGTGAAGCTTTTGCCCGGCGTATACCCCCCGATCCGCTCAACAAAAAATCAAAGGCGGCCTACCTACTTTCCTTTCGGTCTGCTGCCCCTCAACCGCCTTAGGGGTCTTTCTTGTAGTTTGAAAGAGATCTTAGTGCCTTAGATGACCTAGAAGGAGGATTGTTTCTCTCACCCGTAGCAAGGTAGCCCAAGATTATTTTGAGACGAATAAATGCCAAAGAAATGAAGGCCTGAGAGCTTAATCCGCTGTTCGTGGTGGAGTACGCCCTTAGGAGTAGTTAGTAGGGATAAAGGAATGCCTTAAGGCAGCTCGTGACCTAAGGTGGGCGCATTAGACTGAATGAATTAGTCTTAGTTTAGGAATTTCTCGTAGGAAAATAGGAAGAATTTTAAATGAGAAAGCTAGATTCTCTTATTAAATAAAAAAAGCGGACTAGGAGCAGAAGGCAAAAGGGCGTTTCTTTAGTAAGGAAGGAACGCAAGTTAGTGACATCTATCTTAAAGTCTGCTTCGGGTTCTGCTCTCGCTGTTCTCAAAATAGCGAAGTTACCAGAAAGGGAAGCTCTGATTCCTCTTGTTGAATCCATTCTTCACAATGTATCGTATTACTTAAAAGAAAGCAAATACATTAAGTAAGGACACGAGGAAATAGACACCAACTGTTTACTAGCAATCATTGAAAGCAGATGCCAGAATGACTCTTTGAACTTAACGACGTAATAAATAAAAAAACTAACTTCCATCAAGACTGAACAAGATGAGATTTAAAGAAAATCGAACTGTGATAATGTTTGTTTTTAACAAAAAAGCAAAAAGAAGGAAAGAGAACAAATGAAAGTGCGCCCCAAAGAAGCAAGTGACTCAAGGTATGCTATCGCTCTTCTCTCTTGACCTGAGACTACTGGGGAGAGTTCTGTGAGCGAGGAGCGAAGCCTTTCGGTGGCTCGTAAATAAAAAAGAATCAATTAAATCAGCTCCAGAGCTAGGAGTTCTATGTCTAGGTTAAGGGTTGAGGAAAGGCCTTTTAGTTAATCTTAACGGCTACCCTACTTATCCCAGCTCTAAAGGCAGCTACTGAACTGACTTGTCAAGTTGAGTCGACTGTGATTCTTCTTGTTCTGCAGTGAATGGTATCGTTATCGTATTCAGTAGTTTTCCCGGCTCACCGCTAAAGCCCTTACGATTTTTCCTTCTTTGATAGAGATGAGATAATGCATTTGTTGGTATAGAATCTAGAAGCAATCCTTCCCGTTAAGCTACTCTTAACTTAATAAGTCATTTCCTTAGTCAGCAGTTCAGCCCGAGGGCAGGCAACTAAAAAAAGAACTACAGCTTCTATCTCTTATAGGTCACCTTAGACTGATCCTTAGTTCTTCTCACGTGCAACCAAGCCTTAATTCCTTATGAGATGGGATGCTCACTAATCGACTGCATATCTCGAGATGCGAAGAATAGCGTAAACATAAAAAAAGACTACCTTGATCCTATCGAAGCGGATATTCATACGTCTATTGGATTGGGGTATTTGAAGATGACACATGTTTCGGCTTGATTGCTTTCCTAGGTTTCCCTTTGGTTAGAGGGGATAACTCTTATTAGGCTAGTAAGGTAAATGAATTTAGGAAAGAAAGATCTCAAGTCCCATACAAAAGAAAGACTAGGCGATAAAAAATAAAGAAGGCATGTGGGAAAGATCTCAGACTTGGCTCGCTCCAGGAAATTAAAATAACCCCCCTCAGATTTGGCATAAGAAAGGGGGGCTTTAGCGAAAATAAGGGATGCGGATAAAAGTGATTGATCCAAAAGAAGTAAGTAGCCGTGACTTTGGATTCTAGTGGCTATGGCTCAAGAGCGGGATAATAAAAAGTAAGGATTTGATTAGTTTTCTCACATAGTTCAGGTTGAATCTGTTACGCACATTTGGCTCTGGGGTATCCTGTACATAGATAGGATCAAGGCGGATTAAAGAAAGGAATTGATAAAGCATCAGTCAGTTGACATGACATGAAAATCCTTCTCTTAGAAAGGTGTAGTGTAGGTTAGGTGGGTGTTCAGTGAGCTCAAGATAGCTGCCTGACGAGAGGAAAGGACATCGGGTATAGTCTTTCTTTGATCCCGGCTCGCTGGTTACATCAAACTACACCACGTCTGTTGTGAAACCCCACTTTCTTGCTTATCTCGTTTTACGTGCTTTACCTCGTTTTACGTGCATATGATCTGTTTATGTGCTATAGGACCTAGAAAGTTATAATTTTGATTTCAATACTTCTAATACGTGCTAAATGTGCATTCATGAAATTTTCATCAAAAACGGAGTCAGAAATTTTATCGTCGATTTTCAGTGAATAGTGTTTTCGAAACACGTCCGCTATAATTTTGAAACTGGTCTTTTTAACCCTTCTAGACCTAGTCCACGGACTTTAATAGACCTGTGTTTGATGAAAACGGTTTTAAAATCGGCTTAAGAATTTATTAGGGTTTTTACACCGACTTTTGCGAAAATCGAGTTTTAAGCCGACTCGGGTGAAATTATTGGATTGTAAAACTTCTTGTCACCTAAAAATAATCCACTTGAGATATCTTGGGGGTTGCATAATTATTTTTAACTTGGTGAGCACTAAAATGCAATTAAAGTCATTAAAAACACAAAAATACCTATTTAAACTAACTTTGACTTTGCATTTTTTTAATTGACCAAGCTTTAAATTATATACTATCACCTACACACACTCACACAACACAAAACACACTCCACAAACACACACATTGCCGTGAGAAAGAGGGAGAAAAAGAGAAGAGAAAAACTCAAGCTTTCAATCCAATTTTTCAAAGAAAAACCTAGTTTTTGTCCGTGAAACTTCGCACCGACTTGGATTCTGCTTGTTGGGCACGCATAGCACGCATTCCTAGGCTTATATCGCATCTAAGGTGAGAGAAAAATTCTAGATCTCAAAATGTCATTTTTGTGTTTTTGAGTATAAATGATGATTGAACCGTTAGAATTGTAATCTGATGTTAGATTATTGCTCCTTGCATGCTAGGGATCATTATATATTAATACTACGAGTTTCTGTCGGATATAGCATAATTTTATTTTTCTGTGTATTTAATTTTGATTAAAATGTTCAAAGTTGAATTAAATGAGTTGTGTTGATCGAAATCGATTGCCGTCGATTTCTAAATACTTGATAATTACGTGTTAGCGCTGTTGTAATGCCGAATTTTCGATTACATTGTTTGTGTGAAAATCCGGAAAATCCAGCCATGACATCTTAGGTGTTTTGGGTTATGGGGCTTGATTTGGAGGTGTTGTTGTGGATTTCCGAGAGGGCTAATGTAGTAGGTTGAATGGGTGAGTGATAGGAACTGATTTGGCAATGTTTGGATTAGTAGATTGTAAGTTATGAATTTTAGAAGTTTAGGTTGTCATTCTTTAATTTCTTGAACGATGCCTTTAGATGGTTGGGTAGTGTTCGAGTGATGAATGGTGAGTTGTTGATGAGTAATTTAGAGTTTAATTATGTATATTATGCATGTCCGGTTAGATGGCCTACTTTGTCATCTAACTACGTTGTTTGTTGTTTAATTTAATATTGATGTTATATTGATGTTATTGATTGATTATTATTGAATGCGGGAATCGGGCACTCTTGTTGCTGATCTCCCAATTGATTGATTGATTGATGATTGATTGATGATTGATGATTATGGAGTCTTGGTATGTGTGTGCCACCTCTCGGGCAGCGTCGGGCTGTCGGGTTGATAACGGCATGACTGCCATAGGCTACCCCCAGCTCGCATGACGGAGGTGTCATGGAGGGAGGGGCTAGTGAGGTACCTCGGGTGCGTGAGTAATGGGGAGTTATAAGAAGAACGGTTGAGATCGTGATGGCGTTTGGAGCTACACCAAATAGAGTATCCTTATTGATTGGTTATATAGTTATGTGATGATAGCATTATTTATGTTGTTATTGTTGTTGTGTGTTTACTTGCTCAAAGGACTAAATCCAAGGAGCGTAGTGAATACTGTCGAGATCTATCGGATCCTCACTGGGCTTATGTATATAAGCTCACTCTCTATTAATGCATGCTTACAGGTGTTGCAGAGCAAGATTTCGGGTACGTCCCTCCTGAAGAGGAGAATGTGGAAAACGTGCCTTTCGTGGATGAGTCATATGTCCCTGAGTCTTATCCATGATTCTATGTTGTTAAACGTCATGTATATTAGCGTAATGGACTTTTATATGCTTTACGGTTCTTAGTGTAATAGTTGTTGAAAAGATGATGATCTAAATGATGTTAATTTAGTGGCTTTCTTTCGTCTATGGTTAAGTTGTAGTTGTGTCTCAACTTACTTTTGAAATGTATGATAAAGTTGAGGTATTGTATGTCATGTTGGAACGGAGGCGTATAACGAGGATGTTTTATTGTATAATATGGTTGTGTTGTATGTTGTTGTTGTATTGAGGAATTACGGGATGTATGATGTTTTATGAGGTTGGTTTAGAACCTCGGAAATCTGTTTACTGTCGTTATGCCGCCGAAATTCCGTTGCGTCCTGACTGATCGTAGGTGGGGTCGAGTTGGGGCGTGACATCTGTAATGTGCTTACTACTATGGAAAATAACCGATCCTAATTATATTATATATAAGAAGAACCTGGTCCTATAAAGCAAACTGTGTTTGTATTAATGCCCAAAAACTCCCATGTCTTTCTTGGTTAGAACAACCAGCAATTTTCGACAAGTCTTTCTTCATTTTTAGAGAATGATGGCCTTTCTGATCAAAGAAAGAAGGCTTTTCATTCAACCGACTATCTTTTTGAAGTAGATAGTTCACAGTGCTTATTCTATAAGTATTTATAAAGCCAACTCATGTTTCCACTCTATTTTCATTACGAAGATGTATCACGTCAGGATCCGTTGCTCAAACAGAATCACGCCAACGTTATGGAAGTTCATGGATCATGTAAAATAAGAGTAGTACCAAAGGCAGCACCTTCTATAAAAAATGGAAAATTGGCTATGGAGATTCTGCGCGGTCAGAAATTAATACAGACACAAAGGGCTTGGACAAGAAAGTCGTTTCGATCCAATCCATTATTGGGGTCAAATAAAGAAAAAAAAGGATATGTCAGTGACCTAGCATGACAAACCCCTCTCTAAGGGCATGGAATGTCTAATTTTTTGGTCAGAATCTCCACAGTAATATCTCTATTAGATTCTCCAGTCGAAATACGGGAAAACTCCATTCAATTCTCGATGGAAACGGAGTTTTATGAATTTTCCCCGGAACTGGAAGATCATTTCAAGATCTTCGAACATATTCGAGGGTTTAATGTGACTATTATCACTTCAGCCAACACACAAGATGAGACTTTACCACCGTGGAGCGGCTTTTTACAAAAGGATGAAGAGGAAACTCAGTAAGATGTCGAAGAAGTGAAATATACGAGATCACAAACGTAGACTGCTCGCGGCTAAATATGAATTGAGACGAAATCTTTATAAAGCCTTTTGTAAAGATCCCGATCTTCCGTCTGATATGCGGGACAAACATCGTTATAAGTTGTCTAAGTTGCCAAGAAATAGTTCATTCGCATGAGTAAGAAACCGATGTATTTCCACGGGGCACCCTCGTTTCGTATATGAGTTCTTTCGAATTTCTCGTATCGTTTTTCGTGGATTAGCATCTCGAGGTCCTTTGATGGTCATAAAGAAATCGTCTTGGTAGCAACCACCAAACCAATAGAATAAGGCTTAGCTCCGCAGCTGGTTTACAAACAAGGTGAGTAGGTCCATTACCGGCCGGCTCCAGACAGAAAAGACCTAACGGAGTAATCCCTTATCTCATATCAGATATGCTAACGGGGCGGGAATCGAAGTGGCGGACCTCTCTACCGCCTCCTGTCAAGTATGCTCCCCAGACATAGACTACGTATAGGGTAGTACTCATGGAAGGATAGAATATCACCGCGTGAACATAACGTTATGAATGTAACTTCCAAGGGATCGATCACTATTCTAAATATAGTAAGGCGGAGAACTCTAGTTCATTGGAGTGCCAGAGTGCGGAGGTTGTTCCCATCATTGAAGTCAGAGTGTGGGTGTGACGCCCAAGCTTTTTGCCTGCATTCACTTACTGTTGCATCCATTAATTGCGCATTTAATTCTATGCTCTACTTGTTGTCTTTCTTAGTTACTATTCATTCCATTTTTAAACTGCATTACATTAATGAATTAGCATTTTTATTAAATCATATTAATTGTTATAGGAATGGGAAAAAAGTGCAATTGAGCTAGGAGCGATAGGAGCACTCGTTTAGAAAATGTGTTTAGCAAACTATTGAATAGTGTTACGTAACTAACTTAGAGTTTTAATTAGCTAGTATACATTTTTCACTTTAGACTCATTTAAAGCTAACTACGCGCATTTTAGTGGACCACTTAAACACCCAAACATGACCCCACCTTACCTTATTCATTATATAGCATTATAAGCTCATAACTTAGTAAAGAAAAAAAAATAAAAGTTGAAATAGAAGCAGCAAAAGCCGAGAGCAGCAGGGAAGGAAAAGAAGGAAGTTTTGCTCTTCAACTCTTCAATCCAAGCCCCTCCAAGCCTAGAGCAAGTAGTCTAGGGTGTGTGCAAGCCTCCTAGGTGTTCCTATGCACATTGGTGAGTGATTTATGACTCTTTGTGCATATTAAAAATTGTTGGTCATTTCTTGATTTGTTAGAAATGTCACAAAATGTTATTATAATGATTATCTATGCTATTATACATTACATATAGATGCTAGAGAACACATTTGATCCATTAGAATACATTTTAAACGGTTAGAATCGTTATTTTGATTTATGAGGTGAATAGTGATGAATTTCTAGGGTTTTGTGTAATTGTACGTATTAGCTTGATTCAATGCTTCTAATAGATGCCTTAGGTGCTAATGAAGGTATTCTAATAGCCCCCTGCACTCAAACTGCTCTAAACTTGCATAGAACGTGAATTACCCGACTTTAACAAAGGGGTTTTGGGGTTAATGCTAATCCGGGTGGATTCGAGCTTCACTTTTAGTATTCATAGGCTACCTAGGTGCTATAGAAGCTTTGCTAAACATTGTTTGAAGCCCGATTGAGGTATGTGTAGTTCAAAGCTATAAGAGGGAAATTGTGGCTTTTGGGGTAATTGCCGGTAATTGAACGTATTTACAGGTTGTAAGGGTACTTTAAGTGTTAATTAGAAGATTGGTATAGCACCCCCTTGAATTTGAATCATTAATATGAGTTTGGAAGGAAAACGGATGGAATAACAAAGGGGTTTAAGGATAAATTCGATTGTCACTCGCATCTAAGACCTTGGCATGTCTACATATGTCTTTAAATGTGGTTCCAAGTGGTTTTGAAGCTTTTAGTATAGTTCTATGTGCATCTTGGATATTCCCCTTTGTAAACCTCTTAATTGTTTATATTGAATTGCTTGTAATCTATCTATTTCGAGGTCAACCTACTTTGTTGATCCTCCCACGTGTTATTTCTTATATTGTTATTGATATCTTTCCATTGTTAAGTGCATTGCATAGTGGTTGCACAACCATAGTGTTAGGGGCGGTTGTGTTGAATATCGGTTGGGCGGCAGAGGGCTTGCTAGTGGATATTCAAACTTCGTACCCTATTCCCTCACTCACCTAGTCTGGAGATTGCCAGGGGGTGTTGGGTCATAAAATTATCGGGGTACATCCGGAGTACACCCACTGGAGTGTTTAGGGTTATGCCGGCTTATCGTGATCGAGATCGTGGTTCGTGGATCCTGAATAAAGATCAAGTGTATGACGCCCGAGATTTAACCGTACTTCTAGCTTACTATTGCATCCACTATTTGTGCATTTATTTTGTGCTTTGCTTGTTGTCTTCTTTAATCACTATTCATTCCGTTTTTCAACTACTTAATTACCATGAATTATCATTTTTATTAAATCACATTAATTGTTAAAGGAGTGAGAAAAATGTGCTTACGAGCTAGGAGTGATAGGAGCCTCCGTTTAGAAAATGATTTGTTGAAACTAGTGAATAGTGTTACGTATGAAACTTTATGTTTTAGTTAGCTAACTTAATTATTACACCATTAGACTCGTTTTAATGCCAACTAGACTCATTTTAGTACACATTAAACACTCTCAACTTGACCCCACCCCTTTTATACCCAACATAGCACACTATAACTCATAACAAAAAAAAAAGAAGAAAAAGCTGAAAAATGGGCAGAAAACCCGACAGTAAGAAAGGAGAGGAATGAGGAGATTTTTGCCATCAAATCTTCAATTCAAGCCAAGCCAAGCTAGGAGCACATAGTTTAGGGTGTTTGCAAGTCTCCCGAGAGCTCTTACGCGCATTGGTGAGGGATTTCACGGCTTGTTTTTGCATTTCTAAATAGTTGTCAATTTCTTGATTTGTTGAAAATGTGATCAAATGCCATTATATTTGTTATCTATGCTATTATACCATGTATATGAATGGTAGAGAACATATTTGAGCCATCGTTTCGCAATTTAAACGGTTAGAATCGTTAGTTTGATTTTTAGGGTGAATAGTGACGTTTTTCTAGGGTTTTGCGTAATTGCTCGAACTAGCTTAATTCAATGCTTCTAATAGATGCCTTAGGTGCTAGTGAAGGTAACCTAATAGCCCCGTGCACTTGCATTGTCCTTAAATCGCTTAAAAATGGAAAATAGCCGACTTTAATTTGGGGCTTTCGAGGGTAATGCGAATCTAGGTAAATTCGGGCTTCAATTCTAGTGTCCTTAGGCTACCTAGGTTCTATAGAAGCCTTTACATCCCTTGTTTGAAGCCCGAACGATGTATGTGTAGTTTAAAGCCATAAGAGGGAATTTGGGGCTTTCGGGGTAATCGCGGGCATTTGAATGAGTTAGAGGGTTGAGAGGGTACCTTGAGGGTTAGTTAGAAAGTTGGGAGAGTTTCCTTTGAAAATGGAATCATTAACCTTGGTTTGGAAGAGAAATAGTTTGAAAAACAAAGGGGTTTAGGTGAAATTTTGGTTGACTCACACTTATAAACCCATGGCATGACTTCTTGAGTGTTTATATGTGATATTAAGTTGATTTGCAGCTTTTGGTATAATTCTATGGTTATTTTGTAAATGTCCCTTTGTAAAACTACTTATTAGCTTATATAATTGCTTCTATGCTAATTGCCTCGAGGTCAACCTACTTTGTTGATCCTCCTATGTGTTATTGCTTATATTATTGATATTAACTTTCCATTGTTAAGTGCATTGCATAGTGGTTGTGCAACCATAGTGTCAGGGGCGGATGTGTTGAATATCGGCTGGGCGGCAGAGGGCTTGTCGGTGGATATTCAAACTCCGTGCCCTAGTCCCTCATTCGCCTGGTCCGGAAATTGCTAGTGGATGTTGGGTCGTAGGATTCGGGGTACATCCGGAGTATACCCACTGGAGTGTTTGGGGTTATGCCCGCTTATCATGATCGTGATCGTGGTTCATGGATCGTGTATGAAGACCAGTGAAGATTGGTGTATAGGGGATTGTGTGAAATGTATCCTTTTAAATATGTGGTTACTTATGTTATCATTGCTTCTTAAATTGTCTAAGTGATATTGTTGTATAACTGTATTACCTGTTGCATTGCACGCCCCGGGACTTTATCCCTCACTGGGCAACAGTGGTTGCTCATACCTTGCTAACATGTTTCAAGTGGCGCAGTTGGAGGAGTTGCCCTAGTTGCTGTGTGTTGTTCTGAGGTGGCTGTGCCTTCTTGTTTCTATTTGGTATTTGTGTATCTATTTTGTGGCCTAAGGGCTTTGTTTACATTGGTTACTGTAAGAAGTTGAAGGATAGTTGGTTGTAGTGTAGATTTGAGAACCTATGTCTTGTAATAACTTATGTTTATGCTTTTATTCACTTTGCATGCTTGGGAGTGAATGGTTTAATGTAGAATGTTTTATCTTCTAAGTATGTTTTAATGTTATCCTAGGAGGTCATGGCTATTAGATTATGTCGTAACCAATATTACTTGCATGCTTGTGTGGTTTTAGAACTATTGTTTGCTTCAAGGCTCGGATGGCCTTGAATCTTTAAATATTTAGTTATGAAAAGTTCATTTATCTTGTGGTTATCTCATTTGAGAGTTTACAGGTTTTCAGAATGTCCACAATACAGGGAAAACTCTGTCCCTTTTCCCTAAAATTTTGCGTCCGGGTGTGGTTGGGTTGAGAATAGCATGGTTATTAGAGCCTCCCGTCTCGTGAGGGATCGGGGCGTTACAAAGTGAAGATTGGAGTGTTGGGGTTAAGTGAAATGTATCCTTTTAATGTGTGGTTACTTAAGCTATTTGTAATACCCGAGCCCGGAATGTGAATTTTCTTGTTTATTATTTTGAAAATTATATTTCCTTAAATTCTTTGTGAATTAGTTGTTACTTTCTCGCCGACGCAACGTGCATTGCATTTCAGGAACGATAGCTAGAGAACGATTTCTAGTCCTCAGCAAACAGTGAAACTAGTATTTAGATGACTTAAATTTTATATTTTAATTGTTGCTAGCTATAATTAATCTTACCTTAGCTAAAATGGCTTTAAAATGCACAAAATTAGGCTCTTTGACCAAGTTTTAAGTAGTTTGACCTTGGACCTTTGACTTGTTGACCAACTTAACACCTTATAAGCTAAACTAGACAAAATAAAAAAAAATAGCAGCTGAAAAAAAAGAGTGCAGGCCGTGAGCTTCATTGAGGAAAAAAAAAACCCTTTCAACTTCCAATCAATCAATCTTTGCGTGAGCTCGTGCGGGGTGATTTTCGAGGCAACTAGCGTTGTTTTCCTAGCGACTAGGAGTACCTGAGGTGAGGGAAGCATGTTATTTGCGCATTTATACGTTGTGTATGTTAACTTTGTCAATTTTGAGATTTATCCGTAGATCGTTATTTAAAGTGATTTGATGCTTCTAGAATGTTCCTTGGCATTTGTAGAACATGTATTTATAGCTTTGTAACATTTTCTGCGGTTAAATGTTGTGATTGCAAATTAAATTGTTAATTGAATAGTGTTTTGTGAATAGTAAAACCTTGAAACGTTGAAGTTGCGCTGTTATGCTTTCTGTTGATGTAGAAATGTGCTAGGTACGCTAGAATGCTAAAATGTGTGGTTTGTTTGGGTTGCGTAGTGGAAAAAATGAGAATTATGCCTTTGGAAAAGTCGGGGTCGTTTAGGTCGACTTTAGCGTTTTCTCGTTTTGCGTGTTGGCATTGCTTTGGGAAACCATGGAAGCACTTTTGGTGCGATTATGGCGTTGGTTGGGCGTTTGGTTGTTATAGTTGTATTTCAAACGAGAAAGGGGGAAACCGGGGCTTTGCGCGAGTTCTAGGGTAAAGTAAGGTTTCGGGGTCTTTAGACGTGCTTTGTGGTGACCTAGGAGGGTTGGCGAAGTCGGTTTCCAGAATTCGTGGCTGGTTTGGAAATGGTAGCGTTTTGATAGTTGGGGCCGATTTGTGTTTTTGTGTGTTTTCTTGTCTTTATGCCTATAGAATGCTTAGAATTACTTGAAATACTTGTTTGAGTTGTTTTGGATTGAATTTCTTATCAATTGCTGCTATTGCGTGCGAGAGTAACCTACTTTGTTATTCTCCCACGTGTGGCTTTATCGCTTATTTATCATCTTGTATCGAGTCTTGCCTTGCATGGTGTCTGGCGCGTGAGTGATGGGCCTCTCTGGGTAGCCTTGGGTTGCCAGTGTTGGTTGCTCTAGCTCTGCTACTATTCCATTTCTCGCTTGGGTTGCCTCCCAGGGAGATTTGGGTCGTAGGTTGATGGATACTTCCGAGGTATTCCAAACTGGTGTTATAAGGTGGTTTGGGCCGGCGCGTCGTCATCGAATTCGTGTATGAAAGTTGCTCATGAAAAGAGTATCGTATCCTTTGAATGAGTGTTTATAGCTTTAATGCTTGCCTTGCTTTGTTGATGGCTTTATTATATCTCGGTATGATATATGTATACATTGCTTGGCTAATTGCATTGCATACTCCTCTCATCTCCGTCCTTGAGACCAATTGCCCTCGCTGAGCAATAGTTTTTGCTCATTCCTCTCTATACTATATTTTTACAGGAGTAGTTGAAGCAGACCCTCTCGAGGTAATAGAGGAGGAGGAGCAGGTGGAGGTGTTTCCGTGATAGCACTTCTCTGCTTTGCTGGTGGTTGGTTGCCAGATTTTTGTGCGAGCCTTGCATGTTATGTATATTGCTTGGATGTCGTTTAATTTTGAGGCTTGTAGCCTTGTATGTATTTTCTAGTTGAGGCCTCTACGGTCTTATGTTGTATAAGTTGAAAGAATGTAAAGCTGTAAAGGTTTACTCTTGTGACTAGTAAAGAAATGCATGCTAATGGAATTGATTAGTGGCATAAGTACTTGTGTAGTATGCATATCATTTTGGTTTGGAAAGTTGGTTAATAAGAGAATGTATATTTTAAAGAAAGTTGGCTTGTTTTGATTATTTTATGGCTTAAGCAAGTATTATATTGATTTTAGGGTTTTCGGATCGTCCGCGGTACAGAGGAGACTCCGTCCGTGTGTCGGGTCCGGGCTTGGCCTTTTTTCGGGGTCGGGTCGGGGCGTGACATCTTTAGGTGGTATCAGAGCATGATAGTCTTGCATGAGCCGGGATATGGTTCTCAGTCTGTGTGGTAAAGCTCTAAAATGCTAAAGTGTTTATGTATGATTGCTAAGTGAAAAGAAAATGTTCTAGCACGACTTTGTGAACTTGGAATGTTTATGTGTTTAAGTGAAATAGTTTGGCAAGTTAAACTTGTCTTATGTGAATTGTGTGATAGAATATTGGATTGTTATTGACTTGAGTGTTATCTAATCTTATGTGCTATATTTCTGTCTATAAACTGCTTTTAAATGTTGCCAGCTATTGTGAATTGCTACTATGCCACCACGTCGTGGTACTCAAGGTATAGGATCAGATGAAGAGGTAGCAGAACAGGGTCAACAGCCATTGCCTGAGCAGTTTATGGCTACTATGACTACTGCAGTAGACCGGATTACACAGGTGCTGCATGAGCAGAGGCAGGACCGGAATAATCCCCAGGGAAATCAAGTTAATCCTGGTGGACAGGGGTACAGAGTTGAGAACAATCAGTTAGAGAAATTTCTGAGGCACGAGCCGGGAAAGTTCTTCGGAGAGCCGGATGATGAGGCGGCCGAGAGATGGATTAATTGTGTCGAGAAAATTTTCACTACTTTGAGGTACACCGATGAGGCAAGAATAGACTATGCGTCATTCCTGTTTGAGGGCGACGCAGAGCAGTGGTGGAATACTGTCCGGAGGTGGTGGGATTGTGAGGATGTACCACATTTGTGGGATGATTTTGTGAGTGAGTTTTGGGACAAATATATTCCCGAGATGGCTATGGAGAGGAGGGAAGATGAGTTTGTGGCCCTGAAGCAGGAAAATATGACTGTTGCTCAATACGAGGCTAGGTTTGTTAGCCTGTCGAGGTATATGCCCGAGTTGGTACGGTCGGCTAGGAGGATGATTCATAGGTTTGTCCGTGGGCTGAGAATGGACATACAGTTGCATTTGACTGGGCAGACCTACACTACTTTTCCCGAGGCATTTCAGGCAGCCTCGAAGTTTGAGAAACGGAAGGCTGAAATGATAGCTAAGAGCAGTCAGCCGCGTAAGAAGCAGTATTTGGGCCAGAGCAGCCAGAGTCAGCCGAGGCAGTATCAGGCTTCTGCATAGGTTCCTCAGCAGCGTCCGTATCAGCCACAGCAGCAGATTCAGGCTAGGCCAGCTGTGACTAGACCCCAGCAGGGAGGTACAGTTCCTACCCCTGCCAAAGCCCCAGTACCTACGGGAAACACTGCAGTTAGGCAAAATCAGCAGTGTAATTATTGTAATCGGTCAGGGCATATTGAGGCTAACTGCTGGAGGAAGAGTGGTAAATGTACGGGTTGTGGCAGTGATGATCATAGGGTGAGAGATTGCCCTAAGTATAACAATGTTCAGGGCTGTGTTGGAGGCCAAGGTGTTCAGAATAGGGCAGCAGGTGCACGTCCAGCACAGAGAGTTCAGGCTAGGGTCTTTGCACTAGATGCAGAGGAGCTGCCCGATAATACAGCTATTGTGGAAGGTACTTTTCTTCTCAATACTCAGCCAGTTAAAGTTTTGATTGATCCCGGAGCTACACATTCATTTATAACTCCTGCATGTGCACGATCTGTGAATGTTTGCATTGATAAATTGCCTCATGAAGTTGAAGTTAGTACTTCTTTGGATGCGAAATTTGTTACTGAGTCTATTTGCAAATCTTGTGATATATGTATTGAGAACCGTAAATTTCCTGCTGATTTAATTATATTGCCATTCCGTGACTTTGAAATCATTTTGGGAATGGACTGGTAGGGAAAGTATTATGCTCAGTTGGATTGTAGAACAAAGGTCGTTTATCTTAAGGTTCCAGACCTACCGGTACTAGAGATTGTTGGGAACTGCAGGGCTGCCCACTGTGATACCCCGAACCTGGCATGTATTCAATAGCATTTTAAGTTCATTTAAATTACATTTTATTGACCTTTCACCTTCTTTGACCAAACTAGTTGACTTTTCATCTACATTGACCAACTAGGACAAGGTGGAAATTTTTGTAATGTTTAATAAAAGGCAAACTTGGGATTAGAAATAAAAAAATGCAATGTTAAGTTAGTCAAATTTTGGGTCAACTTTGGAATTAAATCTGAACCAATTGGGGAAGAGTTAGGTAGCAAATTATATATGGTTGGAAAGCTCTATGAGTCTAGTTTATGAGGGTTCAAATCGTTCGTGAATTGGAGTTTTCTAGAAGAAGTTATGGCCATTTTCGTGAGGTCGCGCATAGCTGTTTTGGTTTAGCGGGTTGACCGAATTTTGACCTTTGACTTCTTGACATTTTTTTTTTAATAAGCAGAATGTGCACGAAAAAAATAGAGAGAAAAAGGATTGAAACCATGAGGAAAAGAAGGAGAAAAAAAAAAGAAAATCTCACCTTCAAATCTTCGATTCTTCGCGTGGGCTTGTGCGGGGTGGTTTTTGAGGCACTCTACGAGGTTCTTCTAGCGTCTAGGAGCGTCTAAGGTGAGGGAAGCATGTTATTTGCGCATTTATACGTTGTATATGTTATCTTTCACTATTTTTAGATTTATGTGTTGATCGTTATTTAAAGCGATTTGATGCTTCTAGAATGTTCCTTAGCATTTGTAGAACATGTATTTATAGCTTTGTAACATTTTCTGCGGTTAAATGTTGTGATTGCAAATTAAATTGTGAAATGAATAGTGTTTTATGAATAGTAAAACCTTGAAACGTTGAAATTGCGCTGTTATGCTTTCCGTTGATGTAGAAACGTGCTAGGTATGCTAGAATGCTAAAATGTGTGGTTTGTTTGGGTTGCGTAGTGGAAAAAACGAGAATTAAGCCTTTGGGAAAGTTGGGGTCGTTTTGGTCGACTTTTGCATTTTCTCGTTTTGCGTGTTGGCATTGCTTCGGGAGGCCATGGAAGCACTTTTGGTGCAATTATGGCGTTGGTTGGGTGTTTGGTTGATATAGTTGTAGTTCAAACGAGAAAGGGGGAAATCGGGGCTTTGCGCGAGTTCTAGGGTAAAGTAAGGTTTCGGGGTCTTTAGACGTGCCTTATGGTGACCTAGGAGGGTTGGCGAAGTCGGTTTCCAGAACTCTTGGCTCGTTTGGAAATGGTAGCATTTTGATAGTTGGGGCTGATTTGTGTTTTTGTGTGTTTTCTTGTCTTTATGCTTATAGAATGTTTAGGATTACTTGGAATACTTGTTTGAGTTGTTTTGGATTGAATTACTTATCAAATTGCTGCTATTGCGTGCGAGAGTAACCTACTTTGTTATTCTTTCACGTGTGGCTTTATCGCTTGTTTATCGCCTTGTATCGAGTCTTGCATTGCATAGTGTCTCGCGCGTGAGTGATGGGCCTCTCTGGGTAGCCTTGGGTTGCCAGTGTTGGTTGCTCTAGCTCCGCTGCTATTCCCTTTCTCGCTTGGGTTGCCTCCCAGGGAGATTTGGGTCGTAGGATTGATGGATACTTCCGGGGTATTCCAAACTGGTGTTATAAGGTGGTTTGGGCCGGCGCGTCATCGTTAAAGTCATCGGAATCGTGATCGGTACATTACTCGCTCGAGTGAACCATAGCCTTCAAAGTGTGGTATAGCTTTGATTGGTTGTGTTAATGCTTTCTTTAGTTGTTTAATTGTATTGTTGTTTATATTGAATGCCTTTTATTGATTGTATTGCTTAATTGTACCTATTTGCATTGCACGATCTTCTTTCTCTCCAATTCGATATCTGTCTTGCCCTCACTGAGTATACGTGTTGTGTATACTCACTCCTCACCACCACATTTCAGGAAATGCCCTGTTAGCTGGAAAGTTCGTGATTTCGTGAAAGTCCGTGCTTGAAGAGTTGTCTTGAGTGCCTATGTAACTTGAGTTGTCAAAGTTGTCAAGTTGTATGCTTTTATGTTGTATGTAATTATTGTTAAAAGAAATGTAATATAAATCTAGCTATGTAGTTGGAATGGTTTGATAAGTTAGATTATGTATATAGTTAATGTAGCTTAACTTCAATGCATGGTTGTAATGTCCAAAGGAAAAGAATTAGAATGGCATGATAGTTTATTTTATGCAGTAGCTTTGTATGGTTTAATTGCCTAAATTGAATGTACTTGTCAAAATGAAAAGATAGGTTAGTTTTTAAATTGGAAATGTATGTATACTTGCTGAGTTTAAATTGTTGAGAACCGAGGCTCGGATGGCCTTGAGGAAGTTTTGTATGGTTGGACACGGTGGTGGTCCATTTATATGCTATTACAGGTTTTGCATTTCGCCTATAAACAGGGGAGACTCCGTCCGTTTTTCCTAAAAATTTTGCCCGGGTTTGGTTTGGGTGTGATTAGTTTGATTGATAGAACTCCCGGTCTCGAGAGGGATCGGGGTGTTACAGGTGGTATCAGAGCTTGTCTAGCTCATAAGCCGGGACAGGGTCCTCGGTCTGGTGGATAGTGACCCTTGAATGTGTGCTTGTTAAGTGTGTCTTGAAAGTGTATGCTTGTATGGGAGATTGTGTGTCTTGACTTGAATGTATGCACTTATGTGATAAAGTTATGTGTTATGTGTTAAATGTTTCTCAAGAAAGGTGAAATGTCTAGTTGTCTATCGAATTGACTTATTGAATTGGCATCGTGAATTGAATTGACCTCGTGAATTGTTATTTGCTTCAAGTATTACTTGTAATGTGTGTATAGAAAGTCTTGAATTAGCTATGCCGTGATTGAATTGATTATGTTGTGCTTGACTTGATTGCCGTGCTTGGGTGACTTTGATTGAATAAACTCTTTTGTAAACTTGCTTGCATAGTAGTTTAAGGCATGTGTATAATTGTGATATATTGGCATTCATACATGTCCTATGGAAATGGTAAGTAAGTCCTCTTCCTCCCCTGAAGAAAGTGGTTCACCGCTGGCTTTTCATGGTGTATGGATTGGCAGGAAATGAATGGCATTTGACTAGCCTTTATTTGGAAATTGGTGTTTGCTTTTGGAGCTCGGTTATTGACGAATCTCTATGGTCTTCCTCTGTGCTTAACGGTTGGGAAAGAATAGCTTTCTCTTGGGGTTTATTTGGTTGTTCTTTGGAGCATTCTTTGGTTTTCTTAATGGGTATTCTTTGGAGACTTCTGTTGGCATTTCTCGGTGGATTTGGCTATTGGGATTTCAATCGGCCTTACTGCACAGTATTATCTAGGGTATATGTGTCTCTGTCTTTATTGGTATGATACTGGCATCCCTAATTGGAAATTCTTCAATGGCGTTCTCTTGGTATTTTCCTTGTTGGCAAAGTTGTATGAAGTTCTCACTTGGCAAACAGTGAAGAGGCCTCAGAGTTTGGTCTCGGTATATTGTTCACCAGTTCAGAGTTTATCCTTGGAGTTTTCATCCATCTGAGAAACTATATTTGTTATTCAACTTGATTGTCTTATTGGGCACATTATATTTTCTCTGCTATTTCCTCTGACATTCTTCTCAGCATTTGATAGCGATATTCGAAAATTTAATTGGTTATCCTATGGGGTTTTTATTTAGAAGACTTCTTTGGAACTTTTGAAGTATATTTGATTGGGTTCTTAGTATTTCCTTCAGCACTCTTAACAGGGTATTCTTCTATGAAATTCATGACCAGCGGGGTAATTCTTTGGACCTCTAGATGGAACCTTTGATTGGGACTTTATTTGGCTTTTTGCTTGGGAATTCTCGGGCAGTAATAGTTAGACTTCTATTGGAGATTCATGCGTGAGGTATTCTTCTTGTCGTTATTGTGTGGTATTAATGACATCTACAGTATCTTTGCTTTAGTCTTTATTGGTATTATCTCGGCGTTTCTGGTTGGAATTTATTCTTCTTCGGTATTCGTGTCAACGGGATTCTTGTACGGTATCTGCATTTGAGCTTCTATTTGGCGTTACTACTTGGCATTTCTACTTGAACTTTCCTATTGGTCATCTTGATTAAATACTTTTTCAGTAGCTAATGAAGACTAGTCAGAGTTGGATTGTAGATGATGCAGAGTCCTATTGGAAGAAGAATTGCGAGGACGCAATTGTTTTAAGGGGGGAAGGATGTGATACCTCGAACCTGGCATGTATTCAATAGCATTTTAAGTTCATTTAAATTACATTTTATTGACCTTTCTCCTTCTTTGACCAAACTAGTTGACTTTTCATCTACATTGACCAACTAGGACAAGGTGGAAATTTTTGTAATGTTTAATAAAAGGCAAACTTGGGATTAGAAATAAAAAAATGCAATGTTAAGTTAGTCAAATTTTGGGTCAACTTTGGAATTAAATCTGAAACAATTGGGAAAGAGTTAGGTAGCAAATTATATATGGTTTGAAAGCTCTATGAGTCTAGTTTATGAGGGTTCAAACCGTTCGTGAATTGGAGTTTTCTAGAAGAAGTTATGGCCGTTTTCGTGAGGTCGCGCATAGCTGTTTTGGTTTAGCGGGTTGACCGAATTTTGACCTTTGACTTCTTGACATTTTTTTTAAATAAGCAGAATGTGCACGAAAAAAACAGAGAGAAAAAGGCTTGAAACCATGAGGAAAAGAAGGAGAAAAAAAAAAGAAAATCTCAACTTCAAATCTTCGATTCTTCGCGTGGGCTTGTGCGGGGTGGTTTCCGAGGCACTCTACGAGGTTTTCCTAGCGTCTAGGAGCGTCTAAGGTGAGGGAAGCATGTTATTTGCGCATTTATACGTTGTATATGTTAACTTTGTCAATTTTTAGATTTATCCGTAGATCGTTATTTAAAGCGATTTGATGCTTCTAGAATGTTCCTTAGCATTTGTAGAACATGTATTTATAGCTTTGTAACATTTTCTGCGGTTAAATGTTGTGATTGCAAATTAAATTGTGAAATGAATAGTATTTTATGAATAGTAAAACCTTGAAACGTTGAAATTGCGCTGTTATGCTTTCCGTTGATGTAGAAACGTGCTAGGTATGCTAGAATGCTAAAATGTGTGGTTTGTTTGGGTTGCGTAGTGGAAAAAACGAGAATTAAGCCTTTGGGAAAGTTGGGGTCGTTTTGGTCGACTTTTGCATTTTCTCGTTTTGCGTGTTGGCATTACTTCGGGAGGCCATGGAAGCACTTTTGGTGCAATTATGGCATTGGTTGGGTGTTTGGTTGATATAGTTGTAGTTCAAACGAGAAAGGGGGAAATCGGGGCTTTGCGCGAGTTCTAGGGTAAAGTAAGCTTTCGAGGTCTTTAGACGTGCCTTATGGTGACCTAGGAGGACTAGTGAAGTCGGTTTCCAGAACTCTTGGCTCCTTTGGAAATGGTAGGATTTTGATAGTTGGGGCTGATTTGTGTTTTTGTGTGTTTTCTTGTCTTTATGCTTATAGAATGTTTATAATTACTTGGAATACTTGTTTGAGTTGTTTTGGATTGAATTACTTATCAAATTGCTGCTATTGCGTGCGAGAGTAACCTACTTTGTTATTCTTTCACGTGTGGCTTTATCGCTTGTTTATCGCCTTGTATCGAGTCTTGCATTGCATAGTGTCTCGCGCGTGAGTGATGGGCCTCTCTGGGTAGCCTTGGGTTGCCAGTGTTGGTTGCTCTAGCTCCGCTGCTATTCCCTTTCTCGCTTGGGTTGCCTCCCAGGGAGATTTGGGTCGTAGGATTGATGGATACTTCCGGGGTATTCCAAACTGGTGTTATAAGGTGGTTTGGGCCGGCGCGTCATCGTTAAAGTCATCGGAATCGTGATCGGTACATTACTCGCTCGAGTGAACCATAGCCTTCAAAGTGTGGTATAGCTTTGATTGGTTGTGTTAATGCTTTCTTTAGTTGTTTAATTGTATTGTTGTTTATATTGAATGCCTTTTATTGATTGTATTGCTTAACTGTACCTATTTGCATTGCACGATCTTCTTTCTCTCCAATTCGATATCTGTCTCGCCCTCACTGAGTATACGTGTTGTGTATACTCACTCCTCACCACCACATTTCAGGAAATGCCCTGTTAGCTGGAAAGTTCGTGATTTCGTGAAAGTCCGTGCTTGAAGAGTTGTCTTGAGTGCCTATGTAACTTGAGTTGTCAAAGTTGTCAAGTTGTATGCTTTTATGTTGTATGTAATTATTGTTAAAAGAAATGTAATATAAATCTAGCTATGTAGTTGGAATGGTTTGATAAGTTAGATTATGTATATAGTTAATGTAGCTTAACTTCAATGCATGGTTGTAATGTCCAAAGGAAAAGAATTATAATGGCATGATAGTTTATTTTATGCAGTAGCTTTGTATGGTTTAATTGCCTAAATTGAATGTACTTGTCAAAATGAAAAGATAGGTTAGTTTTTAAATTGGAAATGTATGTATACTTGCTGAGTTTAAATTGTTGAGAACCGAGGCTCGGATGGCCTTGAGGAAGTTTTGTATGGTTGGACACGGTGGTGGTCCATTTATATGCTATTACAGGTTTTGCATTTCGCCTATAAACAGGGGAGACTCCGTCCGTTTTCCCTGAAAATTTTGCCCGGGTTTGGTTTGGGTTGTGATTAGTTTGATTGATAGAACTCCCGGTCTCGAGAGGGATTGGGGTGTCACACCCGCATTCCACTTTTATCAGCAATCAAGACTTCTAAGTTGTTGAATAGGGGTTGTGAAGCTTACTTAGCCTATTTGATCAATCAGCCTGCTGATAAGTTGAGTTTGAATGAGGTTCCGATTGTTAGAGACTTTCCTGGTGTATTTCCCGAGGAATTACCGGGTTTACCACCGGATAGGGAGATTGAGTTCGTGATTGATCTTGTGCCAGGCACAGCGCCAATTTCTAGGAGTCCTTATAGAATGGCATCGGCTGAACTTCAGGAGTTAAAAATTCAGCTTCAGAACTTGCTTGAGAAAGGGTTTATAAAACCTAGTTCTTCGCCGTGGGGTGCGCCTGTGTTGTTTGTGAGAAAGAAAGATGGCACGCTACGGTTATGCATTGATTACAGGGGACTTAATCAAGTCACGATTAAGAACAAATACCCCTTGCCGTTGATTGAAGAATTGTTTGATCAGTTGCAGGGTGCGAGTGTTTACTCCAAATTTGACTTGAGGCAGGGTTACTATCAACTTAGGATTCGGAGTGACGATATACCAAAGACGGCATTCAGGACTAGATATGGCCACTATGAATTTGTTGTTTTGCCGTTTGGTTTGACGAATGCACTAGCCGCATTCATGGACTTGATGCAGAGAGTTTTCCGACCTTACCTTGATCAGTTTTTCGTGATCTTTATTGACGACATTTTAGTGTATTCGAAGAATGAGGCTGAGCATGAGCAACACTTGAGGATTGTGCTTCAAACTTTGCAGGAAAACAAGTTTTTTGCTAAATTCAGCAAGTGTGAGTTCTGGTTGAACCAGATATCTTTTCTAGGCCATATCATTTGAGATCGAGGAATTTCAGTGGACCCAGCTAAGATTGAAGTTGTTTCATCTTGGAAGAGACCTGAGACGGTGCCAGAGATTCGGAGTTTTCTTGGATTGGCAGGTTACTACAGGAGATTTGTTAAAGACTTTTCCAAAATTTCTGGACCTTTAAGCCAGTTAACTCGGAAGAAAGTTGCTTACAATTGGGATGCCAAGTGTGAATCCAGTTTCCAAGAATTGAAGAAGAGACTAACTACAGCTCCTATATTAGCTTTACCTGAGGGAATAGAGAACTTCGTTGTCTACAGTGATGCATCTAAGGAAGGTTTGGGCTGTGTTTTAATGCAAAATGGTAAGGTGATTGCCTATGCTTCTAGGAAATTGAAACCTTATGAAGTTAATTACCCTACACATGATCTTGAGTTAGCTGCGGTTGTGTTTGCATTGAAGAAGTGGCGTCACTACTTGTGGGGTTGCAGATTTGAAATATTTACTGACCACAAGAGTCTCAAGTATTTGTTTTCACAGAAGGATCTAAATATGAGGCAGCGGAGATGGCTAGAGTTATTGGGTGGTTACAACTATTCCATTAACTATGTGCCAGGTAAGGCAAATGTTGTTGCTGATGCTTTGAGCTGAAAGGCTACTGTTGCAAGCTTGATTATCAAGGATTGGGAGTCTTTGGAAGAAATTTGTTCATGGAAACCAGAAGCTACTGAGGTAGGGATTCGATTTGCTAGTTTGCAGATTCAGTCAGGATTGCTAGCACAGATCAGAGAGACTCAGAAGACTGATTGTCACATCTTGAAGATCCAAGAAAAATCAAAAAGGGGAGAGTCGGAGTTTAAATTACATGCAGATGGCATCTTCAGATTCAGGGATAGAGTATGTGTTCCTGATGATTCGACTTTGAAGAATGAGATCCTGTCCGAGGCACATAATTCGAGGTATACGATTCACCCGGGCAGTACGAAAATGTATAGAGATTTGAAACAACACTTCTGGTGGAACAATATGAAGAGGGAGATTGCTGGGTATGTATCCAAATGTTTGACTTGTCAGAGGGTTAAAGTTGAGCATCAGAGGCCAGCCGGACTTCTACAGCCATTGTCGATTCCGCAATGGAAGTGGGTACATATAACAATGGACCTTGTGACCGATCTTGTCACGCCCCAACTCGACCCCACCTACGATCAGTCAGGACGCAACGGAATTTCGGCGGCATAACGACAGTAAACAGATTTCCGAGGTTCTAAACCAACCTCATTAAACATCATACATCCAGTAATTCTTCAATATAAACAACAACATACAACACAACCATATTATACAATAAAACATCCTCGTTATACGCCTCCGTTCCAACATGACATACAATACCTCAACTTTATCATACATTTCAAAAGTAAGTTGAGTCACAACTACAATTTAACCATAGACAAAAGGAAACCGCTAAGTTAACATCATTTGTGTCATCATCTTTTCTACAACTATTACACTAAGAACCGTAAGACATATAAAGTCCGTTAAGCTAATATACAAGACATTTAAAGAACATAAAGTCATGGATAAGACTGGGGAACATATGGCTCATCCACGAAAGGCACGTTTTCCACATTCTCCTCTTCAGGAGGCACGTACCCGTAATCTTGTGAAAGTACACCTGAAACATGCATTAATAGAGAGTGAGCTTATATACATAAGCCCAGTGAGGATCCGATAGATCTCGACAGTATTCACTACGCTCCTTGGATTTAGTCCTTTGAGCAAGTAAACACACAACAACAATAATAACATAAATAAAGCTATCATCACATAACTATATAACCAATCAATAAGGATACTCTATTTGGTGTAGCTCCAAACGCCATCACGATCTCAACCGTTCTTCTTATAACTCCCCATTACTCACGCACCCGAGGTACCTCACTAGCCCCTCCCTCCATGACACCTCCGTCATGCGAGCTGGGGGTAGCCTATGGCAGTCATGCCGTTATCAACCCGACAGCCCGACGCTGCCCGAGAGGTGGCACACACATACCAAGACTCCATATTCATCAATCATCATGCAAGCATAAATCAATCAATCAATTGGGAGATCAGCAACAAGAGTGCCCGATTCCCGCATTCAATAATAATCAATCAATAACATCAATATAACATCGATATTAAATTAAACAACAAACAACGTAGTTAGATGACAAAGTAGGCCATCTAACCGGACATGCATAATATACATAATTAAACTCTAAATTACTCAACAACAACTCACCATTCATCACTCGAACACTACCCAACCATCTAAGGCATCGTTCAAGAAATTAAAGAATGACAACCTAAACTTCTAAAATTTATAACTTACAATCTACTAATCCAAACATTGCCAAATCAGTTCCTATCACTCACCCATTCAACCTACTACATTAGCCCTCTCGGAAATCCACCATAACACCTCCAAATCATGCCCGATAACCCTAAAACCCTATGACGTCATGGCTGGATTTTTCGGATTTTCACACAAACAATGTAATCAAAAATTCGGCATTACAACAGCGCTAACACGTAATTATCAAGTATTTAGAAATCGACGGCAATCGATTTCGAGCAACGCAACTCAATTAAATCAACTTTGAACATTTTAATCAAAATTAAATACCCGGAAAATAAAAATTATGCTATATCCGACAGAAACTCGTAGTATTAGTATATAATGATCCCTAGCATGCAAGGAGCAATAATCTAACATCAGATTACAATTCTAACGGTTCAATCTTCATTTATACGCAAAAACACAAAAATGACATTTTGAGATCTAGAATTTTTCTCTCACCTTAGATGCGATATAAGCCTAGGAATGCGTGATATGCGTGCCCAACAAGCAGAATCCAAGTCGGTGCGAAGTTTCACGGACAAAAATTAGGTTTTTCTTTGAAAAATTGGATTGAAAGCTTGAGTTTTTCTCTTCTCTTTTCTCCCTCTTTTCTCTCGGCAATGTGTGTGTGTGTGATGGTGTTTTTGTGTTGTGTGAGTGTGTGTAGGTGATAGTATATAATTTAAAGCTTGGTCAATTAAAAAATGCAAAGTCAAAGTTAATTTTAATAGGTATTTTTGTGTTTTTAATGACTTTAATTGCATTTTATTGCTCACCAAGTTAAAAATAATTATGCAACCCCCAAGATATCTCAAGTGGGTTATTTTTAGGTGACAAGAAGTTTTACATTCAAAGAATTCCACCCGAGTCGGCTTAAAACTCGATTTTCGCAAAAGTCGGTGTAAAAACCCTAATAAATTCTTAAGCCGATTTTAAAACCGTTTTCATCAAACACAGGTCTATTAAAGTCCGTGGACTAGGTCTAGAAGGGTTAAAAAGACCAGTTTCAAAATTATAGCGGACGTGTTTCGAAAACACTATTCACTGAAAATCGACGATAAAATTTCTGACTCCGTTTTTGATGAAAATTTCATGAATGCACATTTAGCACGTATTAGAAGTATTGACATCAAAATTATAACTTTCTAAGTCCTATAGCACATAAACAGATCATATGCACGAAAAACGAGGTATAGCACGTAAAACGAGATAAGCAAGAAAGTAGGGTTTCACAGATCTTCCTAGATCTCCGAGAGGATGTGATTCTGTTTGGGTTGTTGTGGACCGCTTGACTAAAGTTACGCATTTTATTCCCGTGAACAAACAGGATAGCCTTGATAAGCTAGCTGAATTGTATGTTGCTAATATTGTGAGATTGCATGGTGTGCCACAGAGTATAGTGTCAAATAGGGATCCCAGATTCAGATCTCGTTTTTGGCAGAAGTTGCAAGAGGCCATAGGAACTAAGTTGAGCTTCAGTACTGCATATCATCCACAAACTGATGGCCAGTCTGAGAGAACTATCAGGATCTTGGAAGACATGCTTCGAGCATGTGTGCTTGACTTTGGGAAGAATTGGGAGAAGTTTTTGCCTTTAGCGGAGTTCGCCTACAACAATAGTTATCAATCTACTATAGGTATGGCTCCCTACGAGGCGTTGTATGGTCGTAAATGCAGATCCCCATTATATTGGGAAGAGGTTGGAGAGAAGAGAACAGTTGATCCGACTGTGTTACCTGAGATGATTAAGATGGTAGATAATGTTCACCTTATTCGCCAGCGTATGCTTACAGCTCAGAGTCATCAGAAGAGTTATGCAGATAAGCACCGTCGGGATCTTGAGTTTAATTTGGGAGATTGGGTGTTTCTTAAGATTTCTCCACAGAAGGGATTGATTCGGCACGGTAAGAGCGGGAAGCTTAGCCCCAGGTATGTGGGTCCGTATGAGATCACCGAAAAGGTAGGTCCTTTGGCTTATCGATTAGCTTTGCCTCCGAGCTTGTCTAGACTGCACGATGTGTTCCACATGTCTATGTTGAAGAAGTACCATCCAGACCCTTCACATGTACTTGAACCAGAGCCTTTGCAGATTGAAGAAAAGTTGTCTTATGAAGAGAAACCGATTAGAATTGTGGATCATAAAATTCAGGAGCTTCGCAGAAAGAGTATTCCGTTAGTAAAGGTTCTGTGGAATCATCATGGGTTTGAGGAAGCAACTTGGGAAAGAGAGGACCAGGTTCGGGATCAGTATCTGGAGTTGTTTGTTGACCAGGTAAGAATTGTGTGGGCACAATTGTTTTAAGGGGAAGAGGGTGTAATACCCGAGCCCGAAATGTGAATTTTCTTGTTTATTATTTTGAAAATTATATTTTCTTAAATTCTTTATGAATTAATTGATACTTTCTCGCTGTCGCAACGTGCATTGCATTTAAGGAGTGATAGCTAGAGAACGATTTCTAGTCCTCAGCAAACAGTGAAACTAGTATTTAGATGACTTAAATTTTATATTTTAATTGTTGCTAGCTATAATTAATCTTACCTTAGCTAAAATGGCTTTAAAATGCACAAAATTAGGCTCTTTGACCAAGTTTTAAGTAGTTTGACCTTGGACCTTTGACTTGTTGACCAACTTAACACCTTATAAGCTAAACTAGACAAAATAAAAAAAATAGCAGCTAAAAAAAAAGAGTGCAGGCCGTGAGCTTCATTGAAGAAAAAATAAAAAACCTTTCAACTTCCAATCGATCAATCTTCGCGAGAGCTCGTGCGGGGTGATTTTCGAGGCAACTAGCGTTGTTTTCCTAGCAACTAGGAGTACCTGAGGTGAGGGAAGCATGTTATTTGCGCATTTATACGTTGTGTATGTTAACTTTGTCAATTTTGAGATTTATCCGTAGATCGTTATTTAAAGCGATTTGATGCTTCTAGAATGTTCCTTGGCATTTGTAGAACATGTATTTATAGCTTTGTAACATTTTCTGCGGTTAAATGTTGTGATTACAAATTAAATTGTTAATTGAATAGTGTTTTGTGAATAGTAAAACCTTGAAACGTTGAAGTTGCGCTGTTATGTTTTCTGTTGATGTAGAAATGTGCTAGGTACGCTAGAATGCTAAAATGTGTGGTTTGTTTAGGTTGCGTAGTGGAAAAAACGAGAATTATGCCTTTGGGAAAGTCGGGGTCGTTTAGGTCGACTTTAGCGTTTTCTCATTTTGCGTGTTGGCATTGCTTCGGGAAGCCATGGAAGCACTTTTGGTGCGATTATGGCGTTGGTTGGGCGTTTGGTTGTTATAGTTGTAGTTCAAACGAGAAAGGGGGAAACCGGGGTTTTGCGCGAGTTCTAGGGTAAAGTAAGGTTTCGGGGTCTTTAGACGTGCCTTATGGTGACCTAGGAGGGTTGGCGAAGTCGGTTTCCAGAACTCGTGGCTCGTTTGGAAATGGTAGGGTTTTGATAGTTGGGGCCGATTTGTGTTTTTGTGTGTTTTCTTGTCTTTATGCCTATAGAATGCTTAGAATTACTTGAAATACTTGTTTGAGTTGTTTTGGATTGAATTGCTTATCAAATTGCTGCTATTGCGTGCGAGAGTAACCTAATTTGTTATTCTCCCACGTGTGGCTTTATCGTTTGTTTATCGTCTTGTATCGAGTCTTGCATTGCATAGAGTCTCGCGCGTGAGTGATGGGCCTCTCTAGGTAGCCTTGGGTTGCCAGTGTTGGTTGCTCTAGCTCCGCTACTATTCCCTTTCTCGCTTGGGTTGCCTCCCAGGGAGTTTTAGGTCGTAGGTTGATGGATACTTCCGGGGCATTCCAAACTGGTGTTATAAGGTGGTTTGGGCCGGCGCGTCGTCATCGAATTCGTGTATGAAAGTTGCTCGTGAAAAGAGTATCGTATCCTTTGAATGAGTGTTTATAGCTTTAATGCTTGCCTTGCTTTGTTGATGGCTTTATTATATCTCGGTATGATATATGTATACATTGCTTGGCTAATTGCATTGCATACTCCTCTCATCTCCGTCCTTGAGACCAATTGCCCTCGCTGAGCAATAGTTTTTGCTCATTCCTCTCTATACTATATTTTTACAGGAGTAGTTGAAGCAGACCCTCTCGAGGTAATAGAGGAGGAGGAGCAGGTGGAGGTGTTTCCGTGATAGCACTTCTCTGCTTTGCTGGTGGTTGGTTGCCAGATTTTTGTGCGAGCCTTGCATGTTATGTATATTGCTTGGATGTCGTTTAATTTTGAGGCTTGTAGCCTTGTATGTATTTTCTAGTTGAGGCCTCTACGGTCTTATGTTGTATAAGTTGAAAGAATGTAAAGCTGTAAAAGTTTACTCTTGTGACTAGTAAAGAAATGCATGCTAATGGAATTGATTAGTGGCATAAGTACTTGTGTAGTATGCATATCATTTTGGTTTTGAAAGTTGGTTAATAAGAGAATGTATATTTTAAAGAAAGTTAGCTTGTTTTGATTATTTTATGGCTGTCGCAAGTATTATGGTGATTTTAGGGTTTGCGGAGCGTCCGCGGGACAGACGAGGGTCCGTCCGGGTGTCGGGTCCGGGCTTGGCCTTTTTGCGGGGTCAGGTCGGGGCGTGACACTATTGTTATTTCTTGATTGGTTTAATTGCTTTTATTGTTTAACTGTATTAACTATTGCATTGCACGCCCCGGGAGACTTTATCCCTCACTGGGCAACAGTGGTTGCTCATACCTTGATATATGTTTCAGGAAGTGCTGAAGGTGATCCCCAACTAGTTGAGGTGATAGTGGAAGATGAAGAAGTACAAGCAGAGCCTTTGCCCTAGTTGTTGTGTGTTTGTTGTCTGAGGTGGATGTGTTTTCTTGTTACTACTTGGCGTACTTGTATTGCTATATTATGATATATTTTATGGCCTAAGGGCTATGTATATTCTTGTAGTTACAAGTTGAAAGATAGTTGGTTGTTGTGATAGATTTGAGAAACCATGGTTTGTAATAACTATGTTTTATTCTAGTTATTTGCATGCTTGGGTGTATATGTTCTAAAGTATGATTGGTTTCAACTCCTAGGAATGTTCCAATGTTATTTTAGAATGGCATGATAAACGAATTTATGAAGTAGTTAAGTTGGTTGCATGCTTGTGTGATTTTGAACTGTTGCATGCTTCAAGGCTCGGATGGCCTTGAACCTTTGGACTTTAGCTATAAAAGCTTGTCTTGCTTTGTTGTGGCTTTAATTGAGCGATTACAGGTTATCAGAATGTCCACGGTACAGAGGAGACTCTGTCCGTGTGTCGGGTCCGGACTTAACCTTTAGCGTGGGGTTTGGTTAGGGCGTGACATTTAGGTAGTATCAAAGCTTATAGATGCATGAAGCCGAGTTAATTTTCTCGGTCTGTGGGTAGGAGTCTATTGAGTTAATGTGTGATTATGTGAATAAATGTTTCCTTGAATGGCTAAGAGAAAGATTGAATGATTTAGCACATGCTAGCATGAAAGCGAGAATATGAAAGGTCTTATAGGAGTTATTGTGTAAAAGTGGAAAGTTAAGAACGAAAAGTATGACTAATCATTTTACTTGTATCTTTAATATGTAAAGTGTTGTATGACCCTATGTGCGATCTTATGTTAACTTATTTGAACTTGCTCTTATGTGATTTAACTGTGAATTATACAAATGCTTGTCATAATACTTTGCATTCTAGTTATCTGGAAAGGGACCCCGTCGTCAAACTGAGAATCAAAATGTTGATAGAGAACCGGAGGAGGTTCCCAGGCAGGAAGTAGGTGTAGCAGAGAATGCACCACCACAGGGACCAGAACCCAGCACTGCACAGATTCTGGCTACTATGGCTACTGCTATGAATACCATTGCCCAGTTCGTAACTCAGCAGGGTCAGACAGGGGCTGCCAGAGGTAATCAGGCTGCCAGAGCCGAGGGTAGTGGTGCTACTGGAGTTAATTTGTATGACAGATTTTAACATCACGGGGCCTACAACTTCTTTGGAGAACCTGATGATATGAAAGCTGAATTGTGGTTGAGGAAGTTTGAAAGGGTGGCTGCAATACTTGAGTGCAGTGATGATAGGAAGATTACCTATGCCACATTTCTTCTGGAGGGTGACGCCGAAGAGTAGTGGCGTACTATTAGCCAAAAATTGGAAGCCGAGAGGGTTCATCATTCATGGGCTGACTTCGTCCATGAATTCCGAGACAAATATATATCAGTGGTTGCCCATGAGAGACGCCAAGCAGAGTTTATAGCCTTGAAGTAGGGAAATATGTTAGTAAACCAATATGAGGCTACTTTTACTAGGCTCTCCCGTTATGTGTCGGCCTTAGTACAGCTAGAGGACATGAAAATACAGAGATTCATTATGGGGTTGAGAAATGATATTATGCTAAATTTGTCTGCAAATGATTACCCTAATTTTGCTGCAGTGGTCAGAGCCGCCTCGAGGTAGGAAAAGCGCAAGGCAGAAGTATTAGCCGAGACTAGTCAATCGAGTAAGCTACAGTTCTAGACTCAGAGTCAGGGGTACCAAAGGCAGACTATTTCAGTTGGGCAGAGTCCACAGTCAAGGCAGACTCAGAGTTATACAGGGCCTACTCAGACTCAGACACGCCCAGTTCAGAGTCAGACTCAGAGTCAATCTCGTCCAGCGGTATCTCATTCGCAGCATGGTAATTCAGCTACCTCTACTTTCAGAGCTCATTCGAGAGGCACTGCTCTAAGACGTCACTAGCAGTGCAGCTTCTGTCAGCGTCAGGGTCATACTGAGGAGGTTTGTTGGAGGAAACAGAACAAGTGTATAGGTTGTAGGAGTGACCAACACAGAGTGAAAGATTGTACAAAATTCAAGAACACCAGGGGTCAGACATCGGCTCAGAATTCTCAGACCAGGGCACCAGCTGCTGCACCAGCACCACAGGGTTAGGCTCGAGTATTTGCTTTGGATGCAGAGGATCTTTCGGATACGACGGCTGTAGTAGAAGGTACTTTTCTTCTCAATGATCAATCAGTTAAGGTTTTAATTGACTCTGGAGCTACTCATTCATTAATTACTCCTACTTGTGCAGAAAATGCTAAACTGAAACATGATAAACTGTTGCATGAGATTGTGGTTTATACTCTTATGGGTCCGAAGTTTGTTGCTAAATCTATTTGCAGAGCATGTAATATTTTTATTGAAGGTCGTGTTTTTTCGGCTGATTTGATTATTCTACCCTTCAATGACTTTGAAATTATCTTAAGGATGGATTGGTTGGGGGAGTTATTATGCACAGCTTGACTGTAGAAAGAAAATTATGAGATTAGAAATGCCTGACCAGTCTGTAATTGAAATAATTGGTAGTAGAAAATCAACTGGGACTCCTATTATTTCTTCTATTAGAGCATCTAAACTATTGGGCAAGGGTTGTGAGGCTTATCTTGCATATTTGATTAATCAACCTGTGGACCAATTGAACAGAGAATTTCTGGGGGTCTTTCCTGAGGAATTATCTGGTTTACCGCCTGATAGAGAGATAGAATTCATGATTGACTTATTACCGGGGATTGTACCTATCTCTAGGACTTCGTATAGAATGGCTCCACCCAAATTGCAGGAATTGAAAGTTCAATTGCAAGGCTTGCTTGAGAAGGGATTCATTCAGCCAAATTCATCACCTTGGGGTGCACCGGTTCTATTTGTTAAGAAGAAAGCCGGATCTCTTTGTTTATGCATTGATTATCGGGGTCTTAATCAGGTGACTGTCAAAAACAAATATCCTTTGCCTTTAATTGAAGAGTTATTTGATCAATTGCAAGGGGCCAGGGTATTTTCCAAATTCGATCTAAGGCAGGGCTATTATCAGTTGAGGATTAAGAAAGATGATGTTCCTAAAACTGCTTTCAGAACTCGTTATGGCCATTATGAGTTTGTTGTTTTACCGTTTGGCCTAACTAATACTCCTGCCGCATTCATGGATTTAATGCAGAGGGTATTCCGTCCTTATTTGGACCAATTTGTGGTTATCTTTATTGATGATATCCTTGTCTATTATAAATATGAGGCGGATCATAAACATCATCTCAGAATTGTGTTAAAGACTCTTCAAGAGCATCAGTTGTTTGCAAAATTCAGCAAATGTGAATTCTGGTTTAAGCAAGTTGCTTTTCTCGGTCACATTATCTCGCGGGATGGTATTTATGTGGATCTAGCAAAGACTGAAGTTGTGTTATGTGAAACCCCACTTTTCTGCTTTAATTCGATTTACGTGTTTTATCTCGTTTTGCGTGAATTGACCTGTTTATGTGCTATATGACTTAGAATGTGATAATTTTGATATTAATACTCCTAGAACATGCTAAATGTGCATTCATGAAATTTTCATCAAAAACGGGATTAGAAATTTTATCGTCGATTTTTAGTGAATAGTATTTTTGAAACTGGTCTTTTTAACCCTTCTAGACCTAGACCATGGACATTAATAGACCTGTGTTTGATTAAAACGGTTTTAAAATCGGCTTAAGAATTTATTAGGGTTTTTACACCGATTTTTGCAAAAATCGAGTTTTAAGCCAACTCGGGTAGAATTGTTTGATTGTAAAACTTCTTGTCACCTAAAAATAATTTACTTGAGCTATTTTGGGTATTGAATAATTGTTTTGAACATTGGTGATCAAGAAAATGCATTTAAAGTCAAGAAAACACAAAAAAATACTAATTTAAACTAACTTTGACTTTTTGCTTTTGTTGACTTTTGCTATAAAATCTCTACACACACAAAATCAGCACAAAAACACCACAAACACACACACACATTGCCGTGAGTTTCTTTGGCCATTTTGAGAGTTTTTGTCAACTTATTTTACAAAGCAATTTTGCCTTAGAAAACTCATTTAAAGTCCGAATCTTTTCAAACCGAGCTAGATTCCTCTTGTTGGGCACCTGTTGCACGCATTCCTAGCTTTACTTCGGATCAAAGGTGAGAGAAAAATTCTAGATCTCAAAATGTCATTTTTATGTTTTTGCTCATAACTGAAAATTTAACCGTTAGAATTGAAATCTGATGATAGATTATTGTTCCTTGCATGCTAGGGATCATTTTGATGCAATACTACGAATTTCTGTCGGATGTAGCATAATTTTTATTTTTCGGGTATTTAATTTTGATTAAAATGTTCAAAGTTGAATTAAATGAGTTGTGTTGATCGAAATCGATTGCCGTCGATTTCTAAATACTTGATAATTACGTGTTAGCGCTGTTGTAATGCCGAATTTTCGATTACATTGCTCGTGTGGAAATCCAGAAAATTCAGCCATGACATCCTAGGGTTTTAGGGTTATCGGGGCATGATTTGGAGGTGTTATGGTGGATTTCCAAGAGGGATAATGTAGTAGATTGAATGGGTGAGTGATAGGAACTGATTTGGCAATGTTTGGATTAGTAGATTGTAAGTTATGAATTTTAGAAGTTTTGGTTGTCATTCTTTAATTTCTTGAACGATGCCTTTAGTTGATTTGGGTGTGGGTTGAGTGATTGAATTGTGAGTTGTTGATGGGTAAATTAGGGTTTAATTGTGTATATAATGCATGTCTGGTTAGATGGCCTACTTTGTCATCTAACTAAGTTATTGTTGTTTAAATGATAATTGATGCTATCAATGATGAATAAATGATGATTGATTGATGATTGATTGATGATTGATGATGATTATGGAGTCTTGGTATGTGTGTGCCACCTCTTGGGCGGCGTTGGGCTGTCGGGTTGATAACGGCATGCCTGCCAGAGCCTACCCCCAGCTCGCATGACGGAGGTGTCATGGAGGGAGGGGCTAGTGAGGTACCTCGGGTGCGTGAGTAATGGGGAGTTATAAGAAGAATGGTTGAGATCGTGATGGCGTTTGGAGCTACACCAACTAGAGAGAGTATCCTTTATTGAATGGTCATATATTTATGTGATGATAGTATTATTTATTGTTATTGTGTGTTTACTGACTCAAAGGATTATTCCAAGGAGTTTAGTAGACCTTGCTCGAGATCTATCGGATCCTCACTGGGCTTATTTATATAAGCTCACTCTCTATTATTGCATGCATACAGGTGTACTTTTACAGGATTACGGGTACGTGCCTCCTGAAGAGGAGAATGTGGAAAACGTGTCTTACGTGGATGAGTCCTATGTTCCAGAGTCTTATCCATGATGTCGTACATGTTTTATTATCTTGTAAATTAACTTAGTAGACTTTTATCTGCTTTATAGTCTATAATGTATAAGATGTTGATAAGTTAATGAATTAGTTGATGTTGTCTTAGTAGCTTCTCTTTTGTTTATGATTAGGTTGCTAGATTGGCTCAATATGTTTTTGTATTGTATATTAAGGGTTAATGTATTATGTTGGAACGGAGGCGCATAACTATGAATGAGTTGATGAAAGAATGTTTAATGTGTGAAATGGTTGCGTTGTATGTTGTTAATTTGATTGTGGAGTTGGTTGGTGATTTGTGGAGTTTGATGTATGTTGTTATTAAGGGTTGGTTTAGAGCCCTGATGTTCATGTTACTGTCGTTATGCTGCCGAAATTCCGTTGCGTCCTGACTGATTGTAAGAGGGGTTGAGTTGGGGCGTGACATTTAAGTGGTATCAGAGCTTGATTAGCTGTCAGCCGGGGGATCCTCGGAATGTGGGTAGTGGTCTAAGCATGCAAGTATGTATTAAGTGAAAGAAAAGTAAAACATATGTTAATATGTTTATGTGATTAATTTACTTATGTGTCTAACTTTCTATGTGACCAAAATGCCTTGTGTGTTAAGCGAACTAATGTGGTCAATATGTTTTATGTGATAACGTGTTATACGTACTCAATGTGTTGTAATTAATGTGCAATATGTGATTAATATGTATTATGTGACAATTGTGTTTTATGTGATTTTGTGCCTTGTGTGAAGTTAGTTGTTTATGTGCTTTTAATTGTTTATAACTAGCTTATGTGAAACAACGTGCTTTAGGTACTCAATGTACTTTAAGTGACCAATGTGAGTTACGTGATCAACTTGTCTTATGTAAAGTTTGTTGCTTATGTGACTTTAATTGTTTATAACTTACTTCTGTGATATAACCTGTTTATGTGATGTTGGCTTCTTATATGTTGAATTGTGTGTTATGTGATAATGTTGCATTGTATGATAATTGCGCATTACGTTATACTTGTCTTTCATATGATATAGTTGCATACATGTTTTAACTCGTGAGTGACCTTTTAATGTCTAGGGTGGTTGTAAGAGCTTTCGGAAATAGAGATAGGCCATGATTTTGAATTATTATTATTCTAGTAGTTTATCAGTGAGATTTTAATTGTTATGTTTATGGATTTTAGTTTCGGCTTAGTGGATTGATCTTGATGTTCCTTTAGCGAGAATGAAGTTGTTCGAGGAAAATAGCAATGTATCTTGATGATTATAATTACTTTTGTTGCCATGTTTAACTTATTATTACTTGGAGATAGATCATAAGTTGAGGTTTCCATGAGGTTATCATTAGATACTTTTGGAGTCTTAACTCAGACTATACTTCCTTGAGGTTATTTTAGAATGAATTTATTTGAGGAATTAGTGATGTATATTTGTGAATGGAATGAAGTGTAGCATAACATGTGAGTATTTCTACTATTTGGGATTGCTATATTATTAATGGATATTTTGGAGTTTTGATCTTTAAACCTTGGAGACAATTGGAGTGATTCCTGACTAAAGTTACTTTATTCGAAGATGTAATTGTTGGGAGATAGAATTATTTGAGGAAATAAGAATGCATTTCGGTGGCTGAACATTTACTAGCCTACATCAAGCTTTTGAGTTCTAGGTGATATGACTTTCTAAATTGTTGATTGGGGATTCTCCTATGTTATAATGGGTTAGTATGAATCTGTATTGTGTTATAAGATTTTGGAGTCTTCATTAGTTAATCTTGTTGGGTAATCAGTGATTTATCTTGTTTAGTGATTGGTCTGGTACGGAATGTAAAATTTTGGAGTGATTTATCTTGTTTGGTGATTGTTATGACTCCTTAGGTTCTCTAGATCTCCTTAGTGTCTTGTTTTGGAGGAAGATAGATTGTAGGATTTGACTTGTTGGTGTTTAAGTGTGTAAGTGGGACACCCTTCTTGTACTTCATAATTCTATCAGTCTTATTATTATCTTTTACTCTATTCTCACTTATTTGAGAGAGAGTTACACTTTTCTAGCATATCAATTGTTTCTTGAAAGTTTTGCTTATTGGATTAATGGATCCTATACTCATTTGACATTGTTTCTATTCTTAACATTCATATTTGCTTCTTATAGCAATGTCACTTATTGGAGTTAAGGTTTGAGACTTCTATATTTCATTCTATATATCCAGCCATTGATTTCAATATTTCATTTCATCCTATTACTATTCATTTGAAAGTAATTTTTCCTTTGGTATACCATTTTACTTGTTCGAATTCCACTTGCTTGATGTACTTCCTACCTAAGTACATCATTGTCATTCTTGTTGATCCTTGTTAATCCTATTGTTTCATTATTAAATCATGAGCCATTACTTTGCTTGTAATTGCTCATTTAATATCTTCAGCATTGTCCATTCTTATTTATACTTCTTTGGTTATTGCGTGCTGAGATACTCATTATCTTGACACTCATATTTTCTATTGAATTAATCATCTCTTATTTCTTAATTTCATTTCGCCTCAAATACAACTTACTTGTTGGTTCCTTGAACAATCATCGAGAATTGAAATATCTACTTGTTCAAGAATTTTTGTTCAACATACTCAGCACTGTTTTGACCCGTCATAATCCTTTGTTCGTGCTTATTTAGCTGATAGGTGCTGAGACATTCCATATCTTAGTTATCATGCTTCCTTATTAAACTATTAGCCCCTTGACTCTCTAACCTGTTTGACATCTTGTTCACTTGATTGTTGGCTCGAATATGACTTTCCATATTCTTATTTCCTTGTAAATTTCATAAGAGCCATATTCTGACAAATGTCACTTTTGAGATATTTCCTTGATCAATAATCATTCATATTATCGTGAATGAGTTTTTAAACCCTCGGGGTGTTCATAGAGCTCTTTTGTGTAGTATGAGATGATTGATAATTAGTGGTGTCATGCTAAAACTTTGGAGTTGCGATTTCTTTCATATGCAATACGATATGAGGTAGGAGAGAATTATGAATTAAAGATTGTCTTGGAACTATGATCATCAACTTGCAGCCAACAGAGTTTGTTCTTTTGAGGTCTTTGGTTAGTTGTCATCTTAAGAGATAAATGAGAACTAAGAGAAGTATTATTAAGTGTAACGATTGAGGATTTAATTGTCTGTCAGTTCGAGAATTGCGCGGACGCGATTGTTTTAAGGAGGGGAGAAGGTGGAACCCCACTTTTCTGCTTTAATTCAATTTACGTGTTTTATCTCGTTTTGCGTGAATTGACCTGTTTATGTGCTATATGACTTAGAATGTGATAATTTTGATATTAATACTCCTAATACGTGCTAAATGCGTATTCATGAAATTTTCATAAAAAACGGGATCAGAAATTTTATCGTCGATTTTCAGTGAATAGTATTTTTGAAACTGGTCTTTTTAACCCTTCTAGACCTAGACCACGGACTTTAATAGACCTGTGTTTGATTAAAACAGTTTTAAAATTGGCTTGAGAATTTATTAGGGTTTTTAAACCGACTTTTGCGAAAATCGAGTTTTAAGCCGACTCGGGTGAAATTGTTTGATTGTAAAACTTCTTGTCACCTAAAAATAACCTACTTGAGCTAGCTTGGGTATTGAATAATTGTTTTGAACATTGGTGATCAAGAAAATGCATTTAAGGTCAAGAAAACACAAAAAAAAAAAATACTAATTTAAACTAACTTTGACTTTTTCCTTTTGTTGACTTTTGCTATAAAATCTCTACACACACAAAATCAGCACAAAAATACCACAAACACACACACACATTGCCGTGAGTTTCTTTGGCCATTTTGAGAGTTTTTTCAACTTATTTTACAAAGCAATTTTGCCTTAGAAAACTCATTTAAAGTCCGAATCTTTTCAAACCGAGCTAGATTCCGCTTGTTGGGCACCTGTTGCACGCATTCCTAGCTTTACTTCGGATCAAAGGTGAGAGAAAAATTATAGATCTCAAAATGTCATTTTTATACTTTTGCTCATAAATGAAAATTTAACCGTTAGAATTGAAATCTGATGATAGATTATTGTTCCTTGGATGCTAGGGGTCATTTTGATGCAGTACTACGAATTTCTGTCGGATGTAGCATAATTTTTATTTTTCGGGTATTTAATTTTGATTAAAATGTTCAAAGTTGAATTAAATGAGTTGTGTTGATCGAAATCGATTGCCGTCGATTTCTAAATACTTGATAATTACGTGTTAGCGCTGTTGTAATGCCGAATTTTCGATTACATTGCTCGTGTGGAAATCCGGAAAATTCAGCCATGACATCCTAGGGTTTTAGGGTTATCGGGGCATGATTTGGAGGTGTTATGGTGGATTTCCAAGAGGGATAATGTAGTAGATTGAATGGGTGAGTGATAGGAACTGATTTGGCAATGTTTGGATTAGTAGATTGTAAGTTATGAATTTTAGAAGTTTTGGTTGTCATTCTTTAATTTCTTGAACGATGCCTTTAGTTGATTTGGGTGTGGGTTGAGTGATTGAATTGTGAGTTGTTGATGGGTAAATTAGGGTTTAATTGTGTAGATAATGCATGTCTGGTTAGATGACCTACTTTGTCATCTAACTAAGTTATTGTTGCTTAAATGATAATTGATGCTATCAATGATGAATAAATGATGATTGATTGATGATTGATTGATGATTGATGATGATTATGGAGTCTTGGTATGTGTGTGCCACCTCTTGGGCGGCGTTGGGCTGTCGGGTTGATAACGGCATGACTGCCAGAGGCTACCCCCAGCTCGCATGACGGAGGTGTCATGGAGGGAGGGGCTAGTGAGGTACCTCGGGTGCGTGAGTAATGGGGAGTTATAAGAAGAATGGTTGAGATCGTGATGGCGTTTGGAGCTACACCAACTAGAGAGAGTATCCTTTATTGAATGGTCATATAGTTATGTGATGATAGTATTATTTATTGTTATTGTGTGTTTACTGACTCAAAGGATTATTCCAAGGAGTTTAGTAGACCTTGCTCGAGATCTATCGGATCCTCACTGGGCTTATTTATATAAGCTCACTCTCTATTATTGCATGCATACAGGTGTACTTTTACAGGATTACGGGTACGTGCCTCCTGAAGAGGAGAATGTGGAAAACGTGTCTTACGTGGATGAGTCCTATGTTCCAGAGTCTTATCCATGATGTCGTACATGTTTTATTATCTTGTAAATTAACTTAGTAGACTTTTATCTGCTTTATAGTCTATAATGTATAAGATGTTGATAAGTTAATGAATTAGTTGATGTTGTCTTAGTAGCTTCTCTTTTGTTTATGATTAGGTTGCTAGATTGGCTCAATATGTTTTTGTATTGTATATTAAGGGTTAATGTATTATGTTGGAACGGAGGCGCATAACTATGAATGAGTTGATGAAAGAATGTTTAATGTGTGAAATGGTTGCGTTGTATGTTGTTAATTTGATTGTGGAGTTGGTTGGTGATTTGTGGAGTTTGATGTATGTTGTTATTAAGGGTTGGTTTAGAGCCCTGATGTTCATGTTACTGTCGTTATGCTGCCGAAATTCCGTTGCGTCCTGACTGATTGTAAGAGGGGTCGAGTTGGGGCGTGACATGTTATCTTGGAAACGGCCAGAAACGGTTACAGAAATTCGTAGCTTCCTTTGTTTAGCTGGGTATTATCAGAGATTCGTCAAGGATTTCTCTAAAATTGTAGGGCCTTTAACTCAGCTTACCCAGAAAAAAATAGTATTTGACTAGAATGATAAATGTGAGGCCAGCTTCCAGGAATTGAAGAAGAGATTGACTACGGCTCCTATTCTTGCTTTACCTGAGGGTTATGATAATCTGGTGATCTATAGTGATGCTTCAAACGAGGGTCTGGGTTGCGTATTAATGCAGAATGGAAAGGTTATTGCTTATGCTTCTAGGAAACTGAAACCTTATGAACTCAATTATCCGATGCATGATTTTGACCTCGCAACTATCATTCTTGCATTAAAGAAATGGTGTCATTATCTTTGGGGCAACAAGTTTGAAATCTTTACAGATCATAAGAGCTTGAAATATCTATTTTCACATAAAGAGTTAAACATGAGGCAGAGGCGTTGGCTGGAACTACTCGAAGACTACAACTGCACTATTAATTATCTTCCAAGCAAGGCCAATATTGTTGCTAATGCTTTGAGCCGAAAGGCTACTATTGCTAGCTTAATCATCAAGAATTAGGAATTCATAGAGGAACTATGCTTATGGAAGTCTAATACTTCAAATTCTGGTATTCAATTCGCAAGTCTGCAGATTCAATCTCTATTATTATCCAGGATTCGAGAAGCACAACAGGCTGACCCTCAATTGTTGAAAGTCTTAGAGAAGTCTAAAGGGGGAGAGTCGGATTTCAATTTGCATGAGGATGGCATTCTCAAATTCAAAGGTAGAATCTGTATTCCAAGTGAGCCAACTCTGAAGAAGGAAATTCTTGCTGAGGCACACAATTCTAAGTATACCATCCATCCGAGCAGTACAAAGATGTATAAAGATTTGAAGCAGAACTTCTAGTGGAATAATATGAAGAGAGAAATTTCCGACTATGTGACTAGATGTCTTAATCGTCAGAAGGTTAAAGCGGAACATCAGAGACCGACAGGGTTGTTGCAGCCATTGGCCATTCGTATTTGGAAATGGGACCACATTACCATGGATTTCGTCTCTGATTTGTCGGGGTCTTCGAAGGGTAATGACTCAGTTTGGGTTGTTGTTAATAGATGGACCAAGACTTCTCATTTCATTGCTAAAAAGAAGAGTGATTCTCTTGAAAAGCTAGCATAGTTGTATATTGAGAATGTTGTCAGACTTCATGGGATTCCAAAGAGTATTGTGCCAGATAGAGATCCCCGATTTATATCTCAGTTCTGGCAGAAGATTCAGATAGCTTTGGGCACGACTTTGAGTTTTGGTACAACTTATCATCCTCAGACAGATGGTCAATCTGAGAGAACTATCTTAATCCTTGAGGATATGTTACGAGCTTGTATTCTGGACTTCGGAAAGAGTTAGGAGAAGTATTTTCCACTCGCAGAGTTCACCTACAATAATAGTTATCAAGCTACTATTGGAATGGCACCTTATGAGGCACTTTATGGGTGTAAATGCCAATCTCCTCTGTACTGGGATGAGGTTGTTGAGATGAAGACTATCGACCCTACTCTTTTACCTTATATTAACATAATGATTGATCATGTGCAGCTTATCAGAAATAGGATGCTTACAGCTTAGAGTCGACAAAAGAGTTATGTAGATAGACGCCGTTGTGATCTGAAATTTGCCGTAAGGGATCGAGTATTTCTGAAAATTTCTTCTTGCAAGGGTTTGATTTGGCATGGTAGAAGAGGTAAACTCAGTCCTCATTATGTGGGACCGTTTGAGATAACTGAAACCATTGGTGAATTGGCTTATCGTCTAGCTTTGCCTCTTAGCCTGGGCAGAATTCATGATGTCTTCCATGTTTCTATGCTTCAGAAATATCAGCCAGATCCTTCTTATGTTCTTGAGCCCGAGCCTTTGGAGATCAGTGAAACTTTGACCTACATGGAGAAACCTCTTCGGATTGTGGATCAAAAAGTTCAGGAGCTGAGGACTAAAAGCATTCCAATGGTTAAAGTTATGTTGGATCATCACAGGTTAGAAGATGCTACCTGGGAGAGAGAGGATCAGAAGTGAGATCGCTATCTAGAGTTGTTCGCGGAATCATGTAAAGATTACGAGGGCGCAATTTGTTTAAGGGAGAGAGGATGTGACGCCCAAGCTTTTTTCCTGCATTCACTTACTGTTGCATCCATTAATTGCGTATTTAATTATGTGCTTTACTTGTTGTCTTTCTTAATTACTATTCATTCCATTTTTAAACTGCATTATATTAATGAATTAGCATTTTTATTAAATCATATTAATTGTTATAGGAATGGAAAAAATGTGCAGTTGAGCTAGGAACGATAGGAGCACTCGTTTAGAAAATGTGTTTAGCAAACTATTGAATAGTGTTACGTAACTAACTTAGAGTTTTAATTAGCTAGCATACATTTTTCACTTTAGACTCGTTTAAAGCTAACTACGCACATTTTAGTGGATCACTTAAACACCCAAACATGACCCCCACCTTACCTTATTCATTATATAGCAGTATAAGCTCATAACTTAGCAAAGAAAAAAAAAATAAAAGCTGAAACAGAAGCAGCAAAAGCCGAGAGCAGCAGGGAAGGAAAAGAAGGAAGTTTTGCTCTTCAACTCTTCAATCCAAGCCCCTCCAAGCCTAGAGCAAGTAGTTTAGGGTGTCTGCAAGCCTCCTAGGTGTTCCTACGCGCATTGGTGAGGGATTCATGACTCTTTGTGCATATTTAAAATTGTTGCTCATTTCTTGATTTGTTAGAAATGTGGCCAAATGTTATTGTAATGCTTATCTATGCTATTATACATTATATATAGATGCTATAGAACACATTTGATCCATTACAACACATTTTAAACGATTAGAATCGTTATTTTGATTTATGAGGTGAATAGTGACGAATTTCTAGGGTTTTGTGTAATTGTGTGCATTAGCTTGATTCAATGCTTCTAATAGATGCCTTAGGTGCTAATGAATGTAATCTAATAGCCCCGTGCACTCAAATTGCCCTAAACTTGCATAGAACGTGAATTAGCCGACTTTAACAAAGGGGTTTCGGGGTTAATGCTAATCGGGGTGGATTCGGGCTTCACTGTTAGTATTCATAGGCTACCTAGGTACTATAGAAGTTTTGCTAAACTTTGTTTGAAGCCTGGTTGAGGTATGTGTAGTTCAAAGCTATAAGAGGGAAATTGGGACTTTTGGGGTAATTGCGGGTAATTGAACGTATTTATGGGTTGTAAGGGTACTTTAAGGGTTAATTAGAAGATTGGTATAGCACCTTTTTGAATTTGAATCATTAATATGAGTTTGGAAGGAAAACGGATGGAATAACAAAGGGGTTTAAGGGTAAATTCGATTATCACTCGCATCTAAGACCTTGGCATGTCTACATATGTGTTTAAATGTGGTTCCAAGTGGTTTTGAAGCTTTTAGTATAGTTCTATGTGCATCTTGAATATTCCCCTTTGTAAACCTTTTAATTACTTGTATTGAACTACTTTTCATCTATCTATTTCGAGGTCAACCTACTTTGTTGATCCTCCCACGTGTTATTGCTTATATTGTTATCGATATCTTGCCATTTTTATGTGCATTGTATAGTGGTTGTGCAACAATAGTGTCAGGCGCGGTTGTGTTGAATATCGGCTGGGCGGCAGAGGGCTTGCCAGTGGATATTCAAACTCCGTACTCTATTCCCTCACTCGCCTAGTCCGGAGATTGCCAGGGGGTGTTGGGTCGTAGGATTATCGAGGTACATTCGGAGTACACCCACTGGAGTGTTTGGGGTTATGCCGGCTTATCGTGATCGAGATCGTGGTTCGTGGTTCCTGAATGAAGATCAAGAGAAAATTGGAGTGTTAGGGATAAGTGTAATGTATCCTTGTAATGTGTGGTTACTTAAGCTATTGTTAGTTCTTGATTGGTTTAATTGCTATTATTGTTTAACTGTATTAGCTGTTGCATTACACGCCCCGAGAGACTTTATCCCTCACTGGGCAACAGTGGTTGCTCATACCTCGATATATGTTTCAGGAAGTGCTGAAGGTAATCCCCAGCTAGTTGAGGTGATAGTGGAAGAGGAAGAAGTACAAGCAGAGACTTTGCCCTAGTTGCTGTGTGTTTGTTGTCTGAGGTGGATGTGTTTTCTTGTTACTACTTGGCGTACTTGTATTGCTATATTATGATCTATTTTGTGGCCTAAGGGCTATGTATATTCTTGTAGTTACAAGTCGAAAGATAGTTGGTTGTAATGATAGATTTGAGAAACCATGGGTTGTAATTACTATGTTCTATTCTAGCCACTTGCATGCCTGGGTGTGTATGTTCTAAAGTATGCTTGGATTCAACTCCTAGGAATGTTCCAATGTTATTTTAGAATGGCATGATAAACGGTTTTATGAAGAAGTTAAATTGGTTGCATGCTTGTGTGATTTTGAACTGTTGTATGCTTCACGGCTCGAATGGCCTTGAACCTTTGAACTTTAGTTATAAAAGCTTGTCTTGCTTTGTTGTGGCTTTAATTGAGCAATTACAGGTTATCAGAATGTCCACGGTACAAAAGAGGCACTATCCATGTGTCGGGTCCAGACTTAACCTTTAGCGTGGGGTTGAGTCAGGGCGTGATAGTGGGACTGAGCCTTTCGAATGAGAAAGAAAAAGAGTGCTTAGTTTCGTTGGAAAAATCAAGGCAAATATCATATTGACTTTCTCTCACCCTACTTCTAAAGATAGATAGAAAAGGTTGGAGAGAGTGACTTTCTGAGATTCTCTCCTTTCTAAAGCTGCACAAGGCGGCCCCCCAGAACAAAGCCCCACCCCCATTTTCCTCCCTTTAATGAAAGACCTTCGCCTTGCTTCCTATTCATTTGTGGGTCTAGACCATTTGGCCTTTTTATTTCAAGAGGTGATTTCGAGAATCAACCAACCGACAAATCCGTAGCCCAGGTGACTCACAGCCTCCCTCTTGCACAAATGAAATATGGGATGAATCAAATCAATATTTTGATTGATTCAGGGCGGAGCGAAGCCAAATTCAATCAAGGCAAGGGGGCTTACTTTTCCTGAGGCTGAGTCATCCTATTCCAATTTAGCTATGCTAATAGAAGAGGAAAAGTTTTCAGATGATATGGACCCCATAGAGATGGGCGAGAACCCCCAATTGCTTAGGGGTCACACTGTGTCCCGCTTGGGGGATGAAATCTTCTCTCCTTTTATAATTCTTTTCCCACACACCTTTGCCCTCTTTCACCGAGGAGGAAAGAATAATCTTCCAAGCGGAAAGAGGCCTAAATTTCAATTACATTCATTCCTAAGCTTGCTTTGTTGCAGCAAGATGATCAGTCCGAGAGTGCTAGAGAGAAGATAAGTGGTAAAAACCTCTCTGATTCGGTCACCGAGCAGTCGGACGACTCTTTAGTAACCCAGGATGACCTGACCCCTTTGACGCTTCTTTCGCTGTATACCCCATCTATCCTTCAGAGGTGGAATAAATGGTACTCTATCTTTTAATATATATAGTAGGGCCCCAAAACGCTAAAAGGTGGGGGAACAAGAGTTGTCACGATAGAAAAGAAAAAAAAAAGAAATGACTAAAAGGAACCAACGATTCTTCCTTCTTAAACAACCTATATCCTCCACACTTAATCAGCATTTGATAGATTATCCAACCCTGAGCAATCTTAGTTATTGATGGGGGTTCGGTTCATTAGTTGGTATTTGTTTAGTCATTCAGATAGTGACTGGAATTTTTTTAGCTATGCATTACACACCTCATGTGGATCTAGCTTTCAACAGCATAGAACACATTATGAGAGATGTTGAAGGGGGCTGGTTGCTCCGTTATATGCATGCTAATGGGGCAAGTATGTTTCTCATTGTGGTTCACCTTCATATTTTTCGTGGTCTATATCATGCGAGTTATAGCAGTCCTAGGGAATTTGTTCGATGTCTCGGAGTTGTAATCTTCCCATTACTGATTGTGACAGCTTTTATAGGATATGTACTACCTTGGGGACAGATGAGTTTTTGGGGAGCTACAGTAATTACAAGCTTAGCGAACGCCATACCTGTAGTAGGAGATACCATAGTAACCTGGCTTTGGGGTAGTTTTTCCATGGACAATGCCACCTTAAATCATTTTTTTAGTCTTCACCATCTACTCCTCTTTATTTTAGTAGGTGCCAGTCTTCTTCATCTGGCCGCATTGCATCAATATGGATCAAATAATCCATTGGGTGTACATTCAGAGATTGATAAAATAGCTTATTACCCTTATTTTTATGTAAAGGATCTAGTAGGTTGGGTAGCTTTTGCTATCTTTTTTTCCATTTGGATTTTTTATGCTCCTAATGTTTTGGGACATCCCGACAATTATATACCTGCTAATCCGATGCCCACCCCGCCTCATATTGTGCTGGAATGGTATTTCCTACCGATCCATGCCATTCTTCGTAGTATACCTGACAAAGCGGGAGGTGTAGCCGAAATAACACCAGTTTTTATGTCTGTTGGCTTTACCTTTTTTTAAAAGTATGTATGTACGTAGTTCAAGTTTTCGCCCGATTCACCAAGGAATATTTTGGTTGCTTTTGGCGGATAGCTTACTACGAGGTTGGATCGGATGTCAACCTGTGGAGGCACCATTTGTTACTATTGGATAAATTTTTCCTTTTGTTTTCTTCTTGTTCTTTGCCATAATGCCCATTTTGGGACGACTTGGAAGAGGAATTCCTAATTCTTACACGGATGAGACTGATCACACCTGATCAGTGAAAAATTCTGACACCAATCATTAACGAGTGAGTATTACACCAAGAATTGACAAGCGGATGAGTTTTCTAGGCCTAAGCGGTGGCGTACTTTGAGGGAGGGAGCTATTGTGAAGCCTAGAAAGGTAGAAGCGGCAAATCGCTTCTACCGAGTTCCCCAATAGTAGCTTAGGTTAGTAGCTTAACTCTTTCTACTAGCATGGCGCTGCTGGATGCTTTTGATCAATAGGAAGAGGAGGAAAAAAAAAGCTTATGATGAGCATCTATTTGAGTCGATCATTTCCAAGATCTAATTCGAATTTTTTCTTATGTAGTGAAACGCCTTACAATCTGAAGTTTTACGCTTAAGGGAAGAAATGTTCTTGGTAGATATAGGACTTGGGACCCCTAGAATTTGTATGCAAGATGAGCCTACAGGAGTGCCAATCAATCGAGCCACCAGGTTTGAGAATAAGGTGGGATCCCTAGATCTAGTGGCAGGTGAATCATTGATCAAAGAGAAGATTTTGGAGAACCTATCATGTCATCACAAGAGCTACAATCTAAAACCACTGATGAGGAATCGTATGATTTACGAATTAGCTATCTATATAGGTTGCCTTTCTCGGTGCGTCAGTGCGCGCGAAGGTTTTGTGGGCCCACGACATCTTGATCGCCTCTTGGAACTGGGTAGTCTATTGGGAGAGAAAGATATGCTTTTTGGGCAGTAGACTTACAGTCTATTTTCAGGGAATGCGAAACTTTCCACTACTCCTTTAATAGTTATAGGACTATTGAGCATTATGTCATTCTTACAAGTGATCCGCCATCCAGGATTGGAAGAAGTGCTATATGAGGACTTTGAGATCAAATAGAATATGTTTCTTTTCATTCATAACTTGCCATATTCGCTTGGTAAGCAAGCAAAGCAGGCACCAACTACCTTGGCCCAATTTCTCTTCGTTCTTTTTTAAAGTCACGATCAGAAAGGTGTTGAAATCCGGACTGCATTTGGAAAGCGCTGGTTCGAGCCCAGCTCGTGACACGGCTTTAGTCATCGAATATCTCGATGCCTCCGTTTTCTCCTTAGACGGATGATTGTCCCATCTTTTTTAGGTTCGAAGATTCTACTTGCATTTGTTAAGCATGTGAACAAGGATCCCCCTACTAAAGGAATAGATTGTTTGGTTAACCAAAGAATGGAAAAGATTCTTCAAGCGTCTCAGGTCCCAGAAGTGCATGATAAATACCGTCAAAGCCCAATACTTCAGAGGAAATTAAATGAGGTACGTAGTAAGGTATTTTGCTAGGCGATAAGGAATGGTCGATTTTTTAGTCTTAATCCAGCGACTGGCCTTACTCCGAACGATCTTGATGAAAGTACAAGCCTCCTTCACCTTGACATGAACGGAAGCTTTCTCATTGCTGGGCTCCAATCAGTGAGGAAGGCAAGGAAAAAAAGCCTTAAATCAAATTCTTTTCTACATTGAATACTTTGAATAAATCCTAAAATTTGAAACTACTAGTTATCCAATAAAAACCGAACATCAATTTCATTCCAGATCAAGAAATTGCGTTAGTAAAGAAAGAAACCTTCCCTAAGCTAAGCCTACCGATCTTCCTCTCCTTATCAATCGACTTACTTCATACTTTATCCCTTTCCTTATCGCTCTGTTGACTCATAAATTCCATTTAGGCAATGCTTTCTTGCACCGATCTACTCTCTATCTCCTTCACCTCTGCCTGAACCTTTGCCTCATCTTTGCCTTCGTCTCATCTTCGCCAAGCCAAGTGATTGGTTTTTTATACATATCTAGGCAAGTATGATTTAATTGAACCATTAACTCAGCTAAGACAAGGGAGGTATGGTTAGCATCATTTGGCATGCCAGAGAAAGCTGTGATCCATGAGTTTCCTCCGTTAATTGTTCAATCTTGAGTTTACCAACCTTAGTGACCGGCTCCTAAGAGTTCCCACCCTAGGGTCGGGATTAAGCTACTGCACCATGCAGGCAAACTCTTCTATCGTGTTGTATTACCTCTGGCAGACCCTGTGATAACCCGAACCCGGCATGCATTTAATGGCATTTAATTGCAATTAATTAAGTGACATCTTAAATGTTAGCATTGAATTCGTGTTTATTTTTAAGTTAAACATTCATTTCTAGCATTATTTTTATATTTCTTTTAGAAGTAATTAAATAATACTTGAGTTAATTATTTTAACGGACTATCAACTACTTTCATATTTTTGTTAATCGATTTTATTTTTCTTGCACCTTAATGCTCGGTTTTCAATAAAATGAAAAGTAGCTCCGAGCCGAAGTAATTTTTAACTATGTTACTTTTCGAAAATTATATTTTCTTAAATTCTTTGAGATTTAATTGTTATTCTTTTATTGTCACAAAGAGCAGAGCATATCGAGAGCGATAGTTAGGAAATGACTTCTAGTCCTCAGAAAATAGTGAAAACTAGTATTTAGTGTTTTAATTTTGGTATTTTAGTTGTATTTAACTAGAATTAGATTTGTGTTGGTTGTTTTAGCTTTAAAATGCATAAAATAAGCCTAATTGACCAACTTAAGCACGAAGCCTTGACTTTTTGACTTGAGTTGTCATCATATTTAAGCTTATAATAGCAAACAAAAAAAAAAGCTGAAAACAGAGAAGGAGCAGGCCGAAAATACAAGGAGAAAAAAAAAAGATTTTCAAGCCAAATCTTCAAATCTTCGTGTGAGCTTGCACGGGGTGGTTTCCGAGGTATCCAACGAGGTTTTCCTAGCGTCTAGGAGTGTCTAAGGTAAGGGTTTCATCGTTATTTGCACATTTGAAATAATTGTGCTTAAACTTTAATTTTTGGGTTTTAGCCGTAGATTGTTATTTAATTCGTTTTGATGCTTGAAGAATGTTCCCTAGCAATTGTAGAACATGTATTATAGCTTTTTAGCATTTTATGCAGTTGAATATTGAAATTGAAATTGATAATTGAATAGTAAATTATAAATAGTAAATCCCCGTTTCGATGAAGTTGCTCCGTTATGCATTCTGTTGATGTGAAAAGATACTAGATATGCTAGAATGCCTAAATGCATGATTTGTTTGGATTGCGTAATAGAAAAACGGAGAAAAATGCCTTGGTACAAGTTGGGGTCATTTAGGTCGAGATTAGCATTTTCTCGATTTACGTGATGGCATTGTCTCGGGAGGCCATGGAAGCACTTTTGGTGTGGTTATGGTATTGGTTGGGTGTTTGGTTAGGGTAGAGGTAATTCAAACAAACAAAGGGGGAAATCGGGGCTTTGCGTGAATTCTAAGGTAAAGTAGGGTTTCGCAGTCTTTAGACGTGCCTTATGGTGACCTAGGAGGATTTGTGAAGTCGGTTTCCAAAACTCGTGGCTCGTTTGAAAGTAGTAGCGTTTTGAAAATTGGGGTCATTTTGTGAGTTTGTTTGTTTTCATAGTGTAATGCCTATAGAATGCTTAATTTTGCTTGTTATGCTTGTTAAAGTTGGTTATGATTAAATTGTATATCAATTGTTGATAATGCTTGTTAGTGTTGTTCTTGTTATTTTATAGATTGTAAATGCTTATTGTATCGCATGTTGTTACTAACCTGCACTTAAGTGCCTTGCTCGATTATCGTTATATGTCTCGTATTGCATTGCATTAGTGTCAGGCACGTGAGTGATAGGCCTCTCTGGGTAGCCTCGAGTTGCCAGTGTTGGTTGCTCTAGCTCCGTGTCCTATTCCCTTTCTCGCTTGGGTTGCCGCCCAGGGAGTCTTGGGTCGTAGAATTGACAGAGTATGTCCGGAGTACTCTAACGGAAGTTATAAGGTGGGTGAGCCAGCGCGTCATTGTTAAAGTCATCGAAATCGTGATCGGTACATTGCTCGTTTGAGTGAACCATAGCCTTCAAAGTATGGTATAGCTTTGAATGGTTGTGTTAATGCTTTATCAATTGTTTATTGTATTGATTGTTAAATTGAATGCCTACTTGTCAGATATATATTGCTTAACTGCCTTATTTGCATTGCACGACTTTCTTTCTCTTCAACTCGATATCTGTCTCGCCCTCACTGAGTATACGTGTTGTGTATACTCACTCCTCACCACCACATTTCAGGAAATGCCTCGTTAGCTGGAAAGTTCGTCATTACGTGAAAGTTCATGCTTGAAGAGTTGTCTTGCGTGCTATGTGGCTTGAGTTGTCAAAGATGCAAAGATGTATGTTACATGTGTTGTTTGTATTTAGTGTTAAAAAGAATGTAATTTAAGTTTTATTAGGTTATTGAAGTGATTTGAAAAGCTAGACTATGTATTTAGTTAGTATAGTTTAATTTCATTGCATGTATGTAATTGTCTAAAGGAAAAGAGTTATAATAGTTTGGGTACTTGGAAATATGTATGTTGTTGTGTTTAATTGTTGAGAACCAAGGCTCGGATGGCCTTGAGGTGTTTGTATGGTTGGACACGGTGCTGGTCCACTTATATGCTGTTGCAGATTTTGCATTTTGCCTAGAAACAGGGAAGACTCCGTCCGTCTTTCCCTAAAATTTTATGTCCGGGTTTGGATTTGGGTTGTGATTAGATTGATTGATAGAATTTCCGGTCTCGAGAGGGATCGGGGTGTTACAAACCCCTCTCGATCCATCTTACTGGAGCGATTCGAGAAGAACGATTAGCCAGCAGACATAATCTGGATGGGTCTTACCGGTATCAACAACGAGAAAGAAATAACCAAATGGAAACAATAGCTAACTATGGCTCTTGGCCCAGACAACGTCCTAGGTTCTTTAAATTCCGTGGATGGCGTAGCTATCAACATCAATGTAGTTAATTATGTCTTTCCTAGAAGTTGAGTCATCAACAAGGCTAAGAATCTTACCTTTACTTAGAGAGGGGTAGTGGTACCACGCTCTTCCGTGCTCGTAGGTTGACTTCCCTATGTATCCCGACTAAGGTCTCACAAACCCCTTATGCATCCAACTGCTTCATGTGAATAGGTTATATAGAAGGGTGGGTTGGTTATATACTCTTATGAACGTTCCTTCTTCGAACATTTTGGTATATATTGCCCCCTAACTATAGATCAGATCCACTAGACAAGAAACAAAATTCCACACTGCAGCTGAGTCGTCAGAGTTATCCACCAAGGGATTCATGGAATTTCTATGGATTGCATTGGGGGAAATCTACCAAAGCTAGGCAGATAGATAGACTCATTTCCCGCTGCTAAGGAAGAGCAAGAAACAAAATAAAATGATTGTTTTTTAACTAGCGCCCCCTTTTGGGTATGCAGGTACTAAGAGTCCTCTCACTACCAACCAGCAGACATCATCTGGCTGGGTCTTGCCGGTTTCAACAATGAGAAAGAAACAACCAAATAGAAACAACAACTAACTATTCCTCTTGGCCCAAACAATGTCCTAGGCATAGGGGAGATCGGAACAAGAGGGAACACCTAGACGACATTTTTATTCATGGGCTGCAGTAAGTAGATCGAAAGGTCGTTCCGCCCCTTGTCCCCGAAGTTAGGTAATATGTTCTCAACCTTTCTTGCTCCAATCTGACCTAGCTGGCGAGCGATCCCAGTTCACGACAGAGAACAAGATAGCAAGCGAGTGTACCTTTGTTCACTTCTTCTCTACCAAGCACAGAAGTTTAAGGATAATTGTAGGTCAGTGGCTACCTAAGGAAACTCCGATTCGATGCGCCCCCTGGCTGGGAGACATCTACCTCATCCTGATCACAAGGAGAGGTTCACTATGATGGGGGGGGTGCTTCAATTTCTCCCTTCCGAAAAGAATGAAATGCATAGGGGACCATCCTGTTGTTACGGCATGCTCCTCAGATTTACGGATTTGCAGGGGGCCTCAGGCCCTACTTAGTTGACTGACAATGACAAAGGCTTGCGAAACTAAGTAGCGCCTCTTCCATTTTGTTTGAAAAACCCATTCTTATTATCTTTCATAAGTCAAGTAGGCAAACCAATAGGTCCTTAGTAGCGTTGACAAAGAAGAAGGGTCGGTTAAAAGACAGCAAATCTTTTTATTTATAAATAGGCCGGCTTGACAAGCAACCCCTCCTCTTGATCTGAGGTGCGAAGAGAAAGATCTATTTTTTATGACTTCCACTTATCGATCCCAGCCCAGAAAAATGACCGACTAAGGCCTTATTGATGAATGAAGGAAAGGGTTTATGAGCCCTAGCCCTGTAAGCCCACACCTATGTAGAGTAGATCGTTCAATACCCGCGGCACAAACCCATTTTTGACCTATTGGTCCTAGTATCATAAGCGACCGAACGGCCGGCCCCTAATTACTAGACCGACCTGCTATAATACACTACAAAAAATAAGCTGTTTTGTGACAAAATTTTGCCATGAAAATAAAATCGTTGCAAAATAGGACGAAATTGCGACGAAATATTTTGATTCTCAAATTATGTGGAATTCATGACGAATTTGTGGCGGACACTAAAAATCGTCACAAATTTATCACAAGATGCGACAATTTTACCACGAAAAGCAATAGTTCACACAAAGCGTCGCACCATCGTGGTAATACTGCTACGATACTGTGACGATACAAAAAATTGACGCAAATTTGTCACAAGGTGTGATAATTTTACCACAACAGGCAATAGTTAACTCCAATCGTCACATCATTGTGGTAACATTGCTATGATACTGTAACGAAACTAAAAATCGATGCAAATTTGTCTCAAGAGGTGACAATTTTGCCACGAAAAGCAATAGTTACCACTCATCGTCACATTATCATCGAAAAATTGCTATGATTCTGTGACGTTGTCAAATTTTTAATTTGGTGATTATACCTTGGAATACCATAATATTAGATTATCTCTAGTTTGTATAGATTGTATCCTTACATTTTGAATTTAGAAGTTTTGCTCCTTTCTCAAATTCTTTCAAGAGCAAATAAAAAATATATCTTTTACCACTCAAAAAAATATAAAATGTACATGACTTATTAAAGTAATGTTGCAATAACCAATGGTCATTTGTCTAGTAGTGGTATAATTTTTGTTTAGGTATGAGAAGTTTTAAGATCAATTTTCGTGTGTAAGATATTAACTCATGTAAGATGATTTATCCCTTCTTTAAATAAGAATAAAAAAAAAAAGCAATGTTGTAATGATTTGATGATTAACTGATCATGGGTGTTTCACATGTCATCAACATTATAATTAATATAATCATACATTGGAGATATGAGCCCCTAATTCTCAATACCATGAATGATTAGACTAGTAGTTATTAGGATAAAACTTAGTTTAATTTGAAACCAATTACGAGTGCAAGATGATTTCCAGAAAAAGATAAATAGCAGTAAGTTGTGACTTCACCCTCTTAATATAATTTAGTTACTTGCAAATTAAATGAAGGAAAAGTGATATTGGTTGAAGGTACCAACAGACCATTATATATGGACCCCTAGCTCTAGGTAATGGATAAGATAAACAAAATGCCTAATGATTTGAAAGCATAATATAAAACTTAAGTAGGTGTTAACACTTGAAAGAAAGTACTATTAAATTAATGGAATATAATAATTGAAATCCATACTTTTTTTAAACTTAACTTGGTATGGTGACCATCAAGATAATGTTAAATATCATTATCAAGTTGTAAAGGTGTTTTAACTACTATCATCCATGCACGCTTCTACTTTAATCCAAAGATCTGTTAAAAAAGTGTGAGCAAAAATATGGAATTAATTAAGTGGAATAAATAATAATCTTTAGGACTGATGATTTCGTCTAGAGGAGTTATCATCCAAATTAGTTGAGTAGAATTAGACTCACGGTGACAAATTCCAAGAGAATTAATATTTTAACCAATTTAAATATAAAACATGAATATGTCTTTCTATGCAACAAATATACTAGTCTATTTTCGAAAATGCATAAATTAATTAATGAATGTTACTTAGCCTAATGAAAGGTCAATAAGATGTCCACAGCTAATTGAAAAAAAAATATTGATGATATTTTCCAAAATCATTTTAAGTATACAATTTTTGTGATGAAACAATCACGAATTAGAGATTTTGTAACGAAATAATGACGAATTAGAGGATCTATGATGTTCTTGCGACGATTTTCATAACTAATTGAAAAAATATAAAACGGGTGAAAAAGGGACCAATTAAACTAAGCCCTTTTTTCACCCATACCTCATTGTCACCCCCCCCCCCCCCCCCCCAACACGCATACCCCACCACCACCACCACCACCACCACCACCAGTGCCACCATCGCGCGCCACGTAGCCGATAAATGTAAGTTTTCTTTTATTTGTTTTGCTTGTTTCTCCCTTAGATCTAGCCGTTCACTAAGAGAAATGAGCACTACCAGTGTCACCTTCGCGTTTTTCATGTGCACAAAACTCCTAAGGGGTCGTTTTGCTGAAAAATGGTGTTGAGCGAACTGTTGGGTCTCAAGTGCAATTGGTGAAGCCGTGTACTAAAAACAAATGGTTCGTGGCTGCTGTGATGTTGTGCCGTGAGTTAACTTGGTCAAATTGCAAAGGGATTGGGTCTGTGAGGTGAATTGCGAATTGAACTTTGCGAAGGTAAGTCGCACGTGGATTTGACTCAATTTGCTCAGGAGGTTTTGGGGTTGGTAAACTTTAGGCGTGAAACAAGTGTGGAGAATGGTGCTGATTTTTCTTGCTGAAAATTTGGTACTGTGCCATGTACAGGGTGATTAAAATGTGAATTATGGCTTTCAATTGCTGGTTGTGGCCGTATGATGCTTAGTTGATGGTATAGTGGCTGATTTGTGTCAAGTAATGAAATGAATGTGCTGGTCCAATGCCACGTGAATGAGCTCAAATGTGACTTCAAATGTGTGATTAAAATATTATTAAAGTGAATGTCATGATGGATTAAATAAAAGAAGTTATAAAAATATCATAAAATAAAACTTGGCTCTTATATTATTCTCATTACATCTTCTACATGGTGTAAAATATTTTTTTGAAAAATGATTTTAGAGTTTACTTGCTTGGTAGACTTTAGATGTTTGGGGTGAAGATTTGTTCTGGGAAAAGAGCCCATTTCCTCCGTGAAAGTGGGCATTGACATGATTTGCAGTTTTTTGTGATCTTCAGATGCTTGTTTATATGCACATATTTGTATGTTTAATTTTATACTGAAGTTTATTTTGGAGATATGTTGACATATATATGGGTTATTATGCATATATACATTGTGTACATCAAAATATATGAAGATACACATGTACTTTTTTATATTTACATGCTCACGTTTTAAGTGCTCATGTAAGCCATGTTAGATATATAAAAAAAGGTCACATAGCAAGGGACGTGGAATTGTAGTCTTAATGGTTTTTTTTCTTTTTTTATATTTTTTTTGAAGAGGAAACTTTTTTCAACTGCCAGTCAAATTCCGGAAAATTGTTAGAAAAGTGATCTTTCCCATTGAAAGGATTCTGTTTAAAAAATATCTTTCATCCTAAAAGACTTTGATGCCCATCCAAATGTAGCAGTTATGGTCTTCGTTTTGACAATTGAGCTATTTGCTATGGTCACTATATGGTAAATGGCTCAACTAAATAATTGTGTAGTCACAAAAAGAAACTCAAAAGTTTTTTGACTTAGTACTTTAAATCCAATTTGTTAGGCGATGAGGTTTTCTATATTGGAAACATAGTTGATCCAGTTCCTAAAATGAATTTCTGTGTTTAATCTGGCTTTACTTTACCAACTTTATTACTCCATTTGGTGTAAGCACTAGCTTTAACAGGGCATCTTCCCGTGTAAATCTGTACTGGGGCATCATTATTGAACATACAGTAATTAGTGTGGTTTTATTTGGATCAATTTTTAACTGGCCTAAGGATTATCTTTAATGCACGAATAATCCAAATTGGGGAAATTTAACTAGCCTTCTTTGCCTCCTACTACATATCTCTGGTGTGCACAGTCTTCTTTGATATTAGATCTTTTTTATGTCAAATTTTGATTGAACCTATTCCACATGTTGATCTGCTTTATCTTGTTTGCATTCCTCTTAACAATGGATTCGTCTTGACAATTGAGCTATTTGCTATGGTCACAACATTATCAAAAAATCGTTCACTAACCTTCACAAAGCTTAAACCAATAGACATTTTCTCTCATAGCTCAGTAGATCATAGATCATAGATCGAATAATTTAGCACAAAAATTAGATATTATCACATAACTCTATGTCGGGTAAATTTATGAGGTAGAGATAATCGGACTTGAATAGCTGTCAATGATTTTAGAGTAAATCATAATCTCTTAAGTCCTGTGATAATTTCACCTAGAGACAATTCATAGACAATAGCCGCCCCTAAACACAATATCTCATATATTATTTGTGAGGTAGATGTAAATTGTAAAAATATGGATGCAAGTGCCAATCACAAATTCAGATTCCTTCTTTATCATAATTTTATGCCTATTGTCTATTTGTTCATTGGATTTATGGGTTATAATGTTAGGCCTTTTTAGTATACTTCATAATTTTTTCTCCTTATAATTAATGAAGTATTGTATTGCATGACTTGTTGCACATTTGTGCAGAACAAATATCATGTAGAGCAAGGTACCAAGAAACTTTGTTGGTTTGCTTTCCGGAAAGGTTATCTCAAGAAATTTTGTTGTAAAAAGAATTCCTACACAAGGTACCAAAATCTTGCAAGTCTTTTGATTGTCGAACTCTATGCTTTTTTGTTGACCTTTCATTAGGCTAAATAACATTCATTAACTAATTTCGTCTTAAAGCTTATAGTGCCACATGACTATAATAAACCAATACATTGATTTAATGAAAGCATTGATGAGAGAACTTCTAAAATAAATCGTACCTGAGATTAGAAAAATAACAATTTTAGAAAGAAAAACAAATCCTCTCAATCAAGGAAATGTCAAAAATGACTTTGTTGTGTAATGTTCTATCTATAGTTAGTAGGTTGGTTAAAGATGATAATAGAAAATTGAGCATCACATGGAACAAAAAAAAATAAAAAAAAAATGAGCATCACGTAAGGTGTAGAACAAGTGCATGCAGATATCCATTTTCTTTTTGTACACTTGTCTTTTTCTTTTTGTTATTTTCTATTTCTTGCCTCTTACTTTTTTTTTTTTTTCAGTTCCTTTATCAGTTCATGCTATATCTTTTCCTTTTCTTTTTATTATCAGTATTTCGGTAAGTTGGTTTTTCATTTCTTTTTCGCTTTTTAAAATTAACTAGAAAAATCATCTCACAATTAGATCCTATTAAATTCACGTATGTATTACACCACTTAGTTAGAAAAAATAGTTCGATAACGTCTATTTTAATTAATAATTTAAAATTAAAATTAAAATTTTAGTCTTCATTTAAAAAAAAAAACCAACCACACCATAAAAGTCAAACATAAATTAAAACACCTACGTATCAACATCCTACCAACTAAAACAATCCGAATCATGCATGTGTGGCATAACAAGAATAAGGGCAAATCATAAAATCAAAGATCAGGACTTAGGCCGTCAATGTAGAGTGATAAACGAATTTGAATATTGCACGTTAAGCCCAACGCCAACTATTATAGTAGTGGACCACATCCGAAACTCATGTCATTTAAGTATTTTAATTGTGTTAATTTATTAATCTTTTTTAATTTGGGCCAGTATCGAATGACTTTAATTAGGCCCACATAACTATAATTTAGCAAAACATTTCCGATAGGACCCAACATCTTTAATTGACTCAATAAATTTAACTATGTATGTACTCAATAAATTTGTAGTAAAATAGTATTGTTTAAATCCAGAAGCATATATGTACTAGTTTAAGGAAAGAAAGCTAGAATAAACTTAAGAAATTGAGATGGAACCTTATATATATGTTTTGGGTTGTTGTTTGTGTGGATTATTCTGGTTGGAGGTTTGGGAATAGGCCGAGAAACAGGGGAAATTTTGTCCGTTTCTCTCATTTTTTTTCATCATCTCGGGATTTGGATCAGGAACCTCATTCAGTGAGAGATCATGTCGTCTTATATTATGTAATTCTTACATTTCAAACATATATATTGATCATTTTCACTTTTTCTTGTGTTTGTTTATACTTTGGATTATGTTATAGTCTTTCCCTCATTTCGAAAATTGAGGACAATCCGGTGTACTTTTGGCTTATTATCATTACAAGTGAAAATTACAATTTATTTTCGCTTTCATTCTCATTTTTAACTGAAGAGTTTTTTTGGTTGAGTATTAAGCTTTAGGTTTGGTTATTTTCTTGTTTGCAAATAGAAGACATGGATTGTTTGAAGATGGTGAGAATAATAGGCTTTGGATTCTATTCCATGCAAGGATGGCATGCCACAATAGAGAATGTTGAAAACTTTTTTGCATACAAATTCTCTTTTGGAGATTATCATAGCAGGACAAACAAGTTAGATGATGTTATGATAGATGTACATTTGGTATTTCTTTTAGAATGTATGTTTGAAGAAGGTAACTTCCTTGAATGGTTGCTATTATGTGTACTTAACTACTTTGGTGTAGAATTGTTTTTATTTGAATGGATGTGTAGGTTGTGTAATTACTCGAAATTTAATTATGGGTCTGCTTTCAGAAATTGTGTGAGATACAATTATGGATGTTATTTTGTAATTTAGTAGGACAAAGAAGATGATATTACAAGTAATATAAGAATAGTGGATTTAAAAAATCCCACAAATTTGTGACAAAAGGAATGAAATGTATCCAAGATTTTGTGATGAAAACGATTTGAAAATTGCCGCGAATTAGTGACAAAAGGAATGAAATATAGCCATGATTTTGTGACGAAAACAATTTTACAATTGCCACAATTTTGTGATGAAAACATTTTGGGACGAATTTGCAATGAAACGAGCAGTCACTCATTTGCGACAACGTTTAGCCACGAAATGTCGACGAAAACTTTGCCACCAGTTTACCACGAATTATGTCATGAATTTGTGTCAACTACATTTCCACAGTCTTGCCATGATTTTCCGACAATCATATTTCGTAGCAAATTAATCACATTGAGACGAATTTTCCACGAAAAGTTTCATCTTTATAGATTGTCGCAAATTAGTCACATTGTGACAAAAATGTGAAGAAAAATGATTTTGCCACGCTTTGTTTCGCGACAACTTAAATTTCGTCATCATTTTGTCACAAATGCTTGTTTGTGATGAAAATGTGACATTTACTGACCGTCATAAAATATCTTATTTTTTGTAGTGATAATTTCATAAACACCTAGTGAAGATATGGCAAACAAATAAAGTAGCCCTATGTTCGGATCTGACAATACCATACCATAATCAAAAGGTACAACGACCCAAGCGACGAGACTTAACATAAATGTAACCACTGGAGTCCTTCTAAAAAGGGAAAAATTAGCGCTACTTGGTGAAATAGGTTCTTTTAGAATCAATTTCAAACCATCTGCTAAAGGTTTTAACAACCCAAATGATCCCACTACATCAGGACCCTTTCGACATTGCACAAAAGCCATTACTTTACGTTCAGCTAGCACTAATCATCATTTTGTCACAAATGCTTGTTTGTGATGAAAATATGACGTTTACTGGCCGTCACAAAATAGCTTATTTTTTATAGTGATAATTCCATAAACACCTAGCGAAGATATGGCAAACAAATAAAGTAGCCCTATGTTCGGATCTAACAATACCATACCATAATCAAAAGGTACAACAGCCTGAGCGACGAGACTTAACATAAATGTAACTACTGGAGCCATTCTAAAATGGGAGAAATTAGCACTACATGGTAAAATAGGTTCTTTTAGAATCAATTTCAAACCATCTGCTAGAGGTTGTAACAACCCAAACGATCCCACTACATCAGGACCCTTTCGACATTGCACAAAAGCCATTACTTTACGTTCAGCTGGCACTAAAAATGCTACTCCTAGTACAAGTGGTAGAATTATTCCCAGTAGTTCAGCTGGAACGACTATGTATATTTTCGATTTTCAATTCACTCATGATCTGACCTGGTCAACCCGATCATGATATTTCACTCATGATCTAGCCTGGTTGACCCAATCATGATATTGAAGGATGGGACCTTTTTCTTGAATGACTCCGGATCCTGATAAAAGTTGAAGATAATGCAACATCGAATCCTATTACGTTGCTTCGAATGGAATCTTAGCCCGCCTCACCTGCTTTCATTCTTCTTCAGTACCATCCCTTGAATAAAGACACCCGAGTACCCTTTCCTTCTTTCATGCTCATAATGAGAAATCATCATATAATAAATATGAAACAAACCAAAGAAGCATTTTTTGTACCAACATACTTTCCCCAAGAAATCCCTAGGAATGGGGTTTTCAGGGCAACCTTGCAGAGCGCTTCTCTGCGAACGATACAACCACCGTAGTACTTTTAGCCTATCGGCCACTCTGGGATAAACCCAAGACAGGAGTTGAAGAATCATTTCTTTTGTTTTCTTCTTTGACTGTTCTGCTCCCTCACAAAAAAATGAGGAAAGACTTGTTGGAAATCGCAGGTTGACTTGGTCCAACCAAGAAAGACATGGGATTTTTTGGGCATAAAGAAAAGATTAGCTACTTCTAAAGCTCTCTTTATTCTCTTATAGTAGTTAAGATCCACTCCTAAATGCAGCCGTGATCTTATATACAATACCTGCATCCAAGGAATTCTCGAACAAGATGGTCGTATAAAGATAGGCTGTAATGAATAGTAAGTAGGTCGGAAGGCCAAGAGAGTGAGTAAGGCTACATTTGACTCTATCTCGGTTCTCTCTTCTGCAATGAAAGTGGTCCTGATGCCACTTGGGATTTGTGTTGAAAAATTCCCGCTTTATTTCAAAGATACTCCCCGTCAGTCTCAACCATCCCTCTACTTCAAGGGATACGTTGGGACCCAACTTGGAAGGCCACATCATCGAAGATGAAACCCATCCGGTTGAACAACCGGATGGGGGGTCAGGGAGACCAATCTTTCTTCTGGGCATTCCCATTTGAGGTAAATTCTTGGTTCCAATTGGTCCAAGAGAGAGAGTGTCACGCCCCGACCCAACCCCCAAGCTAAAGGTCAAGTCCGAACCCGACACACGGACAGAGTCTCCCCTGTACCGTGGACATTCTGAAAACTTGTAAACTCTCAAATAAGGTAACTACAAGATAAACAAACTTCTCATGGCTATATATTTAAAGATTCAAGGCCATCTGAGCCTTGAAGTAAATAACAGTTCCAAAACCACACAAGCATGCAACCAACTTGTTTACAACATATTCTAATAGACATGACATCTATTATAACAATAAAACACACTTATAAGATAAAATATTCTACATTAAGCTATTCACTTCCAAGCATGCAAGTGAATAAAAGCAGAAACATAAGTTATTACAAGACATAGACTTCCAATTCGACACCACAATATACTATCCTTCAACTTTATACAACAAGCATATACATAACCCTTAGGCTACAAAATAGGACATAAGATAAATAGTTGAGCCTTCGACATAGCAGCAAGAATTTAAACCACTTCAAGCTATCATGCACATCAACTAAGGTAAAGGATCAGTCTGAACTTCCTCCTCCTCAACTAACTCAACAAGCTGGGGATCACCCTCAGCGTCTCCTGCAACATATATCGAGGTATGAGCAACCATTGTTGCCCAGTGAGGGATATAGTCCCGGGGCGTGCAATGCAACAGGTAATACAGTTCAACAACAATAACAATTAGACAATTAAAGAAACAATGATAGCTTAAATAATCACACATTTAAAAAGGATACATTTCACATAACCCCTATACACCAATCTTCATTGAGTCTTCATTCACGTTAAACGAACCACGAGCACGATCACGATAAGCCGGCATAATCCCCAAACACTCCAGTGGGTGTACTTCGGATGTACCCCGATAATCCTACGACCCAACATCCCCTGGTAATCTTTGGACCAGGCGAATGAGGGACTAGGGCACGGAGTTTGAATATCCACCAGCAAGCCCTCTACCGCCCAGCCGATATTCAACACATCCGCCCCTGACACTATGGTTGCGCAACCACTATGCAATGCACTTTACAATGGCAAGTTAATAGCAATAATATAAGCAATAACAGATAGGAGGATCAACAAAGTAGGTTGACCTCAATGCAGTTAGAATAGAAACAATTATATAAGCAAATAAGCAGTTTTACAAAGGAATGTATACAAGATAAGCATAGAATCACACCAAAAGCTCCAATTCAACTTGAAACCACATATAAACACTCAAGAAGTCATGCCATGGTTTTAGAAGTGTGAGTCAATCGAAATTGCACCTAAACCCCTTTATTTTTCAAACTATTTCTCTTCCAAACCAAAGTTAATGATTCCATTTTCAAGGGAAACTCTACTAATCTTCTAACTAACCCTCAAGGAACCCTTCCAACCCTTAAACTCATACAAATGCCCGCGATTACCCCGAAAGCCCCAAATTCCCTCTTATGGCTTTAAACTACACGTACCATATCCGGGCTTCAACCAAGGGTTATCAAAGCTTCTATAGCACCTAGGTAGCCTAAGGATACTAAAAGTGAAGCCCGAATCCACCCGAAACCCCTTTGTTAAAGTCGACTATTTCACGTTTTATGCAATTCTAGAGCAATGCAAGTGCACGGGGCTATTAGACTACCTTCACTAGCACCTAAGGCATCTATTAGAAGCATTGAATCAAGTTAAAACGTGCAATTTCACAAAACCCTAGAATTTCCGTCACTATTCACTCCAAAAATCAAACTAACGATTCTAACCGTTTAAAAAGCGAAACGATGGCTCAAATGTGTTCTCTAGCATTCATATACATGGTATAATAGCATAGATAATCAATACAATAGCATTTGAACACATTTTCAACAAATCAAGAAAATAGCAACTATTTAGAAATGCGAAAATAAGCCGTGAAATCCCTCACCAATGCGCGTAGGAGCACCTAGGAAGCTTGCAAACACCCTACACTAGTTGCTCAAGGCTTGGCTAGGCTTGGATTGAAGAGTTGATGATGAAAAATTTCTTCCAAAGAGCAAGAAGGGCTGTCGGGTTTCTGCCCTGTTTTTTCAGCTTTTGTTTTTTTTTTCTTTTGCATTTTATGAGCTTTAGTTGATATTTAAGGTGCATGGTTGGGTGGGGTCAAGTTTGGGTGTTTAAGTGGTCAATTATAATGCGCGTAGTAAGCTTAAAACGAGCCTAAAGTGGAACATGTGTGCTAGTTAATTAAAACTCTAAGTTAGTTACATAACACTATTCATTGAACTACTAAAATCATTTTCTAAACGAGCTCTCCTATCGCTTCTAGCTCAATTGCTCAATTTTCACCACTACTCTAACAATTAATATGATTTAATAAAAATGCTAATTCGTTAATAGTATGAAGTTTAAAAACGGAGTGAATAGTAATTTAAGAAGGTAGTTAATAATGCACAGAAGGAAATGCGCAAACAAGGGATGCAACAGTAATTGAATGCATGGCTAAATCTCGGGTGTCACAGAGAGGGCCTCGATCGGAAAGGCCTTCGCTCCATTAGGGGTGTTTGTTGTGGTTGCCCAGGATTAGGTATTGTTTTGACCCGAATAACAAAATGTTCTCAGTGGGAGACTATGAGCACTTCGCTTCTAAAGTGACTTTGGACAATCCTTTTCCTGAATTTGATCCAGTTACGCCATATCTGGGTCGATTAGGTCAGTCAATAGAGGGTGGGAGGAAGATGAGGATATTCACCATAGGAAACTAGGTGAATCAGAGGTTGCTACACCCTCTTCCTAAATGGTTGATGGAAGTTTTCTATCAATTACCTATGGATGGTACATTAAGCCAAACGGTACCTTTGAGCTGCCTAGTTGGCGCCAAGAGCACATACTCGATGGATTTGAAGTCAGCGACTGATCGCTGTCCCTTCCTCTTCCAATATGCAGTCTTAGACGCTTGCTTTGGCCCAACTTTTGCCCAAGGAGTGTCATTGTCATTGACAGGACATCCATTCCTAGTGGACTGGGTGCGGACACCTGATTTACTAGTGTGGTTCTCCATGGGTCAACCGTTGGGGTATTCCTGTTCCTAGCCTTTGTTTGCGTTAACCATGAATGCTTTGATATGGTTAGCGGCAGACAAGGTGTACCCTCAACAAGTCTTTGACCGTTACGCAGTACTCGGTGACAACGGTGTCATCGCCAACGAGCGCAGAGCCGGTGTCTACCTGGAGACCCTCTCCCGCTATGACATTCCTATTTCGAAACATAAGTCATTAGTGTCGGATAGGTGGCATCAGTAGGGGTAGTATTAGTACTTTCCCACATCGACAGTCTCCTAGCATTTCTAGGTTGCTGAAGATGTTTCAGAAACGTTCCATGCCTTTTTGATTTATTGCTGGGACATGGTATGTGATACCCCGAACTTGGCATGTATTCAATAGCATTTTAAGTTCATTTAAATTGCATTTTATTGACCTTTCACCTTCTTTGACCAAAATAGTTGACTTTTCATCTACATTGACCAACTAGGACAAGGTGGAAATTTTTGAAATGTTTAATAAAAGGCAAACTTGGGATTAGAAATAAAAAAATGCAATGTTAAGTTAGTCAAATTTTGGGTCAACTTTGGAATTAAATCTGAACCAATTGGGGAAGAGTTAGGTAGCAAATTATATATGGTTGGAAAGCTCTATGAGTCTAGTTTATGAGGGTTCAAACCGTTCGTGAATTGGAGTTTTCTAGAAGAAGTTATGGCCGTTTTCGTGAGGTCGCGCATAGTTGTTTTGGTTTAGCGGGTTGACCGAATTTTGACCTTTGACTTCTTGACATTTTTTTTTTAAATAAGCAGAATGTGCACGAAAAAAACAGAGAGAAAAAGGCTTGAAACCATGAGGAAAAGAAGGAGAAAAAAAAAAGAAAATCTCAACTTCAAATCTTCGATTCTTCACGTGGGCTTGTGCGGGGTGGTTTCCGAGGCACTCTACGAGGTTTTCCTAGCGTCTAGGAGCGTCTAAGGTGAGGGAAGCATGTTATTTGCGCATTTATACGTTGTATATGTTAACTTTGTCAATTTTTAGATTTATCCGTAGATCGTTATTTAAAGCGATTTGATGCTTCTAGAATGTTCCTTAGCATTTGTAGAACATGTATTTATAGCTTTGTAACATTTTTTGCGGTTAAATGTTGTGATTGCAAATTAAATTGTGCAATGAATAGTGTTTTATGAATAGTAAAACCTTGAAACGTTGAAATTGCGCTGTTATGCTTTCCGTTGATGGAGAAACGTGCTAGGTATGCTAGAATGCTAAAATGTGTGGTTTGTTTGGGTTGCGTAGGGGAAAAGATGAGAAATAAGCCTTTGAGAAAGTTGTGGTCGTGTTGGTCGACTTTTGCATTTTCTCGTTTTGCGTGTTGGCATTGCTTCGGGAAGCCATGGAAGCACTTTTGGTGCGATTATAGCGTTGGTTGGGTGTTTGGTTGTTATAGTTGTAGTTCAAACGAGAAAGGGGAAAATCGGGGCTTTGCGCGAGTTCTAGGGTAAAGTAAGGTTTCGGGGTCTTTAGACGTGCCTTATGGTGACCTAGGAGGGTTGGCGAAGTCGGTTTCCAGAACTCTTGGCTCGTTTGGAAATGGTAGCATTTTGATAGTTGGGGCCGATTTGTGTTTTGTGTGTTTTCTTGTCTTTATGCTTATAGAATGTTTAGAATTACTTGGAATACTTGTTTGAGTTGTTTTGGATTGAATTACTTATCAAATTGCTGCTATTGCGTGCGAGAGTAACCTACTTTGTTATTCTTTCACGTGTGGCTTTATCGCTTGTTTATCGCCTTGTATCGAGTCTTGCATTGCATAGTGTCTCGCGCGTGAGTGATGGGCCTCTCTGGGGAGCCTTGGGTTGCCAGTGTTGGTTGCTCTAGCTCCGCTGCTATTCCCTTTCTCGCTTGGGTTGCCTCCCAGGGAGATTTGGGTCGTAGGATTGATGGATACTTCCGGGGTATTCCAAACTGGTGTTATAAGGTGGTTTGGGCCGGCGCGTCATCGTTAAAGTCATCGGAATCGTGATCGGTACATTACTCGCTCGAGTGAACCATAGCCTTCAAAGTGTGGTATAGCTTTGATTGGTTGTGTTAATGCTTTCTTTAGTTGTTTAATTGTATTGTTGTTTATATTGAATGCCTTTTATTGATTGTATTGCTTAACTGTACCTATTTGCATTGCACGATCTTCTTTCTCTCCAATTCGATATCTGTCTCGCCTTCACTGAGTATACGTGTTGTGTATACTCACTCCTCCCAACCACATTTCAGGAAATGCCCTGTTAGCTGGAAAGTTCGTGATTTCGTGAAAGTCCGTGCTTGAAGAGTTGTCTTGAGTGCCTATGTAACTTGAGTTGTCAAAGTTGTCAAGTTGTATGCTTTTATGTTGTATGTAATTATTGTTAAAAGAAATGTAATATAAATCTAGCTATGTAGTTGGAATGGTTTGATAAGTTAGATTATGTATATAGTTAATGTAGCTTAACTTCAATGCATGGCTGTAATGTCCAAAGGAAAAGAATTAGAATGGCATGATAGTTTATTTTATGCAGTAGCTTTGTATGGTTTAATTGCCTAAATTGAATGTACTTGTCAAAATGAAAAGATATGTTAGTTTTTAAATTGGAAATGTATGTATACTTGCTGAGTTTAAATTGTTGAGAACCGAGGCTCGGATGGCCTTGAGGAAGTTTTGTATGGTTGGACACGGTGGTGGTCCATTTATATGCTATTACAGGTTTTGCATTTCGCCTATAAACAGGGGAGACTCCGTCCGTTTTCCCTGAAAATTTTGCCCGGGTTTGGTTTGGGTTGTGATTAGTTTGATGATAGAACTCCCGGTCTCGAGAGGGATCGGGGTGTCACAGGTGGTATCAGAGCTTATTTAGCTCGTAAGCCGGGACAGGGTCCTCGGTCTGGTGGGTAGTGACCCTTAAATGTGTGCTTCTTAAGTGTGTCTTGAAAGTGTATGCTTTTATGTGAGATTATGTGTCTTGACATGAATGTGTGCTCCTATGTGATATAGTTATGTGTTATGTGTTAATTGTGTGCTAAGTGAAGTAAAGTGTCTAGTTGTGCATCGAATTGACCTATCGAATCGACCTCGTAGATTGTTATTTGCTTGAAGTATTGCTTTTAATGTGTGTACTGAAATGTCTTGAATTAGCTATGCCGTGATTTGAATTGATTATGCTGTGCTTGACTTGATTGTTATGCTTGAGTGACTTTGTTAAATAAACTATATTGTAAACTTGCTGGCATAATAGCTTAATGCATATGTATAACTGTGATATATTGGCATTCATACATGTCCTATTGAAATAGTAAGTAAGTCCTCTTCCTCCCCTGAAGAAAGTGGTTCACCGCTGGCTTTTCAAGGTGTATGGATTGGCAGGAAATGAATGGCATTTGACTAGCCTTTATTTGGGAATTGGTGATTGCTTTTGGAGCTCGGTTATTGGCGAATCCCTTTGGTCCTTCTCTATGCTTAACAATTGCGAAAGAGTAGCTTTCTCTTGGGGTTTTAATTGGGTGTTCTCTGGAACATTCTTTGGTTTTCATAACGGGTGTTCTTTGGGGACTTTTGTTGGCACTTCTCGGTGGGCTTGGTTAATGGGATTTCAATCGGCCTTACTGCATGGTATTATCTATGGCATATGTGTCTCGGTCTTTATTGGAGTGTTACTGGTATTCCGTATTGGAAATTCTTCAATGGCATTCTCTAGGATTCTCAGTGGCCAATTATTTAGTATTACTTATTGGGCAATTCTTGGTACTTTCTTACTGGAGCATTGTTCGGGTATTTTCTTTGGCATCCCTCAGTTGGTTTGGTAACTGGAATCCCTATCAGACTTATTGTATAATACTACTTATGGTATTCTTTGAAATTCTTATTAGGCATTCTCTTGGTATTTTCCTTGTTGGCAAAGTTGTATGAAGTTCTCACTTGGCAAACAGTGAAGAGGACTCAGAGTTTGGTTTCGGTATATTGTTCATCAGTTCGGTGTTTATCCTTGGAGTTTTCGTCCATCTAGGAAACTATGTTTGTTATTCAACTTGGTTGTCTTATTGGGCACGTTATATTTTCTCTGTTATTTCCTTTGACATTCCTCTCAGCATTTGATAGCAAAACTCGGAATCTAATTGGTTGTTCCATGGGGTTATTATTTGGAAGGCTTCTTTGGAACTTTGGAAATATATTTGATTGGGTTCTTGGTATTTTCTTCAGCACTCTTAACAGGGAATTCTTCTATGAAATCCATGACCAGCGGGGTACTTCTTTGGACCTCTAGATAGAATCTTTGTTTGAGCTTTTATTTGGCTTCTTGCTTGGGAATTCTCGGGCAGTAACAGTTAGACTTCTATTGGAGATTCGTGCGTGAGGTATTCTTCTTGTCGTTATTGTGTGGTATTAATGACATCTACAGTATCTTTGCTTTAGTCTTTATTGGTATTATCTCGGCGTTTCTGGTTGGAATTTATTCTTCTTAGGTATTCGTGTCAACGGGATTCTTGTACGGTATCTGCATTTGAGCTTCTATTTGGCGTTACTACTTGGCATTTCTACTTGAACTTTCCTATTGGTCATCTTTATTAAATACTTTTTCAGTAGCTAATGAAGACTAGTCAGAGTTGGATTGTAGATGATGCAGAGTTCTATTAGAAGAAGAATTGCGAGGACGCAATTGTTTTAAGGGGGGAAGGATGTGATACCCCGAACTTGGCATGTATTCAATAGCATTTTAAGTTCATTTAAATTGCATTTTATTGACCTTTCACCTTCTTTGACCAAAATAGTTGACTTTTCATCTACATTGACCAACTAGGACAAGGTGGAAATTTTTGAAATGTTTAATAAAAGGCAAACTTGGGATTAGAAATAAAAAAATGCAATGTTAAGTTAGTCAAATTTTGGGTCAACTTTGGAATTAAATCTGAACCAATTGGGGAAGAGTTAGGTAGCAAATTATATATGGTTGGAAAGCTCTATGAGTCTAGTTTATGAGGGTTCAAACCGTTCGTGAATTGGAGTTTTCTAGAAGAAGTTATGGCCGTTTTCGTGAGGTCGCGCATAGCTGTTTTGGTTTAGCGGGTTGACCGAATTTTGACCTTTGACTTCTTGACATTTTTTTTTTAAATAAGCAGAATGTGCACGAAAAAAACAGAGAGAAAAAGGCTTGAAACCATGAGGAAAAGAAGGAGAAAAAAAAAAGAAAATCTCAACTTCAAATCTTCGATTCTTCACGTGGGCTTGTGCGGGGTGGTTTCCGAGGCACTCTACGAGGTTTTCCTAGCGTCTAGGAGCGTCTAAGGTGAGGGAAGCATGTTATTTGCGCATTTATACGTTGTATATGTTAACTTTGTCAATTTTTAGATTTATCCGTAGATCGTTATTTAAAGCGATTTGATGCTTCTAGAATGTTCCTTAGCATTTGTAGAACATGTATTTATAGCTTTGTAACATTTTCTGCGGTTAAATGTTGTGATTACAAATTAAATTGTGAAATGAATAGTGTTTTATGAATAGTAAAACCTTGAAATGTTGAAATTGCGCTGTTATGCTTTCCGTTGATGTAGAAACGTGCTAGGTATGCTAGAATGCTAAAATGTGTGGTTTGTTTGGGTTGTGTAGTGGAAAAAACGAGAATTAAGCCTTTGAGAAAGTTGGGGTCGTTTTGGTCGACTTTTGCATTTTCTCGTTTTGCGTGTTGGCATTGCTTCGGGAGGCCATGGAAGCACTTTTGGTGCGATTATGGCGTTGGTTGGGTGTTTGGTTGATATAGTTGTAGTTCAAACGAGAAAGGGGAAAATCGGGGCTTTGCGCGAGTTCTAGGGTAAAGTAAGGTTTCGGGGTCTTTAGACGTGCCTTATGGTGACCTAGGAGGGTTGGCGAAGTCGGTTTCCAGAACTCTTGGCTCGTTTGGAAATGGTAGCATTTTGATAGTTGGGGTCGATTTGTGTTTTGTGTGTTTTCTTGTCTTTATGCTTATAGAATGTTTAGAATTACTTGGAATACTTGTTTGAGTTGTTTTGGATTGAATTACTTATCAAATTGCTGCTATTGCGTGCCAGAGTAACCTACTTTGTTATTCTTTCACGTGTGGCTTTACCGCTTGTTTATCGCCTTGTATCGAGTCTTGCATTGCATAGTGTCTCGCGCGTGAGTGATGGGCCTCTCTGGGCAGCCTTGGGTTGCCAGTGTTGGTTGCTCTAGCTCCGCTGCTATTCCCTTTCTCGCTTGGGTTGCCTCCCAGGGAGATTTGGGTCGTAGGATTGATGGATACTTCCGGGGTATTCCAAACTGGTGTTATAAGGTGGTTTGGGCCGGCGCGTCATCGTTAAAGTCATCGGAATCGTGATCGGTACATTACTCGCTCGAGTGAACCATAGCCTTCAAAGTGTGGTATAGCTTTGATTGGTTGTGTTAATGCTTTCTTTAGTTGTTTAATTGTATTGTTGTTTATATTGAATGCCTTTTATTGATTGTATTGCTTAACTGTACCTATTTGCATTGCACGATCTTCTTTCTCTCCAATTCGATATCTGTCTCGCCCTCACTGAGTATACGTGTTGTGTATACTCACTCCTCACAACCACATTTCAGGAAATGCCCTGTTAGCTGGAAAGTTCGTGATTTCGTGAAAGTCCGTGCTTGAAGAGTTGTCTTGAGTGCCTATGTAACTTGAGTTGTCAAAGTTGTCAAGTTGTATGCTTTTATGTTGTATGTAATTATTGTTAAAAGAAATGTAATATAAATCAAGCTATGTAGTTGGAATGGTTTGATAAGTTAGATTATGTATATAGTTAATGTAGCTTAACTTCAATGCATGGCTGTAATGTCCAAAGGAAAAGAATTAGAATGGCATGATAGTTTATTTTATGCAGTAGCTTTGTATGGTTTAATTGCCTAAATTGAATGTACTTGTCAAAATGAAAAGATATGTTATTTTTTAAATTGGAAATGTATGTATACTTGCTGAGTTTAAATTGTTGAGAACCGAGGCTCGGATGGCCTTGAGGAAGTTTTGTATGGTTGGACACGGTGGTGGTCCATTTATATGCTATTACAGGTTTTGCATTTCGCCTATAAACAGGGGAGACTCCGTCCGTTTTCCCTGAAAATTTTGCCCGGGTTTGGTTTGGGTTGTGATTAGTTTGATGATAGAACTCCCGGTCTCGAGAGGGATCGGGGTGTCACATGGTAGGCCGTTGAATCTGTACCTCAAGGGCGCTTTACTTTAGTAGACTATCTCTGCAAGGGAACAACCTCTGACGAGCTCAAGTTATTCCCTAACGAAGTAGTAGTTGAGGATTCAACGCGATATTTCTTAGAGTGGATTGCCCTGAGGTCATGGGTCCGACAATGGCTCGCATACTTGAGGGGGTATCACCTGACGGTATGGTCGCCTGAGGTGTGCATCGAAGATTTCTTTAACGCTTCGGTTGTGAACTATCATTAGAAGTCTAAGACGATTGATCCAACATTAGTTCGTTTCGGGCTTTTATGGCGTGTTTATGATCGTTTTTTCGGAATGGGGTCTTGACTACAAGGTTCCTATCATTGTGTCGTCACCTGTGTCCGGCAACGGATATGTGGTGATGGGTGGAGTCATTGGAAATGACTTCACGTTATTAGAATTTTGGGTTGACCAACCCAATGTTAGGAAATGGGTGATCACTCTCCGTCCTTCGGAGGGTCCGCCCCCTTCGTCCATCGGCCGTAAGAATAACGGCATATCCGATCGCCAATTCCACTTAGGCTCCCAAAGTTGGAACCGGAAGACCGGTGCCTATGATTTTGAGTACCGTTAGGTGCGAAAAGGATCTGGGCATCGCTCGGAAGATGAGGGGATTAGATAAGAAAGAAAGGTCGGCCTTTGTTTACAGGGCATAGATTATCCCCGAAAACAACGTTTGACTCGCATGTGAAAAGAATATAGCTGAAGTAGCATGATTGGAGGGAACTTCTTAGCGCTTAAGCTATATGTAACACCCCGATCCCTCTCGTGACCGGATGTTCAATCTATCAATCTAATCACAACCCAATTCCAAACCCAGGCAAAATTTTAGGGAAAAACGGACGGAGTCTTCCCTGTTTCTAGGCAAACTGTAAAACATGCAATAGCATATAAGTGGACCAGCACCGTGTCCAACCATACAAACACCTCAAGGCCATCCGAGCCTTGGTTCTCAACAAGCGAACACAACTAAATATACATTTTCAATTTAAAAGCTAATCTATCTCTTTTCATTTTTAACAAGAACTTTCATGTTAGGCAATTAAACTATACTAACCCATTACATAAAATAGACTATCATACCATTATAACTCTTTTTCTTTGGGCATTACAAACATATATTAAAGTTAAACTAATCTATCTGAATACATAAACTAGCTTTTCCAAATCACTTCAATAACCTAGAAAACTCATATTACATTCATTTTTAACATTAAATACAAACAACACATGAAACATACATCTTTGCATCTTTGACAACTCAAGCCACATAGCACGCAAGACAACTCTTCAAGCACGAACTTTCACGTATTCACGAAATTTTCAGCTATCATGGCATTCCCTGAAATATGGTGGTGAGAAGTGAGTATACTCAACACGTATACTCAGTGAGGGTGAGACAGATATCGAGGTGGAGAAAAAGAAGTTCGTACAATGCAAATAGGTACAGCTAAACAATTTAATTGACAAGCAAGCATTCAATATAAACAATCAATACAATAACCAATTAATAAAAGCATTAACACAACCATTCAAAGCTATACCATACTCTGAAGGCTATGGTTCACTCGAGCGAGAAATGTACCGATGATGACTTCGATGACTTTAACGATGACGCACCGGCTCACCCACCTTATAACTTCCGTTAGAGTACTGCGGACATACTCTGTCAATTCTACGACCCAAAACTCCCTGGGTGGCAACCCAAGCGAGAAAGGGAATAGGACACGGAGCTAGAGCAACCAACACTGGCAACCCGAGGCTACCCAGAGAGGCCCATCACTCACGCGTCTGACACTTATGCAATGCAATACGAGATATATAACGATAATCGAGCAAGACACTGAAGTGCAGGTTAGTAACAACATGCGATACAATAAGCAATTATAATCAATAAAGTAACAAGAACAATACTAACAAGCATTATCAACAATTGATATACCAATTCAATCATAATCAACTTTAACAAGCATAACAAGCAATATTAAGCATTTTATATGCATTACACTATGAAAACACACAAAATCACAAAATCACCACAACTTTCAAAACGTTACTACTTTCAAACGAGCCACGAGTTTTGGAAACCGACTTCACAAATCCTCCTAGGTCACCATAAGGCACGTCTAAAGACCGCGAAACCCTACTTTACCCTAGAATTCTCGCAAAGCCCCAATTTCCCCCTTTGCTTGTTTGAACTACAACTACCTCAACCGATCACCCAACCAATGTCACAACTGCACCAAAAGTGCTTCCATGACGTACCTCGACAATGCCTTCATGCAAAACGATAAAATGCCAAACTTGACCTAAACGACCCCAACTTTCACTAGCCATTTTCCTCCATTTTTCCATTACCCAATCCAATTAAACCATATATTTAGGCATTCTAGCATATCTAGCACCTTCCTACATCAACAGAATGCAAAATGAAGAAACTTTAACGTAACGAGAGTTTACTATTCATAATTTACTATTTAATTATCAATTTAAATTGCAATTTCAATATTCAACCGTAGAAAATGCTAAAAAAAACTATAAATACATGTTCTACGAGTGCTAGGGAACATTCTTCAAGTATCAAAACGATCAAAATAACGATTTATGGCTAAAATCCAAAAATTAAAGTTTAGACAAAACAATTTCAAATGCACAAATAACGATGAAACCCTCACCTTAAACGCTCCTAGACGCTAGGAAAACCTCGTTGGATGCCTCGAAAACTACCCCGTGCAAGCTCACGCGAAGAATTGAAGATTTGAATGTTGAAATCTTTTTTTTTCTCTCTTGAAGGTTTCGGCCTTCTCTTTGTTTTTTCAGCTTTGTTTTATTTTTTTCTTTGTTATTACAAGCTTATAAAGGATGACAACTAAGTCAACAAGTCAAAACCTTGGTCAATCTACTTAAAAATTGGTCAAATAAGCTTGTTTTATGCATTTTAAAGCTAAAACAACCAACACAATTTTAATTCTAGCTAACAACAACTAAAACACTAAAATTAAAATACTAAATACTAGTTTTCACTATTTGCTGAGGACTAGAAATCATTTCCTAACTATCGCTCTTGATATGCTATGCACTTTGCGACATTAAAAGAATAACAATTAAATCTCAAAGAATTTAAGAAAATATAATTTTCGGAAAGTAACATAGTTCAAAATTTACTCTAGCTCGGAGCTACTTTTCATTTAATTGAAAACTGAGCATTAAGATGCAAGAAAAATAAAGCCGATTAACATAACTATGAAAATAAATCTACAAATGAATGTTTAACTAAAAATAAACACAAAATTCAATGCTAACATTTAAGATAACACTTAATTAAATGCAATTAAGTGCCATTAAATGCATGCCGGGTTCGGGTTATCACACTATATGCTTAACTTCCCCATACGCTACGACCTTTCTTCTCTTATGTAATTTCTAGTTACAGGGAAAGATCACTCCTAAAAGAAATCTGTATCGTATATACCAGTACTACCAAAAGGGGGAAGGTAAAGAAACTTCTTACTGCTTAAAATCTCCATACTTTTCTAACTAAAAAAATGTAAAATAACATCAGCTTTTTCCTTCGACTAGAAGGGGATCTTGTTTACGGCGGATTCAAGATCCTCAAATGTGGCTTTGGCTTCAGCTATCTCATTCGTTCCTTTTTTTTTCTTCTTTTGATTGGTAAGTAGCCCTTTTTGGATTAGTTGAAAGACCAAGAATGGCCTCTTTGAAAGAAGAAAACAGACATGCGGGGAAGGAAAATGAAGGAGATGTGGCCTAAGTAGGTACAACAAAAGGTACTAATGTGGGCGCAATATGCGATTGAAAGCTCTTCTTTGGTAGGTTTCATGATTTGCTAATCCGATTTTGTAAGTTGGCTTATCTTAGGTCACCGACTGAGACGATGGCTTGAAACCCGGGTAGAAATAAAACCAATCTTCAAACCTCTCCCTATCGGTCGAGCATTTTCAACCCTTAGAAGCAACAAATTGCGCGGCGTAAGCTGTTGAATAAGCTGTGGGTCTTGAGGCGGATGTGGCATCTTCTGAACCACCGTAGTTAGAGGGAAAAAATCTCATCTTTTTTCAATGCAACCCGAGGGCTCTTAGTACGCTAACGCTACTACCTGCCCAGTAAGAGGATGTTTTTAGGTTTATGTCGTCAAAAGAAAGGGCTTCCGTATTGGTCGAGCATCTTCAAACCTCACTAAGCCACTCCCTTACTCGCCCTAAAGCCGAAAGCGTCATCAGCAAGATTGACTGAGTACCAGTACTGCCTTATCCAAAGCTACCAAAGCAGAACATAGTTTTGATGTGGGCTACAAGAGTCCGACAAGAGCCCCTTATTCCCGCGAGTAAACTACCGCTTGCTATTGCTACTCTAACTACGAGAGCTAGGAGTTTACTTTCACAGTGTAACATAAATAATGAAAGAAAGCAATAGAAAGCTTTCACCTGTATGAGGGTACGGAGCCTGCTTTCTAGTGCTAGGTATCGGAAACATATAACATTCCAGCACACCATAAGAATCTCTCCCATGCTCCCAACCTTGTCCAATCCGAAATGCATGTGTTAAGCTTGTTCCTAATCTCTTTCTTCATTTCCGACAGTGAAATTGCTTTCCCGGGCTTAACTTAAGCAGGAAATCGGCATTGGGACTGTTTGAATAAGCAACAGCAGCACTCGTCATTAACTTCATCTCTATCTTTGACTGGAGTCCTTGAGCTAGAGTTCGTTCAAAAGTGTATAAGATAAGTTGAATAGCTTGAGCTAAGACAATGTAAATTACAATTCCGTCTTGACTCTGGCAGTGACTATATAATGCCTTAATTTCCCGGTTTGAATCCCGAAAAAGGTGTTATACAATGCCTTTTCATTCTCATTCTGGTTTTGGCTGTTCACCTTCAATAATGATTTCCGATCCTCTCCCGACCTTGCCAAAATCAATTCAAGTAGAAAAGGTGGGTAAAAACCTACCTCTCATGGTTTAATTGGCCGAAAGTCCTATTTTGCTGCTGATGTAGAGGAATTGGTACTAGGCTACTTGATATCTTCCTTCCGTCATTGGTTGAACCTTCTTTTCAATTGTACGCATGTGATGTTTGATGATTCTTGGTATTGAGAATGGCCAGGTCACAGGAATCTTCAAATTTTGAGTCAACAACCGTAACTTGAGCACTTAGCCCTAGCTCTTGGCCTGAGCCCTGTCATTCCCTGCCACTCCCGCTTTGACGACGTGCGGGCTGTGATGACCCGAACCCGGCATGCATTTAATATCATTTGACTGTATTTAATTAAATGTTTAATTAGTTAAATCAGCCAATTTGCACTATTTTAATATTTCCCTTGGAAGCATTTAGTAATTGTATATTGAATAATTAAAAGATTATTATCTATTTCTATTAATTATAGTAATTGAATTTATTCTCTTGTATTTAATTAAGTGCCATCTTAAATGTTAATATTTAATTGCACTTGATTACATGTTTATATTTACTTGTTCATTCGTATTTTGGCATTAACTTCATAATTCTTTAAAATATTATAGGAATAGTTAAATTAATTATTTTTAAATGAATATTGATTATTTTGATTGTTTTGATTATTTTAATAATCGGTTTTAATTGTTTGCATTAAAATCACTTAGTTTTCAAATAAATGAGAAAAGTAACTCCGAGCCGGAGTGAATTTTAAACTATTCTACTACTTTACTTTTCAAAAAAAATTAAAGTTTTATATTATTGCTCATCACTTTATTAGCGATCGTTTATTGACCGTTCGATCGTAGCATCTCGAAAATGAAAGTTAGAAGAATATTTCTCGGATTTCGTAAATAATGTTTCTAGCTTAAATTCGCTAGTTTTAGTTAGTTTTCATTAAAATTACATTGCTCTAACTTGAATTGGATTAAATGGCATCAAAATAAGCTTATGTGACCAATTTTAACTTAAGCTTGACCTTGCAAAAGACAAAAATGCCCTTTGTCACCTTTTAAATAATAAAACAAGGCTAAAATAAAAAAAAACAAATTTCAAAATGCCCAAATTGTCCTTCTCATGGCCGAATGCACCAAGGAGGAAAATAAATGATTTTTGCTTGCATTTTCTTCTACAATCGTGCTTGGAATTGCTCGGGGTTCGTGGCTCGGGTCCTTGCGGGTCTTGGTCTTCAATCTCTGTGAGGGTTTTCACTCTTTTGTGCATATTATATGAAATTTGATTTTTGATTCAAATTTTTAGATTTGATATTTAATGCGTTATAATGCTTGAAATTGATTGAAAATGCTTCTTTAGGGTTCGTAGAGCATTGCTTGTTAGTTATTTAGCGATTTTTACGGTTAGAAATGCAAATTGAATTTAGGCAAGAATGTGAATAGTAAAAATAAATAGTAAAGCCCTAGAATTTCAAATTTTTTATTCGAATTCCGATGGATAGGTGCCATTTGTGATAGAAAGATAAAATGTGAAATAAAAATGGATCGGCCTTTGTTAAAATTGGAAATTAGACAAAGAAACATAAAGGGGCCGTTTGACCAAAAGTTGACCGTGCTCGAATTGGGTTGGGAGTTTTGCTATTGAGGGCATGGAAGCACTTTTGGCACTATTGTGGCGTTGATTGAGTGATCGGTTAGCATAGCTGTAGTTCAAACGCAGTAGGTGGACTTTCAGGCCTCGGGTGAGAAAGTGAAGTTTAGTGACATAGAAACGTGCCTTGTAGTGCCTGAGTGAATGTAGTGAAATCGGTTTCCTAATCCCGTAGCTCGTTTGCTCGTAATTGCCTTTGGAAGTTAGGGATTGAATAGTAATATTTGTCGTTTTCGTGTTTGAACTGCTGTTACTTGTTTAATTGGTGTTATTGTTGCTATTAAAGATAGTTATACTTTAAAAGTTAATTGAATGCTAGTATTGGTTGTAAATGCTTGATATCTCGTTTATCGCCTCTAATCTGTATTGTTGTGCTATCGCTCGTTATCGCCTTGTATCGTGTCTTGCATTGCATAGTGTCAGGCGCGTGAGTGATGGGCCTCTCTGGGTAGTCTCGGGCTGCCAGTGTTGGTTGCTCTAGCTCCGTTTCCTATTCTCATTCTTGCTTGGGTTGCCTCCCAGGGAGATTTGGGTCGTAGAATTGATGGATACTTCCGGGGTATTCCAAACTGAAGTTATAAGGTGGTTGCGCGCTTATTGTCATCGTTGTCAACATCAAGCTCGAGATTGATGTATTGCTCGTGATATGGTACATTGCTCGTATGAGTGAACCATAGCCTTCAGAGTGTGGTATAGCTTTGAATGGTTGTGTTAATGCTTTCTTGATTGTTTATTATATTTTCATTTGTATTGAATGCTTTCTTATTGACTTTATTGCTTAACTGTGTCTATTTGCATTGCACTACTTTCTTTCTCTCCACCTCAATATCTGTCTCGCCCTCACTGAGTATACGTGTTGTGTATACTCACTCCTCACCACTACATTTCAGGAAATGCCATGTTTGCTGGAAAGTTCGTGATTATGTGAAAGTTCGTGTTTGAAGAGTTGTCTTGCATGCCTATGTGGCTTGAGTTGTCAAAGTGGCAAAGATGTATGTGATAACCCGAACCTGGCATGCATTTAATAGCACTTGACTGCATTTGATTAAATGTTTAATTAGTTAAATCAACCAATTTGCACTATTTTCATATTTCTCTTGGAAGTATTTAGTAGTTGTGTATTGAATAATTAAAAGACTATTATCTATTTCTAATGATTATAGTAATTGAATTTATTCTCTTGTGATTAATTAATGTCATCTTAAATGTTAGGGTTTGATTGTATTTGACTACGTGTTATATTAACTTTCATTTGTATCTTAATATTAACTTCATAATTCTTTAAAATGTTCTAGAAATAGTTAAATTAATTATTTTAAATGAATATTGATTACCTTGATTGCTTTGATTATTTTAATAATCGGTTTGGTAGTCTTGCATTAAAATCACTCGGTTTTCAATTAAATGAAAAGTAGCTCCGAGCCGGAGTAAATTTTAAACTATGATGCTTTCCAAAAAATGATATATTTCTTAGATTCTTTGAGATTTAACTGTCACTTCTTTGTTGACGCAAAGTGCATAGCATATCGAGAGCGATAGTTAGAGAGCGGTTCCTAGTCCTCAACAAATAGTGAAACTAGTATTTTAGTGCCTTAAATTTTATAATTTAATTGTTGTTAGCTAGAATTGATATTTCCTTAGTTGTTTTAGCCTAAAAATGCATGAAATAGGCTAGTTTGACCAATTTTTAAGTGGTTTGACCAAGGGGATTGACCATTTTGACCTTGTGCCTCTTTTTAATAGCCTAAAATAGCAATAAAAAAAAATAGAGCTGAAACAGAAGCAAGCAGGGCCGAAAATATGAGAGAAGAAAAAAAAAAGATTTCAAGCCAAAATCTTCGAATCTTCGCGTGAGCTTGCACGGGGCGGTTTCTGAGGCATCCTACGAGGTTTTCCTAGCGTCTAGGAGCGTCTGAGGTGAGCGTTTCATGTTTATTTGCGCATTTGAAAGTTTTATGCTTTAACTTTAATTTTTGGGTTTTATCCGTAAAATGTTATTTTGATCATTTTGAGGCTTGTAGAATGTTCTCTAGCAATCGTAGAACATGTATTTATAGCTTTTTAACGTTTTCTGCGGTTGAATATTGAAATTGAAATATAATTTGTTAGTTGAATAGTAAAACATGAATACTAAACCTTGAAACGATAAAGTTGCGCTGTTATGTTGTCTGTTAATGTGAAAAGGTGCTAGGTATGCTAGATTGTCTAAATGCATGATTTGTTTAGGTTGCGTAATGAAAAAAATGAGAAATATGCCTCGGTGAAAGTCGGGGTTGTTTAGGTCGAGTTTAGCGTTTTCTCGTTTTGCGTGTTGGCATTGTTTTGGAAGGCCATGGAAGCACTTTTGGTGCGATTATGGCATTGGTTGGGTGATTGGTTGAGGTAGCGGTAGTTCAAACGAGCAAAGGGGGAAATCGGGACTTTGCGTGAATTCTAGGGTAAAGTAGGGTTTCGAGGTCTTTAGACGTGCCTTATGGTGACCTAGGAGGATTGGCGAAGTCGGTTTCCAGAACTCGTGGCTCGTTTGGAAATGGTAGTGTTTTGATAGTTGGGGCCGATTTGTGATTTTGCTTGTTATCTTGATATTATGCCTATAGAATGCTTAGGGTTGCTTGGTATACTTGTTTAATTGGTGTTATTGTTGCTTATTATTGCTTGTTATGCTTGAAAAGTTAGTTGAATGCTAGTATTGATTGTGATTGCTTGTTATCTCGTTTGTTGTCACTAGTTTGTATTGTTGTGCTATCGCTCGTTTATTGCCTTGTATCGAGTCTTGCACTGCATAGTGTCCCGCACGTGAGTGATGGGCCTCTCTAGGTAGCCTCGGGTTGCCAGTGTTGGTTGCTCTAGCTCCGTAGCTATTCCCTTTTCTCGCTTGGGTTGCCTCCCAGGGAGATTTGGGTCGTAGAATTGATGGTTACTCCCGGGGTATTCCAAACTAGTGATATAAGGTGGTTGCGCGCTTATTGTCATCGTTGTCAACATCAAGCTCGAGATTGATGTATCGCTCGTGAAATTGTACATTGCTCGTATGAGTGAACCATAGCCTTCAGAGTGTGGTATAGCTTTGAATGGTTGTGTTAATGCTTTCAATAATTGCTTATTGTATTGATTGTTTGTCTTGATTGCTTATTTATCAGTTATATTGCTTAACTGTCTTATTTGCATTGCATGACTTTCTTTCTCTCCAATTCGATATCTGTCTCGCCCTCATTGAGTATACGTGTTGTGTATACTCATTCATCACCACCACATTTCAGGAAATGTCATGTTAGTTGGAAAGTTCGTGATTTCGTGAAAGTTCATGCTTGAAGAGTTGTCTTGCGTGCCTATGTGGCTTGAGTGTCGAAGTTGTAAAGATATATTGTGACACCCCGATCCCTCTCGAGACTGGGAGTTCTATCAATCAAACTAATCACAACCCAAACCAAACCCGGGCAAAATTTTCAGGGAAAACGGACGGAGTCTCCCCTGTTTATAGGCGAAATGCAAAACCTGTAATAGAATATAAATGGACCACCACCGTGTCCAACCATACAAAACTTCCTCAAGGCCATCCGAGCCTCGGTTCTCAAGAATTTAAACTCAGCAAGTATACATACATTTCCAATTTAAAAACTAACCTATCTTTTCATTTTGACAAGTACATTCAATTTAGGCAATTAAACCATACAAAGCTACTGCATAAAATAAACTATCATGCCATTCTAATTCTTTTCCTTTGGACATTACAGCCATGCATTGAAGTTAAGTTACATTAACTATATACATAATCTAACTTATCAAACCATTCCAACTACATAGCTAGATTTATATTACATTTCTTTTAACAATAATTACATACAACATAAAAGCATACAACTTGACAACTTTGACAACTCAAGTTACATAGGCACTCAAGACAACTCTTCAAGCACGGACTTTCACGAAATCACGAACTTTCCAGCTAACGGGGCTTTTCCTGAAATGTGGTGGTGAGTAGTGAGTATACACAACACGTATACTCAGTGAGGGCGAGACAGATATCGAATTGGAGAGAAAGAAGATCGTGCAATGCAAATAGGTACAGTTAAGGTATACAATCAATAAAAGGCATTCAATATAAACAACAATACAATTAAACAACTAAAGAAAGCATTAACACAACCAATCAAAGCTATACCACACTTTGAAGGCTATGGTTCACTCGAGCGAGTAATGTACCGATCACGATTCCGATGACTTTAACGATGATGCGCCGGCCCAAACCACCTTATAACACCAGTTTGGAATACCCCGGAAGTATCCATCAATCCTACGACCCAAATCTCCTTGGGAGGCAACCCAAGCGAGAAAGGGAATAGCAGCGGAGCTAGAGCAACCAACACTGGCAACCCAAGGCTACCCAGAAAGGCCCATCACTCACGCGCGAGACACTATGCAATGCAAAACTTGATCCAAGGCGATAATCAAGCGATAAAGCCACACGTGAAAGAATAACAAAGTAGGTTACTCTCGCACGCAATAGCAGCAATTTGATAAGTAATTCAATCCAAAACAACTCAAACAAGTATTCCAAGTAATTTTAAACATTCTATAAGCATAAAGACAAGAAAACACACAAAAACACAAATCGGCCCCAACTATCAAAATGCTACCATTTCCAAACGAGCCAAGAGTTCGGGAATCCGACTTCGCCAACCCTCCTGGGTCCCCATAAGGCACGTCTAAAGACCCCGAAACCTTACTTTACCCTAGAACTCGCGCAAAGCCCCGATTTCCGCCTTTCTCGTTTGAACTACAACTATATCAACCAAACACCTAACCAACGCCATAATCGCACCAAAAGTGCTTCCATGGCCTCCCGAAGCAATGCCAACACGTAAAACGAGAAAACGCAAAAGTTGACCAAAACGACCCCAACTTTCCCAAAGGCTTAATTCTCGTTTTTTCCACTACGCAACCCAAACAAACCACACATTTTAGCATTCTAGCATACCTAGCACGTTTCTACATCAACGGAAAGCATAACAGCGCAATTTCAACGTTTCAAGGTTTTACTATTCATAAAACACTATTCATTTCACAATTTAATTTGCAATCACAACATTTAACCGCAGAAAATGTTACAAAGCTATAAATACATGTTCTACAAATGCTAAGGAACATTCTAGAAGCATCAAATCGCTTTAAATAACGATCTACGGATAAATCTAAAAATTGACAAAGTTAACATATACAACGTATAAATGCGCAAATAACATGCTTCCCTCACCTTAGACGCTCCTAGACGCTAGGAAAACCTCGTAGAGTGCCTCGGAAACCACCCCGCACAAGCCCACGCAAAGAATTGAAGATTTGAAGTTGAGATTTTCTTTTTTTTTTTCTCCTTCTTTTCCTCATGGTTTCAAGCCTTTTTCTCTCTGTTTTTTTCGTGCACATTCTGCTTATTTAAAAAAAAAAATGTCAAGAAGTCAAAGGTCAAAATTCGGTCAACCCGCTAAACCAAAACAGCTATGCGCGACCTCACGAAAACGGCCATAACTTCTTCTAGAAAACTCCAATTCACGAACGGTTTGAACCCTCAGAAACTAGACTCATATAGCTTTCCAACCATATATAATTTGATACCTAACTCTTCCCCAATTGGTTCAGATTTAATTCCAAAGTTGACCCAAAATTTGACTAACTTAACATTGCATTTTTTAATTTATAATCCCAAGTTTGCCTTTTATTAAACATTTCAAAAATTCCCACCTTGTCCTAGTTGGTCAATGTAGATGAAAAGTCAACTAATTTGGTCAAAGAAGGTGAAAGGTCAATAAAATGCAATTTAAATGAACTTAAAATGCTATTGAATACATGCCAGGTTCGGGGTATCACATATATGCTTTCATATGTTGTATGTATTTAATATCAAAAAGTATGTAATTTAAGTTTCATTAGATTGTTGAAGTAGTTTGATAAGTTAGATTATGTATCTAGTTATTATAACTTAACTTCAAATGCATGTTTGTAATGTCCAAAGGAAAAGATTTAGAATGACATGATAGTTTATTTTATGTAGTAGCTTAGTATGGTTTAATTGTCAAGTTCGAATGTACTTGCCAAAAATGAAAAGAGATAGGTTAGCTTTTAAATTGGAAATGTATGTATAGTTGCTGAGTTTAATTGCTGAGAACCGAGGCTCGGATGGCCTTGAGGTGGTTGAATGTTTGGACATGGTATTGGTCCCCTTATATGCTATCGCAGGTTTTACATTTCGCCTAGAAACAAGGGAGACTCCGTCCGTTTTTTCTAAAATTTATGCCCGGGTTTGGATTTGGGTTGTGATTAGATTGATCGATAGAACTCCCGGTCTCGAGAGGGATCGAGGTGTTACAATGTATGCTTTCATGTATTATATGTATTTAATATGAAAATAATGTAATTTAAGTTTTACTAGATTCTTGAAGTGATTGGAAAAGCTAGCTTATGTATTTAGTTAATATAGTTTAAATTCAATGCATGTTTGTAATGTCCAAAGGAAAATAGTTAGAATGGTTTGATAGTCTAACTTATGAAATAGGTTAGTATGGTTTAATTGTCAAGCATGAATGTACTTGTAAAAGATGTGAAGAGGTAGGTTAGTCTGTAAACTGGAAATGTATATTTGCTTGTGATTGCTTGTTAAGACCAAGGCTCGGTGGCCTTGAGGTGTTAGTATGGTTGGACACGGTGCTGGTCCACTTATATGCTATTATAGGTTTTACATTTCGCCTAGAAACAGGGGAGACTCTGTCCGTCTTTCCCTAAAATTTTGCCCGGGTTTGGAATTGGGTTGTGATTAGATTGATTGATAGAACTCCCGGTCTCGAGAGGGATCGGGGTGTTACAGGTGGTATCAGAGCTTGTTTAGCTCATAAGCTAGGACAGGGTCCTCGGTCTGGTGGGTAGTGATCCTTGAATGTGTACTTGTTAAGCATGTCTTGAAAGTGTATGCTTGTATGTAAGATTGTGTGTCTTGACTTGAATATATGTATCTATGTGATATAGTTATGTGCTATGTGTTAAATGTTTCTCAAGTAAAGTGAAGTGTCTAGCTGTGCATTGAATTGACCTATCGAATTGGCATCGTGAATCGAATTGATCTCGTGAATTGTTATTTGCTTGAAGTATTGCTTGTAATGTGTGTATTGAAATGTCTTGAATTGGTTATGCCGTGATTTGAATTGATTTTGTTGTGCTTGACTTGATTGTCCTGCTTGAGTGACTTTGTTGAATAAACTATTTTATAAACTCGTTTGTAAACTTGCTTGCATAATAGTTTAAGGCATGTGTATAAATGTGATATCCTGGCATTCATACATGTCCCGTGGAAATGGTAAGTAAGTCCTCTTTCTCCCCTGAAGAAAGTGGTTCACAGTTGGCCTTTCAAGGTGTATGGATTGGCAGGAAATGAATGGCATTTAACTAGCCTTGATTTGGGAGTTGATGTTTGCTTTTGGAGCTCAGTTATTGGTGAATCTCTAAGGTCCTCCTATGTGCTTAACAATTGTGAAAGAGTACCTTTCTTTTGGGGTTCTATTTGGTTGTTCTTTGGAGCATTCTTTGGTTTTCTTATTGGATATTCTTTGGAAACTTATGTTGGCACTTCTCGGTAGACTTGGCTATTGGGTTTTCAATCAGACTTACTACATGGTATTATCTATGGCATATGTGTCTCAGTCTTTATTGGTGTGACGCCCGGGTTTTAGCCATGCATTTAATTACTGTTGCATCCCTTGTTTGCGCATTTACTTCTATGCCTTATTAACTGACTTTGTGACTACTATTCACTCCGTTTTTAAACTACTTTCTATTAGTTAATTAGCATTTTTATTAAATCATATTAATTGTGAAAGTAGTGGGAAAAATGTGCATTTGATCTTAAGGCGTTAGGAAGGCTCGTTTAGAAAATTACTTTAGTAGTTAGAGTAAATAGTGTTACGTAACTAACTTAGGTAATTAATTAGCTAGCATATATTTTACTATCTAAGCTCATTTTAAAGCTTGCTACACACATTTTATTAGATCAATTAAGCACCCAATTGACCCCACCATAACTTAACCCTTTTATATATCACCTAAACTCATAAAATGCAAAAAAAAAAAAAAAATTAGAAAGCTGAAAACACCAGCACAAACCCGACAGCCCCTCTTTGCACTTGGGAGAATTTTTTCATCTTCCACTCTTCAATTCAAGCCAAGCCAAGCCTTGAGCAACTAGTGTAGGGTGTTTGCAAGGTTCCTAGGTGCTCCTACGCGTAGTGGTGAGGGATTTCACGACTTGTTTTTTCTTTTTTAAATAGTTCCTCATTTATTGATTTGTTGAAAATATGATTATATGCCATTGTAATTATTATCTATGCTAATATACTATCTATATGAATGCTAGAGAACACTTTTGAACCGTCGTTTCGCAATTTAAACGGTTAGAATCGTTAGTTTGATTTTTAGGGTGAATAGTGACATCTTTTTCTAGGGTTTTGTGTAATTGCTCGAATTGGCTTGAATTAATGCTTCTAATTGATGCCTTAGGTACTAGTAAAGATAATCAAATAGCCCCGTGCACTTGCATTGCCCTTAAATCGCCTAAAAATGGAAAATAGCCGACTTTAACTTGGGGCTTTTGGGGTTAATGCCAATCTGGGTGGATTCGGGCTTCAATTCTAGTATCCGTAGGCTCCCTAGGTGCTATAGATGCCTTGATATCCCTTGTTTGAAGCCCGGCCAATGTACGCGTAGTTTAAAGCCATAAGAGGAAATTTGGGGCTTTCGGGGTAAACGCGGGCATTTGAACGAGTTAGAGGGTTGAGAGGGTACCTTGAGGGTTAGTTAGAAGGTTGGGAGAGTTTCCTTTGAAAATGAAATCATTAACTTTGGTTTGGAAGAAAAATAGTATGTAAAATAAAGGGGTTTAAGTGCAATTTCGTTTGTCTCACATTTCTAAACCCACGGCATGACTTCTTGAGTGTTTATATGTGATATTAAGTTGGTTTGGAGCTTTTGGTATAATCCTATGCTTATTTTGTATATGTTCATTTGTAAACTGCTTATTTGCTTCTATCCTAATTGCATCGAGGTCAACCTACTTTGTTGATCCTCATATGTGTTAATGCTTATATTATTGCTATTAACTTGCCATCGTTAAGTGCATTGCATAGTGGTTGCGCAACCATAGTGTCAGGGGCGGATGTGTTGAATATCGGCTGGGCGGCAGAGGGCTTGCCGGTGGATATTCAAACTCCGTGCCCTATTCCCTCATTCGGCTGGTCCGGAGATTGCCAGGAGATGTTGGGTCGTAGGATTCGGGGTACATCCGGAGTACACCCACTGGAGTGATTGGGGTGATGCCGGCTTATCGGGATCGTGCTGGTGGTTCGTGGATCGTGATTGAAGACCAGTGAAGATTGGTGCATAGGGGATTGTTGAAACGTATCCTTTTAAATGTGTGGTTATTTAAGTTATCGTTGTTTCTTTAATTATCTAAGTGTTACTGTTGCATGATTGTATTATATGTTGCATTGCATGCCCCGGGACTATATCCCTCACTAGGCAACAGTGGTTGCTCATATATCGATATCTGTTTCAGGAGACGCTGAGGGTGATCCCCAGCTTGTTGATTTAGTTGAGGAAGAAGAAGTTCAGATCGAGCCTTTACCTTAGTTGCTGTGTCTGATAACTTGAGGTGGTTATTGAATTTGCTGCTATGTGGAAAGTTCATCTAATTGTTTTATGTACTATTTTGTGGCCTAAGGGCTATGTATATACTTGTTGTATAAGTCGAAGATTAGTTGGTTGGGTTGTAGCTTTGAAAGTCTATGAACTGTAATAACTTTATTTCTTGCCTTATTTCCTTGCATGCTTGGGAGTGGATGGTTGATGTAGAATACTTTATCCTTTAAGTTGTTTTATTGATTTCCTAGAATGTTATGATTATAAGACTATGCTGACAACAAGTTCTCCAATGCTTGTGTGTTTTGGAGATATTGTGTACTATAAGGCTCAGATGGCCTTATAGCTTTATTGTTTAATTAAGAAAAGCTTGTATGTATTGTTGGGACCTTGTTTAAGCGTTTACAGGTTTTTAGAATGTCCACGGTACAGGGGAGACTCTGTCCGTGTGTCGGGTCCGGACTTAACCTTTAGCTTGGGGGTTGGGTCGGGGCGTGACATTTAAGTGGTATCAGAGCTATAGATTGCATGAAGCCGGGTTAAATTTCTCGGTCTGTGGGTAGAGAATTGTTATGTGACTTTGTGAATACATGAGTCTTTGATTTTGATTTGCCTAAGTAAAATTTGAATAAGGAATGAACATGCTAGCATGGAAATAGAATATCAAGAGTCTAGAATGTCAAGTATGATCTAGTGATTTATGTTTACTTCAAGAATGTGGAATATTTAATTGAACTTCTATGTACTTGACTTTATGTGAATCTAATTGGACTCTTCTTTATGTATTTACTTATAAATTGCATATATACATATATATATACCTGTCATAACACTTTGCATTCTAGCTATTCGAGATGGGGCCTCGCCGTCGTGCTGATAATCCGAATGTTGGTGGAGAACCCGAGGGGGTTCATGGGCAAGAAGCTGAGGTGGCCGAAAATGCACCGCAGGTTCAAGAACCGAGCACTACACAGATCTTGGCCACGATGGCCACAGCTATGAACACTATCGCCCAGTTTGTTACACAACAGGGTCAGCCAGGGGTCGTTGGAAGTAATCAGGCTACGAGAGCCGGAGGTAGTGGCCCTACCGGAGGTAATCTGTATGATCGGTTTATACATCATGGGGCCTATACTTTCTTTGGGGAGCCGGACGATATGAAAGCTGAGATGTGGCTAAGGAAGTTCGAGAGAGTGGCAGCGATACTGGAGTGCCATGATGACAGGAAGATTACTTATGCTACTTTCCTTCTCGAGGGTGATGCTGAAGATTGGTGGAATACCATCAGTGAGAAGTGGGTAGCTGAGGGAGGTCATCATTCGTGGGCCGACTTTGTCCGAGAATTTCGAGACAAGTATATATCGGTAGTTGCCCGTGAGAGGCGACAAACTGAGTTCATAAACTTGAAGCAGGGAAATATGACCGTAGATCAATACGAGGCTACTTTTACCCGGCTTTCCCATTATGCACCAGCTTTAATTCAGCCGGAGGACATGAAGATTCAGAGGTTCATCATGGGTTTGAGGAGAGATATTATGTTGAACTTGTCTTCAAATGATTTTCCTAACTATGCTGCAGTAGTCCGAGCTGCCTCGAGATATGAGAAACGGAAAGCCGATGTGTTAGCCGAGACCAGTCAATCGAGTAAACGGTTTCAGTCTCAGAGTCAAGGGTACCAGGGGCAGGCTGTATCAGTTGGGCAGAGTTCGCAGCCGAGGCAGACTCAGAGTTACACAGGGCCTACTCAGACTCAGGCACAACCAGTCCAGAGTCAGACTCAGAGTCAGTTCCGTCCAGCAGTTTCCCGTTCGCAGCAGGGTAGTTCAGCTACCTCTACTTACAGAGCTCCTTCGGGAGGCACTGTTGCAAGACGTCACCAGCAGTGCAGCTTCTGTCAGCGGCAGGGCCACACTGAGGATGTTTGTTGGAAGAATCATAACAAGTGTACAGGTTGCGGCAGTGATCAGCACAGGGTTAAAGACTGTCAGAAATTTAAGAACCCTAGAGGTCAGGCATCAGCTCAGAATTCTCAGACCAGGGCACCAGCTGCAGCACCACCACCACGAGGCCAGGCCCGTGTATTTGCTTTGGATGCTGAGGAGCTTCCGGATACTACAGCTGTGGTAGAAGGTATTTTTCTTCTTAATGATCAGTTAGTTAAAGTTTTAATTGATTCCGGGGCTTCGCATTCTTTTATTACTCCTACTTGTGCACAAAATGCTAAATTGAAACATGATAAATTGTTGCATGAGATTGTGGTTTATACTCCTATGGGTCCGAAGTTTGTTACTAGATCTATTTGCAGAGCATGTAGCATATTTATTGAGGGTCGTGTTTTTCCTGCTGATTTGATTATCCTACCCTTCAATGACTTTGAAATTATATTGGGGATGGACTGGTTAAGTAAATATTATGCCCAGCTTGATTGTAGAAAGAAGATTGTGTATCTAGAAATGCCTGACCAGCCTGTACTTAAAATAGTTGGTAGTAGAAAATCTACGGGAACTCCTATTATTTATTCTATTAGGGCATCTAAATTATTGAGCAAGGGTTGTGAGGCTTATCTTGCATATTTGATTAATCAACCTGGGGATCAATTGAAATTGAATGATGTACCTATCGTGAGAGAGTTTCTGGGGGTCTTTCCTGAGGAATTACCTGGGTTACCGCCTGATAGAGAGATAGAGTTCTTGATTGATTTGTTGCCGGGGACTTCACCTATCTCTAGGACTCCGTACAGAATGGCTCCACCTGAGTTGCAGGAATTGAAAGTTCAATTACAGGGCTTGCTTGAGAAGGGATTCATTCAACCGAGTTCTTCACCGTGGGGTGCGCCAGTCCTATTTGTTAAAAAGAAAGACGAGTCTCTTCGCCTGTGCATTGATTATCGGGGTCTTAATCAGGTAACCATCAAAAATAAATATCCTTTGCCTTTAATCGAAGAGTTGTTTGATCAGTTGCAAGGCGCCAGGGTATTCTCTAAATTTGATCTGAGGCAGGGTTATTATCAGCTGAGGATTAAGAAAGATGATGTTCCTAAAACTGCCTTCAGAACTCGATATTGCCATTATGAGTTTGTTGTCTTGCCGTTTGGTCTTACTAATGCTCCCGCCGCATTCATGGATTTAATGCAGAGGGTATTCCGTCCTTATCTGGATCAATTTGTAGTCATATTTATTGATGATATCCTTGTCTATTCTAAATCTGAGGCGGAACATGAACAGCATCTCAGAATTGTGTTGCAGACTCTTCAGGAGCATCAGTTATTTGCAAAGTTTAGCAAATGTGAATTCTGGCTTAAGCAAGTTGCTTTTCTTGGCCATATTATCTCGCAGGATGGTATTTCTGTTGATCCAGCGAAGATTGAAGTTGTGTTATCTTGGAAACGGCCTGAAACTGTCACGGAGATTCGTAGCTTCGTTGGTTTAGCGGGGTATTATCGGAGGTTTGTCAAGGATTTCTCTAAGATTGTAGGGCCTTTAACTCAGCTTACTCAGAAGAAAACAGTATTTGACTGGAATGATAAATGTGAGGCCAGCTTCTAGGAATTGAAGAAGAGATTGACTACAGCTCATATTCTTGCTTTACCTGAGGGTTATGATAATCTGGTGATCTATAGTGATGCTTCGAAGGAAGGTCTGGGTTGTGTATTGATGCAGAATGGCAGGGTTATTGCTTATGCTTCCAGGAAACTAAAGCCTTATGAACTCAACTATCCGACTCATGATCTTGAGCTTGCAGCTATCATTCTTGCATTAAAGAAATGGCGTCATTATCTCTGGGGCAACAAATTTGAAATCTTTACAGATCATAAGAGCTTGAAATATCTGTTTTCACAGAAAGAGTTGAACATGAGGCAGAGGCGTTGGCTGGAATTACTTGAGGACTATAACTGCACTATTAACTATCTTCCAGGTAAGGCCAATATTGTTGCTGATGCTTTGAGCCGAAAGGCTACTGTTGCTAGCTTGATTATCAAGAATTGGGAATTCATGGAAGAATTGTGCTTATGGAAGCCTAGTACTTCAAATTCTGGTATTCAATTTGCAAGTTTGCAGATTCAATCTCTGTTGTTATCCAGGATTCGAGAAGCTCAACTGGCTGATCTTCAATTGTTAAAAGTCTTAGAGAATTCTAAAGGGGGAGAGTCGGATTTCAAACTGCACGACAATGGTATTCTTAAATTCAAGGGTAGAATCTGTATTCCGAATGATCCAACTCTGAAGAAGGATATTCTTGCTGAGGCACACAGTTCTCGATATACTATCCATCCAGGCAGTACGAAAATGTATAAAGATTTAAAGCAGAATTTCTGGTGGAATAATATGAAGAGAGAAATCGCTGACTATGTTGCCCGATGTCTTACTTGTCAGAAAGTTAAAGCAGAACATCAGAGACCTGCAGGGTTGTTGCAGCCTTTGGCTATTCCTGTTTGGAAATGGGATCATATTACTATGGATTTCGTCTCTGAATTACCGAGGTCTTCGAGGGGTAATGACTCAGTCTGGGTTATTGTGGATAGACTGACCAAGACTTCTCATTTTATTGCTAAAAAGAAGTCTGATTCTCTTGATAAACTGGTAGAGTTGTATATTGAGAATGTTGTCCGACTACATGGAATTCCAAAGAGTATCGTATCAGATAGAGATCCCAGATTTACATCTCAGTTCTGGCAGAAGATTCAGAAAGCTTTGGGCACGACTTTGAATTTCAGTACAGCTTATCATCCCCAGACAGATGGTCAATCCGAGAGAACTATCTTGATCCTTGAGGATATGTTACGGGCTTGCATTCTGGACTTCGCTAAGAGTTGGGAGAAGTATTTGCCACTAGCAGAGTTCGCCTACAACAATAGTTATCAAGCTACTATTGGTATGGCACCTTATGAGGCACTTTATGGGCGTAAATGCCGTTCTCCTCTCTACTGGGATGATGTTGGCAAGATGAAGACTATCGACCCTACTCTCTTATCTGAAATGAACAAAATGATTGATCAGGTGCAGCTTATCAGAAAAAGAATGCTTACAGCACAGAGCCGGCAAAAGAGTTATGCAGATAGACGACGTCGTGATCTGAAATTTGCTGTGGGGGACCGGGTATTTCTGAAAATTTCTCCTCGCAAGGGTTTGATTCAGCATGGTAGAGGAGGTAAACTCAGTCCTCGATATGTGGGACCATTTGAGATAACTGAAACTGTTGGTGATTTGGCTTACCGTCTAGCTTTACCTCCCAGTCTGGGCAGAATTCATGATGTATTCCATGTTTCCATGCTTCGGAAGTATCAGCCAGATCCCTCTCACATACTTGAGCCGGAACCGCTTGAGATTAGTGAAACTTTGACCTACACAGAGAAACCTCTTCGAATTGTTGATCAGAAAGTTCAGGAGCTGAGGACTAAAAGCATTCCGATGGTTAAAGTTCTGTGGGATCATCACGGAGTAGAGGATGCGACATGGGAAAGAGAGGATCAGATGCGGGAACGGTATCCGGAGTTATTCGCCGAATCATGTAAGAATTGCGTGGACGCAATTAGTTTAAGGGGGAGAGGATGTGACGCCCGGGTTTTAGCCATGCATTTAATTACTGTTGCATCCCTTGTTTGCGCATTTACTTCTATGCCTTATTAACTGACTTTGTGACTACTATTCACTCCATTTTTAAACTACTTTCTATTAGTTAATTAGCATTTTTATTAAATCATATTAATTGTGAAAGTAGTGGGAAAAATGTGCATTTGAGCTTAAGGCGTTAGGAAGGCTCGTTTAGAAAATGACTTTAGTAGTTGAATGAATAGTGTTACGTAACTAACTTAGGTAATTAATTAGCTAGCATATATTTTACTATCTAAGCTCGTTTTAAAGCTTACTACGCACATTTTATTAGATCAATTAAGCACCCAATTGACCCCACCATAACTTAACCCTTTTATATATCACCTAAACTCATAAAATGCAAAAGAAAAAAAAAAATAGAAAGCTGAAAACAGCAGCCCAAACCCGACAGCCCCTCTTTGCACTTGGGAGAATTTTTTCATCTTCAACTCTTCAATTCAAGCCAAGCCAAGCCTTGAGCAACTAGTGTAGGGTGTTTGCAAGGTTCCTAGGTGCTCCTACGCGTAGTGGTGAGGGATTTCACGACTTGTTTTTGTATTTTTAAATAGTTGCTCATTTATTGATTTGTTGCAAAGCTGATTATATGCCATTGTAATTATTATCTATGCTAATATACTATCTATATGAATGCTAGAGAACACTTTTGAACCGTCGTTTCGCAATTTAAACGGTTAGAATCGTTAGTTTGATTTTTAGGGTGAATAGTGACATTTTTTTCTAGGGTTTTGTGTTATTGCTCGAATTGGCTTGAATTATTGCTTCTAATTGATGCCTTAGGTACTAGTGAAGATAATCAAATAGCCCCGTACACTTGCATTGCCCTTAAATCGCCTAAAAATGGAAAATAGCCGACTTTAACTTGGGGCTTTTGGGGTTAATGCGAATTCGGGTGGATTCGGGCTTCAATTCTAGTATCCGTAGGCTACCTAGGTGCTATAGATGCCTTGATATCCCTTGTTTGAAGCCCGGACAATGTACGCGTAGTTTAAAGCCATAAGAGGAAATTTGGGGCTTTCGGGGTAAACGCGGGCATTTGAACGAGTTAGAGGGTTGAGAGGGTACCTTGAGGGTTAGTTAGAAGGTTGGGAGAGTTTCCTTTGAAAATGAAATCATTAACTTTGGTTTGGAAGAAAAATAGTATGTAAAATAAAGGGGTTTAAGTGCAATTTCGTTTGTCTCACATTTCTAAACCCACGGCATGACTTCTTGAGTGTTTATATGTGATATTAAGTTGGTTTGGAGCTTTTGGTATAATCCTAAGCTTATTTTGTATATGTTCATTTGTAAACTCCTTATTTGCTTCTATCCTAATTGCATCGAGGTCACCCTACTTTGTTGATCCTCATATGTGTTAATGCTTATATTATTGCTATTAACTTGCCATCGTTAAGTGCATTGCATAGTGGTTGCGCAACCATAGTGTCAGGGGCGGATGTGTTGAATATCGGCTGGGCGGCAGAGGGCTTGCCGGTGGATATTCAAACTCCGTGCCCTATTCCCTCATTCGCCTGGTCCGGAGATTGCCAGGGGATGTTGGGTCGTAGGATTCGGGGTACATCCGGAGTACACCCACTGGAGTGATTGGGGTTATGCCGGCTTATCGTGATCGTGCTCGTGGTTCGTGGATCGTGATTGAAGACCAGTGAAGATTGGTGTATAGGGGATTGTTGAAACGTATCCTTTTAAATGTGTGGTTATTTAAGTTATCGTTGTTTCTTTAATTATCTAAGTGTTACTGTTACATGATTGTATTATATGTTGCATTGCACGCCCCGGGACTATATCCCTCACTGGGCAACAGTGGTTGCTCATACCTCGATATCTATTTCAGGAGACGCTGAGGGTGATCCCCAGCTTGTTGATTTAGTTGAGGAAGAAGAAGTTCAGATCGAGCCTTTACCTTAGTTGCTGTGTCTGATAACTTGAGGTGGTTATTGAATTTGCTGCTATGTGTAAAGGTCAACTAATTATTTTATGTACTATTTTGTGGCCTAAGGGCTATGTATATACTTGTTGTATAAGTCGAAGATTAGTTGGTTGGGTTGTAGCTTTGAAAGTCTATGAACTGTAATAACTTTATTTCTTGCCTTATTTCCTTGCATGCTTGGGAGTGGATGGTTGATGTAGAATGCTTTATCCTTTAAGTTGTTTTATTGATTTCCTAGAATGTTATGATTATAAGACTATGCTGACAACAAGTTCTCGCATGCTTGTGTGTTTTGGAGATATTGTGTACTATAAGGCTCGAATGGCCTTATAGCTTTATTGTTTAATTAAGAAAAGCTTGTATGTATTGTTGGGACCTTGTTTAAGCATTTACAGGTTTTTAGAATGTCCACGGTACAGGGGAGACTCTGTCCGTGTGTCGGGTCCGGACTTAACCTTTAGCTTGGGGGTTGGGTCGGGGCGTGACAATTGGTGTGTTATTGGCATTCCTTATTGGAAATTCTTCAATGGCATTCTCTAGAATTCTTAGTGGCCATTTTTCTAGTACTTACTTATTGGGCAATCCTTGCTACTTTCTTATTGGAGCATTGTTTCGGGAATTTTCTTTAGTGCTCCTTAGTAGGTTCGGTATATGGAATTCCTATCCGACTTATTGTACATTATTACTTGAAACACTCTTTGGAATTCTTATTGGGCAATCTACTAGTATTTTCATGTTGGCATTTATTTGAAGATCCTACACTTGGAATTCTGCTTGGACTAATTATCTTGTATTGTTTACGGCTTCTCCTTCGGCCTTTCTACTCAAGGGAAATCTATATTTGCTGTTTTACTAAGATGTTGTAGTAAGGACTTGGTGATTTGAGGATTTCATTTAGAGATTGGCCTTTGGTATTCTTCTCTATATTCTTTTACAGAACTTTCTGCTAGGTCTACTTACGGTAATCAGCACTGCATGAGGTGCATCTACTCTGGCTATCTTTTAATTTTCTTATTTGGTACTTGTTAGACTTCTATTGGAGATTCGTAAATAGGGCATCCATTCGGTATTATTCTTGCCATCAATATGTGGTATTGCTATCATCTACAGTATCTTTGCTTCAGTCTTTAGTTGGCATTTTCTCGGTATTCTTGGTCGGGATTTCTATTCGAGTTTTCCTACGAGCATCTTTATTCACTACTTGCTCAGCAACCGAAGAAGATTAGTCAGAGTTGGGTTTCAGTGGATGCAGAGTTGTGATAACCCGAACCCGGCATGCATTTAATGGCATTTAATTGCATTTAATTAAGTGTTATCTTAAATGTTAGCATTGAATTTTGTGTTTATTTTTAGTTAAACATCCATTTCTAGCATTATTTCATATTTCTTTTAGAAGTAATTAAATAATACTTGAGTTAATTATTTTAACGGAATATCAACTACTTTTCATATTTATGTTAATCGGTTTTATTTTTCTTGCATCTTAATGCTCAGTTTTCAAGTAAATGAAAAGTAGCTCCGAGCCGGAGTAAATTTTGAACTATGTTACTTTCCAAAAATTATATTTTCTTAAATTCTTTGAGATTTAATTGTTATTCTTTTATTGTCGCAAAGTATATAGCATATCGAGAGCGATAGTTAGGAAATGATTTATAGTCCTCAGCAAATAGTGAAAACTAGTATTTTGGTGTCTTAAATTTAATATTTTACTTGTTGTTAACTAGAATTAATTTGGTGTTGGGTATTTTAGCTTTAAAATGCATAAAAATAGGCTAATTGACCAACTTAAGTTAGTTGACCATGGGTTTGACCTTTTGAACAAGGCTTGTCATCTTTTAAGCTTATAATACATTGCAAAATAAAAAAAAAGCTGAAAACAGAAAGAGTGCTGGCCGAAAATGCAAGGAGAAAAAAAAACATTTCAATCTTCAAAACTTCAATTCTTCGCGTGAGCTTGCACGGGGTGGTTTCCGAGGCACCCAACGAGGTTTGCCTAGCGTCTAGGAGCGTCTAAGGTGAGGGTTTCATTGTTATTTGCGCATTTGAAAATATTATGTCTAAATTTTAATTTTTAGAAATTATGCGTAGATTGTTATTTTATCCGTTTTGTTTCTTAAAGAATGTTCCTTGTTGATTGTAGAACATGTATTTATAGCTTTTTAACATTTTCTGTGGTTGAATATCGAAATTGAAATTTAAATTGATAATTGAATAGTAAATTGTGATTAGTAAACCCCCGTTTCGATGAAGTTGCTTCGTTATGCATTCTGTTGATGTAGAAAGGTGCTAGATATGCTAGAACACCTAAATGTGTGGTTTAATTGGATTGTGTAATGGAAAAACAGAGAAAAATGGCTAAGTGAAAGTTGGGGTCGTTTAGGTCAAGTTTGGCATTTTATCGTTTTGCGTGATGGCATTGTCTCGGGAGGCCATGGAAGCACTTTTGGTGTGATTATGGCATTGGTTGGGTGTTTGATTAGGGTAGCGGTAGTTCAAACGAGCAAAGGGAAAAATCGAAGCTTTGCGTAAATTCTAGGGTTAAGTAGGGTTTCGGGGTCTTTAGACGTGCCTTATGGTGACCTAGGAGGATTGGTGAAGTCGGTTTCCAAAACTCGTGGCTCGTTTGAAAGTAGTAGCGTTTTACAAGTTGGGGTCATTTTGTGATTTTGTGTGTTTTCATAGCGTAATGCCTATAGATTGCTTAATATTGCTTTTTATGCTTGTTAAAGTTGGTTATGATTGAATTGTATATCAATTGTTGATAATGCTTGTTGGTGTTGTTCTTGTTACTTTATTGATTTTAAATGCTTGTTATCTCATTTATTGCTTGTATCTTGTATTGCATTGCATAGTGTCAGGCGCGTGAGTGATGGGCCTCTCTGGGTAGCCTCGGGTTGCCAGTGTTGGTTGCTCTAGCTCCGTGTCCTATTCCCTTTCTCGCTTGGGTTGTCGCCTAGGGAGTTTTGGGTCATAGAATTGACAGAGTATGTCCGGAGTACTCTAAACGGAAGTTATAAGGTGGGTGAGCCGGCGCGTCATTGTTAAAGTCATCGAAATCGTGTTCGGTACATTACTCGCTTGAGTGAACCATAGCCTTCAAAGTGTGGTATAGCTTTGAATGGTTGTGTTAAGGCTTTCTTTAATTGTTTATTGTATTTTCATTTCTATTGAATGTCTTCTTATTGATTACATTGCTTAACTGTACCTATTTGCATTGCACGATCTTTTTTCTCTCCACCTCGATATCTGTCTCGCCCTCACTGAGTATACGTGTTAAGTATACTCACTCTTCACCACCACATTTCAGGAAATGCCATGTTAGCTGGAAAGTTCGTGGATATGTGAAAGATCATGCTTGAAGAGTTGTCTTGCGTGCTATGTGGCTTGAGTTGTCGAAGTGGCAAAGATGTATGCTTTCATGTATTGTATGTATTTAATATTAAAAGAGTGTAATTTAATTTTACTAGGTTATTGAAGTGATTTGAAAAGCTAGTTTATGTATTTAGTTAGTATAGTTTAACTTCAATGCATGTTTGTAATGTCTAAAGGAAAAGAGTTAGAATGGTTTGATAGTCTAACTTATGCAATAGGTTAGTATGGTTTAATTGTCAAGCATGAATGTACTTGTAAAAGATGTGAAGAGGTAGGTTAGTCTGTAAACTAGAAATGTATATTTGCTTGTTGAGAACAAGGCTCGGATGGCCTTGAGGTGGTTGAATGTTTGGACATGGTATTGGTCCACTTATATGTTGTTGCAGGTGTGCTTTTTGCCTAGAAACAGGGGAGACTCCGTCCGTTTTTCCTAAAAATTATGCCCGGCTTTGGATTTGGGTTGTGATTAGATTGATTGATTGAACATCCGGTCTCAAGAGGGATCGGGGTGTTACAAGAGTTTTATTGGAAGAAGAATTGTGAGGACGCAATTGTTTTAATGGGGGAAGGATGTGATAACCCGAACCCGGCATGCATTTAATAGCAATTGACTGCATTTAATTAAATGTTAAATTAGGTAAATCAACCAATTTCACTATTTTAATATTTCTCTTGGAAGCATTTAGTAATTGTATATTGAATAATTAAAAGATTATTATCTATTTCTATTAATTATAGTAATTGAATTTATTCTCTTGTATTTAATTAAGTGCCATCTTAAATGTTAATATTTAATTGCACTTGATTACATGTTTATATTTACTTGTTCATTCGTATTTTGGCATTAACTTCATAATTCTTTAAAATATTCTAGGAATAGTTAAATTAATTATTTGTAAATGAATATTGATTATTTTGATTGTTTTGATTATTTTAATAATCGATTTTAATTGTTTGCATTAAAATCACTCGATTTTCAAATAAATGGAAAAAGTAACTCCGAGCCGGAGTGAATTTTAAACTATTCTACTACTTTACTTTTCAAAAAAAAATTAAAGTTTTATATTATTGCTCATCACTTTATTAGCGATCATTTATTGACCGTTCGATCGTAGCATTTCGAAAATGAAAGTTAGACGAATATTTCTTGAATTTCGTAAATAATGTTTCTAGTTTAAATTAGCTAGTTTTAGTCGGTTTTCATTAAAATTGCATTGCTCTAACTTGAATTGGATTAAATGGCATCAAAATAAGCTTATTTGACCAATTTTAACTTAAGCTTGACCTTGCAAAAGACCAAAATGCCCTTTGTCACCTTTTAAATAATAAAACAAGGCTAAAATAAAAAAAAATAAATTTCAAAATGCCCAAATTGTCCTTCTCATGGCCGAATGCACCAAGGAGGAAAAGAAACGATTTTTTCTTGCATTTTCTTCTACAATCGTCCGTGGAATTGCTCGGGGGTCGTGGCTCGGGTCCTTGCAGGTCTTGGTCTTCAATCTCTGTAGGGTTTTCACGCTTTTATGCATATTTTATGAAATTTGATTTTTGATTCAAAATTTTAGATTTGATATTTAATGCGTTATAATGCTTGAAATTGATTGAAAATGCTTCTTTAGGATTCGTAGAGCATTGCTTGTTAGTTATTTAGCGATTTTTATAATTAGAAATGCAAATTGAATTTAGGCAAGAATGTGAATAGTAATAATGAATAGTAAAACCCTAGAATTTTGGATTTTTTATCTGAATTGCGATTGCTTGATTTGGATAGGTGCCATTAGTGATAGAAAGATAAAATGTGAAATAAAAACGGATCGGCCTTTGTTAAAATTGGAAATTAGACAAAGAAACGTAAAGGGGCCGTTTGACCAAAAGTTGACCGTGCTCGAATTGAGTTGGGGGTTTTGCTATTGAGGGCATGGAAGCACTTTTGGCGCTGTTGTGGCGTTGATTGAGTGACCGGTTAGCATAGTTGTAGTTCAAACGCAGTAGGTGGACTTTCGGGCCTCGGGTGAGAAAGTGAAGTTTAGTGACATAGAAACGTACCTTGTAGTGCCTGAGTGAATGTAGTGAAATCGGTTTCCTAATCCCGTAGCTCGTTTGCTCGTAATTGCCTTTGGAAGTTAGGGATTGAATAGTGATATTTGTCGTTTTCGTGTTTGAACTGCTGTTACTTGTTTAATTGGTGTTATTGTTGCTATTAAAGATAGTTATGCTTTAAAAGTTAATTGAATGCTAGTATTGGTTGTAAATGCTTGATATCTCGTTTATCGCCTCTAATCTGTATTGTTGTGCTATCGCTCGTTATCGCCTTGTATCGTGTCTTGCATTGCATAGTGTCAAGTGCGTGAGTGATGGGCCTCTCTGGGTAGTCTCGGGCTGCAAGTGTTGGTTGCTCTAGCTCCGTGTCCTATTCCCATTCTCGCTTGGGTTGCCTCCCAGGGAGATTTGGGTCGTAGAATTGATGGATACTTCCGGGGTATTCCAAACTGAAGTTATAAGGTAGTTGCACGCTTATTATCATCGTTGTCAACATCAAGCTCGAGATTGATATATCGCTCGTGAAATGGTACATTGCTCGTATGAGTGAACCATAGCCTTCAGAGTGTGGTATAGCTTTGAATGGTTGTGTTAATGCTTTCTTGATTGTTTATTATATTGTCGTTTGTATTGAATGCTTTCTTATTGACTTTATTGCTTAACTGTGTCTATTTGTATTGTACGACTTTCTTTCTCTCCACCTCGATATTTGTCTCGCCCTCACTGAGTATACGTGTTGTGTATACTCACTCCTCACCACCACATTTCAGGAAATGTCATGTTAGCTGGAAAGTTCGTGATTATGTGAAAGTTCGTGCTTGAAGAGTTGTCTTGCGTGCCTATGTGGCTTGAGTTGTCGAAGTGGCAAAGATGTATGCTTTCATGTATTGTATGTATTTAATATTAAAAGAATGTAATTTAAGTTTTACTAGGTTATTGAAGTGATTTGAAAAGCTAGCTTATGTATTTAGTTAGTATAGTTTAACTTCAATGCATGTTTGTAATGTCCAAAGGAAAAGAGTTAGAATGGTTTGATAGTCTAACTTATGAAATAGGTTAGTATGGTTTAATTGTCAAGCATGAATGTACTTGTAAAAGATGTGAAGAGGTAGGTTAGTCTGTAAACTGGAAATGTATATTTGCTTGTGATTGCTTGGTGAGACCAAGGCTCAGATGGCCTTGAGGTGTTTGTATGGTTGGACACGATGCTAGTCCACTTATATGCTATTACAGGTTTTACATTTTGCCTAGAAATAGGGGAGACTCCGTCCGTCTTTCCCTAAAATTTTGCCCAGGTTTGGAATTGGGTTGTGATTAGATTGTTTGATAGAACTCCCGGTCTCGAGATGGATCAGGGTGTTACACGGGCTACCGGCTCCCCCATCATATCAAGTTCTTAGGTGGGGACGAGATTCGAACCTACAGTCTTCAGGTCATGAGCCTGATGAGTTGACCAATTCCTCTACCTCACTTCTTCCCCTTCTATTTCTTTCATTATTCCCACCTTTGTCCCCGGCTTTGGTTGCTTGGCCAGGATAGAACCAGCACTTAGTAAGTGGCGGCAACAACCCTTTGTATAGGTTGGAACTATGAAGCTTACCTTATTATTAGAGAAATGAGAGTTGGCTTTTTCTTCTGACTAGGGTTGGCAGCTAAATTCAGTCTTCGAAACCCCATAACAAAAAAAAGTCGTGGAGTGCATAAGCCCCTTTAGAGATAAGAGCGACTTCCTTGCGATAATAATTGCGAATGAGCAAGTAGGGGGCAACAACCAAAAGAGGTAGTGAGATTGACCGCAATTGCAGGAATAGGTTGACTTTCTTTCATTTTGGTTATGGAAAGTGAAAGTCGTTTCTTTTAGTACGAGATCGCTTCATAACTCGCGGTGCTTACATCTCTCGCCTATCAAAGTTCTGTACAAAAAGGTCATCCGAGAACTTGTATAGAGAAGGATTTCCTGCGGAGCAGCAGTTCTGCATACCAACTTAGCTGCCCAGCACTGCTATTGGCATAACAACCAGTACACCATAGGTTAGCCCTACCCAGTCCTTTCTTACTAGGGTTAGCTCATCGCAGTTCTCCCTTTAACACCAACGGTAGATAGGAACCAAACTGTCTCACGACGTTCTAAACCCAACTCACGTACCACTTGAATCGGCGAACAACCAAACCCTTGGGACCTTCTTCAACTACAGGATGTGATGAGTCGACATTGATGTATTAAACAACTCCGTCGATAAGAGCTCTTGGGAGTCATTAGCGTGTTATCCCTGGCGTACCTTTGATCTGTTGAGCAAGAGCCCTTCCACACAGGACTCCCAGATCACTATGGCCGACTTTCATCTCTGTTTGACTAGTCGGTCTCACCGTCAGGGAAACTTATACCATTATGCTCACGAGCAGAATCTTAGCTTGAGCCTACCTTCGTACACCTCTGTTACTCTTTAGGAGGCATCCCCTCCCAGATAAACTACCCACCTCACAGTGTCCCACCTCCCTCTGAATCTTCAGTGCAGCGGTTAGGCATCCTTAGACGAAATAGTGGTCTTTCAGGTTTGGTCGTTATGTGTCACCACCTCCTACCTATCCTACACATTTGATCAAGGTTGTCACTGCGAAGCTATAGTTAAGGTGCACGGGGTCTTACCGTCTAGCCATTGGTACTCCATATCTTCACAGAGAATTCAATTTCACCGAGTCCATGTCAAAGACAACGGGGCAGTCGTCACACCATTCATGCAGGTCGCTACTTATGCGGCAAGGAATTTTGCTACCTTAGGACAGTTAGAGTTACTGCCGCCGTTTACGGGGGCTTCCATTCAAAGCTTATAACACTTCTCCTTCTGACCTTCCAGCACCGGGCCGGTGTTAGACTCTATATATCGTGTTACCACTTAGCAAAGTCCTGTGTTTTTAATAAACAGTCGCTACCCCCTGGTATATGCTACTTTCATAATCAAAAGATAGGAGAGCACCCCTTCTCCTGAAGTTACGGGGTCATTTTGCCAAGTTCCTTCGACATGGTTCTCTAAAGTGCCCTAGTATACTCTACTTGTTCACTTGTGTCGGTTTAGGGTACGGTTAGTTCCCCGGGAGGATAGCCCTCCCAATTCGAAGTTTTTTCCTGGAAGTTTCAACCTTGTTGACTATGACAACAATCGTGACTATAAACAGACTCATGACTGTGGCAGGGCGGTACGCTCTGCTCTCTCGCGACCCCTACTCTAATCAAAAGACTAAAGGCCCTATTAAAGATAGGTCGCCAAACTACGACGAGAGTTTCGCCTTTTGAAGACCGCCCTGCTCTCTCGCGACCCCTACTCTAATCAAAAGTCTAAAGGCCCTATTAAAGATAGGTCGCCAAACTATGACGAGTGTTTCGCCTTTTGAAGCTCGTGTAGGGCGATTGGGCTAGGCCGAGTCAGAAAGGCTTTGATGACTCAAGGGCGTTAATCTTTGGGAAAAGAGAGTGAGGGGAAAAGGGGGCAGCCCTCTGCCCGATCATCCAATTCGCTCCAACAGACATGCATGATTCTGTAGTCAAAGCAACTTTGTCACTTTCGTGTACCCATCGAACTACAGCCCTTTCGAGGGTTCCTTAGGGACCGATTCACTCTGCGTAGATTGAATGAATGCAGAAAACCTTACACTGGCAGGCGATTGTGTTTTTCACAGGATTTCTCGTTACTCATGTAAGCATTCTCATTTCTGATATATCCAGGCCTTGTCACCAAAAACCTTCACCGATTGACAGAATGTTCTGCTACTGACACTTGAAAAAGCAGCTTTCAAGGTCTCGTCGCATCGGTGAATCACTTTAGCCCTAATATATTTTCGGTGCCATGGAGCTAGACTAGTGAGCTATTACGCTTTCTTCAAAGGATGGCTATTTCCAAGCCCACCTCCTGGTTGTCATCGCTCGATCACCTTATTTTCCACTAATTGATTGCTTAGGGACCTTAGCGTACAATCTGGGATGTTTCCCTCTCGACTTTGGATCTTAGCACCCAAAAAGTCTGTCTGTACAAATGATGACGGCCTGTATTCGGAGTTTTCCTCGGTTTGGTAAGGCGAAATAGGGCCACCCTAGCCCATTGAGTACTCTACCTCGGGCCATCGACATTATACGCTCTACAGAAATAGATTTCACAAAAAGCCAGCTATTTCTGATCTTGGTTGGCCTTTCATCCCTAGCCACAAATCATCACTGTATTTTGCCACATACATGGGTTCGGTCCTCCAAGGCCTGTTAGAGTTCTCTTCAACCTGCTCATGGCTAGATCGATCGGCTTCGGGTCAAATAGGAAGAACTAGAAGATTCCACCTCTGGAAAGCACCTACACCTAATGGCTTAAGTCGCTCTTCCCATTTCGTCGTTGACCCATCATGCAAAAGGTACGCCGTTAGAGTGAGTGCGTTTTACTAAAAAGTCAAGCTCTAAGCTTTGCTCCTTCGACTGATTGTTCGCATAAGATCTCAGGTTCTCTATTGCACTCCTTAAATAGGGTTCTTTTCACCTTTCCCTCACAGTACTTGTATGCTATTGGTCATTGAAGAATACTTAGGCTTAGAGGGTGGTCCCCTTTCTCGCGTAAAAGCAATCAGAATTTGAACACGCCACGTTTTACTGGGAAGGATTGAACTATGGGAACAAATCTACATGGCTATCACCTTCTTTGGCCAGATCTTCCAATCTTTTTCACAATTACAGTTCACTGCGCCCGCTCCTTCTAGAAAAGGGCGGCGGCTTGAAAGCTTACCTTATTATTAGAAAAAGGTTTGGAACCCGTCTTTGTTTTGGAGTTTTCGCCCCAACCTAGGTTAGGGGTCCTTAGACCGTAGCTTGCTACTGAAAAACGTAATAGGCTAGCACGGTTTGCTTCGCTCTTCAAGCTCCGCCCCTCTTACTCAACCTCTTAATCTATAAAAAAGGCCAAGTCTCATTTTCATAATAATAAGGTAAGCTTTGAAGCCTTCGATTGCTAGTTTTTCCATCATCCAATACACAACAAATCGAATGAAACCTGGCGAAAAAAGAAGTGAACATTTTCGTTGAAGGGCTTGGCTTTCCCGACGTGTTTGTTTTCTTCAAATCCCCAAACCGCTCTCGCTCGCCTCTACTAACGGGGTCTCGGTTGATTTCCCTTCCTTTAGCTACTTAGATGCTTTAGTTCACTAAGTTTGAAAAGTCCAAAGAGTGCATACTAGCCACAGAGCTTGGATACGGTTTCCCGATCGGAGATTCATGTATCACATACGGTATCTCCCCATGGCCTTTCACCTCTGAAAGCGTCCTTCCTTCTCAATGCCCGAGCATCCATCCAATGCATTCTTTTCGATCTTGTACTAAGGTACACGGAACACCAACCCAATCTCGACAAATCAAAGAAAAGTACAAGCAACTACATCTCCTTCGGACCCAGACGTGAACGGCCGCTTTCTTGGAACTAATTCATAGGCGCTTTCCATTAGTTAGACTTCACACAATAGACTATATAAACAAATATAACAAGCGTGCAATACAAAGCATCAACCTACATAAAAAGAAATTGATTGACTATAGATTGCAACCCCATAACTAGATAGACTATGGGTAGTTCAGGTACGCTTATAGTCTTATATAACGCATACCGATGTTGCTATCAACAAACGATTACTTTGACTGTGAAAAGCTCCAAATAGGCACACAGTAGTTTAGAGTAGAAGGAGCTTGAAGTTGGAATTCAATAGTCCCCGCCCTAGAGAGCGAAGTTGGAAGAATAGCGGTTGCCGTATCCGATGATGCTAGCGCAGTAAGAAGAATGGGTCAAGTGAGAATTGATTCATTTAAGTTTCCGAAGTAAGTTCTCCTAGTTTTAGGTTTTAGCACCTTCGCTGTAGAAGCACATCTTTCCGACGCTAAGTGCAAAAGGCACTCGAAGGAGTAGTGGGACCAACCATCACTACCATAAGGCTAACGTGGTAAAGCCTGCCACCTCAGACTCCTATTTTCCCTCACCTGTCAACAAGCAAGTTAGGTGCTCTCCTGTAACGTGGTAGGACTCTGTTGCAGGTCTTGACGTTAGCTGATTAAAAAAGGCATCCTTATCCCCACATTGCTGCTCAACTAGTGATTTGGGAGGATTTCTAAGAAGAAGGCAAGGAGGAATAAAAGATGAGAAAAGAAATAGCTACTCGTTAAGGCAAGTGGGAGATTCACGGGAATAGCTTAGACTCTCCTGAAGGTCGAGGAGCGGAAAGGAGCCAGTCAATTCTTTTTGTTACAAGTAATTGAAGATAAGAGAATCCACTCGGGAAAAATGAAAATTCTTGTTAATAACGCAACGTGTTTCGGCTCTTTAACCCAGAGAAACCTTTATTTGAAATAAAAAAATGGGTGCTCCAGTGATGGAGTACGACGACAAGCAGTGGTAGTCATCGAGTGCCGCTGCTGCTACGGGGGAAATTTTGAAAAAGACAGGAAGTGCTATTGGACTTGGGCCTTTCCAGTTAAGAGTGGAGCCTTACCCGATTCCAAAAGGGATTGATTCCCAGGAAGGAAAATGCTACCTTGACAGAAGACTTGACTAAACTTCCATAACCTTGAATGAAAAAATAGATATTTTGATATAACATTAAGAGAAGAACTATTCCTTTACTGATTGGAATGATATTCCTTTTAATGCTTGCACCTACCACAAAGTTAGATATGTTCGTTACTCACTTCGCTATCCAAGCGGGATGAAACTTTGCGAGAGTTTCCAGATGTGCAGGAAGGGCTGGAGGACGTATTACCGAAGGAGAGGACATATTGAATGGAAAGAACGAAGGCGATGTACGTACTGGATTGACTAGCGTGTGCCAACTATTCTACTTTCTTATTTCTTACTTTTTCACATCCCCTTATTGGTGTACTCCTTTCCCCAATTCACCGATAGAGAAGAAAGAGATAAACAATGACTGGACTAGACTAATGAAAGCGGACCAAGTTATTTATTTGTTAGCCAAGCGCGCCTATTACAGAAGCAAAAGTAATGTGCCCTATTGCCCAGTTGAAGAACAACCTTATAAAAGAATGAATGGGAAGCAAGCCCGGTCTATATTGCGTTAGTTATGTTTACTTCACCCCCCACGTACTCCTTTATTCTTATATTCGAATTCCGTCTCTAAGCTTCCCCCTTAGTGTCTGCTGAGACTTATTTCCTCTCGAAGTTGAACAGAAGTTTCATTTCCTAAGTCTCAGATAATGTCTTTTATTGAGTACCCATAGTTCATTCATTCCCCTACAAAGTATTTAGAGTCATTTTTTCACTAAGAAGGATTGCAATATAAAAAAGAGAATTCCATATTGAAGATCTCTTGACCCATATACGATTCAGTTCTACATCTTAGCGCTGAATTAATGAATAGAGATTGAGCTTCACTTCGCGAGTCGGGAATGGCATCGTTTATTAAATATTCCAAAGTTCTAGCGTTGACAAGAGATGAGCTAAAGAGGTGGTCTGGCAGTTGACCAGGCCCTACCACATACAGACAGCAAGCAAGAGCTGCGTCGGCTTTTCCAAAAAATGAAATTCTTGCCACCCTAAATGCTACTACCTCTTTGCTAAGCACAGGAATACTTGATCGAGAAAAGCAAGCAAAGAAGCAGCAGGATACGGAATATGAAGGGGCTGGAGATAGAGCTGAAGAGTTAGAGACTACAATATAAAGCCTTTAATCATGCTCTTGCCAGTGGAATAGATTGTATATACTCTCGCCGATTAAGAAAAATTCTGCATTCCACGAAAAAACATAGGGGTCGTCCATGGACTTGATAAGGATGGAAAAAAAAGTGCCCCTATGACTGATGTTCTAGTGAAAATGATGAAAGTATAGCTGTGCTCCAGTTGAACGGGTAGAAGTTCCACGGTGAAGAGCCCGGTCAAGGCGACCCTATTAAATAGAACATTCGGAACATCAAAACCGATACTCAGGTAATCTCGTTCTTAGTTTCCGAATCTAATGGAGCTTTCAATCCGACGAATCAACCGTAATTGGCAGGTAAAACGAGGCCTCGACGGAGATGATGGATGAGAACTCCTTCTCTTACTAGAATTGCGATCTTTAAGTGGGATTTTCAGTCATCTATCCTTTTTTTTTCCCTAGCGAGTGAAGAATGAGTGGATGTTTTGAACGAGTATTGAACGAGTGGATGTTTAGACAAGATTGGAATGGGCATAAGAACATGTATTGATGTACTAGATCGGCTAATGCTCCCAAGGTGAAGCGATGTATTCCACCAGTTGACTGAAGACTTGATTATTGGTATATCGATCGGTCCAGCACAGATTGAAATAGGAGCCGGTTCGACCGGAAGCTTTTGAAAATGCAGTGCACCCAGGTAAATAAGGAACGAGATGAATATAGAGCTTAAACGTGCATCCCACACCCAAAAGATGCCCCACATAGGTCTTCCCCGAAACCTCCCAGTAACTAAGGTAAACAACGTAGAAAAAATACCCATTTCTGTACCGATTCCGGAAGAGCGAAGAAAAAGGGGATGTTTTGTTAATAGGAACAAGAAAGTGTTTATAGCCGTAGCGATATAAAGAAGAATATTCATTCGAGTCGCAAGAACTTGTACATACAGAATACGAGAATTTCTACCTTGTTGAAGATCTAGTGGTGCTACCCGAAGACTTAAATGAATAGCCATTGCTGTTAAGAACAATCAAGATCCAATGAGAATTTGCGTGTAGCTTTTGGTCTTTGACATCAAAAAAGAAGGTTGTAATAACGAAAGGGACATCTACTAATTTGGTCCTAGCTAGTGGAACAAGAAAGACATGGATCTATATTAAATACGCAATCAAAGGATTTATCCTGCAAAAATTGAAGAATTCCCTTTGCTTTCTTTTCGCTCTGCTCGTGCATGGCACTCTTTGCTCGCATAGCGACATACCTAAAAAAGAAAGGATTCAATGAAACTAGAAGACTGATCACTAAATAGATAAGATACATTGTTGGAAAGGCTCGACTTCAAAACTGTACCTGGGGCTTTCACCTCATTCGGCTCCGTCCCAGAATCAGGACTCAGACGAAGATACTTTTTTGATTTTATTGGCGGCTCCACCAAGATTCACACCATTCGTGGAAAACCCTAATCCTTTCCCGACTAGCGTATTCCTTGCGAAGTTCTATCCACATAAGGTCCTCCCAATAATTGAGAAGCCCCTGAGCAACGCGAAGATGTTTTACGTTCTTTCGCAATTCAGCTCTGATAGCCTCCCTTGATAACCCGGGAGAAGGGTCAGGTTGCTGCTCCGGCTCCTGAGCCGGAGGTTTGTTGAGATTTAGCTCCGGTTTAGGGGGGAGGTTAAGATCGAGAACTGGGCGTCTCAAAGGGCCGATATTGCTTCCGCCGCCTCCAACAGAAAGAGGCCAGTTTTCCATTTGAGAGAGCAAAAAAGCGAGAAAGTAAAGATAGAAAGGGCCACACCAAGACAAGCCCCAGCCCCAAAGTGTGCTAGGTGAGAAGATGAAGGAGAAACGGACAAAGAATTAAATCAAAGAAATCCATAATATGCCCGAAAAGAGTTTTTTCATGATAGAGATTCCAATTGTCGTAGCTGATTCTGAACGCTGGATGTTATAACAATACGTCGTTAGTTAACATTCGAGCTTCCAGGCCAGATCATGCTATTTCACCACAAGGGGGCTATGGGAGTTGAACCCAATTCGTTGCCACGAACCCCCACTCAAGAACGAGACGACTTAGTGGCTATAAGAAAGGAATGAGGTTGAAATTGCATAAATCAAATTTCTCCTTTTACTCGAGGGAAAGTTCCTTTTGGTCTAAGTTCTTCGACTTGCATGTTGTTAAGCATATATCTTATTCTCTATCTCTGTATATGCCATTTTCTCTCTATATGAAATTTTTTCTCTTATCTTAGATGATTGAACTTCTTTTCTCGACTAGCGGGATTGGAAAGGAAGAGATCGCTTGCTTGCGACAAGTAAGTGAAAACTAAACATGCTCTACCACCTTACGAGGATGTTAAAACTGAACAAGCTCTCCTACATGGGCCAGTAAGATCAAACTTTTCTAGCCCTCTTTCAGATAGCACACCCGAATGCCTAACATCTTCCGTCTAGTTGACAACCTCGGGAGGGAACTCCTTATTTAGCCCATCAGCCGGATCCTAGCTACCCTCTTCTTTAACCAAGAAGCATTCTCTCGTTGACAACCCTGATGCTATACATGTGTCATATATATACGTGTAAGATGTTCATATATTCATTCACATGTTCATATCAGTGGTAGCTTGAACAATTTATCCCTTCTCTACTATAATAGCACGTCTCATTCATGTTCAAAGTAGACAGTCTTGATGCTCAATCAATCAGTAGCAAGTTGAATTCATCCCCGGGGATCGGTCCAGTAGAGGACCCTTTGGGCATAAACTACTCTGTTATCTTGCATTCCTCATTCACATTAGAGACAAACAAGCTTTCTTATTAGAAAAAGACCTGACGAAGTTCAGTCCTTGTTCTCTCATCTCTTAATTAAGATATTTTGAAATCGAGAATCATGAGACTGGCCCAACCTAGTAAAAGGGGTTGAATCGGTATTTTGTTTAGGGATAACCCCTACTAAGGAAAGGATGAGATATAGTGTTAACTCCACTTGTTGGTATTCGTTGGTAGGCATACTTGTATTAGAGTTCTAACTTCTCTAGTTGAGACTGCTACTAGCTTTCCATCTACTGGATCACTAAAAGCTAATAATAGGGATCAAAACCTCACTGTCCTTATGAGTGGTATTTCTACGATTTGCATGTGTTAAGCATACAACTATCCTTAGTTCTTAGCCTAGATCCAACTCCTCCATTCGGCCGCCTTCTCCCTCTCTTTTTTGATATGGCAAGAAGACCTAATGGAACAAAGCCTTTATAGGAGACCAGGATAGTAGTTAGCCCTCTTGCTCTTATATTCATCCTTCGTGTAGTGAGGATTCAAATCAAATGAATTACAACTAAGAGCTACAAGCAGATAAGCATAGGATAAGTAGTAACTACCTATAGCATACTGCTTTCACTGGCCTTATAAAATTACTAGCACAGGAAGGAATAGTTTTCGTTCCCGCTAACTAAGAAGAAGACGGCTAGATTTTCTTACAACGAATAGTTGAAAGACATCGTTTCAGGTCCATAGTTGTATTCAGTAAGTTGGGTATCTCAATTCTAATCTTTTAGCCTAGCACTTATTCTTACTGAAAAAAAAATGCCAGGAGTCATGCTAGTTGAAGACTGAGACTTAGCTTGAGACTGAACTTGAGCTAGATGCCAAACCACTTACCAACAGTTCTTTTTTACTGCTTTATACCCGCAAGAGGAAAGGAAGAGGTTTAGGGGAGAGGAAAGGGGACCGAGAAGTAGGGATCGAGCATTCAGTTCAAGGTGGATACCTATAGTTACGTTCAACACAACAAACTACTAATCTTTAGGGTTACCTTTCTGTCATTAAAAGAGATTCAGATACTATTGGAGTCACTTGACAAGGGCATCTCTATTGGATCCCCCGGTTGGCACTAAAGAAGAAGGGTTCCCCTTAAATTTTATTCTGTTCCGTCAGGTGGAGAATACATGTTGCAAGAGTTAGATGATTATTTAAAGTAGCATGGGATGCGTCATCAGTTTATCTACTCCCACACTCCACAGCAATTCCCTCAACAAGGCTATGCAGTACCTCCAGCACAAGGTTATCCGTTCCCCAGGGCCCATATGACACCACGCTCATCAAAGCAATGGCATCCCCCTTACCGACCTACAGTATATCAACCTTTCTTCTTCCTAACCTAATTACAGAAATAAGACTATTCTCTGAATCGGCGAATAGTCTGATATTGGTGTTGATAATATCCCCATCCCCTGAAGATAGAACTCAATCTATAGTTTTTTCTTTTAACTCTCGTTTCTATGGCGAGGGCCCGTTTCCAGCTATAGTTTACCATTGGGGGGTTCTTAGGGGGGGCTAGAGATAGCTTTAATGACCTTTCGGCTTTTTAGGCTTCATTTAGCCGATTGTAAGACTGAGTTCAAGTGAGCAAGTAGTATTTGTATAGAAAAAGAGAAAGTCAGGGGATGGGTTTATTAGAGTTATTAGAATTCCTCTTCACATTTATTAAAGTTGATTGAATAAGTAGTTCTCTCTCATGGCTCTATTCCTTCCCTTAGTAAGATAGTAAGGTAGGTTCATTTTCTCTTCTCTTCTTTCAATGTTTTCTGCTTCTTGCTTGTTGTTTTCAGTCTGACTACGAAAAGCCAGGAAATTGCATTTTTACAGTCATCTCTAAGATGCCGCTCACACCTTAGGAACCCTACCGTTCTTGGTTACGAATTCGTTACCGCCTGAACTTATAACGCTGATTTACCACGTTAGCCCTATGGTAGTGATGGTTGGTCCCACTACTCCTTCGAGTGCCTTTTGTGCTTAGCGTCAGAAAGAGGTGTTTCTACAGCGAAGTCTTTCCCAAGCTAGTAAAAGAAGAAGGCTTTCGAGGACTACCTTAAGCCTACAAGTATGCAGGACTTTCAATTACAATGTGACGGTTGGGAAAGCTCCCTACCCCTTTCGATGCAGCAATGAGGAGCTGAGCGATTGACATCGAATAAGAGTCCATCCACGGTATGAGAGGAATGATCCAATCCTATTATATTAGGGGTCCCCGGACCTATCCTTTCTTTTTTATCAAAAAATTTTGTGGACCTACTAATGATACTCGGGAGAGAACCGATCTACTGGTCTTGATCCCATTCTATACACACGTAATTTTTATAGTGACAAGGTAACAAGAAGCGGGCTAAAGCCATAAAAGGGGGACAAGATTTATCGATTAGGTGGCAGCAAGGTTTGTGACTCTTTAATCTATCGGTTGACTCTATCTTTTTAAGATCCTTGATCTTGATTTGTTTCCAAGAGCAGAGATGGAATGAAATAAGCAATCAAGTCCATCTAGACTCCCCCTATGATAGCACTCGACCAACTTCCATCTTAAAGCATTGAAAGAAAGGCAGGCTGCTTTGCTGAGTTTCATAGGTGACGGAGGTAAAAAAAGGAGTTATGTCGCTCTCACATAAATACAGAGTCAATGCCTTTGAAGGGCCATTATTGAGTCAAGCAACCGAAACTGAGCAAAGAAGTGACATCTGAGCTAATTATAACTAATTCATCTGCTTATATTATACCAAACAAGGCCCTTTTGCAGTTTACTCACCAATGTCATCACTACCTGGACGAGCCTTTCTATTTGTACTAGTTGAGTACGTCTGCCCAAGACGTAGACAAAAAGCTTTTTACCTTACCACGAAAACTCCGCTATCAATGTCGTTTGGCCCAGTTGCCCCAAATGGACTTAACTTTTTGACTTCTGACAATAAGAAGAAGATAAACCCTCTTGAGTAAGGGCTCTTGAGTTAGAGTTCGAACTCACATTCTTTCTTCTATTTCATAGCCTCTTCCGTATTGTCAATCGGAATAGCCAAGCCTTCAGTTTTTTTCTTTTATTAGGAACCAAATCCGAAAGAGACGCAGTAGCTAAAGGTCCTGAATTAAATAGGGCAAACAAGTCCGTATTCTGTTTGGCTTACGGCTTCATTCCCAGAGTAAGGAGAAAGAAAACAGCGCCGGGGAATAGCTCCGAGAGGGACTTCTCTGAGTACAGAGATAAGTAAGGGTAAGAGTCATTCCAATTGAGTAGGTGAATCAAGAGTCTCTTTCGAGCAAGATCCTTTACTATGCCTAACTAAATGAAAGAAAGTAAGAGAGAGGATGGCAACCTATGACTGGCTGATATGAAGCCCAAAAATTCTTTACTTGGACTCTGTGCACCTCTTATTATATAACAAAGAAGAAATCCAATCTAGATATGAGTTTAGAGCATAGGAAGTCATGCATTACGAAACTAGCGACAAACTTAATAGGGGTGATAGCTTTTAACACGCATTTAGTAAGCTTTTAACACAGGATCACAAACACAAAAGCCATTTGCTTCTCGTTAAGGGAAAAAGTTGCATAATGACAACTGATATGTTGAAGCAGGGTGGTGGGCGGGACAAGAAAGAACCTCTGAACAACCTGATGAACCGCGTTAAATGGGCTTTTCTGGCGTATTTGAGTTTATGTTATGAGTTGATCCTAGTTCATAGTAAGTAGAAGATGTTACGGGTCGGCCTCGAGAATTCGAGAAGCTACGGACTTTCTTTCTCTTAAGATTGGACTGCTCTTGGGGGAACAGCTTAGACAACTCCATCTTCAACTCCTAGCATAAAAGTGAAAGTCTCAATCCTAGTTCCATATTAAGAAAGTAGACGGACAGAACTCCCTAACCTTGTTAAGACCCATTCGGATTGCACAACTCATCTTCTAGTCGAGTAAGGTCCCTCTGAAGCTCTTATGGGGGAACATCCCTTTTAATACGCCTTTCCCGGACAAGGATTAGCTTATGATCTTCTTGCCCTTGCCTCCATAAATAAAGACCAGCGACGGCAAAAGTACCTATAAAAGAGTAAATGGCTTATTTGGGCGCGAATATCCCTTTATCCAATGCCTGAAGCAAGCCTTTCTTTCCTAACCAATTTTTCCTCAAAAGAGTCCTTAGGTTATGTAAAGAATATCGATAAGTAAGGAAAGTTTAACAAGAGTCGTCCCTTTGATGGCATGAGCTTGGCTTCTTCGGATGCTCGATTCTAAGATCGTATTCTCCCTCACACCCTTCTCTCAAAGCATCGGATTCTATTACGAGTTGGCCAGCAGCTCTTTTTAACTATTTCGACAACTTGGGATACTTATATAGGCTACATAAACCTCAAGCCTAAAGCCTAAACCTTATTGGAGCCTTTTCGTGCCTTACTTGTTTGTCCTGCTTCCTCTTTTCATTCAATATCCCTTGCGAATCCTTATCCTGGCATCTATCTAACGTAGGTAAATGGCTTACAATTTCTTTCTTCGCGAACAAAGCCTGTTCACTCAACCATAGGCGCTGGCGTTCCTGTTCTTGCAGCTACTTCTGGGCACGTGGGTATCTTTGATCAAGTTTAGGCAGCTTTCAGTCCTGGGAAAGCCTTATCGGAACTTGTTTCAAGAAGGAAGGTGTGAGATTGAGTTGAAACATCAGGCCCAACCTTTCACTTTTGTCTACGTTTCTCTTTCTTATCTAAGTCAGATTCAGATAGCCTGCCAGCATAAGCCCGATAGTTTGTCCCTCTACCCTCGTACTAGTTCTCGATCGAGTATTCTTCTTTGTGAGCAAGTCAGAGCGAGACCTTAATGGCTGTAATACCATGCCATAGGATCTAAACTCTTGTCTCTGCCTAAAGCCTAAAGTTGGAGCTTTCCTCGAAAAGGTAGCTCTAAATAAGCCCACGAAAAGCCTTTTTTTGTAGCTCTATTGGAAAGAAGACAGAATCCATGAATAAGCGCATTCTTCGGACAAAGGAGGAATATCAAAGCTTTCTTTCATAACCCCACGGAGTGGTTAACCCTTGGGAAAGAAGATGTCAGAAAATTCATTTTATGGCACCTTTGATCCCCCTCTCGACTGACCTTGGCGGACTCGAGAGAAATTTCAAAAGATTTCTTGCATCTACTCATCCACTTATTGGTATTATATTTCCTATTCTCCCGAACCCATTGACATTGACTGGATTCCCTTTTTGTAATCAAAATTAGGGGTGTACGAAACTGTGTTTTACATGGCTGAGTTGAGGGTAACTCTGCTGACCAAAGCCTGCGTAAGTCCCTCTAAAGAGGGATTGGAACCGCTCCACATATATCTCTTTCAGAACTAGCCTTAACTGACGCTGCTGGTGCTGCTGGTTTGCACACCAAAAATGCTGTCGATAGAGTTAAAGCAAGCATGCCGAGCTGAGAAAAAAGCCATCTTTTTTTTCTCAACAATGTCTTAGTCATTTGATCCAATAGCGTTCCGTTAGATAGGAACAACTTTGATAAATACTAATAACTCTCAGATGGAGTATTAGAACGGAAAAATCCATTAGATAATGAACTATTGGTTCTAAGCCATCTCTGGCGATGAATCAACAATTCGAAGTAATTTTCTTGCGTATTCTTAATAGACCAGCGTTTATATATAGATGTAAGAAGATATGTTTGGGAAGTAAGAAGCCCCTTTGACATCTCTTCATCTAGAAAGAATTCTCGATGTGAAAACACAAAGATAAAAGGATGATCTTTGAATAGAAAAAATAGTGGATCCACAGGGTCCCAAATGAATTGGCTTATTCGAAAAAAGCCTTGTTCTTTGGAAAATCTATCTCGTGTCTGGTACTGCATGGTTCCACTCTACAAGAACTCCAAATCATTCTCTTGAAACCCATCCTCTTTATCATGAATGATCCGCTTACCCTGAAATCACCTGACCCAATAGGGAAATCCCAATGAATTGGGCTTTTCGATACAATCAAATAAAAAGCCCCAAGGGTACCATATCCTAGAAAACATCCTCTAGAGCAAAGCAAGGATCCCCTTCAGTAAGTAGGCCACAAGCCGCGCTCGATGTACAAGGTCTAGCATAAGCACTTCACACATTACCTCCTGGGGTTAGACCCTGATCTTCACCAGTCCAGGAACCTCTCCAAACAGGATACGTTCCACCCGTAGTCTCGGAAAACCTCTTGCAAATAAGCCAGGTCACTCGTAAATGATTGGTGTCAGAATTTTTCACTAATTAGGTGTGATCAGTCTCATCCATGTAAGAATTAGGAATTCCTCTTCCAAGTCATCCCAGAATGGGCGTTATGGCAAAGAACAAAAAGAAAACAAAAGAAGGGTTTGAGTGTTGTGATATGGGTTGGATAGCTACGCTTACGATTTTAGATCTCTCTAGCTGTTATTGGCTCGATCTCACTCAATCTGCCTTGAATGATTGATCTAAGTGAGCTATATCTCTGTTTTAGCCCATCCCCTCACTCATGGGCTACCAAGTCGAGTACATTCAAGATCACTGATCCCTGGAGCGAAGGCCGTCAATTAAGCCAGTCTTGTGACTCATGGGTATGGGGCACGACCGGTATAAGAAGGAAGTAGTTCATTCTTATTTTAGAAGCATAGTCCTTACTTTATTTAAAGCTTAGTAAGGAAGCTTTCTAAACTATCTTTGTATGAGTCTCATAATTCAAAGCGATAGAGGTAATTCCAACTATTCGAGATAAAGAATGTGATTGCACGTCATTCCTTGAAACTTTGTTTCTATTCCGAAGAGAGTATAGTTCGGAGCCCAGCTCCAACTACTTCTTCGTAAGTGAGGTGAGGTACTTCTTTCGGTTTGAATAGTGGGTCACCCTTTTTTGGTTGAAGTAGCCACGACTTTGGTCGCAGTCAGTTGAAACACATAAACCCATACATCAATCTCGAGCTTGATGTTGACAACGATGACAATAAGCGCGCATCCACCTTATAACACCAATTTGGAATACCCCGGAAGTATCCATCAATCTACGACCCAAATCTCCCTGGGAGGCAGCCCAAGCGAGAAGAGGGAATAGCTACGGAGCTAGAGCAACCAACACTGGCAACCCGAGGCTACCCAGAGAGGCCCATCACTCACGTGCTGACACTATGCAATGCAAGACTCGATACAAGGCAATAAACGAGTGATAGCACAACAATACAAACTAGTGACAACAAACGAGATAACAAGCAATCACAATCAATACTAGCATTCAACTAACTTTTCAAGCATAACAAGCAATAATAAGCAACAATAATACCAATTAAACAAGTATATCAAGCAACCCTAAGCATTCTATAGGCATAATATCAAGATAACATGCAAAATCACAAATTGGCCCCAACTATCAAAACACTACCATTTCCAAACGAGCCACTAGTGGAAACCAACTTCGCCAATCCTCCTAGGTCACCATAAGGCACGTCCAAGGACCCCGAAACCCTACTTTACCCTAGAATTCGCGCAAAGCCCCGATTTTTCCCTTTGCTCGTTTGAACTACAACTATACCAACCAAACACCCAATCAACGCCATAATCGCACCAAAAGTGCTTCCATGGCCTCCCGAAACAATGCCAACACGCAAAACCAGAAAACGCCAAACTCGACCTAAACGACCCCGACTTTCACTAAGCCGTTTTTCTTTGTTTTTCCATTACACATTCCAATTAAACCACACATTTAGGCATTCTAGCACATCTAGCATCTTCCTACATCAACAGAACGCGTAACGGAGCAACTTCATCGAAACGGGGGTTTACTATTCATAATTTACTATTCATCACACAAATTATATTTCAATTCCAATATTTAACCGCAGAAAATGTTATAAAGCTATAAATACATGTTCTACAATCAACAAGGAACATTCTTTAAGCAACAAAATGATTAAAACAACAATCTACGCATAAAATCCAAAATCAAAGTTTAGATACAAATATTTCAAATGCGCAAATAACGATGAAACCCTCACCTTAGACGCTCCTAGACGCTAGGAAAACCTCGTAGAGTGCCTCGGAAACCACCCCGCACAAGCCCACGCGAAGAATCGAAGATTTGAAGTTGAGATTTTCTTTTTTTTTTTCTCCTTCTTTTCCTCATGGTTTCAAGTTTTTTTTCTCTGTTTTTTTTTCGTGCACATTCTGCTTATTTAAAAAAAAAATGACAAGAAGTCAAAGGTCAAAATTCGGTCAACCCGCTAAACCAAAACTGCTATGCGCGACCTAACAAAAACGGCCATAACTTCTTCTAGAAAACTCCAATTCACGAACGATTTGAAGCCACAGAAACTAGACTCATAGAGCTTTCCAACCATATATAATTTGCTACCTAACTCTTCCCTAATTGGTTCAAATTTAATTCCAAAGTTGACCCAAAATTTGACTAACTTAACATTGCATTTTTTATTTCTAATCCCAAGTTTGCCTTTTATTAAACATTTTAAAAATTCCCACCTTGTCCTAGTTGGTCAATGTAGATGAAAAGTCAACTAGTTTGGTCAAAGAAGGTGAAAGGTCAATAAAATGCAATTTAAATGAACTTTAAATGCTATTGAATACATGCTAGGTTCGGGGTATCACAATAACGACGCTATTCAGATTAGTCTTAAGCTGGCTGAAAGTACCCCCTGCCCTATGGGTCGTACCGCATTCATGGAGTCTCCACTCCCAGCTCTAATCCTCTTCGCTTCCCAAGATATTTAGGGAAAAGGGCCTTGTTGGCCTATTTTGGTAACTCCGATTTCAGCATATCTCTTATAGCGAAAGTTCCCTAGTTTGGGTCACTTCTTTTCTTACCCCTTAGGCTATGATAACTTATGATTCCTCGGGTGGACATAATCGTCCCTTTCCCTACTCTCTGAAGTGAATCAAAGTGGGTACTCTGAGTCTAAAGAAACCGTAATCCGTACCTTGAACAAAAGGGGAACGATGAAGTTAGCCTAGCCTCGGTCTCTCTTCCATTTCGTTTGCTATTCCTACGCCTTCCTACCTGTACTTTTATGCTTGCTTGGAAGGAATGGGCAGACAGCAAGAAAGAAAGATTTCTAATAAGAGAATAGAAGAAAGGCGCATATCTAGCCAAAACCGGAATTCCAGCTCTTCCCTGCTCACTCTTGTCGGAGAATACCGGGTTATTTAAATCTTCCTATCAAACTATTCCTTCAAAGTCCTCCCATTACTTAGAGTTCTTGCCATTAATTATCTTGTTGATTGTTCTATAAAAAAAAACCTTATTAATATCCTTGTTCTATAAAACAAACTTGTAAACACCTTTTTTCACCGCTGAGAAAGGTTAATCAACTCGATCAAGCACGACGTCGGTGCAACTACTATATGATGAATAAGTCTACTACATCCTCAAACGTTCGGGACCCATTCCCTTGGGTCCATTCACTCTTAGATTTAATGACAAAAATGTCTCATTATAACCTTTTGCATGGCGCCACCATAAAGTAATAGCGAGACCTGAGTCAAACTAGGGCTGAAAGAACGTCTTTTTGTCCTGCTGAAAAAGATTAGTAAACCGGTCTTCTAAATTCCCTCAGCTTTTCCCTCACCTACCCGGATCAGTGGATTCTCCTGATTCAGCAGGATTCGGCTTTGTATGAAATGTTTGCGAATTATTAAGCCGTGGATCGAGATCTTGGGATCTAGCTAGATAAGACTTATTGCACCCTTAAAAATGGCAGAATGAGACCCTTTTCTAAGGAAATAGTTTTAGTCAATTTTAAAAAGGATCTTGAGAATAGCGTCACTGAGGTGATGCACGAAAGACTTGAATCACGCAGATTATGCCTACCGTTGGCTATTGATGAAGATGGAGTCAATTTACTTAACCAAAGCCATACCTGAGTGACTTAGGAAGCGGCTTTATCTTACATTTCTACCAAAGCTTCACTGCCCTCTCTATACTATAGGGGTATCAACGTTAGTTCCACCCTTATGTATTATAATTGTTAAGTTGACACTCTGGAACACACGTTACTCTTATGTCCTGCATTTTTTTGATCGATGGATATAATTAAACTAAGATAAGTCCCTTTCGGAGAATTCAACTTTTTTAGCTTGACTAATCGTGTAGCAAGGAGGTAGGCTTAGGGAAGAAGAAAGAGAAAATGCGGCTGCTTGAGAACCTGTTGGGAGTTAGGAGGAATGCGTTCTTAAAGAAATGCCACTAGTAGTAATAAAGAGGCTTAGCAATCATTCGAAAGTAAAGGACTTATGCTTAGTTAAGAGTAACTTTCTTTTATTAAGCGGCATGAAAATTCCATTTTTCGGGAAGTCCATACATGAATAAAGCAATAAAGGAAGCATGGCAAATTCATTTAGATACCGAGTCTACTACCCTAGACTACACGGATCGAACGAGAAGAAAAGTAGCCAATTATCTCCCTAAAGGGAATTTCAGTTCTCTAACTATCCATTTTGTGGGAGTCCCCTCCGGCTTGCTTGAACGTCTATGTCTACTACCACGATTAGAAAAGGATTTCCCACCCTAACAATGGGATACTTTCCACTTCCCTATCAATCAAAATAAGAAAGAAATCATTTTTTTTATACGCTATACGCTCGTATCCCCTTTATCGCCTTGAAAATGAGCAGTTAACACCAGTTTCGACACAATAAACGGGATTGTCACGAGTTGGACTCAAACCAATACCTCTGGGCAATGAGTGGGAAGAAGCCTTGACTTAAGCATTGTACAAGTACTTAAGGCTCATTCGGGCCATGGCTAGAACTATCATATAGGCAAGGCTTGGAAGCAAGCTACTAGTGCCTATTGGCGAGAACTGGGCTTGGTTAGTAGTGCCTGCCCATTCTGTCTCGCCCGTAACGCTGACCCATGAATTCTTCAGAGCAGGCCAGCAGGCCGGGCGTACGGGGACCGTCGAAGAAGTGCCTCAATGCGTCGCGACCACTACTTTGATTTCTTTTATGCAATTATGAACTCCATGGAACTTTCTCAATTCCAACGCAACTTCTTCTTTTGGAGCTGACATAATAAATTAACCGAGCCTCCCAATGAAGCCAACATAAATCTGATTCGAATAAAAAAAATAAATGGCAGTTTCATTATGGTTGTATACCAGCCGCCAGTTCTAGAACTTCCAGTTCCAATCGAAGCATATAGATTCCTAAATAGATTTGTATGTATAGCCACTTCAGTCATGCTCCTTGTTTCTCAAAAGTATCTTTTTTTCTGGGAACTAGGTCAACCAAAAATTATTATGTTCGCGATTCTTCATCCACTGATGCAAAAAATGCCCCAGTTTTCCATTCTCATATGAGGCCGAAACGTTGATTGACAACAGGTCAGCACGAAGTGATTCGTCATGCTTAAACATGAGCTGATCGTTCGCTAGGGACAGTTTATAGATCATCAAATTCTCACAAATGGAATGAGAAGTGGGTCCATTTAAATGATCGAGACCTCACAAACAACAACGCTCCTTCCCCATATGAAGTTCGGAACCTAAAGGCAATCGTTGAGTGAACTGTATCTTCTTTGTGTTAGTTGACCTAAGCCACACCCTGACTGTTGGGGTGGGGCTCTGTGAAACCCCACTTTTCTGCTTTAACTTGATTTACGTACTTTGTCTCGTTTTGCGTGCATATGACCTGCTTATGTGCTATAGGGCCTAGAATGTTATAATTTTGATATCAATACTCCTAGAACATGCTAAATGTGCATTCATGAAATTTTCATCAAAAACAGAGTTAGAAATTTTATCGTCGATTTTTAGTGAATAGTATTTTTGAACACCTGTCCGCTAAAATTTTTACAGGGGTGTTTTAAACGTCTTAAAAACTAGTCCTCTATTATTAATAGACCCATGTTTGATAAAAATTGATTCTGAAACAGAATAGTAATTTAAATATATTTTTCGGACGAAAAATAGCATTTTTGAGTCAAATAGTGATTTCTTCTAAACCCGATTCTTGCATTGACTTTTGTTGACCTAGTATATATTAATATAAATGTATTTATATGTGGTATTAAATGATTTTAGATTAATTGTGCATTCAAAAGATATTTGAAAATAAATAATATGACTTTTCACCTTCTTTTGCAAAAATCGCGTTTTAAGCCGACTCGGGTGAAATTGTTTGATTGTAAAACTTCTTGTCACCTAAAAATAATCTACTTAAACTATCTTGAGTGTTGAATAATTATTTTGAACTTTGGTGATCAATCAAATGCATTTAAAGTCAAGAAAACACTAAAAATACTAAAGTTTCAACTTTGACTTTCATTTGACTTGTTGACTTTCATGCATATATCACCAACACACAATGAAACAAAGCAAAACACCACATTTTCACACACCTTGCAGCCGTGAAATCTTAGGGAAAAAAAGAGATTTTATTCAACTTATTTTCAAAGTAATTTTGCCTTAGAAAACTCATTAAAAGTCCGAATCTTTTCAAACCGAGCTAGATTCCGCTTGTTGGGCACCTGTTGCACGCATTCCTAGCTTTACTTCGGATCAAAGGTGAGAGAAAAATTCTAGATCTCAAAATGTCATTTTTATGTTTTTGCTCATAAATGAAAATTTAACCGTTAGAATTGAAATCTGATGATAGATTATTGCTCCTTGCATGCTAGGGATCGTTATATACTAATACTACGAATTTCTGTCGGATGTAGCATAATTTTTATTTTTCGGGTATTTAATTTTGATTAAAATGTTCAAAGTTGAATTAAACGAGTTGTGTTGATCGAAATCGATTGCCGTCGATTTCTAAATACTTGATAATTACATGGTAGCGCCGTTGTAATGCCGAATTTTTGATTGTGATGTTCGTGCTAAAATCCGAAAATTTCAGCCTAGGTACCTTGAGGTTTTAGGGTTGTTGGGCTTGATTTTGAGGTGTCTTGGTTGGTTTCCGAGAAGGTTAATGTAGATGATCGAATGGGTGAGTGTTTGAAATTGATTTGGAGTTGTTTGGATCAGTAGAATGTAAGATATGATTATTTGAAGTTTAGGTTATCTTTCTTTAAATTACTGAATTGAGCCTTAGTTGATCGGGTGTGGTTTGAGTGATTGAATTGTGAGTTGTTGATGGGTAAACTAAGGTTTGATTGTGTGTTTAATGCATGTTCGGTTGGATGGCCTACTTTGTCATCTAACTTAGTTATTTGTTGTTTAATTGATTATTGATGTTATTGATGATGATGATATGATTATTGATGATGATAAAATGATATTGATTGATTATTGAGTACGGGAATCGGGCACTTTTATTGCTGATCTCTCGGAATATTGATGATTGATGTTTATTATTATTGCTGGGTCTCTGGTATGTGTGTGCCACCTCTCGGGCAGCATCGGGCTGTCGGGTTGATAACGGCATGACTATCAGAGATCGCCTCCAGCTCGCATGACGGAGGTGTCATGGAGGGCGAGGTTATTGGGGGTACCCCGGGTGCGTGAGTAATGGGGAGTTACAAGAAGAATGGTTGAGATCGTGATGGCGTTTGGAGCTACACCAACTAGAGAGAGTATCCTTTATTGAATGGTCATATAGTTATGTGATGATAGTATTATTTATTGTTATTGTGTGTTTACTGACTCAAAGGATTATTCCAAGGAGTTTAGTAGACCTTGCTCGAGATCTATCGGATCCTCACTGGGCTTATTTATATAAGCTCACTCTCTATTATTGCATGCATGCAGGTATTACTGATTTTGACAACGAGTATGTGCCTCCGGAAGAGGGAAATGTGCCGTATGTGGATGAGTCTTAAGTGCAGGAGTCATTGCCATGTGATTATCTTAGTTGTTGTAAAATAATGTTTTGTATAATCTATTTTGAAATGTATGTATAGCCTATGTATTAAGTTGGAACGGAGGTGCATAACTATGAATGAGTTGATGAAAGAATGTTTAATGTATGAAATGGTTGCGTTGTATGTTGTTAATTTGATTGTGGAGTTGGTTGGTGATTTGTGGAGTTTGATGTATGTTGTTATTAAGGGTTGGTTTAGAGCCCTGATGTTCATGTTACTGTCGTTATGCTGCCGAAATTCCGTTGCGTCCTGACTGATTGTAAGAGGGGTCGAGTTGAGGCGTGACATTTAAGTGGTATCAGAGCTTGATTAGCTGTCAGCCGGGGTATTCTCGGAATGTGGGTAGTGGTCTAAGCATGCAAGTATGTATTAAGTGAAAGAAAAGTGAAACATATGTTAATATGTTTATGTGATTAATTTACTTATGTGTCTAACTTTCTATGTGACCAGTATGCCTTGTGTGTTAAGTGAACTAATGTGGTCAATATGTTTTATGTGATAACGTGTTATACGTACTCAATGTGTTGTAATTAATGTGCATTATGTGATTAATGTGTATTATGTGACAATTGTGTTTTATGTGATTTTGTGCCTTGTGTGAAGTTAGTTGTTTATGTGCTTTTAATTGTTTATAACTAGCTTATGTGAAACAACGTGCTTTAGGTGGTCAATATACTTTAAGTGACCAATTTGAGTTACGTGATCAACTTGTCTTATGTGAAGTTTGTTGCTTATGTGACTTTAATTGTTTATAACTTACTTCTGTAATATAACCTATTTATGTGATGTTGGCTACTTATATGTTGAATTGTGTGTTATGTGATAATGTTGCATTGTATGATAATTGCGCATTACGTTGTACTTGTCTTTCATATGATATAGTTGCATACATGTTTTAACTCGTGATTGACCTTTTAATGTCTAGGGTGGTTGTAAGAGCTTTCGGAAATAGAGGTAGGCCATGATTTGAATTATTATTATTCTAGAAGTTTATCAGTTAGATTTTAATTGTTATGTTTATGGATTTTAGTTTCGGCTTAGTGGATTGATCTTGATGTTCCTTTAGCGAGAATGAAGTTGTTCGAGGAAATAGCAACGTATCTTGATGATTATAATTACTTTTGTTGCCATGTTTAACTTGTTATTACTTGGAGATGAATCATAAGTTGAGGTTTTTGTGAGGTTGTGATTAGACACTTTTGGAGTCTCAACTCAGATTATACTTTCTTGAGGTTATTTTAGAATGAATTTATTTGAGGAATTAGTGATGTATATTTCTGAATGGAATGAAGTGTGGTATAACGTGTGAATATTTCTACTATTTGGGATTGCTATATTATTAATGGATATTTTGGAGTTTTGATCTTTAGACCTTGGAGACAAATGGAGTGATTCTTGACTAAAGTTACTTTATTCGAAGATGCAATTGTTCGGAGATAGAATTATTTGAGGAAATAAAAATGCATTTTGGTGACTGAACATTTACTTACCTACATCAAGCTTTTGAGTTCTAGGTGGTATGACTCTCTAAATTGTTGATTGGAGATTCTCTTGTGTTATAGTGGGTTAATATGAATCTGTATTGTGTTATCAGATTTTGGAGTCTTCATTAGTTAATCTTGTTGGGTAATCGGTGATTTATCTTATTTAGTGATTGGTCTGGTACGGAATGTAAAATTTTGGAGTGATTTATCTTGTTTGGTGATTGTTATGACTCCTTAGGTTCTCTAGGTCTCCTTAGTGTCTTGATTTGGAGGAAGATAGATTATAGGATTTGACTTGTTGGTGTTCAAATGTGTAGGTGGGACACCCTTCTTGTGCTTCATAATTCTATCAGTCTTATTATTATCTTTTACTCTATTCTCACTTATTTGAGAGAGAGTTACACTTTTCTAGCATATCAATTGTTTCTTGAAAGTTTTGCTTATTGGATTAATGGATCCTATACTCATTTGACATTGTTTCCATTCTTAACATTCATATTTGCTTCTTATAGCAATGTCGCTTATTGGAGTTAAGGTTTGAGACTTCTATATTTCATTCTATATCTCTAGCCATTCGTTTCAATATTTCATTTCATCCTATTACTATTCATTTGAAAGTAATTTTTCCTTTGGTATACCATTTTACTTATTCGAATTTCACTTGCTTGATGTACTCCCTACCTAAGTACATCATTGTCATTCTTGTTGATCCTTGTTAATCCTATTGTTTCATTATTAAATCTTGAGTCATTACTTTGCTTGTAATTGCTCATTCAATATACTCGGTATTGTCCTTCTTATTAATACTTCTTTGGTTATTGCGTGCTGAGATACTCATTATCTTGACACTCATATTTTCTATTGAATTAATAATCTTTTATCTCTTAATTTTATTTCACCTCAAGTACAACTTACTTGTTGGTTCCTTGAACAATCATCGAGAATTGAAATATCTACTTGTTCAGGAATTTTTGTTCAACATACTCAGCACTGTTTTGACTCGTCATCATCCTTTGTTCGTACTTATTTAACTAAAAGGTGCTGAGACATTTCTTATGTTAGTTATCATGCTTTCTTATTAAACTATTAGCCTCTTGATTCTCTAACTTGTTTGACATCTTGCACCCTTGATTGTTGGCTCAAATATGACTTTCCATATTCTTAATTCCTTGTAAATTTCATAAGAGCCATATTCTGACCAATGTCACTTTTGAGATATTTCCTTGATCAGTAATCATTCATGTTATCGTGATTGAGTTTTTAAACCCTCGGGGTGTTCATAGAGCTCTTTTGTGTAGTATGAGATGATTGATAATTAGTGGTGTCATGCTAAGACTTTGGAGTTGCGATTTCTTTCATATGCAATACGATATTAGGTAGGAGAGAATTATGAATTGAAGATTGTCTTGGAATTATGATCATCAACTTGCAGTCAACAGAGTTTGTTCTTTTGAGGTCTTTGGTTAAGTGTCATCCTAGGAGATAAATGAGAACTAAGATAAGTATTATTAAGTGTAACGATTGGGGATTTAATTGTCTATCAATTCGAGAATTGCGCGGACGCAATTGTTTTAAGGAGGGGAGAATGTGAAACCCCACTTTTCTACTCTAACTTGATTTACGTGCTTTGTTTCGTTTTGCGTGCATATGACCTGCTTATGTGCTATAGGGCCTAGAATGTTATAATTTTGATATCAATACTCCTAGAACATGCTAAATGTGCATTCATGAAATTTTCATCAAAAACAGAGTTAGAAATTTTATCGTCGATTTTTAGTGAATAGTATTTTTGAACACCTGTCCGCTAAAATTTTTACAGGGGTGTTCTAAACGTCTTAAAAACTAGTCCTCTATTATTAATAGACCCATGTTTGATAAAAATTGATTCTGAAACAGAATAGTAATTTAAATATATTTTTCGGGCGAAAAATAGCATTTTTGAGTCAAATAGTGATTTCTTCTAAACCCGATTCTTGCATTGACTTTTGTTGACCTAGTATATATTAATATAAATGTATTTATATGTGGTATTAAATGATTTTAGATTAATTGTGCATTCAAAAGATATTTGAAAATAAATAATATGACTTTTCACCTTCTTTTGCAAAAATCGCGTTTTAAGCCGACTCGGGTGAAATTGTTTGATTGTAAAACTTCTTGTCACCTAAAAATAATCTACTTGAACTATCTTGAGTGTTGAATAATTATTTTGAACTTTGGTGATCAATCAAATGCATTTAAAGTCAAGAAAACACTAAAAATACTAAAGTTTCAACTTTGACTTTCATTTGACTTGTTGACTTTCATGCATATATCACCAACACACAATGAAACAAAGCAAAACACCACATTTTCACACACCTTGCAGCCGTGAAAGCTTAGGGAAAAAAAGAGATTTTATTCAACTTATTTTCAAAGTAATTTTGCCTTAGAAAACTCATTAAAAGTCCGAATCTTTTCAAACCGAGCTAGATTCCGCTTGTTGGGCACCTGTTGCACGCATTCCTAGCTTTACTTCGGATCAAAGGTGAGAGAAAAATTCTAGATCTCAAAATGTCATTTTTATGTTTTTGCTCATAAATGAAAATTTAACCGTTAGAATTGAAATCTGATGATAGATTATTGCTCCTTGCATGCTAGGGATCGTTATATACTAATACTACGAATTTCTGTCGGATGTAGCATAATTTTTATTTTTTGGGTATTTAATTTTGATAAAAATGTTCAAAGATGAACAATATGAGTTGTGTTGATCGAAAACGATTGCCATCGATTTCTAAATACTTGATAATTACATGGTGGCGCGGTTGTACTGCCGAATTTTTGACTGTCATGTTCGTGCTAACACCCGAAAATTTCAGCCTAGGTACCTTGAGGTTTTAGAGTTGTTGGGCTTGATTTTGAGGTGTCTTGGTTGGTTTCCGAGAAGGTTAATGTAGATGATCGAATGGGTGAGTGTTTGAAATTGATTTGGAGTTGTTTGGATCAGTAGAATGTAAGATATGATTATTTGAAGTTTAGGTTATCTTTCTTTAAATTACTGAATTGAGCCTTAGTTGATCGGGTGTGGTTTGAGTGATTGATTTGTGAGTTGTTGATGGGTAAACTAAGGTTTGATTGTGTGTTTAATGCATGTTCGGTTGGATGGCCTACTTTGTCATCTAACTTAGTTATTTGTTGTTTAATTGATTATTGATGTTATTGATGATGATGATATGATTATTGATGATGATAAAATGATATTGATTGATTATTGAGTACGGGAATCGGGCACTTTTGTTGCTGATCTCTCGGAATATTGATGATTGATGTTTATTATTATTGCTGGGTCTCTGGTATGTGTGTGCCACCTCTCGGGCAGCATCGGGCTGTCGGGTTGATAACGGCATGACTATCAGAGATCGCCCCCAGCTCGCATGACAGAGGTGTCATAGAGGGCGAGGTTATTGGGGGTACCCCGGGTGCGTGAGTAATGGGGAGTTACAAGATGTATGGTTGAGATCGTGATGGCGTTTGGAGCTACACCAACTAGAGAGAGTATCCTTTATTGAATGGTCATATAGTTATGTGATGATAGTATTATTTATTGTTATTGTGTGTTTACTGACTCAAAGGATTATTCCAAGGAGTTTAGTAGACCTTGCTCGAGATCTATCGGATCCTCACTGGGCTTATTTATATAAGCTCACTCTCTATTATTGCATGCATGCAGGTATTACTGATTTTGACAACGAGTATGTGCCTCCGGAAGAGGGAAATGTGCCGTATGTGGATGAGTCTTAAGTGCAGGAGTCATTGCCATGTGATTATCTTAGTTGTTGTAAAATAATGTTTTGTATAATCTATTTTGAAATGTATGTATAGCCTATGTATTAAGTTGGAACGAAGATGAATAACTATGATTGAGTTGATGAAGGAATGTTTAATGTATGAATTGGTTGCGTTGTATGTTGTTAATTTGATTGTGGAGTTGGTTGGTGATTTGTGGAGTTTGATGTATGTTGTTATTAAGGGTTGGTTTAGAGCCCTGATGTTCATGTTACTGTCGTTATGTTGCCGAAATTCCGTTGCGTCCTGACTGATTGTAAGAGGGGTCGAGTTGGGGCGTGACAGGCTCGGCCTCTGAACCATACGTGGGATGAGTTTCTGCCTCATACAGCTCTGGCTGAAGACTGGGGGAAGTATAGGAGAGATGGGGAAACCTAGCAGCTGCCGGTCGAGGAGTGGATAAGCTTTCTTCACAAGCTTATCCCTCCCAAAAAACCGACCCTATAGCACTAGCGCTTCATGTCCTTTCTATTCCATCCCATTCCATTTCGGCATAGGCGGCGAATACTAATCTAATAAGTGACGTAGTCGTCGTTTGACCAATTGGCTCGGACACCCGACAGCCCGTGCCCGCCCATTTCGTTTCGCCCTAATTGGGATGGCTCTCTTAGTTACACTGCGCCCCGACCCGAGTCCCCACGTCCGCTTTTCTCTGCCCACAACCCATGAAGTTGGCTTTGACAAGACAACATTAGGGCCGTCCCCTTCATTCTATACTGACCCCCGCCCGGGCTGGCTTTTTGGGAAGCCCGTTCCTATCACGCTTACGGCCCGGTTGGCCTACTAGCAGTAGTGGGAATTCCCCTATTCCCTAGTCAAAGACTTGGTTGGATGCGGGATCTACTCTACAAGGAGTGGTACGGACGTAGATGATATTATCACGACCTCTCTTTTCGTACCGCTAGGGATGCTTAATGCCACTTCGCCAACTAGTGTTACCTGCGCTTTCGTGTCTCTCAGTGTGGTCAGCACGGGGTGTTTTTGAGCAATGAGGCTTATACCCATTCGCATTAGTTCATCCAAAGGTCCTTACCCTTATGCACAAATTATTGAATAAGCCATCTTCCTATCAAGGTTAAGGAGTCAACTGAGCATCTCAGCGGCGGGATTGAATACCCGGATTGAATCAGAGTTCACGCTGCTCGTCCTAAACAAAGAGGAGGCATGGGCCACAGGTTGCACATAAGCCGCCAGGTCACACGATAGAAGAACACCCAACATAAAGATGCACACTCCTCCATGTGAAATATTCATCTTCATTGGAGGTTTTTGGTAGTAGTCATGACCAACAACCATCAGCTATCAGCTCGTTGGTAAGGTGAGAGCTTCAAGCTTGATTTCTGGTAGCGCACCCCCCACACAAGCATCGCCCAACGAAGGGGAGACGGGGAAAGCTACAGGCACAAAACCTTCGACCTAATGGGGTTGCTCGAGGTACCTCATCTTGTCATTTCGTTGTTGCTTATTCCCGTTAGGCCAAAGTTTTGGCCTTTCCTTCTCCGCATCCGCTCATGCTTCACTAATGTAACACCCCGATCCCTCTCGAGACCGGAAGTTCTATCAATCAATCTAATCACAACCCAATTCCAAACCCGGACATAATTTTTAGGGAAAATGGACGGAGTCTCCCCTGTTTCTAGGCAAAAACAACAAACCTGCAACAGCATATAAGTGGACCAATACCATGTCCAAACATTCAACCATCTCAAGGCCATCCAAGCCTCGGTTCTCAACAATTAAACACAACAAATATACATACATCTCCAAGTACTAGACTATTCTAACTCTTTCCCTAAACAATACAAACATGCATTAAAGTTAAGCTATACTAACTAAATACATGAGCTTGCTTTTCCAAATCCCTTCAATAACCAAGAAAACTTAAATTACATTCATTTTCAACATTAAATACAAACAACAAATGAAACATACATCTTTGCATCTTTGACCACTCAAGCCACATAGCACACAAGACAACTCTTCAAGCATGATCTTTCACGTAATCACGAACTTTCCAACTAAAATGGCATTTCTTGAAATGTGGTGGTGAGGAGTGAGTATACACAATATGTATACTCAGTGAGGGCGAGACAAATATCGAGGTGGAGAGAAAGAAAGCCGTGCAATGCAAATAGGTACAGTTAAGCAATATAATCAATAAGAAGGCATTCAATATAAACGACAATACAATAAACAGTTAAAGAAAGCATTAACACAACCATTCAAAGCTATACCACACATTGAAGGCTATGGTTTACTCGAGCGAGTAATGTACCGATCACGATTTCGATGACTTTAACGATGACGCACCGGCTCACCCACCTTATAACTTCCGTTAGAGTACTCCGGACATACTCTGTCAATTCTACGACCCAAAACTCCCTGGGCGGTATCCCAAGCGGGAATGGGAATAGGACACGGAGCTAGAGCAACTAACACTGGCAACCCGAGGCTACCCAGAGAGTCCCATCACTCACGCGCCTGACACTTATGCAATGCAATACGAGATATATAATGATAATCGAGCAAGGCACTGAAATGCTAGTCAATCACAACATGCGATACAATAAGCAATTACAATCAAGAACAATACTAACTAGCATTATCAACAATTGACATACAAATTCAACCATAATCAACTTTAACAAGCATAACAAGCAATATTAAGCATTCTATAGGCATTATACTATGAAAACACACAAAATCACAAAATGACCCCAACTTTCAAAATGCTACCACTTTCAAACGAGCCACGAGTTTTGGAAACCGACTTCACCAATCCTCCTAGGTCACTATAAAGCATGTCTAAAGACCCCGAAACCCTACTTAACCCTAGAATTCACGCAAAGCCCCGATTTTCCCCTTTGCTCGTTTGAACTACCACTACCCTAACCAAACACCCAACCAAGACCATAACCACACCAAAAGTGCTTCCATGGCCTCCCGAGACAATGCCATCATGCAAAACGATAAAATGCCAAACTTGACCTAAACGACCCCAACTTTCACTAAGCCATGTTCCTCCGTTTTTCCATTACACAAACCAATTAAACCACACATTTATGCATTCTAGCATATCTACCACCTTCCTACATCAACCGAACGCATAACGGAGCAACTTAATCAAAACGGGGGTTTACTATTTATAATTTACTATTCTTTTATCAATTTAAATTGCAATTTCAATTTTCAACCGCAGAAAATGTTAAAAAGCTATAAATACATGTTCTATAATCAACAAGGAACATTCTTTAAGCAACAAAACGGATAAAATAACAATCTACGCATAATTTCAAAAAATTAAAGTTTAGACATAAAATTTTCAAATGCACAAATAACGATGAAACCCTTACCTTCGACGCTCCTACGCCGGATGCCTCGGAAACCACCCTGTGCAAGCTCACGCGAAGATTTGAAGATTTGAAAGTTGAAATGTTTTTTTTTCTTTTCTTCATGGTTTCGGCCATGGCTCCCTTTTATTTCCTGATTTTTGCTCTTTTATTTCTTATTTCATGCTTTAAATAAAAGATGACACTTAGTCAATTGGTCAAGCCTTGGTCAAAGCTAACTTAAACTTGGTCAAATAGGCTTATTTTATGCATTTTGAAGCTAAAACAAGTAACATAAATCCAATTCCAGTTAATAACAATTAAACTACTAAAATTGAAACACCAAACACTAGTTTTCACTATTTGCTGAGGACTAGAAATCATTTCCTAACTATCGCTCTCGATATGCTATGCACTTTGCGGCAATAAAAAAATAACAATCAAATCTCAAAGAATTTAAGAAAATATAATTTTCGAAAAGTAACATAGTTCAAAATTTACTCCGGCTCGGAGCTACTTTTCATTTAATTGAAAACCGAGCATTAAGATGCAAGAAAAATTAAAACCGATTAACAGAAATATGAAAATAAAGCTACAAATGAATGCTTAACTAAAAATAAACATAGAGTTCAATGCTAACATTTAAGATGACACTTAATTAAATGCAGTTAATTTCCATTAAATGCATGCCGGGTTCGGGTTATCACAACTAACCTATCGCGTGGTAAAAAGAATAAACTACGAAAGAATAGTAAACAGAGCACACCGCCGAAAGATTCTAAATATGGAAAGTCCCCCTTGGAATCGAGAAGAAGAAAATGAAGAACGACAACAAAACGAAATAAGGCGTTTCTTGCTCTAGATTCGGATGAGCTTTTCCCAATTATGTCTGGTAATAGAATAAAACGGTTTTCTCTGACCAAGACTCCACTTTTTGCTCCGTCCATGGAGTGTATGAATTTCCTAGAATGTAAATAGACCAAAAGAAGGAATGAAGGGATAAGAATAAGAATTATTGTACCATTGGAAGAAGGGGCACTTGTAGGAACATTTCTATTAACGAATCATTTCAATAGTACGGGTGCTGTCGTGCCACAAGGCACAACCATGGAAGCAATGAAAACAAAAAAGTTATGTAGTTGGACCATCTGTTCTATCCGTTCGAGTTTTGCTTCTCGTCAGAAGATGAGAGGCTAAAAATGAAAGTACTCGCAACACATACTAAAAGGGTACTAATTAAGAAGACCATTAATGACTAGTTCGAACACCAGGAATGGTCTGATCCTTTATTTGATCAGACTGCTTTTAGAAACAAAAAACAAAAGCAAACTCTCAAAGTTCGAAGCCGAGCTCCAGCTACTTCTTCTTAAGTGAGGTGAGGTACTTTTTTGGGTTTGAATAGTGGGTCACCCTTTTTTGGTTGAAATAGCCATGACTTTGGTCATAGTCAGTTTAAACACATAAACCCAGTCCACTTGCAGCCATGTTGATCAAAATGGCTAACTTTAATGACTTTACCAGTCACTCGCCCTCGTATTAGAAGATTCTCTTACCCTGTGGTCGACATTTAGTTCCCCTTAGTCGTAGGTGCTCGTTCTATTTTGATTTGAATGGGCCAGGTCTCCCGAAGTACATATGGTCGGCCCTTCGGGTGTCTCGGTGATACAAACAAAGAAAAGATGATTTTTTATCACATCCCTCTCACTTATAGCCCATTCTTACCAAAGAAGGAAATAGAATCGAATAATCTACCTTTTTTTATCCTTCTTGTTGATTCCCCCTGACAATCAAGCTGCAGTTCCTTCTAACAAGTGGTTGAGAGTTAGCAAGCAACCTTGGCCTCTCGACAGGAGGTTCACTGTCCCCCTCATTTCCGGTTCTGCCGCGGTACGACACCTTCACTCGAAGCTACGATCAAATTCGATTGGATCTGGTCCTATCCTACCCAACACCAAAACTTAGAATGGCCGGCCTCTTTGGACAGTAGAACTGGGAGAGGGGGAATCGTGCCTATTCTCTCTCTGGCACGAGCAGGAACATCAAAAAAATTGCAGACCGAATACATGTACATGATGTAACGACATATTCAAAAATACGTGATCTGATTTGATAGGCTGCCCGCAGAAAGAGTTTACTGACCGCATAACAATTCATTCTTGTGTGTAGTGCGTGGGCCCATGTCTCCAAAACGATCATAGTACGACCGTTCATCTAATATCAAATCAATGGGTAGATCTCACTTCCCTTCCCTCATACCATAACCAGAAACGATAGCATATCCATAAAAGAGAGAGTACGGGCCCTTGCCCTTAATTTAGTTTAGACGCGGTTCGAATGCCTTTATGCTATAGGCTGTGTTAAGCATGCTTCTTTGACAGAAAACAAACTCTTTTTCCATGACAACAGTCACGACTATAAAGGGCGGGGCAGTAAGCTCTCTATCAACAACAGGTCTTCGAGCCTTTGTAAACTCCTTGCTTGTGTCATTGAATTTGTCAACACTACTAAGGATCGGGGCGAGCGAAATTCAGTAGAGGCTCGAAGAGGGGTTTACTAAGCGAAGGGCCGAAGGTGGCTTTGCTATCCATCCTACTATACCACCGAAGGGCGGCAGGAAAAGCTACAAGGAGATAGTGCGGCTTTCTTTATTCTCATGGCAGAGTGAGGGGCCCTATCCATCCACCAATAGAGCCGGCTTTTAGTGAAGATCCGCTCATATGCTGTATGAGGGGGGCCAGGTCAAGCAGACGACGACTAACAGGGAAGGGTCTGACTAGTCTATGCTCCAGCAATTTAGGCAGAATTTTGCTTAGCCATAATGCAAGTAGGGTGAATTCTCGTCAAGGGCGCTCTCATTGGCATGAATACTTGTATGGCCACTGCTTCTCTTTCTGTCTCTGATTATCGTTCCTCTGCTGCTGCGGTTGCTGTTATTGCCGAGGGCACCTTTTAATTCCATAAGTGTGGGGACCATAACATTCACTTCATTGTGCTGCTTATTGCCCTAGTGATTGCTGCTCTACCACTAGACTTTGTGTCTTCCTTTGAAATTCTCTTATTTCCTGGAAGAGCAAAAAGTAGGACCTTTATTTTGCTACACTTAATATAGTCAAAATTCAATGCAGCGGCAGAATACTGGGCTATGTCTGCAGCCACTAGTGAAGTTGTTTGGTTATGAAGGCTTCTATTTGATCTTGGGGTTCATCTCACTGCTGCAACGCCTCTTCACTATGACAATAACAGTGCTATTTAAATTGCAACCAACCTTGTCGTTAATGAGCATACCAATAATAAATGAAGTGGCTTTACCCTTATATATATAATAAAAAAGGGCGATTTACTCGCGAGAAGTGCTTGAATTAAAAGACATCCCTTTATTTCGCCTTAAATGAGTAAGGCCTTCAGATTGCAGATTTGTTCACCAAGTCTCACACTCGTGCTCAGCATGAATTCTTGGTGGGCAAACTCTCACTTCTTGACCTTTCATTTGTTTGAGTTTGAGGAGGAGTATAATATCATGTATTATTATTAAGTTGTATGACGGCCCTTTCTGTCCTTTGCTATCTTCTTGATTTGTATATGCCTGGGAAGTCAGATTTGATTTCATTGTCTTTAGTTTTACTTAAAGAGCTTAAGCCCCTCTTTTCCAGTCAATGAAGATTCTTATTCTCCTAAAACCTGTCTCTTAAAGTTATAGCTATCAGACACGACATAGGATGGAGTGATGATGGCGACACATGAATCAGATCGGCGTGAATTTGACACTTCATGCATCCCTTGACGAATTTATTAGAATCTTGATCCGTCATATTCTTTTCGAATGATCTTTTTAGTGAGTGTCTGGCTGTTGACATGTCCTCCGCATACGCAGGAGCGCCCTATAGCTTTCTTCGCTTCCTTTGATCAAAGATATTTTGAGTCTAAGTCAACTGATAAGCCCTTCATTATTATTAGTAAGATAAGGCAGAGAAGTATAAAGGTGCGAAACTTCTACCTGATAGATTTGAAGACTCGAGCTATCCCTCTCCTCTCAAAATATCCATAACCACTTGCCTAAAAGTGCTTGATTCATGAGCTTTACTGGCCAGAGACCCAAACCTCCCTCATCTTTTCTACCTTCCCAAAGGAAATCTCTCTTTATCTTTTTAATCCTCGCAGCCATCGAGGATGGAATGGTAAATAATGAGAGAGAATATGTAGGAAGGCCGCTAACGAAAGGAAAAAACCTCTGCTGTGGATAAAAGGGTTAGTTTCCCACCATTGGATCAATATACTTTAAACTATTCCAACATAAAAGGGCAAGTCTCCTCTCAAACCGATCTACCACCGGATCCCATATCGCCTTAGACTGTTATTTAGCACCTAATGGGAGACCAAGATAGGAGGATGAGAGGCAGCCCACCTTGCATGCCAAATCCGCCGCGAGTTGCTCTATGTTGATCACCTCCCCTACTGCTAAGATATAACTTTTCATCAGGTTTTTCTTTATTCCTGAAATCGCCTCGAAGCAACACAAGGTACATCTAAGGAGTCTGAGCTGCAAATGATTGGCTTTACATAGGAAAAGAGTGTAATCAGTAAACTGAAGGAGAGAGATAAGAGGCGCCCCAAGCGACTAACAAGTGAAGAAGTCCCGTTTTGGCATAAATCGATTCCCAGCAAGGGCAATCATCCGAACAACTCTAGATTCTATTGATTCAGACCAGCTGATCAGTTTCATATGAAAATGCAAATCTTCAAAAATAGGATAGTTCATCAAGCCACTAATATCTCGGGAGTTTGCTCTCCAATGAAAGCCCTTCCGCTTGCTAAGCTCAAGAAATACATTTCCCAACTAAATGCACTATACTCTTAAAAAATAGCTCAACCTTCGTCTTTGAAAATAATGTCCGAGAACTTTTCTTAAGTCAACTATTGTATATTCAGCAGCTGCATTCTTAGAATAGAGTAACAGATAACAAACTATGAAGTACTTCTAAACCGCAACCTAGGGATGGAAAGAAACAATACCTTCTGATCAATGAAATATCCTTTGAATATTTAGTGAGACTCTATATCTTATTAATATAATTAATACAATAAACCTCGTCCGGAATAGAAGAGGGGAACTATCTTCAAAGAAGAGAGTTGGAGGTTCCTTAAAATGGGTTGGTTTGGTTTCATTCAAAATGTGTTTTGCTGGTAATTTCTAGTTGGTCATGGAAATGCCGCAGGGAGGTATGGCGACACGAGTGCCAGTGAGTAGAAGAGCAGTAAAAGTTGTACTATAATAGATGTAATGGTTGTAGCAGCTTAATTGATAGTAATCTTATATTGCGTGATCCCGTTCCCTTTGGGGAGTCAAAAAGAATTGTATATTGAATATTCACCCTTATATGAGTGCTGCACGATGACGAGGAGGCAACATAGCGCCAGTGGTAACGTGTGAGTTCGGCTTTTTCACATATGTCGGTCCTGGAACATACTTCAATCTCGTTTTGATAGAAAGTCTTTTCTATTTCTTTCTAAAAAGATCTTTCGAGTCTTGGGATGAATCACAAGGTTGAGTCAAGGGAAGTCAAAGTCAAGATAAGAAACTCCGTCCAAACCTCTCTCCCCCTTTTTTAACCAATACCATCAACCCCTTTTTTCACCTTGAATTGGTAAAGCCAAAAATCTGATGAATAGAAGGAAATGATATCAGAAAGATAGCTAACGACTTGACTACAGTATAAGTCGGATGTTTCCGTGAGCAGTAAGCAGCTGATCTCCCCTTATTTTGGGAAAGATGGTGGCCGCGTGTGAATTCTTTCAAGGTAAGAGGCGGCCTGATTCGACATTGTTGTTTACTCTGATCTGGTCGAGGTGATTTTCTATTACCAGCACGTAGGTGGTCTAAATTCCTATGACCGAGTCTTTCTAGTCCATATGAACATCTTTTCTTAATGTATTAAAGAAGGCCTCTCTAATCGTGAAAAGTGGTGGGTGTCCACTAACGGCCATTCCTGGCTCGGCTACGATAATGCAATTCCGGGATGAGTCGGTAATTGGTCACTGGATCCCTTCGGACCTGGAGAACGTATGACACTAGGTCGGGGTTTGGTGAACCAATTGGTCTCTCCTCTAGTTGGAAGTATCGGGCCCCTTTTTCGTTGCCTAGGTTACACCTTCGGAATACCCCAGAAGGGAATTTTCTCTACTCCTCCCAATCTTCACTTTACGCCACGCCGACTCCCCTTTCGTCATAAGGAGTGGAATTAGACTAAGGGGAATCTACATAGGACCTAGTCTCTTAGATTTAGCACATAGGAGATCGAGACACAGCCCCAAGGCTATGGGGAAAGATGTAGATCGATCGCCCTAGATAGACAACTACATAGAGGGTCTCTATAAGTCTATATATTCTTTGATTTCGTTTACCCCATAAGATCAATATCACAACCAATGAGGTCTGCTAGTTTCACATCTAAGTGATACACGATCCGATAGTTTACGATATAGATAAATATATATTTAACAACAACATTCTAAAATCAATAGATATCGGTAGTTGTCCGGTCGTACCCAAACAATAATATTCCAAAGGGAAATGCACCTAAAATCAAATATTTCGAGCCGACTTCCGTGGAAAATTCGGACTTTCTTTTTGATGCTACAATCAAATAAAAACATAAATAGCTAAATACATGGCAATTGAATCATAAGTCAAGATCATAAAAAGCATACTGCGAGTAGGAAGTGGAATTAATACAATGAATTCAAAATCATTAAACCTATCTTTTTTGAAAGAATTGAAACACATTGAAATGGTACCAGTCATACTTAATAATAGAAGGATTTGGCAGAAATATGTAAAATTGTCCTTCATAAAAAGATTATTCCAGAATAAATGGGCAATAGTTAGGAGAGGTGCGCCAGCGGCGAGCAGAAGCAAGGTTATTAGATTCCTCAGGAAAGCCTAGCTAGAACCACACGTGCAAGTTTCCCTGCATGTGGCTTGTCCGTGATAACTTCTTCAGATTTGTGTGAACTAGCAGACCGATCACTAAGTGGGGATGCTCCTTACAACATGAGCGAACCCTTTTAGAACTAGTTAAGAATGGGCGCCACTACCCTAGCTCGGATCCTGCCAAGTTCTATTGATCATGTCCCCTTCCCAACAGTTGTACCCTGTCTTTAGGCGTCTTTGGCTTTACGAGAGAAAGATCGCCGGAGAAAAAGCTAGGTTTCGTAGGTAAGCTCTATTCGGCCCAGAGCATTGATTCCCTATAAGGAATAGGCTAGCTCCATCTCTCAATTATCTATCCTGTACTCGAGAAAGTCCCTCAGTTCCTTGGCAGCACCTCGAGGTGCATTTAGTTTTCTTACATGAGACTTAGGATATTCCCCACTCTATCGCATGACACCTTTCGCTTATCCATTCCGCCCGCCCGTCTAGTCGCGACGCCTTTCTTATTACCATCTACCACAATTTCTTTCATCCCGACTATTCATGCATGAAGATCGTCGTATGTATGCTCGACTTCGGTTGTCGGTGATATATGCAGGAGTACATTATGGTAGGATCAGTCATCCGGGCAAACAACCCTCCTCCAAGAAGAATTGTGCTATGTCCCCCTAATCTCTATAGAGCGAAAGAGCTGCCTAGTGATCCCTAGGTTACAGCACATCCGGTTGTTAACTCTTCGCGCCGCTGCCGTCGTTTCTAGGACCGACCGACACCTCACCTGCACAGGTACCTACGTAGTGTAGTCTGGGTTGCACATTCAACATAGTGTTCGGACTTATGTGCCTTCCAGAACCAGGGGTCTTTGAGCCTGCTGTGTACGATTAACCAGCCTTACGGCAGCAAAAGGATTAAACGTCCCTCCATGCTACGGTTCCCTGCAGTCCAAACCAGGTACTGCATTAGGTTAGGGAGCTGGACGATAATAGCTCATCCGCATCCCAAAGTGCACTGCCCTCCTAGGCGCGCAACACTATGTAATCCAAGCCAACCTACATTACTGACTAACGGTGGATAATCATATTTCTTAGAGGTACTAAATACAACTCCATGAATGAGCAAAATGAAGGTTGCATTAATGATAAAGATCTATGGGGAAACCGCTATAAAAAAGATTGAACATGTGAGAGGATCCGAAAGAATTCTGCTTTCATTTCCCCCATATGGAGCACAGCGTTACTTACGTTACGGTCTTTAGCAGGCAGGCTGAACTCTAGGCTGCTAGGAAGGCTCGCTAGACCAGCAGCCAGACCAAGAATGAATGTGTAATGATAGTGATTCTACATGAGGCTCAATAAATAATTGAATGTAAAAAGGGGATCCTAAACAAAAAACGAGTCCATGACCCCTTTTTAGAGCGTATAAGGGGAGGTTGAATTTCAAACCTTTTCTCTCGAGTATACCCATTACCAAAAAATGGACGTCACTTTGGGACACATGCGGATAGCCGCCCCGCGTGGCTAAAAGTAAGCCATTTTTTATTTAAATCTCAAGGTGTAGGTGAAATTTTGAACATTCATTTCAATCTTTTTCTAAGAAAGAGAAATCCTGAAAAATCCGTCAATAAATGACGAACTCCATTATATAGATGATAGGACAAGGCTAAGGCAGTAATCTCGACGGAGATTAGGATGAGCTTTGATGAATAAAAGAAGAATTGGTAGAAATTCTCATAGGTGAAGCAAATCAAACCTATTTTCAGACAAAGAAGATAAAAAAACAAAACTATAGTGGCTAGGAAAGCTCTGGAGATTCTATGGGAAATTGAAAACGTTGAAGTGAGCTGTGGTTTATAAATAGTAAGATGAGGAGATAACAGGTGAATGATATTTTGTCTATTATTAATTAGATTACCACGTCTGATTAGATCATTACATAAGAAATCCGACAATGCGTTTAGAAATTATTTCTTTTCTTCATTTTTTTTTCTCTTATTTAGTTTTTTTTTATATTCAAAAATACATTTCTCATTTTTTGATTATCTAATTGTTGATTATTGTTAACCTGCAATTTCATTTGCTTTTCTTTCATCTTTGACTGCTCTGCTCCCCAACAAAAAAGAGGAAAGACTTGTTGGAAATTACTGGTTGGCTTGGTCCAACCAAGAAAGACATGGGCTTTTTTGGGCTGGGCGTCAAAGTTGCTGTCTTCTCCAATGAAATTTCTATTATAGTTGGATGAAAACAGCGCTCCTACTAGTCTTCCTCTCCCTATCGGTCGAGCATCTTTTACCCTATCCCTATCGGTCGAGCATCTTCCACCCTATCCCTATAGGTCGAGCGTGTACCTTTCTCTCCTTATCAGTCGAGCTGAATTCCATCCAGCTTCTCCCTATCGGTCGAGTTACTTCATACCTTGTTGTATCAAACAAGCTTGTAAACACCTTTTGGGTCCAAGTTTCTCTGAAATTCTTCCTTTGGTTACCGGGAAAGGCTCACCTGCCTTGATCATGCTCAGTCTACTGATGTATCTATTAGTAATGGAAGCATCCACGGGTTGTGTCCTTGGTCAGCACGATGGATGAGTGAGGCTTGTTCTTCCACGATTGGTAGCACTCGTTCCAGAATGAGGGAAGGGGTTTCATCGGGAGACTTTTTTGGGGAGCTTCCGTTACAACGACTTCACTCTGAGGCCTCTCACCTACCCCATGATTCTACCTGGATGCTTTATCGCGATTATTGCTCGATGAGTGCGAAGTCAAAGTGGGAAAAAAATATGCGTTCGGGATCATTCTAATAGAGCTTAGGGTGGAATAGACCTACTTGATGTAATGGATGGTACTTTGTGTAACGCCCCGATCCCTCACGAGACCGGAGGCTCTAATAACCATGCTATTCTCAACCCAATACCAAACCCGGTCACAAAATTTTAGGAAAAAACGGACAGAGTTTCCTCTGTACCGCGGACATTTTTCAAACCAGTAAGTGCTCAAAATAGCCACAATATACTAAAACCAGCTTTTATAATTAAAATTCAAAGGTTCAAGGTCATCCAAGCCAGGAGACAAACAACAGCTCCAAATCACACATGCATGCGCCCAACTTAACTTTTCATTAAACCTTTTTAACATGCCATCCTATGATAACATTAGAACAATTTTAGAAGTTGAAATCAACACCTCTAAACATACACCCCCAAGAATGCAAGAACTAAAAGGAGAATTAAAAGTTATTACAAACCATAATATCTCAAAGCTAACATTATAACCAACAGCTTTCAACTTGCAACTACAAGAATATACATAGTCTTAAGGCCACAAAATAGATCATGCTATAGCAATACAAGTACACCATGTAACAACAAGAAGGCAAATCCACCTTAGACAACAAACACACAACAACTAGGGCAAAGGCTCAGCCTGAACTTCTTCCTCTTCCACTAGCACCTCAACTAGTTGGGGTTCACCCTCAGCACTTCCTGAAACATGTTTAGCGAGGTATGAGCAATCACAATTGCTCAATGAGGGATAAGGTCTACCGGGGACGTGCAATGCAGCAGTTAGTACAAATAAAGCATTTTACAACCAAAGAACAATTAAAACAACAAGTTACTACACATTAAAAAGGATACGATACACTTTGACTTCTGTAACGTCCCGGCTAAGCGAATACCCCGAAGGGCAGAGGCACACCAGCGACGCCACGAACTGAAATCTCGATGTAATAATGACACTGATATCAATAAGCCGGCATCCCCTTATAACTCCAAAATGGGTGTACTCCGGATGTACCCCGAAATCCTACGACCCAACTCTCCCTGGGCGGCATCCCAAGCGAGAGAGGGACTGGGCAACCATGGTAGCCGAGGTGGACCAGCAAGCCCGATGCCGCCCGGTTTCCCCGACACTACCATGCCCGAATGGGTGCGCAACCGCGATGCAATGCACTAAAAATGATAACAATAGTATAAATCAATAGACACATGGTTGAGGGACAACAAAGTAGGTTGCCCTCACACACAATATATAGACAATAAGTGCACATAATCTAAGTACAAGTAAATAAACTATTATGCACATAAGGATGAAGTCTCCCTCACCTCTACCGAGCTCCAAGATGTAAGTTTGAATCACATCATTTCCAGTCACCTTGAACCTATGAGCAAACATTACTTCAATTACTCTTTAACTACAACATTCATTCTAAGTTAGCTAACTTATAACTTCGCTTATTTAACATATATACAATATCTATTAGAATTCTATTTTTAACAAAACACCACTTTTATATACCTTAACTTAACATATGTTCCATATTTTCAATAGTTTACAAGTTAATTAAGAAAATAGTTCAAAAACTTAAATGAGAATGATTCTACCATCATGCTATAACTAGATATAAATCGAGCTAGAATTTAGTTTAACTAAAATCAACACATGAGCCTGCAGTTACTCATACTATTTCTCATTTTACTTTACTGAATTAGTTGTACAAGAAATCAATTCACTCCACATAACAATAAACGAGCCATTAACTCAACAGAAAAAATTTCTGCAAATAATATATAGATAATAAAGGTTAGGTTACTTTAATGTTCAAATGACACATTTTTCCCACTACTCTAACAATTAATATGATTTAATAAAAATGCTAATTCGCTAATAGCATGAAGTTAAAAATGGAGTGAATAGTAATTTAAGAAGACAGTTAATAATGCACAGAAGGAAATGCGCAAACAAGAGATGCAACAGTAATTGAATGCATGGCTAAAACTCGGGCGTCACACTTTGTTCATTTTTAGGGCAAAAGAGGACACTACCTTTATTCATTCATTTATTGACCTCCGCCCCTATCCCTGTTGGGGGGTCCTGATCTCAATCAAATGTAACTTACTATTTTTTTACCGTTGAGGCGATCAGTAATGTGTTTTATGATGGGAGCAGGTCGGCCCTAGATAATTCTGGTTGATTCTTCAGTGAGGTATTAAGGAATTTCACATTGATTAAAGTCTTTGATCTTCCCCGATCAGTCAAAAGAAGAGGAGTAAGTTGATCGGGGATAGGCAAGTGGTAGAGGTGCTGAACTACATTTCAAAGATCATGCCTAAATGCAGCCGTGATCTTATATACGATACCACTAGATGCACCTTTGTACTTTTCCATCCGCCAATCAAGGCTAGTGGAGTGAAGGGAGTCAAAAAAGGTAAGCGCCCCGACGTGAGCCTTATTGAAAAGGCCTCTTACTATAGATAGGGTGTTAGCGCTTTACCAATAAGATAGAAAGGGGCAAGCCAAAACACTCCTAACAAGTTGGTGAGTTCGGATTTCGGGGCTACCTACTTTAGGGCTTATGTATACAATATATAAAGAAGAGCCCTCTTAGGGCCTTTTTGTTTAAGGGCTGCTCGTATTTTGAATAGAAGGAAGTGGGAGAGCGGAGGTGATTTCGGTAAACCGATGCATGAGCTGAGACTCCCATATCCCGCCGACCCTCGGAAAAAGTAAGGTCGTAAAATGGCTGATAGGAAAGAAGAAGCAAGTAGAGTCAAAGGTGGGTCAAACTCAAATAAACAGAGGGGGAAACACATTCATGAAAAGCGAGAAGCCGTGCTATATGGGGCCGACCAACTATGAATAGATCTTACTTACGGGTAAGAATAGGAACATCTATTAGTCTGTATCATGGGTTTACTTGTTGCAAAAGGCGAACATCCCCATTCCAAAACATTCACATAGGTCATCAGGCGGACATCGTAAAGGGGACGAAAAGAGTCTATTTACCTTTACAATATTCCGGAATGTATCATGGCTTTATCTATTCATTTAAAAAAAAGTGTTATGCGTCTCTCCGGGGCTGTGGGAACAAATAGGCGTAGGAAAGAGAGTGAGGGGGGCTACGAGCCCTCTCCCGTTATTGTTCCTGGACTACCCATCCCTTATTTCCCCTTCGCCTGGCCCGGTGAGATCAGATTTCTCAAATGAAGTTAAGTGATTGGAATAGAAGACTACTGGGAGGAGATCTCTATTCATTAAAGCCCATTGTATAGTAAGGGGAAACCGAAAGTGCGCTCCTGCGCACCAGCTGAAGAAAGGAGCTTCGGAAGCTTAACTTATTATTATTAAAAGGGGAAAGGGTTCCAAATCTGTCAACCTAATAAGAAGAGAGGGGCAAGCCAAAACACTCTTAACAAGTTGCTGGATCAAAGTAGCTCATTCTCCATCCGCCCGCTAGTAGTAGAGGGGGTTCGATTCCCGTTATACATGATGTGGTGAAAAAGATTGATTCAGCGAGATATGCCTTGCCTACATTAAGATTTAAAACTTGTCATCTACTTTTAGGAAATGTTTGGAATAGAGAACTAACAATAATAGAATGCCGCATTCTCCAAAGATTAAGAAACAAGAAGAGATCTATTAAGAGAAAGATTTATTCAAGAGAAAATCTTAACAGTTACATTCAATTACAAACTACATGAAAGTTGTCCCTTTTTCATGGAGATTTACCCATCACAAAGATGTATAGAGGAACAAAACGAACTACATATATCCCTTTGCTACTCAATCTAGAAACAAGATTGGATGTTATTCCGGTTCGTCTCCATTTTCGTGAAACTATTCCTCAAGCAAGGCAGCCGATAAGTCATCGAAATGTTTGTGTGAATAATGGAATGGTAAGCATTACTCATTTTAAAGTGTCCCCTGGTGATATAATATCTTTTTATGAAAATGATGGGAGAACCAGAGTAGAAGAAATAAGGAGATCTTTCTATATCGAAATTTCAGTAGAAAAAATAATAGGCAAATTCCTGGATCACCTGGTAAGAATTTGGAGAAGAACCAAAACAAAGTGGTTTCGCCTACTCAAAACTAAGATGGGATGCCGCCTACTACTAAAATTCTGCTTTTTGCAACAGTTGCATTCTTATATGCAAGAAGAAGACTTAGAAAGAACAAAGAAGTTTGGATACGAAAAAGTATGCTTAGGCAGTTCTTTCGCTGAGCACAACAGAATGAAGATGAATTTGTATCATTTCAAATCCCTATTCTTATCAACGAGAAGGAACGAGAAAAACCAAAATATTCATACTCTAATAAGAAGTCCTATAGTTTACAACTCTTCTTTATATAGTACTTCGACCTATTGCTCCGCATACGCTCCATCAGAAAACTATGAAGAGAAAAATCAAAAGGATTGAACTACCTACTCATTATTCGGAGGTGAATCATAGAACACCAAAAGCTATGGTATCTTATGGACCTAACATAGGTCATATCCCTCACGACATAATATTGAAAGATCTGAACATTCTTCTTCGGAGCGAAAATAGACGTGGCCAAAACATATAAAGATCGGCGTAGTCGCTCATAGGGATATATCTATCCGGATAGAGGATAGTGGTGATCAATTCATAGATAGATCTCTCTCCATATAGATAGGTATCTCCGTGGATAGAGATAAAAATAGGGATCCATCTAGATCTTGATTCATTAGTTCCATTTTTTTCTTCATTCTGATTGATTGCCTTTTTTTGACAACAAGTTTTAAATCTTAATGCAGGCAACGAAACATCGTTTTTCATTTATTACTTGCTGGGTCGGAGCGTAGACGGCCTCTCTCTCGGGAAGCCCATCATAGAGCAGTCAACTAAAAGTAGAAGACTGCTGGCATGAGAAAAGGCAGCCTGTCCCGGGAAACATGGCCCAATTTCTCTTCTTTCTTTTTGATTTCAGCTTTCTCTAATATTTCAAGGGCCCAGAACGCTAAAAGGTAGGGGAGAAGGAAGCCGAACCTCTAATCAACCGTCATACAACCAAAATTCTCGGCGTCGAGAGAGATTTGAGATTCCGTAAGTAACTTTGTGCTAAGAAAGGCATAGGAGAAAGAAAATGAGCCAAGCCCAAGCTCAAAACGTGGGAAGACCGTCTACCTAGGAATGCCCTATTCAACTTGGTTGAATAGTAAATTCATGCGCACTTCGACTTCGTGCATCGTATTAAATCTTTCTTACTTATTAAATTTGAAGAATTCTTCAATGAAGACGATGTCGATTTTCTTAACCCATTCTCGAAACTCTCTTCTTTTATTACATAATTTCGACCTTCTAATCTAACTTATAAAGAGAGATTAGTGAAAAAACTACTAAGTGCACACTCACTATATTTGTACTAATATCCAAAGGAAAGGACAAATTCATCCCAAAGCTCGGACCCAAGCACGAGGGAGTGAAGATTCATATCCCACGGTATGCTCGGAAATAGGATTTGTTTTGCTTACTCTCATGGTAAAGCCTTTACCAAAAGGGTCTCACTAATCCTGGTTGCAAACAGACCAATAGTCAATAGGAAGCCTATTTGACTCAACATAGGTCTCATCTGACATTCTTGCTAGATCAGCGATTGAGGGATAAACATCCTTCCTTCAGGCGGTCTTTAGTGCTAATCATCTGGCCTGCTGAAAAAGGCCTTTGGTTTGAATGTTTGAATCGACTTCTTTTCTTATTTGACTCCTGATCTAAAGGTGCAATCAATAGAAGCTTGAGCAAAGGGCTTGTCGAAGGACCATCTTTGGGAATCAAAACTTCCAAGGTGGATACGCACCTCTATGCCTGGTATCCTTCCTCCACAGGACACTTTCTACCGTGGCGTGGGATAAAATTTTCTTATCTTCAAACCCGGTTGAGCATCTTCAAACCTCGGTATTTACCGCTGTGCCCATGTGCTATCAAGAAGAAGGAATACCCAGCAAAGTCCCTTCTACTCATAGTGGGTTATTTCATTCCTAAATTCAAGCAGTGAACTTGGTTTGCGCAAGAATAGGTTGAGAGCTTTAAGCTAAGATCGACACAGGAACAGAACTGAAAGCAAGTAGACAGATAGGTTGTTTTCGACGAATCCCCTGCTTGAGAATCAGTTGTTCGTGTTTCTCTCGCGCTATAGCTGGGAGAAAAGAAAGTCTCATGGGTCTCTCCGACTCTGATTAGTGAAATAGAGAAGAGGATTTTTTCCATTTTAACTGCTAAGAGAGTAGCATAAGACATTTTGTCCATTCCTGCTTGATTAACTTCTTTCTTGAAGCTGCCTAAACTGGATCAATAGAATATCACACATGCGCCATTATCATGCCTCACATTCTAGTTCTAGTTCTAAGTATAAGGAACGGATTTAGTCTAAGAAAAGAATAGGAAAGAGTCTGGCACGGTAAATCTGCTCATCCTGGCTTTAAATCCTAGCTTGAGTTACCACGGGAACCTTAGTACCGCATGTGTGTTGTGGGCCAAGAAAAAGGCATAGAAAGAGAGAGAAAGATCAATCCAACACGTGAAAGCGGAATCACAATTGTCGAATCTCGTGCTTAAGCAAATAGACAATTTCCTTTTGATAGTGCAAAGGTACATATTTGGGGTAAAGACTAGGAGCAATTTTGTGTTTCAGAGAATTAGGTAACAAAAGACCCACAGAGCGTAGCACTTGAGAAGGAGCGAAGCCGACCATGCTCCTCTTGCTTATCGAAAGAAAGTCAGTCCCTATATTACCGCGTAGTCGGAACGTCAAATGCTTTTCTATTACTTGCATCTAATGTGCAAAGAAAAGTATTTTCCTTCCTAATCTAATGGTTTTGTTAACCAAAGCGCTAACCTCTTCCTATAGTAATAGTCATATTCAAGCTCTTGTATAAGGGGCGGATACTCCCCATTCCTACTAAACTGGATCAAGGGAATAGGACTCAGCCACAGAAGACTTTTCCGAATCCCCTGGGTGAGAAAGTGTTACGGCAGTTGGGAATGATTAGCAAGGGCAAAAAAGTTGTTTACTTGCTTGCTTAGCTAAAAAAAGTATGCTATGAAAAGTATCGAGAGGTCAATCACTTTCCTTGGATTCTCTAACATCGTATTCGTACTAACTAACCCCGAAAAGAATCCCTTCTTATCCCCGAAAAAAGGGTAAATAATATATCTGCCCATAAGACAACTATTCTAGGAGTACTTACTTCACGCTCTACTTACTTCATGCTTTTTTTACTTCTCTTCTTTCCTTCAATGCACTTAGTCAACGGTATACCTTATACAGTCCAATAACCCTTCCCGATTAGCATCGTCGTCCAATCCATGCTTTGTTCCAATCTCGGGCATCAATAAGATTGAAAACCCTCACTCTGTTCAGAATAAAGAAATGGAATGAAGGACCTTTCAAGTCAGAGACTTCGTTTAGCAATAGTACTTCAAAGTAGTAGCTCGTCGTCTCAGACGTATGGGGCATGAACGGTCTAACACAAGGAAAAAGAGGAGAGGGTTCGGGGGAAACCCTAGTAAGAAGGAAATTCCATATCACGACGGCCTTCCGGCATTCATTCGTCTCAAAAGAAAGAGCTAGTGAACCATACCAATTCCATTCCTATTCTCTCCCCCCCGAGCTGTTTAGATTTTCCTCATAGGGAAGCTGATTTGTTAGCCTAATAGATAGAGGCCTTCCTTCGTTTCATTCGTTGTTTTGTCTTCAGTTTGCTTTTCAACTCGGGGCCTTATTTCTCTCGGGACTGTCGAATGTTTTCTTTTCCGGTGTGCATTCATGCAAATCAATGAAGAAGATATTGATTCTATGGATTGAATATTTTATATATTTCCACCTTAAGTCTTTCCCAGGGATGGCCGTAAACAAAGAGTAGCTCTTATCGATGGCAAGGTAGGATTTAGGTCGGCTACCCAGCAACAAAGATTTTATATTCTTCTTTCCGGGGCTTCCTATTATCTCGGTCGGTAAAAGACAAATAAGGCAATAACGGCCTCGTGAAGATGGGAAGTGAAAGAAGATGAACTTCCCGCGCAGCAGAGAATTCAAATAAACGTCTCCAAAGCCTGCCCTCCACCTTCGGGAACATTCATTCCTTTACTACCACCAACTTGAGACCGGATTTCTACCAGAGGGAGGCTCCTATCTATAAAGAAAGAGTAGACTGGCATAGAGGTTTTTTTCCTTGACTCCCACTGCTTCCATGGCCCGTAAGGCCGATCTATGAGGGCAGGTATATTCCATCTCTATCTCCCCAGGTAAAGTATTATAAGGTCAAGCAGTTACGGTTTGCGGTTTCAGGTTTTTTTCCAAAGGGTGCCGTAGTCAGGAGATAATCCTTTCTTTTCTGTTACCGGTCTAGTGCGCTAGTGTCACGCCCCGACCCGACCCCGTAAAAGGCCAAGCTCGGACCCGACACATGGACGGAGTCTCCTATGTACTGCGGACGATCTAAAAACCCTACATTCAACATAATACTTGCGAAAGCCATAATAAACATTTGAATCAAGACAACTCTCTTTTAGAAATATATATCTTCTCATTAACAACTTTGCAAACCAAAAATGTCATGCATACTACCCAAGTATTCGTGCCACTAAACAATTAAACCATTAGTATGCAATTCTTCTCTAGTCACATGAGTATAACTTTACAACTTTACAATCTTTAAACCTTTAAAACAAAAGACCATAAAGGCCTCAAAATAGAAATACATACAAGGCTACAAGCCTCAAAATAAAGCGTCAACCAAGCATTAACACATCAAGCATGGCCCGCACAAAAGTCTGGCAACCAACCACCAGCTAAGCAAAGAAGTGCTATCAAGGAAACACCTCCACTTGTTCCTCCTTCTCAATTACCTTAATAGGGTCCGCTTCAACTACTCCTGTAAAATATAGTATAGAAAGGAATGAGCAAAAACTATTGCTCAGCGAGGGTTATTGGTCTCAAGGACGGAGATGAGAGGAGAATGCAATGCAAATAGTCATGCAATTCATTCAAGTACCATATAAAGATACAAACAAAGCCATCAAATAAGCAAGACAAGCATTAAAACTATAAACACACATTCAAAGGATACGATTCACTTTCCACGAACAGCTTTCAAACACGAATTCGATGACGACGCGCTGGCCCAAACCACCTTATAACATCAGTTTGGAATACCCCGGAAGTATCCATCAATTCTACGACCCAAATCTCCCTAGGAGGCAACCCAAGTGAGAAAGGGAATAGGACACGGAGCTAGAGCAACCAACACTGGCAACCCGAGGCTACCCAGAGAGGCCATCACACCGTCCCTGACTCTATGAATGTAATACAAGATACGATGCAACAATCGAGCAATAAAGCCACACATGGGAGAATAACAAAGTAGGTTACTCTCGCACACAATAGCAACAGTTGATAAACATTCCAATCAAAATCAACTCTAACAAGCATAATAAGCATTAACAAGCATTAACAAGCATTCTACAAGCAAAATTCTATGAAAACCAACAAAAACACAAAACGACCCCTAACTTACCAAACGCTACTACTTTCAAATGAGCCACGAGTTTTGGAAACCGACTTCACCATTCCTCCTAGGTCACCATAAGGCATATCTAAAGACCCCGAAACCCTACTTTACCCTAGAATTTACGCAAAGCCCCGATTTTTCTCTTTTCTCGTTTGAACTACCGCTACTCTAACCAAACACCCAACCAACGCCATAACCACATCAAAAGTGCTTCCATGGCCTCCCGAGACAATGTCATCACGCAAAACGAGGAAACGCTAAACTCGACCTAAACGACCCCGACTTTCACCAATGCATTTTTCTCATTTTTTCCATTACACAATCCAAACAAATTATGCATTTAGGCATTCTATCATATCTAGCATCTTTTCACATCAATAGAACGCATAACGGAACAAGTTCTATGTTTCGAGGGTTTACTATTCATATTTTAATATTCAATTGACATTTTAAATTACATCTCAACATTCAACCGTAGAAAATGTTAAAAAGCTATAAATACATGTTCTACAATTGTCAAGGAATATTCTTAAGCATTAAAATGATTAAAATAACAAACTACGGATAAAACCCAAAAATCATAAAGTTGAGACATATAACGTTAAAATACACAAATAACGTGTTTCCCTCACCTTAGACACTCCTAGTCGCTAGGAAAACCACGCTGGATGCCTCGGTAATAACCCCGTGCAAGCTCATGCGAAGATTTGAAGATTGAAGATTGAAAATCTTTTTTTTCCCACTCAAGTTTCGGCCAGCAGGTTCTGTTTTTTGTGCTTGTTTTTTTATTTTATTTTGCTAAGTTATAACTATTAAAAGATGACTAGCTTGGTCAAAGGTCAACCTAACTTAATTTGGTCAATTTAGCCTATTTTTATGCATTTTAAAGCTATAATACCCAACACCAAATTAATTCTAGTTAACAACAAGTAAAATATTAAATTTAAGGCACCAAAATAGTAGTTTCACTATTTGTTAAGGACTAGAAGACACCCTCTAACTATCGCTCTCGAAATGCAATGCACTTTGTGACAATAAAGAATCAACAATTAGATTCCAAGGAATTTAAGAAAATATAATTTTCAGAATAATAAACAAGAAAATTCTACATTCCGGGCTTGGGTATTACACCCTCTCCCCCTTAAAACAATTGCGCCCACGCAATTCTTACCTGGTCAACAAGCTACTCCGGATACTGACTCCGAACTTGGTCCTCTATTTCCCAAGTCGCTTCCTCAAACCCATGATGATTCCACAGAACCTTTACTAACGGAATACTCTTTTTGCGAAGTTCCTGAACTTTCCGATCCATAATTTGAATCGGTTTCTCTTCATAAGTTAACTTTTCCTCAATCTGTAAAGGCTCTAGTTCAAGTACATGTGAAGGATCTGGATGATATTTCCTCAACATTGACACGTGGAAAACATCGTACAGTCTCGACAAACTCGGAGGTAAAACTAACCGATAAGCCAAAGGACCTACCTTCTCGGTGATCTCATACGGACCCACATACCTGGGACTAAGTTTCCCACTCTTACTGTGCCGAATCAATCCCTTTTGAGGAGAAATCTTAAGAAACACCCAATCTCCCAAATCAAACTCAAGATCCCGACGGTGCTTATTCGCATAACTCTTCTGACGACTCTGAGCTGTAAGCATACGCTGGCGAATAAGGTGAACATTATCTACTATCTTAATCATCTCAGGTAACATAGTCGGATCAACTGTTCTCATCTCTCCAACCTCTTCCCAATACAATGGAGATCTGCATTTACGACCGTACAACGCCTCGTAAGGAGCCATACCTATAGTAGATTGATAACTATTATTGTAGGCGAACTTCGCTAAAGGCAAAAACTTCTCCCAATGCTTCCCAAAGTCTAACACACATGCCCGAAGCATATCTTCTAAGATCCTGATGGTTCTCTCAGACTGGCCATCAATTTGTGGATGGTATGCAGTACTGAAGCTCAATTTAGTTCCCATAGCCTCTTACAACTTCTGCAAAAAACGAGATCTAAATCTAGGATATCTATTTGATACTATACTCGGTGGCACACCATGCAGTCTCACAATATTAACAACATAAAGCTCAGCTAGTTTATCAAGACTATGCTGTTTGTTCACGGGAATAAAGTGTGATACCTTAGTCAATCGGTCCACAACAACCCAAACAGAATCACATCCCCTCGGAGATCTAGGAAGATCGGTCACAAGGTCCATTGTTATATGCACCCATTTCCATTGCGGAATCGACAACGGTTGCAGAAGCTCAGCTGGCCTCTGATGCTCAACTTTAACCCTCTGACAAGTTAAACACCTGGATACATACCCAGCAATCTCCCTCTTCATATTGTTCCACCAGAAGTGTTGTTTCAAATCTCTATACATTTTAGTACTGCCTGGGTGAATCGTATATCTTGAATTATGTGCCTCGGACAGAATCTCATTCTTCAAAGTCAGATCACCAGGAACACACACCATGTCCTTGAATCTAAAGATACCATATGTGTCACGCCCCAACTCGACCCCACCTACGATCAGTCAGGACGCAACGGAATTTCGGCGGGATAACGACAGTAAACAGATTTCCGAGGTTTTAACCCAACCTCATTAAACGTCATACAACCAGTAATTCTTCAATACAAACAACAACATACAACACAACCATATTATACGATAAAACATCTTCGTTATACGCCTCCGTTCCAACATGACATACAATACCTCAACCTTATCATACATTTCAAAAGTAAGTTGAGACACAACTACAATTTAACCATAGACAAAAGGAAACCGCTAAGTTAACATCATTTGTTTCATCATCTTTTCAATATCTATTACATTAAGAACCGTAAAGCATATAAAGTCTATTAAACTAATATACAAGACATTTAACAACATAAAGTCATAGATAAGACTCGGGAACATATGACTCATCCACGTAAAGCACATTTTTCACATTCTCCTCTTCAGGAGGCACGTACCCGTAATCCTGTAAAAGTACACCTGTATGCATGCATTAATAGAGAGTGAGCTTATATACAAAAGCCCAGTGAGGATCCGATAGATCTCGACAGTATTCACTACGCTCCTTGGATTTAGTCCTTTGAGCAAGTAAACACACAACAACAAAAATAATGCTATCATCACATAACAACATAAATAATGCTATCATCACATAACTATATCACCATTCAATGAAGGATACTCTATTTGGTGTAGCTCCAAACGCCATCACGATCTCAACCGTTCTTCTTATAACTCCCCATTACTCACGCACCCGAGGTACCTCACTATCCCCTTCCCTCCATGACATCTCCGTCATGCGAGCTGGGGGTAGCCTATGGCAGTCATGCCGGTTTCAACCCGACAGCCCGACGCTGCCCGAGAAGTGGCACACACATACCAAGGCTCCATATTCATCAATCATCATGCAAGCATAAATCGATCAATCAATTGGGAGATCAGCAACAAGAGTGCCCGATTCCCGCATTCAATAATAATCAATCAATATCATTTTATCATCATCAATAATCATATCATCATTATCAATAACATCAATAATCAATTAAACAACAAATAACGTAGTTAGATGACAAAGTAGGCCATCTAACCGGACATGCATTAAACGCACAATCAAACCTTAGTTTACCCATCAACAACTCACAATTCAATCACTCAAACCACACCCGATCAACTAAGGCTCAATTCAATAATTTAAAGAAAGATAACCTAAACTTCAAATAATCATATCTTACATTCTACTAATCCAAACAACTCCAAATCAATTTCAAACACTCACCCATTCGATCATCTACATTAACCTTATCGGAAACCAACCAAGACACCTCAAAATCAAGCCCAACAACCCTAAAACCTCAAGGCACCTAGGCTGAAATTTTCGAATTTTAGCACGGACATCACAATCAAAAATTCGGCATTACAACAGCGCTAACACGTAATTATCAAGTATTTAGAAATCGACGGCAATCGATTTCGAGCAACGCAACTCAATTAAATCAACTTTGAACATTTTAATCAAAATTAAATACCCGGAAAATAAAAATTATGCTATATCCGACAGAAACTCGTAGTATTAGTATATAATGATCCCTAGCATGCAAGGAGCAATAATCTAACATCAGATTTCAATTCTAACGGTTCAATCTTCATTTATACGCAAAAACACAAAAATGACATTTTGAGATCTAGAATTTTTCTCTCACCTTTGATGCGATAAAAGCCTAGGAATGCGTGCAATGCGTGCCCAACAAGCGGAATCCAAGTCGGTGCGAAGTTTCACGGACAAAAACTAGGTTTTTCTTTGAAAAATTGGATTGAAAAGCTTTGAAATTCTCTTTCTCTTTCTCTCCTCTTTCTCTCGGCCATGTGTGTGTTTGTGGAGTGTGTTTTGTGTTGTGTGAGTGTGTGTTGATGACAAGGAGTATTTAAAAGCTTGGTCAATTAAAAAAATGCAAAGTCAAAGTTAGTTTTAATAGGTATTTTTGTGTTTTTAATGACTTTAATTGCATTTTAGTGATCACCAAGTTAAAAATAAATATGCAACCCCCAAGATATCTCAAGTGGATTATTTTTAGGTGACAAGAAGTTTTACATTCAAAGAATTCCACCCGAGTCGGCTTAAAACTCGATTTTCGCAAAAGTCGGTGTAAAAACCCTAATAAATTCTTAAGCCGATTTTAAAACCGTTTTCATCAAACACAGGTCTATTAAAGTCCGTGGACTAGGTCTAGAAGGGTTAAAAAGACTAGTTTCAAAATTATAGCGGACGTGTTTCGAAAACACTATTCACTGAAAATCGACGATAAAATTTCTGACTCCGTTTTTGATGAAAATTTCATGAATGCACATTTAGCACGTATTAGGAGTATTGAAATCAAAATTATAACTTTCTAGGTCCTATAGCACATAAACAGGTCATATGCACGCAAAACGAGACAAAGCACGTAAATCAAGTTAAAGCAGAAAAATGGGGTTTCACATTCTCCCCTCCTTAAAACAATTGCGTCCGCGCAATTCTCGAACTGATAGACAATTAAATCCTCAATCGTTACGCATAACAATACTTCTCTTAGTTCCCATTTATCTCTTAGGATGACACTTAACCAAAGACCTCAAAAGAACAAACTCTGTTGACTGCAAGTTGATGATCATAGTTCCTAGTCAATCTCCAATTCATAATTCTCTCCTACCTAATATCTTATTGCATATGAAAGAAATTGCAACTCCAAGTCTTAGCGTGACACCACTAATTATCAATTATCTCCTACTACACAAAAGAGCTCTATGAACACCCCGAGGGTTTAAAAACTCATTTACGATAACATGAATGATTACTGATCAAGGGAATATCTCAAAAGTGACATTTGTCAGAATATGGCTCTTATGAAATTTACAAGGAATTAAGAATATGGAAAGTCATATTTGAGCCAACAATCAAGGGAGCAAGAGGTCAAACAAGTTAGAGAATCAAGAGGCTAATAGTTTAATAAGGAAGCATGATAACTAAGATAAGAAATGTCTCAGCACCTTTCAGTTAAATAAGTACGAACAAAGGATGATGACGAGTCAACACAGTGCTGAGTATGTTAAACAAAAATTCCTGAACAAGTAGATATTTCAATTCTCGATGATTGTTCAAGGAACCAACAAGTAAGTTGTACTTGAGGTGAAATAAAATTAAGAGATAAGAGATGATTAATTCAATAGAAAATATGAGTGTCAAGATAATGAGTATCTCAGCACGCAATAACCAAAGAAGTATTAATAAGAAGGACAATGCCGAGTATATTGAATGAGTAATTACAGGCAAAGTAATGACTCAAGATTTAATAATAAAACAATAGGATTAACAAGGATCAACAAGAATGACAATGATGTACTTAGGTAAGGAGTACATGAAACAAGTGAAATCGAATAAGTAAAATGGTATACCAAAGGTGAAATTACTTCCAAATGAATAGTAATAGGATGAAATGAAATATTGAAACCAATGGCTGGAGATATAGAATGAAATATAAAAGTTTCAAACCTTAACTCCAATAAGTGACATTGCTATAAGAAGCAAATATGAATGTTAAGAATAGAAACAATGTCAAATGAGTATAGGATCCATTAATCCAATAAGCAAACTTTCAAGAAACAATTGATAGGCTAGAAAAATGTAACTCTCTCTCAAATAAGTGAGAATATAGTAGAAAAGAATAATAAGACCGATAGAATTATGAAGCACAGGAAGGGTGTCCCACCTACACACTTAAACACCAACAAGTCAAATCCTACAATTTATCTCCTACCAAAACAAGACACTAAGGAGATCTAGAGAACCTAAGGAGTCATAACAATCACCAAACAAGATAAATCACTCCAAAATTTTACATTCCGTACCAGACCAATCACTAAACAAGATAAATCACCGATTACCCAACAAGATTAACTAATGAGGACTCCAAAATCTGATAACACAATACAGATTCATATTAACCCACTATAACACAAGAGAATCTCCAATCAACAATTTAGAGAGTCATACCACCTAGAACTCAAAAGCTTGATGTAGGTAAGTAAATGTTCAGTCACCAAAATGTATTCTTATTTCCTCAAATAATTCTATCTCCGAACAATTACATCCTCGACTAAAGTAACTTTAGTCAGGAATCACTCCAATTGTTTCCAAGGTTTAAAGATCAAAACTCCAAAATACCCATTAATAATATAGCAATCCCAAATAGTAGAAATATTCACACGTTATACCACACTTCATTCCATTCACAAATATACATCACTAATTCCTCAAATAAATTCATTCTAAAATGACCTCAAGAAAGTATAGGCTGAGTTGAGACTCCAAAAGTGTCTAATCACAACCTCACAAAAACCTCAACTTATGATTCATCTCCAAGTAATAATAAGTTAAACATGGCAACAAAAGTAATTATAATCATCAAGATACGTTGCTATTTCCTCGAACAACTTCATTCTCGCTAAAGGAACATCAAGATCAATCCACTAAGCCGAAACTAAAATCCATAAGCATAACAATTAAAATCTAACTGATAAACTTCTAGAATAATAATAATTCAAAATCATGGCCTACCACTATTTCCGAAAACTCTTACAACCACCCTAGACATTAAAAGGTCACTCACGAGTTAAAACATGTATGCAACTATATCATATGAAAGACAAGTACAACGTAATGCGCAATTATCATACAATGCAACATTATCACATAACACACAATTCAACATATAAGAAGCCAACATCACATAAACAGGTTATATCACAGAAGTAAGTTATAAACAATTAAAGTCACATAAGCAACAAACTTCACATAAGACAAGTTGATCACGTAACTCACATTGGTCACTTAAAGTATATTGACCACCTAAAGCACGTTGTTTCACATAAGCTAGTTATAAACAATTAAAAGCACATAAACAACTAACTTCACACAAGGCACAAAATCACATAAAACACAATTGTCACATAATACACATTAATCACATAATGCACATTAATTACAACACATTGAGTACGTATAACACGTTATCACATAAAACATATTGACCACATTAGTTCACTTAACACACAAGGCATAGTGGTCACATAGAAAGTTAGACACATAAGTAAATTAATCACATAGACATATTAACATATGTTTCACTTTTCTTTCACTTAATACATACTTGCATGCTTAGACCACTACCCACATTCCGAGGATACCCCGGCTGACAGCTAACATGCGCTCTGATACCACTTAAACTGTCACGCCCCAACTCGACCCCACCTACGATCAGTCAGGACGCAACGGAATTTCGGCGGCATAACGACAGTAAACAGATTACCGAGGCTTTAAACCAACCTCATTAAACAACATACAACCAGTAATTCTTCAATACAAACAACAACATACAACACAACCATATTATACGATAAAACATCTTCGTTATACGCCTCCGTTCCAACATGACATACAATACCTCAACTTTATCATACATTTCAAAAGTAAGTTGAGACACAACTACAACTTAACCATAGACAAAAGGAAACCGCTAAGTTAACATCATTTGGTTCATCATCTTTTCAATATCTATTACATTAAGAACCGTAAAGCATATAAAGTCTATTAAACTAATATACAAGACATTTAACAACATAGGATCATGGATAAGACTCGGGAACATATGACTCATCCACGAAAGGCACATTTTTCACATTCTCCTCTTCAGGAGGCACGTACCCGTAATCCTGTAAAAGTACACCTGTATGCATGCATTAATAGAGAGTGAGCTTATATACATAAGCCCAGTGAGGATCCGATAGATCTCGACAGTATTCACTACGCTCCTTGGATTTAGTCCTTTGAGCAAGTAAACACACAACAAGAATAATAATGCTATCATCACATAACAACATAAATAATGCTATCATCACATAACTATATCACCATTCAATGAAGGATACTCTATTTGGTGTAGCTCCAAACGCCATCACGATCTCAACCGTTCTTCTTATAACTCCCCATTACTCACGCACCCGAGGTACCTCACTATCCCCTTCCCTCCATGACATCTCCGTCATGCGAGCTGGGGGTAGCCTATGGCAGTCATGCCGGTTTCAACCCGACAGCCCGACGCTGCCCGAGAGGTGGCACACACATACCAAGGCTCCATATTCATCAATCATCATGCAAGCATAAATCGATCAATCAATTGGGAGATCAGCAACAAGAGTGCCCGATTCCCGCATTCAATAATAATCAATCAATATCATTTTATCATCATCAATAATCATATCATCATTATCAATAACATCAATAATCAATTAAACAACAAATAACGTAGTTAGATGACAAAGTAGGCCATCTAACCGGACATGCATTAAACGCACAATCAAACCTTAGTTTACCCATCAACAACTCACAATTCAATCACTCAAACCACACCCGATCAACTAAGGCTCAATTCAATAATTTAAAGAAAGATAACCTAAACTTCAAATAATCATATCTTACATTCTACTAATCCAAACAACTCCAAATCAATTTCAAACACTCACCCATTCGATCATCTACATTAACCTTATCGGAAACCAACCAAGACACCTCAAAATCAAGCCCAACAACCCTAAAACCTCAAGGCACCTAGGCTGAAATTTTCGAATTTTAGCACGGACATCACAATCAAAAATTCGGCATTACAACAGCGCTAACACGTAATTATCAAGTATTTAGAAATCGACGGCAATCGATTTCGAGCAACGCAACTCAATTAAATCAACTTTGAACATTTTAATCAAAATTAAATACCCGGAAAATAAAAATTATGCTATATCCGACAGAAACTCGTAGTATTAGTATATAATGATCCCTAGCATGCAAGGAGCAATAATCTAACATCAGATTTCAATTCTAACGGTTCAATCTTCATTTATACGCAAAAACACAAAAATGACATTTTGAGATCTAGAATTTTTCTCTCACCTTTGATGCGATAAAAGCCTAGGAATGCGTGCAATGCGTGCCCAACAAGCGGAATCCAAGTCGGTGCGAAGTTTCACGGACAAAAACTAGGTTTTTCTTTGAAAAATTGGATTGAAAAGCTTTGAAATTCTCTTTCTCTTTCTCTCCTCTTTCTCTCGGCCATGTGTGTGTTTGTGGAGTGTGTTTTGTGTTGTGTGAGTGTGTGTTGATGACAAGGAGTATTTAAAAGCTTGGTCAATTAAAAAAATGCAAAGTCAAAGTTAGTTTTAATAGGTATTTTTGTGTTTTTAATGACTTTAATTGCATTTTAGTGATCACCAAGTTAAAAATAAATATGCAACCCCCAAGATATCTCAAGTGGATTATTTTTAGGTGACAAGAAGTTTTACATTCAAAGAATTCCACCCGAGTCGGCTTAAAACTCGATTTTCGCAAAAGTCGGTGTAAAAACCCTAATAAATTCTTAAGCCGATTTTAAAACCGTTTTCATCAAACACAGGTCTATTAAAGTCCGTGGACTAGGTCTAGAAGGGTTAAAAAGACTAGTTTCAAAATTATAGCGGACGTGTTTCGAAAACACTATTCACTGAAAATCGACGATAAAATTTCTGACTCCGTTTTTGATGAAAATTTCATGAATGCACATTTAGCACGTATTAGGAGTATTGAAATCAAAATTATAACTTTCTAGGTCCTATAGCACATAAACAGGTCATATGCACGCAAAACGAGACAAAGCACGTAAATCAAGTTAAAGCAGAAAAATGGGGTTTCACAATATGCATGTAATTTAAACTCCGACTCTTCCTTTTTTGCTTTTTCTTGGATTTTCAAGATGTGAGGATCAGTCTTCTGAGCCTCTCTGATTTGCGCAAGCAATCCTGACTGAATTTGTAAGCTAGCAAATCGAATCCCTACCTCAGTAGCTTCCGGTTTCCATGAACACATTTCCTCCAAAGTCTCCCAATCCTTGATAATTAAACTTGCAACGGTAGCCTTTCGGCTCAAAGCATCAGCAACAACATTTGCCTTACCTGGCACATAGTTGATAGAACAATTGTAGCCACTTAATAGCTCTAGCCATCTCCGCTGCCTCATATTCAAATCTTTTTGTGAAAATAAATATTTGAGACTCTTGTGGTCAGTAAAAATTTCAAATCTGCTACCCCACAAGTAATCACGCCACTTCTTTAAAGCAAACACAATTGCAGCTAACTCCAGATCATGTGTAGGGTAATTGACTTCATAAGGTTTCAACTTCCTAGAAGCATAGGCAATCACCTTACCATTCTACATTAAAACACAGCCCAAACCTTCTTTAGATGCATCACTGTAGACAACAAAGTTTTATGTTCCCTCAGGTAAAGCTAGTATAGGAGCTGTAGTTAGTCTCTTCTTCAGTTCTTGGAAACTGGATTCACACTTAGCATCCTAATTGTAAGTAACTTTCTTTCGAATCAACTGGCTTAAAGGTCCATAGATTTTGGAAAAGTCTTTAACAAACCTCCGATAGTAACCTGCCAACCCTAGAAAACTCCGAATCTCTTACACCGTTTCAGGTCTCTTCCAAGACGAAACAACTTCAATCTTAGCTGGGTCTACTGAAATTCCTTGATGTGAAATAATATGGCCCATAAAAGATATTTGATTCAACCAGAATTCACACTTGCTGAATTTTGCAAAAAGCTTGTTTTCTTGCAAAGTCTGTAGCACAATCTTCAAATGTTGTTCATGTTCAGCCTCATTCTTAGAGTATACTAGAATGTCGTCAATAAAGATTATGACAAATTGATCAAGATAAGGTCGAAAAACCCTCTGCATTAAGTCCATGAATGCGGCTGGTGCATTCGTCAATCCAAATGGTAACACAACAAATTCATAGTGGCCATATCTAGTCCTGAATGCCATCTTAGGTATATCGTCACTCCGAATCCTAAGTTGATAGTAACCCTACCTCAAGTCGAATTTAGTGTAAACACTCGCTTCCTGCAACTGGTCAAACAATTCTTCAATCAACGGCAAGGGGTATTTATTCTTAACCGTGACTTGATTAAGTCCCCTGTAATCAATACATAACCGTAGCGTGCCATCTTTCTTTCTCACAAACAACACAGGCGCACCCCACGGTGAAAAACTAGGTTGTATAAACACTTTCTCAAGCAAGTTCTAAAGCTGAATTTTTAATTCCTGAAGTTCAGCCGATGCCATTCTATAAGGACTCCTAGAAATTGGCGCAGTGCCTGGCATAAGGTCAATCACAAACTCAATCTCCCTATCCGGTGGTAAACCCGGTAATTCCTCGGGAAACACACCAAGGAAGTCTTTAACAATTGGAACCTCATTCAAATTCAACTTATCAGTAGGTTGATTGATTAGATAAGCTAAGTAAGCATCACAACCTTTATTCAACAACTTAGAAGCCTTGATCGATGATAAAAGAGGTATTCAGGCAGCCCTGCAGTTCCCAACAGTCTATAGTACCGGTAGGTCAGGAATCTGAAGATAAACAATTTTTGTTCTACAATCCAACTGAGCATAGTACTTCCCCAACCAATCCATTCCCAAAATGATTTCAAAGTCACAGAAGGGCAATATAATTAAATCAACAAGAAAATTATGATTCTCAATGCATATATCACAAGATTTGCATATAGACTCAATAACAAATTTCGCACCCAAAGGCGTACTAACTTCAACTTCATGCGGCAGTTTATCAATGCAAACATTCACAGATCGTGCACATGCAGGAGTTATAAACGAATGTGTAGCTCCGGGATCAATCAAAACTTTAACTGGTTGAGTATTGAGAAGAAAGGTACCTTCCACTATTGCGGTATTATTGGGCAGCTCCTCCGCATCTAGTGCAAAGACCCTAGCATGTACCCTCTGTGCTGGACCTGCACCTACAGCCCTATTCTGCACACCTTGGCCTCCAGTACGACCCTGAACATTCTTATACTTAGGGCAATCTTTCACCCTATGGTCATCACTCCCACAACCAGTGCATTTACCACTCTTCGTCCAGCAATTAGCCTTAACGTGCCCCGACCGATTACAAAAGTTACACTGCTGATTTTGTCTTACAACAGTGTTTCCCGTAGGTGCGGGGGCTCTGGCAGTAGTAGGAACTGTAGCTCCCTGCTGGGGTCTAGTCACAGCTGGCCTCCCCTGACGCTGATACTGAGGCTGATACGGACGTTGCTGAGGAACCTGCGCAGAAGTCTGATACTACCTCAGCTGACTCTGGCTGCTTTGGCCCAAGTACTGTTTCTTACTTGGCTGGCTACTCTCAGCTATCATCTCAGCCTTCCGTTTCTCAAACTTCGAGGCTGCTTGGAATTCCTCGGGAAAGGTAGTGTAGGTCTGCCCAGTCAAATGCAGCTGTATATCCATTCTCAGCCCACGAACAAACCTATGAATCATCCTCCTAGTTGGCCGCACCAGCTCGGGCATATACCTCGACAGGCTGACAAACCTAGCCTCATACTGTGCAACAGTCATGTTTCCCTGCTTCAGGGCCACAAATTCATCCTCCCGCCTTTCCCTAGCCATCTCGGGAATATACTTGTCCCAAAACTCACTCACAAAATCATCCCACAAATACGGAACATCCTCACAGTCCCACCTCAACCTGACAGTGTTCCACTACTATTCTGCATCGCCCTCTAATAGGAATGCCGCACAATCCATTCCTGCCTCATCAGTGTACCTCAAAGCAGCGAAAATTTTCTCAACACGGTTAATCCATCTCTTGGCTGCCTCATCATCCGGCTCTCCGAAGAACTTACCCGGCTCTCCGAAGAACTTACCCGGCTCGTGCCTCAGGAATTCTCCAACTGGTTATTCTCAGCCCTATACTCTTGTCCACTAGGATTAGCTTGATTTTCTTGGGGATTATTATTCCTGTCCTGCCTCTGCTCATGCAGTACCTGTGTAATCCGATCAACTGTAATGGTCATAGTAGCCATGAACTGTTCAGGCAATGGTTGCTGACCTTGTTCTGCTGCCTCTTCATCTGCCCCTTGGCCTTGAGTACCACGACGTGGCAGCATAGTAACAACTCACAATAGCTTGCAGCATATAAAAGCAGTTTATAGATAGAAATATAGCACATAAGATTAGATAACACTCAAGTCAATAACAATCAAATATCCTATCACACAATTCACATAACACAAGATTGACATGCCGACCATTTCACTTGAACACATAAGCACTCAAGTTCACAAAGTCATGCTATAACATTTTCTTTTCACTTAACAATCATACAATAACAATTTAGCATTTTAGACCTTTACCCCACATGTGATACCCCGAACCTGACATGTATTCAATAGTATTTAAAGTTCATTTAAATTGCATTTTATTGACCTTTCACCTTCTTTGACCAAACTAGTTGACTTTTCATGTACATTGACCAACTAGGACAAGGTGGAAATTTTTGAAATGTTTAATAAAGGGCAAACTTGGGATTAGAAATAAAAAAATGCAATGTTAAGTTAGTCAAAATTTAGGTCAACTTTGGAATTAAATCTGAATCAATTGGGGAAGATTTAGGTAGCAAATTATATATGGTTGGAAAGCTCTATGAGTCTAGTTTCTGAGGCTTCAAACCGTTCGTGAATTAGGGTTTTCTAGAAGAAGTTATGGCCGTTTTCGTAAGGTCGTGCATAGCTGTTTTGGTTTAGCGGGTTGACCGAATTTTTTTGACCTTTGACTTCTTGTCATTTTTTCCTAAATAAGCAGAATGCACACGAAAAAAAACAAAGAAAAAGGCTTGAAACCATGAGGAAAAGAAAGAGAAAAAGAAAGAAGAAAATTTCAACTACAAATCACCGAATCTTTGCGTGAGCTTGCACGGGATGGTTTCCGAGGCACTCTACGAGGTTTTCCTAGCGTCTAGGAGCGTCTAAGGTGAGGGTTTCATCGTTATTTGCGCATTAAAAATATTGAACGTAAACTTTAATTTTTGTGATTTAACCGTAGGTTGTTATTTTGTCCGTTTCATTGCTTAAAGAATGTTCCCTAGCAATTGTAGAACATGTATTTATAGCTTTTTAACATTTTCTGCGATTGAATATCGAATTTGAAATATAAATTGTGTAATGAATAGTAAATAATGAATAGTAAACCCCCGTTTCGATGAAGTTGCGCTGTTATGCTTTCTGTTGATGTGAAAAGGTGCTAGGTATGCTAGAATGTCTAAATTCATGATTTGTTTAGGTTGCGTAATGAAAAAAATGAGAAAAATGCCTTGGTAAAAGTCGTGGTCGTTTAGGTCGAGTTTAGCGTTTTCTCGTTTTACGTGATGGCATTGTTTCGAGAGGCCATGGAAGTACTTTTGGTGCGATTATGGCATTGGTTGGGTGTTTGGTTAGTATAGTTGTAGTTCAAACGAGCAAATGAGGAAATCGGGACTTTGCGTGAATTCTAGGGTAAAGTAGGGTTTCGGGGTCTTTAGACGTGCCTTATGGTGACCTAGGAGGATTGGTGAAGTCGGTTTCCAAAGCTCGTGGCTCGTTTGAAAGTAGTAGCATTTTGAAAGTTAGGGACATTTTTGGGATTTTGTGTGTTTTCATAGTATAATGCTTATAGAATGTTTATAATGCCTATAGAATACTTGTTAATGCTTGATAATCTTACTTGGTGTTGTTCTTGTTACTTGTTTGATTGCAAATGCTTGTTAATGCTTATTACGCTTGTTAAAGTTGATTATTGATTGAAATGTTTATCAATTGTTGAGAATGTTTGATATCGCTCGTTTATCGCCTTGTATCGAGTCTTGCATTGCATAGTGTCCAGCGCGTGAGTGATGGGCCTCTCTGGGTAGCCTCGGGTTGCCAATGTTGGCTACTCTAGCTCCGTGGCTATTCCCTTTTCTCGCTTGGGTTGCCTCCCAGGGAGATTTGGGTCGTAGAATTGATGGATACTTCCGGGGTATTCCAAACTGGTGTTATAAGGTGGATACGCGCTTATTGTCATCTTTGTCAACATCAAGCTCGAGATTGATGTATCGCTCGTGAAATGGTAGATTGCTCGTATGAGTGAACCATAGCCTTCAGAGTGTGGTATAGCTTTGAATGGTTGTGTTAATGCTTTCAGTAATTGCTTATTGTATTGATTGTTTATATTGAATGCTTACTTATCGGATATATCGCTTAACTGTCTTATGTGCATTGCACGAATTTCTTTCTCTCCAACTCGATATTTGTCTCGCCCTCACTGAGTATACGTGTTGTGTATACTCACTCCTCACCACCACATTTCAGGAAATGTCATGTTAGCTGGAAAGTTCGTGATTTCGTGAAAGTTCGTGCCTGAAGAGTTGTCTTGCGTGCCTATGTGGCTTGAGTGTCGAAGTTGTAAAGATATATACTTCTATATGTTGTATGTATTTATTGTTAAAAGAAATGTAATTTAAATTTAGCTAAGTAGTTGAGGTGAATTGATAAGCTAGTTTATGTAATCAGTTAGCATAGCTTAACTTCAATGAATGTTGTAACGTCCAAAGGAAAAGAGCTAGAATGACATGATAGTTTATTTTATGCAGTAGCTTAGTATGGTTTAATTTTCAAGTTTGAGTGTACTGGTCAAAAATGAAAATAGATAGGTTAGCTTTTAAATTGGAAATGTATGTATACTTGCTGAGTTTAATTGTTAAGAACCGAGGCTCGGATGGTCTTGAGAAAGTTTTGTATGGTTGGACACGGTGGTGGTCCATTTATATTCTATTTCAGGTTTTACATTTCGCCTAGAAACAGGGGAGACTCCGTCCGTTTTTCCCTGAAAATTTTGTCCGGGTTTGGATTTGGGTTGTGATTAGATCGATTGATAAAACTACCTGTCTCGAGAGGGATCGGGGTGTTACAGGTGGTATCAGAGCTTGTTTAGCTCATAAGCCGGGACAGGGTCCTCGGTCTGGTGGGTAGTGACTCTTGAATGTGTGCTTGTTAAGTGTGTCTTGAAAGTGTATGCTTGTATGTGAGATTGTGTGTCTTGATCTGAATGTGTTCTCCTATGTGATATAGTTATGTGTTATGTGTTAATTGTGTGCTAAGTAAGGTGAAGTGTCCAGTTGTGCATTAAATTGACCTATCGAATTGGCATCGTGAATTGAATCGACCTCGTGGATTATTATTTGCTTGAAGTATTGCTTGTAATGTGTATATTGGAATGTCTTGAATTGGTTGTGCCGTGATTTGAATTGATTATGTTGTGCTTGACTTGATTATCGTGATTGATTGACTTTGTTGAATAAACTCTTTTGTAAACTTGCTTGCATAATAGTATAAGACATGTGTATAACTACGATATATTGGCATTAATACATGTCCTATTGAAATGGTAAGTAAGTCTTCTTCCTCCCCTGAAGAAAAGTGGTTAGTAGAAGGCCCTCCAAGTAATATGGATTGACGGGAATAAGCAGTATTTGACTACCATTTATTTGGCAGTTGATGTGTGTTTTTGGTGCTGCGTGATTGGCGAATCTCTAAGGTCTTCCTCTGTGATTAACAGTTGTGAAAAGTAGCTTTCTCTTGGGGTTTAATTTGATTGTTCTCTGGGGCATTCTTTGGTTTTCTCAATGGGTATTCTTTGGAGACTTCTATTGGCATTTTTCGGTGGACTTGGCTATTGGAGTTTCAATTGGATTTACTGCACGATATTATCTATGGTATATGTGTCTCGGTCTTTATTGGTGTGATACTGACATCCCTGATTGGAAATTCTTCAATGGCATTTTATAGAATTCTTAGTGGGCATTCTACTAGTATATTTCCTTGATGGCACTTATTGGAAGTCTTACACTTGGAATCCTGTTCAGACTTATTATCTCATATTGCTTATGGTATGCTGTGAAATACTTTGGGCTTTCTTGGTGGTAAATTGTATAAGTTCTCACCTGGCGAACAATGAAGAGGCCTTGGAGTTTGGTTTTGTATGTTGTACGCCTGCTCGGGAATCTTACTCGGATTTCTCATCTAGTTGGAAAAATTATATTTGTTATTTAACTTGACTGTCTTATTAGACACATGATAATTCCTCTAGTATTTCCTTAGACATTCTTCTCACCATTTGATAGCGATACTCGGAACCTAATGGGTTGTCATATGGGGTTATTATTTGGAAGGCTTCTTCGGAACTTTTGAAGTATATTTAATTGGCTTTCTTAGTATTTTCTTCGCACTCTTATCAGGGAATTCTTCTATGAAATTCATGACCAGTGGGGTACTTATTTGGACCTCTGGATGGAACCTTTGTTTGAGCCTTTATTTGGCTTCTTGTTTGGGAATTCTCGGGCAGTAATAGTTGAACTTCTACTCGAGATTCGTGTATGGGGTATTCATTCGGTATTCTTCTTATCATTAATATGTGATGTGATTTTATCTACAGTATCTTTGCTTAGGTCTTTATTGGTATTATCTCAGCGCTTTTGGTTTGAATTTTATTCTTCTTCGGTATTCGTGTCAACGGGATTCTTCAACCGATGAAGATTAGTTAGAATTGGATTTCAGATGATGCTGAGTTCTATTGGAAGAAGAATTGCGAGGACGCAATTGTTTTAAGCGGGGAAGGATGTGATACCCCGAACCTGGCATGTATTCAATAGCATATAAAGTTCATTTAAATTCCATTTTATTGACCTTTCATCTTCTTTGACCAAACTAGTTGACTTTTCATCTACATTGACCAACTAGGACAAGGTGAAAATTTTTGAAATGTTTAATAAAGGGCAAACTTGGGATTAGAAATAAAAAAATGCAATGTTAAGTTAGTCAAAATTTGGGTCAACTTTGGAATTAAATCTGAACCAATTGGGGAAGATTTATGTAGCAAATTATATATGGTTGGAAAGCTCTATGAGTCTAGTTTCTGAGGCTTCAAACCGTTTGTGAATTGGAGTTTTCTAGAAGAGGTTATGGCCATTTTCGTAAGGTCGCGCATAGCTGTTTTGGTTTAGCGGGTTGACCGAATTTTGACCTTTGACTTCTTATCATTTTTGTTTCTAAATAAGCAGAATGCACACGAAAAAAAACAGAGAAAAAGGCTTGAAACCATGAGGAAAAGAAAGAGAAAAAGAAAGAAGAAAATTTCAACTACAAATCACCAAGTCTTTGCGTGAGCTTGCACGGGGTGGTTTCCGAGGCACTCTACGAGGTTTTCCTAGCGTCTAGAAGCGTCTAAGGTGAGGGTTTCATCGTTATTTGTGCATTTAAAAATATTGAACGTAAACTTTAATTTTTGTGATTTAACCGTAGGTTGTTATTTTGTCCGTTTCATTGCTTAAAGAATGTTTCCTAGCAATTGTAGAACGTGTATTTATAGCTTTTTAACATTTTCTGCGGTTGAATATCGAATTTGAAATATAAATTGTGTAATGAATAGCAAATAATGAATAGTAAACCCCCGTTTTGATGAAGTTGCGCTGTTATGCTTTCTGTTGATGTGAAAAGGTGCTAGGTATGCTAGAATGTCTAAATGCATGGTTTGTTTAGGTTGCGTAATGAGAAAAATGAGAAAAACGCCTTGGTGAAAGTCGGGGTCGTTTAGGTCGAGTTTAGCGTTTTCTCGTTTTACGTGATGGCATTGTTTCGGGAGACAATGGAAGCACTTTTGGTGCGATTATGGCATTGGTTGGGTGTTTGGTTAGTATAGTTGTAGTTCAAACGAGAAAATGAGGAAATCGGGACTTTGCGTGAATTCTAGGGTAAAGTAGGGTTTCGGGGTCTTTAGACGTGCCTTATGGTGACCTAGGAGGATTGGTGAAGTCGGTTTCCAAAGCTCGTGGCTCGTTTGAAAATAGTAGCATTTTGAAAGCTGGGGACATTTTTGGGTTTTTGTGTGTTTTCATAGTATATTGCTTATAGAATGTTTATAATGCCTATAGAATACTTGTTAATGCTTGATAATGTTAGTTGGTGTTGTTCTTGTTACTTGTTTGATTGCAAATGCTTGTTAATGCTTATTACGCTTGTTAAAGTTGATTATTGATTGAAATGTTTACCAATTGTTAAGAATGCTTGATATCGCTCGTTTATCGCCTTGTATCGAGTCTTGCATTGCATAGTGTCTCGCACGTGAGTGATGGGCCTCTCTGGGTAGCCTCGGGTTACCAGTGTTGGTTGCTCTAGCTCCGTAGCTATTCCCTCTTCTCGCTTGGGTTGCCTCCCAGGGAGTTTTGGGTCGTAGAATTGATGGATACTTCCGGGGTATTCCAAATTCGTGTTATAAGGTGGATGCGCGCTTATTGTCATCGTTGTCAACATCAAGCTCGAGATTGATGTATCGCTCGTGAAATGGTACATTGCTCGTATGAGTGAACCATAGCCTTCAGAGTGTGGTATAGCTTTGAATGGTTGTGTTAATGCTTTCAGTAATTGCTTATTGTATTGATTGTTTGTCTTGAATGCTTACTTATCAGAAATATCGCTTAACTGTCTTATGTGCATTGCAGGAAATTCTTTCTCTCCAACTTGATATTTGTCCCGCCCTCACTGAGTATACGTGTTGTGTATAGTCACTCCTCAGCACCACATTTCACGAAATATTATGTTAGCTAGAAAGTTCGTGATTTCGTGAAAGTTCGTGCCTGAAGAGTTGTCTTGCGTGCCTATGTGGCTTGAGTGTCGAAGTTGTAAAGATATATGCTTCTATATGTTGTATGTATTTATTGTTAAAAGAAATGTAATTTAAATTTAGCTAAGTAGTTGAGGTGAATTGATAAGCTAGTTTATGTAATCAGTTAGCATAGCTTAACTTCAATGCATGTTATAATGTCCAAAGGAAAAGAGCTAGAATGGCATGATAGTTTATTTTATGCAGTAGCTTAGTACGGTTTAATTTTCAAGTTTGAGTGTACTTGTTAAAAATGAAAAGAGATAGGTTAGCTTTTAAATTGGAAATGTATGTATACTTGTTGAGTTTAATTGTTGAGAACCGAGGCTCGGATGGTCTTGAGGAAGTTTTGTATGGTTAGACACGGTGGTGGTCCATTTATATGCTATTACAGGTTTTACATTTCGCCTAGAAATAGGGGAGACTCCGTCCGTTTTCCCTGAAAATTTTGCCCGGGTTTGGATTTGGGTTGTGATTAGATCGATTGATAAAACTCCCGGTCTCGAGAGGGATCAGGGTGTTACACCACAGACCGAGAAACATATCTCGGCTCATGCAAGACTATCATGCTCTGATACGACCTAAAGATGTCACGCCCTGACCCGACCCCGTAAAAGGCCAAGTCCGGACCCGACACACGGACGGAGTCTCCTCTGTACCACGGACGATCCGAAAACCCTACATTCAACATAATACTTGCGAAAGCCATAATAAACATTTGAATCAAGATAACTCTCTTTTAGAAATATACATCTTCTCATTAACAACTTTGCAAACCAAAAATGTCATGCATACTACCCAAGTATTCGTGCCACTAAACAGTTAAACCATTAGTATGCAATTCTTTACTAGACATAAGAGTATAACTTTACAACTTTACAATCTTTAAACCTTTACAACAAAAGACCATAAAGGCCTCAAAATAGAACTACATACAAGGCTACAACCCTCAAAATAAAGCGTCAACCAAGCATTAACACATCAAGCATGGCCCGCACAAAAGTTTGGCAACCAACCAGCAGCTAAGCAAATAAGTGCTATCAAGGAAACACCTCCACTTGCTCCTCCTCCTCAATTACCTCAATAGGGTCCGCTTCAACTACTCCTGTAAAATATAGTATAGAAAGGAATGAGAAAAAACTATTGCTCAGCGATGGTTATTGGTCTCGATGACGGAGATGAGAGGAGAATGCAATGCAAATAGTCAAGAAATTCATTTAAGTACCATATAAAGATACAAACAAAGCCATCAAATAAACAAGACAAGCATTAAAACTATAAACACTCATTCAAAGGATACGATTCACTTTCCACGAGCAACTTTCAATCACGAATTCGATGATGACGCGTCGGCACAAACCACCTTATAACTTCAGTTTGGAATACCCTAGAAGTATCCATCAATTCTACGACCCAAATCTGCCTGGGAGACAACCCAAGCGAGAAAGGGAATAGGACACGAAGCTAGAGCAACCAACACTGGCAACCTGAGGCTACCCAGAGAGGCCCATCACACAGCCCTTGACTCTATGAATGCAATACAAGATATGATGCAACAATCGTGCAATAAAGCCACACATGAGAGAATAACAAAGTAGGTTACTCTCGCACGCAATAGCAACAATTGATAAACATTCCAATCAAAATCAACTCTAACAAGCATAATAAGCATTAACAACCATTCTACAACCCAAATTCTATGAAACCCAACAAAACAACAACACGACCCCAACTTACCAAGCACTACTACTTCCAAACGAGCCACGAGTTTTGGAAACTGACTTCGCCAATCCTCCTAGGTCACCATAAGGCATGTCTAAAGACCCTGAAACCCTACTTTACCCTAGAATTCACACAAAGCCTCGATTTTCCCCTTTGCTCGTTTGAACTACCGCTACCCTAACCAAACACCCAACCTATGCCATAACCACACCAAAAGTGCTTCCATGGCCTCCCGAGACAATGCCATCATGCAAAACGAGAAAATACTAAACTCAACCTAAATGACCCCGACTTTCACCAACACCAAATTGGTGAAAGTTGGGGACGTTTAGGTCTAGTTTAGCCTCGGGTAGCCTCGGGTTGCCAGTGTTGGTTGCCCTAGCACCGTGTCCTATTCCCTTTCTCGCTTGGGTTGCCTCCCAGGGAGATTTGGATCGTAGAATTGATGTATACTTCCTATTCCAAACTGAAGTTATAAGTTGGTTTGGTCCGGCGCGTCATCATCGAATTCGTGATTGAAAGTTGCTCGTGGAAAGTGAATCATATCCTTTGAATGAGTGTTTATAGTTTTAATGCTTGTCTTGTTTTATTGTTGGCTTTGTTTGTATCTTTATATGATAATTGAGTAAATTGCTTGGCTATTTGCATTGCATTCTCCTCCCATCTCCGTCCTTGAGACTAATTGCCCTCGCTGAGCAATAGTTTTTGCTCATTCCTTTCTATACTATATTTTTTACAAGAGTAGTTGAAGCTGATCCTCTTGAGGTAATAAAGGAGGAAGAGCAAGTGGAGGTGTTTCCTTGATAGCACTTCTTTGCTTAGCTGGTGGTTGGTTGCCAGACTTTTGTGCGAGCCTTGCTTGATATGTATATTGCTTGGATGACGCTTTATTTTGAGGCTTGTAGCCTTGTATGTAGTTCTATTTTGAGGCCTTTATGGTCTTTTGTTGTAAAGGGTTAAAGATTGTAAAGTTGTACTCTTATGACTAGTAAAGAATTGCATACTAATGGTTTAACTGTTTAGTGGCATAAATACTTGTGTAGTATGCATGACATTTTTGGATTGCAAAGTTGGTTAATAAGAGAATGTATGTTTTAAAAGAAAGTTGGCTTGTTTCAAATGTTATTATGGCTTTCGCAAGTATTATATTGAATGTAGGGTTTCGGATCGTCCATGGTACAGAGGAGACTCCGTCCGTGTGTCGGGTCCGGGCTTTGCTTTTTTTCGGGGTCGGGTCAAGGCGTGACATCTTTAGGTGGTATCAGAGCATGATAGTCTTGCATGAGCCGGGATATGTTTCTCGGTCTGTGGGGTAAAGGTCTAAAATGGTAAAGTGTTATTGTGTGATTGTTAAGTGAAAAATGTTATTGTATGACTATGTGAACTTGGGTGCTTATGTGTTTAAGTGAATTAGTTTGGCATGTCAATCTTGTGTTATTTGAATTGTGTAATAGGATATTTGATTGTTATTGACTTGAGTGTTATCTAATCTTATGTGTTATATTTCTGTCTATAAACTGCTTTTATATGCTGCCAGCTATTGTGAGTTATTACTATGCCGCCACATTGTAGTACTCAAGGTCAAGGGGCAGATGAAGAGGCAGCAGAACAGGGTCAGCAACCATTGCCTGAACAGTTTATGGCTACTATGACCACTGCAGTTGACCGGATTACCCAAGTACTGCATGAGCAGAGGCAGGACAGGAATAATAATCCCCAGGGAAATCAATCTAATCCTGGTGGACAGGGGTATAGGGCTGAGAATAATCAGTTGGAAAAATTCCTAAGGCACGAGCCGGGTAAGTTCTTCGGAGATCCGAATGACGAGGCAGCCGAGAGATGGATTAACCGTGTTGAGAAAATTTTCGCTGCTTTGAGGTACATTGATGAGGCAAGAATGGATTGTTCAGCATTTCTGTTTGAGGGCGACGCAGAACAGTGGTGGAACACTGTAAGGTTGAGGTAGGACTGTGATGATGTTTCGCATTTGTGGGATGATTTTATGAGTGAGTTTCGGGACAAGTATATTCCCGAGATAGCTAGGGAAAGGCGGGAAGATGAATTTGTGGCCCTGAAGCAGGGAAACATGACTGTTGCACAGTATGAGGCTAGGTTTGTCAGCCTGTTGAAGTATATGCCTGAGCTGGTGCAGCCAGCTAGGAGGATGATTCATAGGTTTGTTCGTGGGCTGAGAATGAATATACAGTTGCATTTGACTGGGCAGACCTACACTACTTTTCCTGAGGTATTCCAAGCAGCCTCGAAGTTTGAGAAACGGAAGGCTGAGATGATAGCGGAGAGTAGCCAGCCGAGTAAGAAACAGTACTTGAGCCAGAGCAGCCAGAGTCAGGCGAGGCAGGATCACACTTCTGCGCAGGTTCCTTAGCAACGTCCGTATCAGCCACAGTATCAGATTCAGCTAGGCCAGCTGTGACTAGACCCCAGCAGGGAGCTACAGTTCCTACCACAGCCAGAGCCCTCGCATCTACGGGAAACACTGTTGTAAGACAAAATCAGCAATGTAACTTTTGTAATCGATCGGGGCATATTGAGGCTAATTGTTGGAGGAAGAGTGGTAAGTGCACTGGTTGTGGGAGTGATGATCATAGGGTGAAAGATTGCCCTAAGTATAAGAATGTTCAGGGTCATACTGGAGGCCAAGGTGTACAGAATAGGGCTGTAGGTGCAGGTCCAACACAGAGGGTACAGGCTAGGGTCTTTGCACTAGATGCGGAGGAGCTGCCCGATACTACAACTATAGTGGAAGGTACCTTTCTTCTCAATACTCAGCCAGTTAAAGTTTTGATTGATCCCGGAGCTACACATTCGTTTATAACTCCTGCATGTGCACGATCTGTGAATGTTTTCATTGATAAACTGCCGCATGAAGTTGAAGTTAGTACGCCTTTGGGTATGAAATTTGTTACTGAGTCTATTTGCAAATCTTGTGATATATGCATTGAGAACCGTAAATTTCCTACTGATTTAATTATACTGCCCTTCCGTGATTTTGAAATCATTTTGGGAATGGATTGGTTGGGGAAATACTATGCTCAGTTGGATTGTAGAACAAAAATTGTTTATCTTCAGATTCCTGACCTACCGGTACTGGAGATTGTTGGAAACTGCAGGGCTGCCCGGATACCTCTTTTATCATCAATCAAGGCTTCTTAGTTATTCAATAAAGGTTGTGAAGCTTACTTAGCTTATCTGATCAATCAACCTACTGATAAGTTGAATTTGAATGAGGTTCCAATTGTTAAAGACTTCCCTGGTGTATTTCCCGAGGAATTACCGGGTTTACCACCAGATAGGGAGATTGAATTTGTGATTGACCTTATGCCAGGCACTGCGCCAATTTCTAGAAGTCCTTATAGAATGGTATCGGCTGAACTTCAGGAATTAAAAATTCAGCTTCAGAACTTGCTTGAGAAAGGGTTTATACAACCTAGTTCTTTGCCGTCGGGTGCGCCTGTGTTGTTTGTGAGAAAGAAAGACAGCACTCTTCGATTATGTATTGATTACAGGGGACTTAATCAAGTCGCGATTAAGAACAAATACACCTTGCTGTTGATTGAAGAATTGTTTGATCAGTTGCAGGGTGCTAGTGTTTACTCTAAATTTGACTTGAGGCAGGGTTACTATCAACACAGGATTCGGAGTGATGATATACCTAAGACGGCATTCAGGACTAGATATGGCCACTATGAATTGGTTGTGTTACTGTTTGGATTGATGAATGCACCAGCCGCATTCATGGACCTAATGTAGAGGGTTTTTCGGCCTTATCTTGATCAATTTGTCGTAATCTTTATTGACGACATTCTAGTATACTCTAAGAATGAGGCTGAACATGAACAACATTTGAAGATTGTGCTACAGACTTTGCAAGAAAACAAGCTTTTTGCTAAATTCAGCAAGTGTGAATTCTGGTTGAATCAAATATCTTTTCTAGGCCATATTATTTAAGATCAAGGAATTTCAGTAGACCTAGCTAAGATTGAAGTTGTTTCGTCCTGGAAGAGACCTAAAACGGTGTCAGAGATTCAGAGTTTTCTGGGTTTGGCAGGTTACTATCGGAGGTTTGTTAAAGACTTTTCCAAAATTTCTGGACCTTTAAGCCAGTTGACTCGAAAGAAAGTTACTTACAATTGGGATGCTAAGTGTGAATCCAGTTTCCAAGAACTAAAGAAGAGACTAACTACAGCTCCTATACTAGCTTTACCTGAGGGTACAGAAAACTTTGTTGTCTACAGTGATGCATCTAAAGAAGGTTTGGGCTGTGTTTTAATGCAGAGTGGTAAGCTGATTACCTATGCTTCTAGGAAGTTGAAACCATATGAAGTTAATTACCCTACTCATGATGTGGAGTTAGCTGCAGTTGTGTTTGCTTTGAAGAAATGGCGTCATTACTTGTGGGGTAGAAATTTTGAAATTTTTACTGACCACAAGAGTCTCAAATATTTATTTTCACAAAAAGATTTGAATATGAGGCAGCGGAGATGGCTAGAGCTATTAAGTGGCTACAATTGTTCTATCAACTACGTGCCAGGTAAGGCAAATGTTGTTGCGGATGCTTTAAGCTGAAAGGCTACTGTTGCAAGTTTAATTATCAAGGATTGGGAGACATTGGAGGAAATTTGTTCATGGAAGCCGGAAGCTACTGTGGTAGGGATTCGATTTGCTAGCTTACAAATTCAGTCGGGATTGCTAGCCCAAATCAGAGAGGCTTAGAAGACTGATCCTCACATCTTGAAAATCCAAGGAAAAGAAAAAGGGGGATAGTTGGACTTTAAATTACATGCAGATGGTATCTTTAGATTCAGGGACAGGGTGTGTGTTCTTGGAGATCCGACTTTAAAGAATAAGATTCTGTCCGAGGCACATAATTCAAGATATACGATTCACCCGGGAAGTACTAAAATGTATAGAGATCTGAAACAACACTTCTGGTGGAACAATATGAAGAAAGAGATTGCTAGGTATGTATCCAGGTGTTTAACTTGTCAGAGGGTTAAAGTTGAGCATCAGAGGCCAGTCGGGCTTCTGCAACTATTGTCGATTCCGTAATGGAAGTGGGTGCATATAACAATAGACCTTGTGACCGATCTTCCTAGATCTACGAGAGGATGTGATTCTGTTTGGGTTGTTGTAGACCGATTGACTAAAGTTTCACATTTTATTTTCGTGAACAAACAGGATAGCCTTGATAAACTAGTTGAGATTTATGTTGCTAATATTGTGAGACTTCATGGTATACCACAGAGTATAGTGTCAGATAGAGATCCTAGATTTAGATCTCGTTTTTGGCAGAAGTTGCAAGAGGCCATGGGAACTAAGTTGAGCTTCAGTACTGCATACCATCCACAAACTAATGGCCAGTCTGAGAGAACCATCAGGATCTTGGAAGACATGCTTCGAGCATGTGTGTTAGACTTTGGAAAGAATTGGGAAAATTTTTGCCTTTAGCGGAGTTCGCCTACAATAATAGTTATCAATCTACTATAGGTAGAGCTCCCTACGAGGCGTTGTACGATCATAAATGCAGATCCCTATTGTATTGGGAAGAGGTTGGAGAGATGAGAACAGTTGATCCGACTGCGTTACCTGAGATGATTAAGATGGTAGATAATGTTCAGCTTATTCGCCAGCGTGTGCTTACAACTCAGAGTCGTTAAAAGAGTTATGTGGATAAGCATCGTCGGGATCTTGAATTTGCTTTGGGAGATTGGGTGTTTCTTAAGATTTCTCCTCGAAAGGGGTTGATTCGTCACGGTAAGAGCGGGAAACTTAGTCCCAGGTATGTGGGTCCGTATGAGATCACCGAAAAGGTGGATCCTTTGGCTTATCGGTTAGCTTTGCCTCCGAGCTTGTCGAGACTGCACGATGTTTTCCACGTATCAATGTTGAGGAAATACCATCCTGATCCTTCACATGTACTTGAACCAGAGCCTTTACAGATTGAGGAAAAGTTGACTTATGAGGAGAAACCGATTCGAATTGTGGGTCGGAAAGGTCAGGAACATCACAGAAAGAGTATTCCGTTAGTAAAGGTTTTGTGGAATCATCATGGGTTTAAGGAAGCAACTTGGGAAAGAGAAGACCAGGTTCGGAATCAGTATCCAGTGTTGTTTGTCGACCAGGTAAGAATTGCGGGGACGCAATTGTTTTAAGGGGGAGATGGTGTAATTGCCGAGCCCGGAATGTGGAATTTTCTTGTTTATCTTTTTGAAAATTATATTTTCTTAAATTCTTTGAGATTTAATTGTTACTTCTTTATTGTCGCAAAGTGCATTGCATATTGAAAGCGATAGTTAGAGTGCGGTTTCTAGTCCTCAGCAAATAGTGAAAACTAGTATTTTGGTGTCTTAAATTTTATATTTTATTTGTTGTTAGCTAGAATTAATTTGGTGATGGTTGTTATAGCTTTAAAATGCATAAAAATAGGCAAATTAACAACCTTAAGTTAGTTTGACCAAGGGGCTTGACCTTTGACCAAAGCTTGTCATCTTTTAATAGTTATAACATAGCAAAAAAAAACAAACACAAAAAAGTCCTTGAGCTAGCCGAAACTCCAAGAGAGAAAAAATAAGATTTTCAATCTTCAATCTTCAAATCTTCGCGTGAGCTCGTGCGGGGTTGTTACCGAGGCATCCAGCGTAGTTTTCCTAGTGACTAGGAGTGCCTAAGGTGAGGGAAGCACGTTATTTGCGCATTTGAATAACATGTATATCAACTTTGTGATTTTTGGATTTTATCCGTAGTTTGTTGTTTTAATCATTTTAACGCTTAAAGAATGTTCCTTTCCAATTGTAGAACATGTATTTATAGCTTTTTAACATTTTCTGCGGTTGAATGTTGAGATTGTAATTTAAAATGTCAATTGAATAGTAAAACATGAATAGTAAACCCTCGAAACGTAGAAGTTGCGTTGTTATGCTTTTTGTTGATGTGAAAAGATGCTAGATATGCTAGAATGCCTAAATGCATGATTTGTTTGGGTTGCATAGTGGAAAAATACAAAGAAATGCCTTGGTGAAAGTTGGGAACATTTAGGTCGAATTTAGCGTTTCCTCATTTTGCATGATGGCATTGTCTCGGGAGGCCATGGAAGTACTTTTGGTATGGTTATGTCATTGATTGGGTGTTTGGTTAGAGTAGCGGTAGTTCAAACGAGCAAAGGGAAAAATCGGCGCTTTGCGTGAATTCTAGGGTAAAGTAGGGTTTTAGGGTCTTTAGACGTGCCTTATGGTGACCTAAGAGGATTGCTGAAGTCGGTTTCTAGAACTCGTGGCTCGTTTGGAAGTAGTAGCATTTTGATAGTTGGGGTCGATTGTGATTTTGCTTGTTTTCTTGATATTATGCCTATAGAATGTTTAAAATAGCTTGATATGCTTGTTAGAGTTGATTTTGATTGGAATGGTTATCAACTGTTGCTATTGTGTGCGAGAGTAACCTACTTTGTTATTCTCCCACGTATGGCTTTATTGCTCGATTGTTGCATTGTATATTGTATTGCATTAATAGAGTCAGGGTGGTGTGATGGGCCTCTCTGGGTAGTCTCGGGTTGCCAGTGTTGGTTGCCCTAGCTCCGTGTCCTATTCCCTTTCTCGCTTGGGTTGCCTCCCAGGGAGATTTGGGTCGTAGAATTGTTGAATACTTCCGGGGTATTCCAAACTGAAGTTATAAGGTGGTTTGGGCCGGCGTGTCGTCATCGAATTCGTGATTGAAAGGTGCTCGTGGAAAGTGAATCGTATCCTTTGAATGAGTGTTTATAGTTTTAATGCTTGTCTTGCATATTTGATGACTTTGTTTGTATCTTTATATGGTACTTGTATGAATTGCTTGACTAATTGCATTGCATACTCCTCTCATCTCCGTCCTTGAGACCAATAACCCTCGCTGAGCAATAGTTTTTGCTCATTCCTTTCTATACCATATTTTTACAGGAGTAGTTGAAGCTAATCCTTTTGAGGTAATTGAGGAGGAGGAGCAAGTAGGTGTGTTTCCTTGATAGCACTTCTTTGCTTAGTTGGTGGTTGATTGCCAGACTTTTGTACGAGCCATGCTTGATGTGTTTAATGCTTGGTCGTCGCTTTATTTTGAGGCTTGTAGCCTTGTATGTAGTTTCTATTTTGAGGCCTTCATGGTCTTATGTTGTAAAAGTTTAAAGATTGTAAAGTTGTAAAGTTATACTCACGTGACTAAAGAAGAATTGCATACTAATGGTTTAACTGTTTAGTGGCATATATACTTGTGTAGTATGCATGGCATTTTGGTTTGCAAAGTTGGTTAATAAGAAGATGTATGTTTTAAAAGAAGTTGGCTTGTTTCAAATGTTTATTATGGAATTCGCAAGTATTATATTGAATGTAGGGTTTCGGATCGTCCACGGTACAGAGGAGACTCTGTTCGTGTGTCGGGTCCGGGCTTGGCCTTTTGCGGGGTCGGGTCGGGGCGTGACAGCTAGTGCCCACCTATGGCCCAAGAAGCATCCACCTGACCAAAGAAAGAGAAGAAAGTGAGCCAGTGTCCCAAGCCAACATCTAACTGAAACTCAAAAGGTACGCCTCTCTTGGAGGGCTAGGATTTTGTGCATAACGCTAACAGGTATTAGTGATCTTTCTTACCTTTTTCTCTTTTCCCTTATAATATGATACGAGGCCCTTTTTTAAAAAACCGCTTGGCAAAGAAAAGAACTTAGAGAAGTTTCAAAGCGAGATTGTCGGGGCGGTACTCTGACTCCGCTTCCAAATCAACTAAACAAAACAAAAAGCTTCCACGCACGATATTTAAGGTAGCAGAAGCAACCTTCACACCTTTACTAAATTAATATAAACAGCAATCAACGCAAGAGTGCGCCTACTCCTAGGCTCGATATATCTCTAAAATTAGGATTCAAAACAAACAAGCAAAAGTCCCAAACTAATACTGAAATAGTAACTGCTATTCACTTACCCCATTTGGAGCTCAATTAATGAATTGAATTTACTTTTCAACCAAGTTCCTGAGGTTTGAAGATGCTCGACCAATAGGGAGAGGCTGGATGGACGCTCGACAGAGGAATGGACGGAGGAAAAAATGGTTCCTCATAACTTTCGTTTCACTTTCTATTCTATTGGAATTAAATGAATAGGTTTGTGGTACGGTACTCTTCAAATGTGAAAAGAAACTACCCTGCCTCGCTAAATAAATATTCTTTCATTTTTGTATTCTATACCCCCAGCTGTAGGAACCTATTCTTTAATGAGCATAGGGCTAGGGGCACCGATTCACTGCTGATGCTATTCTAGGTAATCATTTTAGGAGATACGGGTCTTACTTACTGTTTACCACGTGCCTATACCATACTAATCTATGCTCGGTCCCTTAGTTTCTTTTTTTCTCCATTTTACTATTGTCTCTCGAGAAGCCTATTAACTAGAATTCCACTCTATGCCTACGTACTTAGATTTTTTGAATGCACAAGAAAATAAAAATGTGATAACTCGAACCCGACATGCATCTAATGGAATTTAATTGCATTTAATTAAGTGGCATCTTAAATGTTAGCATTGAACTATGTGTTTATTTTAGTTAAACATTCATTTGTAGCATTATTTTCATATTTTGTTAATCGGTTTTAATTTTCTTGCATTTTAATTCTCGGTTTTCAATTAAATGAAAAGTAGCTCCGAGCCGGAGTAAATTTTCAACTATGTTGCTTTTCAAAAAATTATATTTTCTTAAATTCTTTGAGATTTAATTGTTATTCTTTTATTGTCGTAAAGTACATAGCATATCGAGAGCGATAGTTAGGAAATGATTTCTAGTCCTCAGCAAATAGTGAAAACTAGTGTTTGGTGTTTTAATTTTAGTAGTTTACTTCTTATTAACTGGAATTGGATTTATGTTAGTTGTTTTAGCTTTAAAAATGCATAAAATGAGCTTATTTGACCAAAATTTAAGTGGTTTGACCAAGGCTTTGACCATTAAGCTTGTCATCTTTTATAATAGCTTAAAATAGCACCCAAAAAAAAAAAAGCTGAAACAGAATGCTAAGGGCCGAAAATATACAAGGAAGAAAAAAAAAAACCTTTCAACTTCAAACTTCAATTTCTTCGCGGAAGCTTGTATGGGGTGGTTTCCGAGGCATCTGGTGTGGTTTTCCTAGCTTCTAAGAGCGTCTAAGGTAAGGGTTTCATGTTTATTTGCGCATTTGAATATTTTACGTATTAACTTTAATTTTTGGATTTTATCCGTAGAATGTTATTTTGATCATTTTGAGGCTTAAAGAATGTTCCCTAGCAATTGTAGAACATGTATTTATAGTTTTTTAACATTTTCTGTGGTTGAATATCAAAATTAAAATATAAATTGTTAATTGAATAGTAAATTGTGAATAGTAAACCCCCGTTTCGATGAAGTTGCTCCGTTATGCATTCTGTTGATGTAGGAAGGTGCTAGATATGCTAGAATGCCTAAATGTATAGTTTAATTGGATTGTCTAATGGAAAAACAGAGAAAAATGGCTTAGTGAAAGTTGGGGTCGTTTAGGTCAAGTTTGGCATATTATCGTTTTGCGTGATGGCATTGTCTCGGGAGGCCATGGAAGCACTTTTGGTGTAGTTATGGTGTTGGTTGGGTGTTTGGTTAGGGTAACGGTAGTTCAAACGAGCAAAGAGGAAAATCGAGGCTTTGCGTGAATTATAGGGTTAAGTAGGGTTTCGGGGTCTTTAGACATGCCTTATGGTGACCTAGGAGGATTGGTGAATTCGGTTTCCAAAACTCGTGGCTCATTTGAAAGTAGAAGCGTTTTGAAAGTTGGGGTCATTTTGTGACTTTGTGTGTTTTCATAGTGTAGTGCCTATAGAATGCTTAATATTGCTTGTTATGCTTGTTAAAATTGATTATGATTGAATTGTATATCAATTGTTGATAATGCTTGTTGGTATTGTTCTTGTTACTTATTTGATTGTAAATGCTTGTTATCTCGTTTATCGCCACTAATCTATGTTGTTGTGCTATCACTCGTTTATTGCTTGTATCTTGTATTGCATTGCATAGTGTCAGGCGTGTGAGTGATGGGCCACTCTAGGTAGCCTCAGGATGCCAGTGTTGGTTGCTCTAGCTCCGTGTCCTATTCCTTTTTCTCGCTTCGGATGCCGTCCAGGGAGTTTTGGGTCGTAGAATTGACAGAGTATGTCCGGAGTACTCTAACGGAAGTTATAAGGTATGTGAGTTGGCGCGTCATCGTTAAAGTCATCGGAATCATGATCGGTACATTGCTCGCTCAAGTGAACCATAGCCTTCAGAGTGTGGTATAGCTTTGAATGGTTGTGTTAATGCTTTCTTGATTGTTTATTATATTGTCATTTGTATTGAATGCTTTCTTATTGACTTTATTGCTTAACTATGTCTATTTGCATTGCACGATCTTCTTTCTCTCCACCTCGATAACTGTCTCACCCTCACTGAGTATACGTGTTGAGTATACTCACTCCTTACCACCACATTTCAGGAAATACCATGATAGCTGGAAAGTTCATGATTACATGAAAGTTCGTGCTCGAAGAGTTGTTTTGCCTGCTATGTGGCTTGATTTGTCAAAGATGCAAAGATGTATGTTCATGTGTTGTTTGCATTTATGGTTAAAAAGGAATGTAATTTAAGTTTTACTAGTTTAATGAAGTGGTTTGATAAGCTAGTTTATGTATTCGAATAGTATAGTTTAATTTTAATGTATGTTTGTAATGTCCAATGGAAAAGAGTTAGAATGGTATGATAGTCTATTTTATGCAATGGTTAGCATAGTTGAATTGCCTAGCATGAATGTTCTTGTCAAAGATGAAAAGAGATAGGATAGCTTTTAAATTGGAAATATATAATTGTTGTGTTTATTTGTTGAGAAACAAGGCTCGGATGGCCTTGAGGTGGTTGAATATTTGGACATGGTATTGGTCCACTTATATACTATCGCAGGTTTGCTTTTTGCCTAGAAACAGGGGAGACTCCGTCCGTTTTCCCTGAAAATTATGCCCGGGTTTGGATTTGGGTTGTGATTAGATTGTTTGATAGAACTCTCGGTCTCGAGAGGGAACGGGGTGTTACAGGTGGTATCAGAGCTTGTTTAACTCATAAGCCAGGACAGGGTCCTCGGTCTGGTGGGTAGTGATCCTCGAATGTGTGCTTGTTAAGTGTGTTTTGAAAGTGTATGCTTGTATGTGAGATTGTGTGTCTTGACCTGAATGTGTGCACCTATGTGATATAGTTATGTGTTATGTGTTAATTGCTAAGTGAAGTGAAGTGTCTAGTTGTGCATTGAATTGACCTATAGAATTGGCATCGTGAATCGAATCGACCTCGTGAATTGTTATTTGCTTGAAGTATTGCTTGTAATGTGTGTATTGGAATGTCTTGAATTGGTTATGCCGTGATTTGAATTCATTATGTTGTGATTGACTTGATTGTCGTGCTTGAGTGACTTTGTTGAATAAACTGTTTTATAAACTTGCTTACATAATAGTTTAAGGCATGTGTATAAATGTGATATCTTGACATTCATACATGTCCCGTGGAATTGGTAAGTAAGTCCTCTTTCTCCCCTGAAGAAGCGGTTCACAGCTGGCCTTTCAAGGTGTATGGATTGGCAGGAAATGAATGGCATTTAATTAGCCTTTATTTGGGAGTTGGTGTTTGCTTTTGGAGTTCGGTTATTGGCGAGTCTCTAAGGTACTCCTCTGTGCGTAACAGTTGTGAAAGAGTAGTCTTCTTTTGGGGTTCTATTTGGTTGTTCTTTGGAGCATTCTTTGGTTTTCTTATTGGGTATTCTTTGGAAACTTTTGTTGGCACTTCTCGGTGGACTTGACTATTGGGATCTCAATCGGACTTACTGTATGGTATTATCTATGGCATATGAGTCTCGGCCTTTATTGGTGTGTTACTGGCATCACTTATTGGAAATCCTTCAATGGCATTCTATAGAATTCTTGGTGATCATTTATTTGGTACTTACTTATTGGGCAATCCTTGGTATTTTCTCACTGGAGCATTGTTTCGGGAATTTTCTTTAGTGTTCCTCAGTAGGTTTGGTATTTGGAATTCCTATCATACTTATTGTATAGTACTACTTACGGTAACTCTTTGGAATTCTTATTGGGCATTCTATTGGTATTTTCCTTATTGGCAAGGTTGTATGAAGTTCTCACTTGGCAAACAGTGCAGGGGCCTCAGAGTTTGGTTTTGTATATTGTGCACCAGCTCGGTATTTTCCTTAGGGTTTCTGTAACACCCCGATCCTTCTCGAGACCGAGAGTTCTATCAATCAATCTAATCACAACCCAATTCCAAACCCGAGAAAAATTTTAGGGAAAGACGGACGAAGTCTCCCCTGTTTCTAGGCGAAATGTAAAACCTGTAATAGTATATAAGTGGACCAGTACCGTGTCCAACCATACAAACACCTCAAGGCCATCCGAGCCTTGGTTCTCAACAAGCGAACACAACCAAATAAACAATTCCAATTTAAAAGTTAACCTATCTCTTGTCATCTTTGACAAGAACATTCACTCTAGGCAATTAAACTACACTAACCCATTTCATAAAATAGACTATCATACCATTCTAACTCTTTTTCTTTGGGCATTACAAACATACATTAAAGTTAAACTATTCTATCTAAATACATAAACTAGTCTTTCCAAATCACTTCAATAATCTAGAAAACTCATATTACATTCCTTTTTAACATTAAATACAAACAACACATGAAACATACATCTTTGCATCTTTGACAACTCAAGCCACATAGCACGCAAGACAACTCTTCAAGCATGATCTTTCACATATCCACGAACTTTCCAGCTAACATGGCATTTCCTGAAATGTGGTGGTGAGGAGTGAGTATACTCAACACGTATACTCAGTGAGGGCGAGACAGATATCGAGGTGGAGAGAAAGAAGATCGTGCAATGCAAATAAGGCAGTTAAGCAATATATATCTGACAAGTAGGCATTCAATCTATCAATCAATACAATAAACAATTGATAAAGCATTAACACAACCATTCAAAGCTATACCACACTTTGAAGGCTATGGTTCACTCAAACGAGCAATGTACCGATCATGATTTCGATGACTTTAACGATGACGCGCCAGCTCACCCACCTTATAACTTCCGTTAGAGTACTCCAGACATACTCTGTCAATTCTACGACCCAAAACTCCCTGGGCGGCAACCCAAGCGAGAAAGGGAATAGGACACGGAGCTAGAGCAACCAACACTGGCAACCCGAGGCTACCCAGAGAGGCCCATCACTCACGCGCCTGACACTTATGCAATGCAATACAAGCTATTTAACGATAATCGAGCAAGGCACTGAAGTGCAAGTCAGTAACAACATGCAATACAATAAGCACACAATAAGCAATTACAATCAATTAAGTAACAAGAACAACACTAACAAGCATTATCAACAATTGATATACAAATTCAATCATAATCAACTTTAACAAGCATAACAAGCATTATTAAGCATTCTATAGGCATTATACTATGAAAACACACAAAATCACAAAATGACCCCAACTTTCAAAACGCTACTACTTCCAAATGAGCCACGAGTTTTGAAAACCGACTTCACCAATCCTCCTAGGTCACCATAAGGCACGTCTAAAGACCCCGAAACCCTACTGAACCCTAGAATTCACGCAAAGCCCCGATTTTTCCCTTTGCTCGTTTGAACTACCGCTACCCTAACCAAACACCTAACCAATGCCATAATCGCACCAAAAGTGCTTCCATGGCCTCCCGAAACAATGCCAACATGCAAAACGAGAAAACGCCAAACTCGACCTAAACGACCCCGACTTTCACTAAGCCGTTTTTTTTTCCATTTTTCCATTACGCGTTCCAATTAAACCACACATTTAGGCATTCTAGCATATCTAGCATCTTCCTACATCAACAGAACGCGTAACGGAGCAACTTCATCAAAACGGGGGTTTACTGTCACGCCCCAACACGACCCCTCCTATGATCAGTCAGGACGCAACGGAATTTCGGCAGTATAACGACAGTAAATAGGACACCGAGGTTCCAAACCAACCTCATTAAACATCATACATCCAGCAACTCCTTAATTCAAACAACAACATACAACACAATCATAATATACAATAAACCATCCTCGTTATACGCCTCCGTTCCAACATAACATACAATACTTCAACCTTATCATACATTTCAAAAATAAGTTGAGACACATTTACAACTTAACCATAAACAAAAGAAAACCGCTAAGTTAACAACATTTGGATCATCATCTTTTCAACATCTATTACAATAAGAACCACAAAGCATATAAAAGTCTATTAAGCTAATATACATGACATTAAACAACATATAAACATGGATAAGACTCGGGAACATATGACTCGTCCACGTAAAGCACATTTTCCACATTCTCCTCTTCAGGAGGCACATACCCGTAATCCGGCTCTGCAACACCTGTAAGCATGCATTAATAGAGAGTGAGCTTATATAAAATAAGCCCAGTGAGGATCCGATAGATCTCGACAGTATTCACTACGCTCCTTGGATTTAGTCCTTTGAGCAAGTAAACACACAACAACAATAATAATGCTATCATCACATAACAACATAAATAATGCTATCATCACATAACTATATAACCAATCAATAAGGATACTCTATTTGGTGTAGCTCCAAACGCCATCACGATCTCAACCGTTCTTCTTATAACTCCCCATTACTCACGCACCCGAGGTACCTCACTAGCCCCTTCCCTCCATGACATCTCCGTCATGCGAGCTGGGGGTAGCCTATGGCAGTCATGCCGTTATCAACCCGACAGCCCGACGCTGCCCGAGAGGTGGCACACACATACCAAGACTCCATATTCATCAATCATCATGCAAGCATAAATCAATCAATCAATTGGGAGATCAGCAACAAGAGTGCCCGATTCCCGCATTCAATAATAATCAATCAATAACATCAATATAACATCAATATTAAATTAAACATCAAACAACGTAGTTAGATGACAAAGTAGGCCATCTAACCGGACATGCATAATATTCATAATTCAACCCTAAATTACTCAACAACGACTCACCATTCATCACTCGAACACTACCCAACCATCTAAGGCATCGTTCAAGAAATTAAAGAATCACAACCTAAACTTCTAAAATTCATAACTTACAATCTACTAATCCAAACATTGCCAAATCAGTTCCTATCACTCACCCATTCAACCTACTACATTAGCCCTCTCGGTAATCCACCATAACACCTCCAAATTATGCCCGATAACCCTAAAATCCTATGACGTCATGGCTGGATTTTCTGGATTTTCACACAAACAATGTAATCGAAAATTCGGCATTACAACAGCGCTAACACGTAATTATCAAGTATTTAGAAATCGACGGCAATCGATTTCGAGCAACGCAACTCAATTAAATCAACTTTGAACATTTTATTCAAAATTAAATACCCGAAAAATAAAAATTATGCTATATCCAACAGAAACTCGTAGTATTAGTATATAATGATCCCTAGCATGCAAGGAGCAATAATCTAACATCAGATTTCAATTCTAACGGTTCAATCTTCATTTATACGCAAAAACACAAAAATGACATTTTGAGATCTAGAATTTTTCTCTCACCTTTGATCCGAAGTAAAGCTAGGAATGCGTGCAATAGGTGCCCAACAAGCGGAATCTAGCTCGGTTTGAAAAGATTCGGACTTTAAATGAGTTTTCTAAGGCAAAATTACTTTGTAAAATAAGTTGAAAAAAACTCTCAAAATGCCAAGAAACTCACGGCTGCAAGGTGTGTGAAAATGTGGTGTTTTGCTTTGTTTCATTGTGTGTTGGTGATATATGCATGAAAGTCAACAAGTCAAATGAAAGTCAAAGTTGAAACTTTAGTATTTTTAGTGTTTTCTTGACTTTAAATGCATTTTCTTGATCACCAAAGTTAAAAATAATTATGCAACCCCCAAAATATCACAAGTGGATTATTTTTAGGTGACAAGAAGTTTTACATTCAAAGAATTCCACCCGAGTCGGCTTAAAACTCGATTTTCGCAAAAGTCGGTGTAAAAACCCTAATAAATTCTTAAGCCGATTTTAAAACCGTTTTCATCAAACACAGGTCTATTAAAGTCCGTGGACTAGGTCTAGAAGGGTTAAAAAGACCAGTTTCAAAATTATAGCGGACGTGTTTCGAAAACACTATTCACTGAAAATCGACGATAAAATTTCGGACTCCGTTTTTGATGAAAATTTCATGAATGCACATTTAGCACGTATTAGGAGTATTAATACCAAAATCACCATATTATAAGCCATATAGCACATAGACAGGTTAATTCACGCAAATCGAGGCAAAGGCACGCAAATCGAGGTAAAGCAAAAAAGTGGGGTTTCACATTTACTATTCATAATTTACTATTCAATTTTCAATTAAAATTTAAATTTCGATATTCAACTGCAGAAAATGCTAAAAAGCTATAAATACATGTTCTACAATCAACAAGGAACATTCTTTAAGCAACAAAACAGATAAAATAACAATCTACGCATAATTTCTAAAAATTAAAGTTTAGACCTAATATTTTCAAATGCGCAAATAACGATGAAACCCTCACCTTAGACGCTACTAGACGCTAGGAAAACCACGTCGGATGCCTCGGAAACCACCCTGTGCAAGCTCACGCGAAGATTTGAAGTTTTGAAGATTGAAATCTTTTTTTTTTTCTTTCTCCTTGGTTTCGGCCCTTTCATTTCTATTTTTCAGCTTTCTTTTATTTTATTTTGTGCTATTATAAGCTTTTAAGGTGACAAGAAGTCAACAAGTCAAAGCCCTTGGTCAAAGCTAACTTAAACTTGGTCAACTAAGCTTATTTCATGCATTTTGAAGCTAAAACAACTAACATAAATCCAATTCCAGTTAATAACAATTAAAGTACTAAAATTAAAACACCAAACACTAGTTTTCACTATTTACTGAGGACTAGAAATCATTTCCTAACTATCGCTCTTGAAATGTAATGCACTTTGCGACAATAAAAGAATAACAATTAAATCTCAAAGAATTTAAGAAAATATAATTTTTGAAAAGTAACATAGTTCAAAATTTACTCCGGCTCGGAGCTACTTTTCATTTAATTGAAAACTGAGCATTAAAATGGAAGAAAATTAAAACCGATTAACAAAATATGAAAATAAAGGTACAAATGAATGTTTAACTAAAAATAAACACAAGATTCAATGCTAACATTTATGATAACACTTAATTAAATGCAATTTAATGTCCTTAAATGCATGCCGGGTTCGGGTTATCACATCCTTCCCCCCTTAAAACAATTGTGTCCTCGCAATTCTTCTTCCAATAGAACTCTGCATCCACTGAAATCCAACTCTGACTAATCTTCATCAGCTGCTGAGCAAATATATTAATCAAGATAACCAATAAGGAAGTTTAAAAAGAAATTCCAAGTAGTAATGCAGAATAAAGGCTCAAATATAGATACCGCACAAGAATCCCGTTGACACGAATACCGAAGAAGAATAAAATTCCAACCAAAAGCGTCGAGATAATACCAATAAAGACTAAAGCAAAGATACTGTAGATAAAATCACATCACATATTAATGATAAGAAGAATACCGAATGAATACCCCATACACGAATCTCTAGTAGAAGTTCAACTATTACTGCCCGAGAATTCCCAAGCAAGAAGCCAAATAAAGGCTCAAACAAAGGTTCCATCCAAAGGTCCAAAGAAGTACCCCGCTGGTCATGAATTTCATAGAAGAATTCCCTGTTAAGAGTGCTGAAGAAAATACTAAGAAACCCAATCAAATATACTTCAAAAGTTCCAAAGAAGCCTTCCAAATAATAACCCCTTAGGACAACCAATTAGATTCCGAATATAGCTATCAAATGCTGAGAAGAATGTCAAAGAAAATAGCAGAGAAAATATAATGTGCCCAATAAGACAATCAAGTTGAATAACAAATATAGTTTCCCAAATAGACGAAAACCCTAAGGAAAATACCGAGCTGGTGTATAATATACAAAACCAAACCCTGAGGCCTCTTCACTTTTGCCAAGTGAGGACTTTATACAACTTACCACCAAGAAAGCCTAAGGTATTCCACAGCATATCGTAAGCAATATGAGATAATAAGTTTGATAGGAATTCCAATTACCAAACCAACTGAGGAACACAAAAGAAAATTCCCGAAACAATGCTCCAGTGAGAAATTACCAAGGATTGCCCAATAAGTAAGTACCAAATAAATGACCACAAAAAATTCTATAAAATGCCATTGAAGGATTTCCAATAAGGGATGCCAGTAACACACCAATAAAGACCGAGACTCGTATGCCATAGATAATACCATACAGTAAGTTCGATTGAGATCCCAATAGCCAGTCCACCGAGAAGTGCCAACAAAAGTTTCCAAAGAATACCCATTAAGAAAACCAAAGAATGCTCTAGAGAACAACCAAATAAAACCCCAAGAGAACGCTACCCTTTCACAACTGTTAAGCACAGAGGAGGACCTTAGAGATTCACCAATAACCAAGCTCCAAAAGCAACACCAACTCCCAAATAAAGTCATATTAAATGCCATTCATTTCCTGCCAATCCAAACACCTTGAAAGGCCAGCTACGAAGCACTTCTCTTCCCGGGAGGAAGGGGACTTACCATTTCCACAGGACATGTATGAATGCCAAGATATCACATTTATACACATGCCTTAAACTATTATGCAAGCAAGTTTACAAAATAGTTTATTCAACAAAGTCACTCAAGCACGACAATCAAGTCAAGCACAACATAGTCAATTCAAAGCACGGTATAACCGATTCAAGACATTTCAATACACACATTATAAGCAATACTTCAAGCGAGTAACAATTCACGAGATCAATTCTATTCACGATGCCAATTCGATACATGAGTAGCTACTTCACTTCACGTAACACACATTTAGCACATAACACATAACTATATCACATAGGTGCACACACAATCTCACATACAAGCATACACTTTCAAGACACACTTAACAAGCACACATTCAAGGGTCACTACCCACCAGACCGAGGACCCTGTCCCGGCTTATGAGCTAAACAAGCTCTGCTACCACCTGTAACACCCCGATCCTTCTCGAGACCGGGAGTTTTATCAATCAATCTAATCGCAACCTAATTCCAAATCCGGGCAAAATTTTAGGGAAAGACGGACGGAGTCTCCCCTGTTTCTAGGCAAAATGTAAAACCTGTAATAACATATAAGTGGACCAATACCATGTCCAAACATTCAACCACCTCAAGGCCATCCGAGCCTTGGTTTTCAACAAGCGAACACAATCAAATATACATTTCCAATTTAAAAGCTAACCTATCACTTTTCATCTTCGACAAGAACATTCATGCTAGGAAATTAAACTATTCTAACCCATTACATAAATTAGACTATCATACCATTCTAACTCTTTTTCCTTTGGCCATTACAAACATACATTAAAGTTAAACTATTCTATCTGAATACATAAACTAGCCTTTCCAAATCACTTCAATAATCTAGAAAAACTCATATTATATTCCATTTTAACATTAAATACAAACAACCCATGAAACATACATCTTTGCATCTTTGACAACACAAGCCACATAGCATGCAACACAACTCTTCAAGCATGATCTTTCACATATCCACGAACTTTCCAACTAACATGGTATTTCCTGAAATATGGTGGTGAGGAGTGAGTATACTCAACACGTATACTCAGTGAGGGCGAAACATATATCGAGGTGGAGAGAAAGAAAGTCGTGCAATGCAAATAAGGCAGTTAAGCAATATAAATCTGACAAGAAGGCATTCAATCTATCAATCAATACAATAAACAATTGATAAAGCATTAACACGACCATTCAAAGCTATACCACACTTTGAAGGCTATGGTTTACTCGAGCGAGAAATGTACCGATCATGACTTCAATAACTTTAATGATGACGCGCCGGCTCACCCACCTTATAACTTTCGTTTAGAATAGTCCGGACATACTCTGTCAATTCTACGACCCAAAACTCCCTGGGCAGCAACCCAAGCGAGAACGGGAATAGGACATGGAGCTAGAGCAACCAACACTGGCAACCCGAGGCTACCCAGAGAGGCCCATCATTCACGCACCTGACACTTATACAATGCAATACGAGATATATAACGATAATCGAGTAAGGCACTGAAGTGCAGGTTAGTAACAACATGCAATACAATAACCACACAATAAGCAATTACAATCAATTAAGTAACAATAACAACACTAACAAGCATTATCAACAATTGATATATAAATTCAATCATAATCAACTTTAACAAGCATAACAAGCATTGTTAAGCATTCTATAGGCATTATACTATGAAAACACACAAAATCACAAAATGACTCCAACTTTCAAAACGCTACTACTTTCAAACGAGCCACGAGTTTTGAAAACCGATTTCACCAGTCCTCCTTGGTCACCATAAGGCACGTCTAAAGACCCCGAAACCCTACTTAACCCTAGAATTCATGCAACGCCCCGATTTCTCCCTTTGCTCGTTTGAACTACCGCTACCCTAACCAAACACCCAACCAACACCATAACCACAACAAAAGTGCTTCCATGGCCTCCCGAGACAATGCCATCACGCAAAATGATAAAATGCCAAACTTGACCTAAATGACCCTGACTTTCACTAAGCCATTTTCCTCGATTTTTCCATTACAAAATCCAATTAAACCACACATTTGGGCATTCTAGCATATCTAGCACCTTTCTACATCAACAGAATGCATAACAGAGCAACTTCATTGAAACACTATTCATAATTTGCTATTCAATTATCAATTTAAATTTCAATTTCGATATTCAACCGCAAAAAATACTAAAAAAAACTATAAATACATGTTCTACAATCAACAAGGAACATTCTTTAAGCAACAAAATAGATAAACTAACAATCTACGCATAATTTCTAAAAATTAAAGTTTAGACATAATATTTTCAAATGCGTAAATAATGATGAAACCCTCACCTTAGACGCTACTAGAGGCTAGGAAAACCACGCCGGATGCCTCGGAAACCACCCTGTGCAAGCTCACGCGAAGATTTGAAGTTTTGAAGATTGAAATCTTTTTTTTTCTTTCTCCTTGGTTTCGGCCCTTTCATTTCTGTTTTTCAGCTTCCTTTTTTATTTTTATTTTGTGCTATTATAAGCTTATAAGGTGACAAGAAGTCAACAAGTCAAAGCCCTTGGTCAAAGCTAACTTAAACTTGGTCAACTAAGCTTATCTCATGCATTTTAAAGCTAAAACAACTAACATAAATCCAATTCCAGTTAATAACAATTAAACTACTAAAATTAAAACACCAAACACTAGTTTTCACTATTTACTGAGGACTAGAAATCATTTCCTAACTATCGCTCTCGATATGCTATGCACTTTGCGACAATAAAAGAATAACAATTAAATCTCAAAGAATTTAAAAAAATATAATTTTTGAAAAGTAACATAGTTCAAAATTTATTCCGGCTCGGAGCTACTTTTCATTTAATTGAAAACCGAACATTAAAATGCAAGAAAATTAAAACCGATTAACAAAATATGAAAATAAAGCTACAAATAAATGTTTAACTAAAAATAAACACATAATTCAATGCTAACATTTATGATAACACTTAATTAAATACAATTTAATGTCCTTAAATGCATGCCGGGTTCAGGTTATCACAGTTTCGTCTATTTGGGAAACTATATTTGTCATTCAACTTGATTGTCTTATTAGGCACATTATATTTCCTATAGTATTCCCTTAGACCTTCTTCTCAGCATTTGATAGCGATACTCGGAATCTAATTGGTTGTCCTAAGGGGTTATTATTTGGAAGGCTTCTTTGGAACTTTTGAAGTATATTTGATTGGGTTTCTTAGTATTTTCTTCAGCACTCTTAACAGGGAATTCTTCTATGAAATTCATGACCAGCGGGGTACTTCTTTGGACCTCTGGATGGAACCTTTGTTTGAGCCTTTATTTGGCTTCTTGCTTGGGAATTCTCGGGCAGTAATAGTTGAACTTCTACTAGAGATTCGTGTATGGGGTATTCATTCGGTATTCTTCTTATCATTAATATGTGATGTGAATTTATCTACAGTATCTTTGTTTTAGTCTTTATTGGTATTATCTCGACGCTTTTGGTTGGAATTTATTCTTCTTCGGTATTCCTGTCAATAGGATTTTGTGCGGTATCTACATTTGAGCCTTTGTTCGGCATTACTACTTGGAATTTTTTCTTAAACTTTCCTATTGGTTATCTTGATTAATATACTTGCTCAGCAGCTGATGAAGATTAGTTAGAGTTGGATTTCAGTGGATGCAGAGTTCTATTGGAAGAAGAATTACGAGGACGCAATTGTTTTAAGGGGAGAAGGATATGATAACCCGAACCCGGCATGCATCTAATTGCATTTAATTGCATTTAATTAAGTGGCATCTTAAATGTTAGCATTGAACTCTGTGTTTATTTTAGTTAAACATTCATTTGTAGCATTATTTCATATTTTGTTAATCGGTTTTAATTTTCTTGAATTTTAATGCTCGGTTTTCAATTAAATGAGAAAAGTAACTCCGAGCCGGAGTAAATTTTGATCTATATTACTTTTCAAAAATTATATTTTCTTAAATTCTTTGAGATTTAATTGCTATTCTTTTATTGACGCAAAGTGCATAGCAAATCGAGAGCGATAGTTAGGAAATGATTTCTAGTCCTCAGCAAATAGTGAAAAGTAGTGTTTGGTGTTTTAATTTTAGTATTTTAATTGTTATTAACTGGAATTGAATTTATGTTAGTTGTTTTAGCTTTAAAAATGCATAAAATGAGCTTATTTGACCAAATTTTAAGTGGTTTGACCAAGGCTTTGACAATTGAGCTTGTCATCTTTTATAATAGCTTAAAATAGCACAAAAAAAGAAAGCCGAAAACAGAATGCTAAGGGCCAAAAATATGCAAGGAAGAAAAAAAAAACCTTTCAACTTCAAATTTCAATTTCTTCGCAGGAGCTTGTGCGGGGTGGTTTTTGAGGCATCCGGCGTGGTTTTCCTAGCGTCTAGGAGTGTCTAAGGTGAGGGTTTCATGTTTATTTGCGCATTTGAATGTTTTATGTATTAATTTTAATTTTTGGGTTTTATCCGTAGAATGTTATTTTGATCGTTTTGAGGCTTAAAGAATGTTCCCTAGAAATTGTAGAACATGTATTTATAGCTTTTTAACATTTTCTGTGGTTGAATATCGAAATTGAAATATAAATTGTTAATTGAATAGTAAATTGTAAATAGTAAACTCCCTTTTCGATGAAGTTGCTCCGTTATGCGTTCTGTTGATGTAGAAGGTGCTAGATATGCTAGAATGCCTAAATGTATAGTTTAATTGGATTGTGTAATGGAAAAACGGAAAAAAATGGCTTAGTGAAAGTTGGGGTCATTTAGGTCAAGTTTGGCATTTTATCATTTTGCATGATGGCATTGTCTCGGGATGCCATGGAAGTACTTTTGGTGTGGTTATGGCGTTGGTTAGGAGTTTGGTTAGGGTAACGGTAGTTCAAACGAGTAAAGGGAGAAATCGGGGCTTTGCGTGAATTCTAGGGTTAAGTAGGGTTTCGGGGTCTTTAGACGTGCCTTATGGTGACCTAGGAGGATTGGTGAATTTGGTTTCCAAAACTCGTGGCTCGTTTGAAAGTAGTAGCGTTTTGAAAGTTGGGGTCATTTTGTGACTTTGTGTGTTTTCATAGTGTAGTGCCTATAGAATGCTTAATATTGCTTGTTATGCTTGTTAAAATTGATTATGATTGAATTGTATATCAATTGTTGATAATGCTTGTTGGTATTGTTCTTGTTACTTATTTGATTGTAAATGCTTGTTATCTCGTTTATCGCCACTAATCTGTGTTGTTGTGCTATCGCTCGTTTATTGCTTGTATCTTGTATTGCATTGCATAGTGTCAGGCGCGTGAGTGATGGGCCTCTCTGGGTAGCCTCGGGTTGCCAGTGTTGGTTGCTCTAGCTCCGTGTCTTATTCCCTTTTCTCGCTTGGAATGCCGCCCAGGGAGTTTTGGGTCGTAGAATTGACAGAGTATGTCCGGAGTACTCTAACGGAAGTTATAAGGTGGGTGAGCCGGCACGTCATCGTTAAAGTCATCGAGATCATGATCGGTACATTTCTCGCTCGAGTGAACCATAGCCTTCAGAGTGTGGTATAGCTTTAAATGGTTGTGTTAATGCTTTCTTGATTGTTTATTATATTGTCGTTTGTATTGAATGCTTTCTTATTGACTTTATTGCTTAACTGTGTCTATTTGCATTGCACGACTTTCTTTCTCTCCACCTCGATATCTGTCTCGCCCTCACGGGGTATACGTGCTGAGTATACTCACTCCTCACCACCACATTTCAGGAAATACCATGATAGCTGGAAAGTTCGTGATTACGTGAAAGTTCGTGCTCGAAGAGTTGTTTTGCGTGCTATGTGGCTTGATTTGTCAAAGATGCAAAGATGTATGTTTCATGTGTTGTTTGCATTTATGGTTAAAAAGGAATGTAATTTAAGTTTTACTAGTTTAATGAAGTGGTTTGATAAGCTAGTTTATGTATTCGGATAGTATAGTTTAATTTCAATGTATGTTTGTAATGTCCAAAGGAAAAGAGTTAGAATGGTATGATAGTCTATTTTATGCAATGGTTAGCATAGTTGAATTGCCTAGCATGAATGTTCTTGTCAAAGATGAAAAGAGATAGGATAGCTTTTAAATTGGAAATATATAATTGTTGTGTTTATTTGTTGAGAAACAAGGCTCGGATGGCCTTGAGTGGTTGAATGTTTGGACATGGTATTGGTCCACTTATATGCTGTCGTAGGTTTGCTTTTTTCCTAGAAACAGGGGAGACTTCGTCCGTTTTCCTTGAAAATTATGTCCGGGTTTGGATTTGGGTTGTGATTAGATTGATTGATAGAACTCCCAGTCTCGAGAGGGATCGGGGTGTTACAAAAAAGGCTTAGAGACTTAGAGAAAATTTCCTTTCTTGCTTGGGCACTTCAGCTCTTAGAATAGGGATGGTACCCTATTAAGAAGGTAGGGTTTTTAACCCTGGAGGGCTAACTATAAAAGATGGATTAAGTAACATAGAGGGCTAGAACAAAGGGCATAGGAAATCAGTCTTGCTATTATATTAGTAGTCCTATAACTATTAAAGGAGTAGTGAAAAGTTTTGCATTCCCTGAAAATAGACTTTAAGTCTACTGCCCAAAAATCATCTTTTTATCTCCCAATAGACCACCCAGTTCCAGGAGGCGAGGGACATAGGAGCCAATGGGCTCCATCCGATCAATTTTCATTGGTAAATTCATTGAATACTAGAATATGGTTTAGTCGCCCTTGAATAGTGTAGCCTATGCGAAACAAATTTGATCGATAAAGAAAGTTTCACCAATTTAGAGTAATTCTAGGGGATTTTTGGAAATATTGGAGAATTTTTTTTTTGAAGAATGTTCAACCAACCGGAAGAACAAATGACTGAACTCATTTCCATTCCTCTCCCCATCGATCGAGCATCTTCAAACCTCTTTCTTTTTTCTTTTGATCTGTTTGTGTGACTGGCTTTACACTCTCAGTAGCTTTCAAAGTCTTACCCTGGCCTGCAACTGCTTTCTCCTTGGCTCCATTAGGGTTTGTAGTATCATCCTGCAAAGGTTCTTTTCCTTTATTTAGAATAGGTCTGGCTTTGCATTCATCTAGGCTGTCTTTTAATGATCTCAGCTTATGATTCAATTGCCATGTATTTAGCTATTGAGCCTCAAAGTTTATGTTTTTATGTGATCACAGCATCAAAAAGAAAGTCTGAATTTTCCACGGAAGCCGGCTCAAAATATTTGATCTTAGGTGTATTTCCCTCTGGAATATTATTGTTTGGGTACCTTTTCAGGGAGAACTAATACTTGTTGGGTATTTTGGTTTGACACTGCTTCACAACCAAAAAAAGGGAGCTACGTCTGAGTTAAACTTGGAGATGGATGTCTTCTTTCGTTTATCGATGGTGAAGTAAGACCAAGCTCGTAAGCTTATTATCCTAGGTCGGAACAAGTTGATTGGATACCTTTTTTTATGTCCCCCCATGTGGCGACATGGGGACGTAAAAAGGAAAGAGAGGGATAGGGTTTCTCTCACTTTTGGCATAGCGGGCCCCCCGGTGGGAGGCTCGCACGGTGGGCTATTAACTCAGTGGCAGAGTGCCCCCCCTGATAATTGCGACTTTGTCCCTGGGCTGTGAGGGCTCTCAGCCACATGGATAGATCAATATGTTCATCAGCGTCTGACCCTGAGATGTGGATCATCCAAGGCACATTAGCATGGCGTATTCCTCATGTTCGAACTGGGGATTGAAACCAAACTTCTCCTCAGGAGGATAGATGGGGCGATTCGGGTGAGATCCAATGTAGATCCAACTTTGGATTCACTCGTGGGATCCAGGCGATTCGGGGAGGACCATCACGACTCCTCTCTTTTGGAGAATCTATACATCCCTTATCAATGTATGGACAACTATCTCTCGATCACAGGTTTAGGTTCGGCCTCAATGGGAAAATAAAATGAAGTACCTAACAACGCATCTTCACAGACCAAGAACTACGAGATCACCCCTTTCATTCTGGGGTGATGGAGGGATCGTACCATTCATGTGACGCCCGAGTTTTAGCCATGCATTCAATTAATGTTGCATCCCTTGTTTGCGCATTTCCTTCTGTGCATTATTAACTGTCTTCTTAAATTACTATTCACTCCGTTTTTAACTTCATGCTATTAGCGAATTAGCATTTTTATTAAATCATATTAATTGTTAGAGTAGTGGGAAAAATGTGCATTTGAGCTAGAGGCGATAGGAGAGCTCGTTTAGAAAATGATTTTTGTAGTTGTATGAATAGTATTACGTAACATAACTTAGGGAATGAATTAGCTAGCATTCATTTTACTATCTAGGCTCGTTTTAAGCTAACTAAGCGCATTTAATGAACCATTTAAGCAAGCAACTTAGCCTTATTTAATATATAACTCACACAACACACACATTAGCTCATAACTTAGCAAAACAAAAAAAAAAACAAAAAAAAGAGAGCATGCTGAAAACACTGTAGCAAATCCGAGAATTGCATAGGAGAAGAAATAGAGTTTTTTTGCTCAACAAATCCTCATTTCAAGCCAAGCCAAGCTAGGTGCAAGTGGTTTAGGGTGTCTACTAGCCTCCTAGGTGCTCCTACGCGCATTGGTGAGGGATTTCACGGCTTATTTTCTCATTTTAAAATAGTTGCTATTTTCTTGATTTGTTGAAAATGTGTTCAAATGCTATTGTATTGATTATCTATGCTATTATACCTTGTATATGAGTGCCAGAGAACATATTTGAACAATCATTTCGCTTTTTAAACGGTTGGAATCGTTAGTTTAATTCATGAGGTGAATAGTGACATTTTTTTCTAGGGTTTTGTGTAATTGCTCGAATTAGCTTGATTCAACACTCCTAATAGATGCCTTAGGTTCTAATGAAGGTAGTCTAATAGCCCCGTGCACTTGAATTGCTCTAAAATCGTATAAAACGTAAAATAGTCGACTTTAATAAAGGGGTTTCGGGGTTAAGACGAATCCGAGTGGATTCGGGCTCTACTTTTGGTATCCTTAGGCTACCTAGGTGCTATAGAAGCTTTGCTAATCCTTGTTTGAAGCCTGGATGAGGTAGGTGTAGTGTAAAGCTATAAGAAGGAATTTGGGGCTTTCGAGGTTATTGCGGGCATTTGAATGAGTTAGAGGGTTGAAAGGGTTCCTTGAGGGTTAGTTAGAAGGTTGGTAGAGTTTCCCTTTAAATTTGAATCATTAACTTTGGTTTGGAGGAGAAATAGCTTGAATAACAAAGGGGTTTAGGTACAATTTCGGTTGTCTCGCGCTTCTAAGACCTTGACATGACTTCTTGAATGTTTAAATGTAGTTTCCAGTTGGTGTCGAACTTTTGATGTAATTCTAATTATATCTTGTATATGCCCTTTTGTAAAACTGCTTATTTGCTTGTATAAACTGCTTCTATTCTAACTGCATTGAGGCAACTTCGAGCTTAAAACTGTATTAATTGGAGAAGGATTAGGGGTTAAATTATATACCATTAGAAAGCCTTACGAGTCTAGTTTCTACAGCTTTTTACGGTGCATTAATCGGAGTTGTCTAGAGCAAGTTATGATCATTTTGGTGAGATGTGTCAGAAATGCCCTGTTACGCGAGAATCTGAATTTTGCTGTTATTTTGCTATAGTAATGATATAATTCAGTTCTAATTGGATGTATTCGATCAAGACCTTATTGTGTAGTGTCCTTGGATGATTAATAACGTAATAGGGCTCTTATAGTTATGTTGTTTTCATGAATTGTAATTGAAATCTAATTGCTAGTAAAGTTAATTTAATTTGAAAGCTATTCTAATCGACTGTGAATGAGAAATACTAGTAGAGTTGTGATGGTCACCACCTTTAGACATAGGTAATGTTTCTATATATGCTAAACAATTCAACTGTTAGAATTAGTTGTTGTTATCAATGTGCAACTAGTGAACACTTAGAAAGGTCAAGTAAACTATGTGGAAGAATGTGTTTAATGCTTTTTGAAACTACATGTAAGGTTAATTGTAAGTTGATAGTTGTCTATTATGTGTTAAATGTAATTAACTTAAGTTAATACTACTAGTGATATGTTAGAATCTTAGCTTGAAGTATAGTTATTTTACTAAAATAATATGTTAGTTATTAAATGGTTGATAGTTAACTTTTCTATTAGTTGATAAATGCATTTCTTTCCCTATGTGCTAATGTTGGACTATCTTCATAGAGATATTACTAACTATTGTAAGTAAAGTAGAATATGAATTAGAAGTTCATTAAAGTAGTAAAAGACTGGGTAGTGTCATTGTGAATGAATGTGTCATTTGAACATTAAAGTAACCTAACCTTTATTATCTATATATCCTTTGGAGAAATTCTTTGAGTTGAGTTAATGGCTAGTTTATTGTTATGTGGAGTGAATTAATTTCTTGTACAAGTTATTAACTAAAGTAAAATGAGAAATAGTATGAGTAACTGCAGGCTCATGTGTTGATTTTAGTTAAACTAAATTCTAGCTCGATTTATATCTAGTTATAGCATGCTGGTTGAATCATTCTCATTTAAGTTTTTGAACTATCTTCTTAATTAACTTGTAGACTATTGAAAATATGGAATATATGTTAAGTTAAGGTATATAAAAGTGGTGTTTTGTTAAAAATAGAATTCTAATAGATATTGTATATATGCTAAATAAGCGAAGTTATAAGTTAGCTAACTTAGAATGAATGTTGTAGTTAAAGAGTAATTGAAGTAATGTTTGCTCATAGGTTCAAGGTGATTGGAAATGATGTGATTCAAACTTACATCTTGGAGCTCGGTAGAGGTGAGGGAGGCTTCATCCTTATGTGCATAATAGTTTATTTACTTGTACTTAGATTATGTGCACTTATTGTCTATATATTGTGTGTGAAGGCAACTTACTTTGTTGTTCCTCAACCATGTGTTTATTGATTTATACTATTGTTATCATTTTGAGTGCATTGCATCGTGGTTGCGCAACCATTCGGGCATGGTAGTGTCGGGGAAACCGGGCGGCATCGGGCTTGCCGGTCCACCTCGGCTACCATGGTTGCCCAGTCCCTCTCTCGCTTGGGATGCCGCCCAGGGAGAGTTGGGTCATAGGATTTCGGGGTACATCTGGAGTACACCCATTTTGGAGTTATAAGGGGATGCCGGCTTATTGATATCAGTGTCATTATTACATCGAGATTTCAGTTCGTGGCGTCGCTGGTGTGCCTCTGCCCTTCGGGGTATTCGCTTAGCCGGGACGTTACAGAAGTCAAAGTGTATCGTATCCTTTTTAATGTGTAGTAACTTGTTGTTTTAATTGTTCTTTGGTTGTAAAATGCTTTATTTGTACTAACTGCTGCATTGCACGTCCCCGGTAGACCTTATCCCTCACTGAGCAATTGTGATTGCTCATACCTCGCTAAACATGTTTCAGGAAGTGCTGAGGGTGAACCCCAACTAGTTGAGGTGCAAGTGGAAGAGGACGAAGTTCAGGCTGAGACTTTGCCCTAGTTGTTGTGTGTTTGTTGTTTAAGGTGGATTTGCTTTCTTGTTGTTCCATGGTGTACTTGTATTGCTATAGCATGATCTATTTTGTGGCCTTAAGGCTATGTATATTCTTGTAGTTGCAAGTTGAAAGCTGTTGGTTGTAATGTTAGCTTTGAGATATTATGGTTTGTAATAACTTTTAATTCTCCTTTTAGTTCTTGCATGCTCGGGGGTGTATGTTTAGAGGTGTTGATTTCAACTTCTAAAATTGCTCTAATGTTATCATAGGATGGCATGGTAAAAAGGTTTAATGAAAAGTTAAGTTGGGTGCATGGATGGGTGATTTGGGGCTGTTGTGTGTCTCCTGGCTTGGATGACCTTGAACCTTGGAATTTTAATTATAAAAACTTGTTTTAGTATATTGTGGCTATTTTGAGCATTTACAGGTTTGAAAAATGTCCGCGGTACAGAGGAAACTCTGTCCGTTTTTCCCTAAAATTTTGTGACCGGGTTTGGTATTGGGTTGAGAATAGCATGATTATTAGAGCCTCCGGTCTCGTGAGGGATCGGGGCGTTACAATTCGAGTAATTTTTTTCATGCTTTTCCCAGAGGTCTGGAGAAAGCTGCAATCAATAAGATTTCCCTAATCATCCATTCCCGAAAGGAAGAGCATGAAATTTTTTTTCCTTTCCGCAGGGACCAGGAGATTAGATCTAACTATAAGAAGAATGCTATGTATAAATAACTCACTACTTGGTCTTCGACCCCCTCAGTCACTACGAACGCCCCTGATCAATGCAATGGGATGTGTCTATTTATCTATCTCTTGACTCGAAATGGGAGCAGGTTTGAAAAAGGATCTTAGAATGTCTAGGGTTGGGCTTGGAAGGTCTCTCAATGCCTTCTTTTTTCTTCTCGTTAGAGTTATTTCACAAAGACTTTCCAAGGTAAAGAAGAAGGGGAGAACAAGCACAGTTGGAGAGTGCAGTACAACGAAGAGTTGTATGCTGCGTTCGGAAAGGATGAATTACTCCCGAAAAGGAATCTATTGATTCTCTCCCAATTGGTTGGACCGTAGGTGTGATGATTTACTTCACGGGCGAGGTCTCTGGTTCAAGTCCATGATGGCCCAGCTGCGCCAGGGAAAAGAATAGAAAAAGCATCTGACTACTTCATGCATGCTCCACTTGGCTCGGAGGGATATAGCTCAGTTGGTAGAGCTCCCCTCTTGCAATTGGGTCGTTGCGATTACGGGTTGGATGTCTAACTCTCCAGGCGGTAATGATATTATCTTGTACCAGAACTGGTGGCTCACTTTTTCTAAGTAATGGGGAAGAGGATCGAAACATGCCACTGAAAGACTCTACTGAGACAAAGACGGGCTGTCAAGACAATAGATGATGTAGGATGAACAGTTTGTCAAATCTAGTATGGATCGTACATGAACTTTAGTTGGAGTCGGTGACTCTCCCAGGGTTCCCTCATCTGAGATCCCTATGGAAGAGTGTAACGACCCCACTCCCCACGTGGAGCCCACGTAGAGTCACACAGGGCCATCACTACCGAGGTATTGTCCGCTATTGGAAACCTGGCCCGCAGGCACAGGCCCCTCATGGGTTTGTCCCTTCGAGGATCTCTCCTCAAAAGGCACATTTCCGATTAACGATAGAGGTATTGACCGCTTTGAGTAAGGCCACGAAGGCACCAATACTCGCACGTATTTGTCCCTTTAGACCAACCAACCAATACCGCAAGACCCAAAGGTATACCTAATACGGCAAGCAACTGACCTGGAAGGTGCCTCGGCTGATACAAGGAACCAAGCCTTTATATCAAGCTCTCTCGCTTCCAAATCTTCCGATGTGGGATTGTGTTACCACATTCCACCCCCCTTAAGAGGCCCCGCGCCCTCGAGGGCACAAGCACAAGGGTAGACTAGCTCTGATACCATTTGTAACGCCCCCACTCCCTACGTGGAGCCCACGCAAGGTCTCACAGGGCCATCACTACCGAGGTATTGTCCGCTATTGGAAACCTGGCCCGCAGGCACAGGCCCCTCACGGGTTTGTCCCTTCAAGGATCTCTCCTCAAAAGGCACTTCTCCGATTAACGATGAGGTATTGTCCGCTCTGAGCAAGGCCACAAGGGCACCAATACTCGCACGTATTTGTCCCTCCAGACCAACCAACCAATACCGCAAGACCTGAAGGTATACCCAATACGGCAAGCAGCTGACCTGGAAGGCGCCTCGGCTGATACTAGGAACCAAGCCCTTATATCCAGCTCTCTTACTTCCAAATCTTCCGATGTGGGATTGTGTTACCACATTCCACCCCCCTTAAGTTGGGAATTGACTAGTTGGGGAAGTACTATGCTCAGTTGGATTGTAGAACAAAAATTGTTTATCTTCAGATTCCTGACCTACCGGTACTGGAGATTGTTGGGAACTGCAGGGCTGCCTGGATACCTCTTTTATCATCAATCAAGGCATTTAAGTTGTTGAATAAGGGTTGTGAAGCTTACTTAGCTTATCTGATCAATCAACTTACTGATAAGTTGAATTTGAATGAGGTTCCAATTGTTAAAGACTTTCCTGGTGTATTTCCCGAGGAATTACCGGGTTTACCACCGGATAGGGAGATTGAATTTGTGATTGATCTTGTGCCAGGCACTGCGGCAATTTCTAGGAGTCCTTATAGAATGGCATCAGCTGAACTTCAGGAATTAAAAATTCAGCTTCAGAACTTGCTTGAGAAAGGGTTTATACAACCTAGTTCTTCGCCGTGGGGTGCACCTGTGTTGTTTGTGAGAAAGAAAGACGGCACGCTTCGGTTATGTATTGATTACAGGGGACTTAATCAAGTCACGATTAAGAACAAATACCCCTTGCCGTTGATTGAAGAATTGTTTGACCAGTTGTAGGGTGCGAGTGTTTACTCCAAATTTGACTTGAGGCAGGGTTACTATCAACTCAGGATTCGGAGTGACGATATACCTAAGACGGCATTCAGGACTAGATATGGCCACTATGAATTTGTTGTGTTACCGTTTGGATTGACGAATGCACCAGCCGCATTCATGGACTTAATGCAGAGGGTTTTTCGACCTTATCTTGATCAATTTGTCGTAATCTTTATTGACGACATTCTAGTATACTCTAAGAATGAGGCTGAACATGAACAACATTTGAAGATTGTGCTACAGACTTTGCAAGAAAACAAGCTTTTTGCTAAATTCAGCAAGTGCGAATTCTGGTTGAATCAAATATCTTTTCTGGGCCATATCATTTCAGATCAAGGAATTTCAGTAGACCCAGCTAAGATTGAAGTTGTTTCATCTTGGAAGAGGCCTGAAACGGTGTCAGAGATTCGGAGTTTTCTGGGGTTGGCAGGTTACTATCGGAGGTTTGTTAAAGACTTTTCCAAAATCTCTGGACCTTTAAGCTAGTTGACTCAAAAGAAAGTTACTTACAACTGGGATGCTAAATGTGAATCCAGTTTCCAAGAACTGAAGAAGAGATTAACTACAACTCCTATACTAGCTTTACCTGAGGGTACAGAAAACTTTGTTGTCTACAGTGATCCATCTAAAGAAGGTTTGGGTTGTGTTTTAATGCAGAATGGTAAGGTGATTGCCTATGCTTCTAGGAAGTTGAAACCATATGAAGTCAATTACCCTACTCATGATCTTGAGTTAGCTGTAGTCGTGTTTGCTTTAAAGTATTGGCGTCATCACTTGTGGGGTAGCAGATTTGAAATTTTTACTGACCGCAAGAGTCTTAAATATTTGTTTTCACAAAAGGATTTGAATATGAGGCAGCGAAGATGGCTTGAGCTATTAAGTGGCTACAATTGCTCTATAAACTACGTGCCAGGTAAGACAAATATTGTTGCAGATGCTTTGAGCCGAAAGGCTACTGTTGCAAGTTTAATTATCAAGGATTGGGAGACTTTGAAGGAAATTTATTCACGAAAGCCAGAAGCTACTGAGGTAGGGATTCGATGTGCTAGCTTACAAATTCATTCGGGATTGCTAGCACAAATCAGAGAGGCTCAGAAGACTGATCCTCACATCTTGAAAATCCAAGAAAAAACAAAAGGGGGAGAGTCGGAGTTTAAATTACATGCAGATGGTATCTTTAGATTCAGGGACAGGGTGTGTGTTCCTGGTGATCCGACTTTGAAGAATGAGATTCTGTCCGAGGCACATAATTCAAGATATACGATTCACCCGGGCAGTACTAAAATGTATAGAGACTTGAAACAACACTTCTGGTGGAACAATATGAAGAGGGAGATTGCTGGGTATGTATCCAGGTGTTTGACTTGTCGGAGGGTTAAAGTTGAGCATCAGAGGCTAGCCGGGCTTCTACAACCGTTGTCGATTCCGCAATAGAAGTGGGTGCATATAACAATGGACCTTGTGACCGATCTTCCTAGATCTCCGAGAGGATGTGATTCTATTTGGGTTGTTGTGGACCGATTGACTAAAGTTTCACACTTTATTCCCGTGAACAAACAGGATAGCCTTGATAAACTAGCTGAGCTCTATGTTGCTAATATTGTGAAACTACATGGTGTGCCACAGAGTATAGTGTCAGATAGAGATCCTAGATTTAGATCTCGTTTTTCGCAGAAGTTGCAAGAGGCCATGGGAACTAAATTGAGCTTCAGTATCGCATACCATCCACAAACTGATGGCCAGTCTGAGAGAACTATTAGGATCTTGGAAGACATGCTTCGGGCATGTGTGTTAGACTTTGGGAAGAATTGGGAGAAGTTTTTGCCTTTAGCGGAGTTCGCCTACAATAATAGTTATCAATCTACTATAGGTATGGCTCCCTACAAGGCATTGTACGGTCGTAAATGCAGATCCCTATTGTATTGGAAGAGGTTGGAGAGATGAGAACAGTTGATCCGACTATGTTACTTGAGATGATTAAGATGGTAGATAATGTTCACCTTATTCGCCAGCGTATGCTTACAGCTCAGAGTCGTCAGAAGAGTTATGCTGATAAACACCGTCGGGATCTTGAGTTTGCTTTGGGAGATTGGGTGTTTCTTAAGATTTCTCCTCGAAAGGGATTGATTCGGCACGGAAAGAGCGGGAAACTTTGTCCCAGGTATGTGGGTCCGTATAAGATCACTGAAAAGGTGGGTCCTTTAGCTTATCGATTAGCTTTACCTTCGAGCTTGTCTAGACTGCACGATGTGTTCCACGTGTCAATGTTAAGGAAATATCATCGAGATCCTTCACATGTACTTGAACCAAAGCCTTTGCAGAATGAGGAAAAGTTAACTTATGAAGAGAAACCGATTCGAATTGTGGATTGAAAAGTTCAGGAACTTCGTAAGAAGAGTATTCCGTTAGTAAAGGTTATGTAGAATCATCACGGGTTTGAGGAAGCGACTTGGGAAAGAGAGGACAAGGTTCGGAGTCAGTATCCGGAGTTGTTTGTCGACCAGGTAAGAATTGCGTGGACGCATTTGTTTTAAGGGGGAGAGGGTGTAATACCCGAGCACGGAATGTGGAATTTTCTTGTTTATCTTTCTGAAAATTATACTTTCTTAAATTCCTTGGAATCTAATTGTTACATCTTTATTGTTAGAAAAGTGCATTGCATTTCGAGAGCGATAGTTAGAGGGTGTTTTCTAGTCCTCAACAAATAGTGAAAACTAGTATTTTGGTGTCTTAAATTTAATATTTTATTTGTTGTTAACTAGAATTAATTTTGTGTTGGTTATTATAGCTTTAAAATGCATATACATAAGTTAAATTGACCAACTTAAGTTAGTTGACCAAGGGCTTGACCATTGACCAAGGCTTGTCATCTTTTAATAGCATATAGCATTGCAAAAAAAAAAAAAAAAGACAAGCTGAAAACAGAACTTGGGCTGGCCGAAACTTGAGAGGAAAAAAAAAAGATTTTCAACTTCCAAACTTCCAATCTTCGCGTGAGCTTGCACGGGGTTGTTTCCGAGGTATCCAGCATGGTTTTCCTAGCGACTAGAAGTGTCTAAGGTGAGGGAAGCACGTTATTTGCGCATTTGAAAGTTATATGTATCAACTTTATAAATTTTGGGTTTTATCCGTAGTTTGTTATTTCAATCGTTTTGATGCCTAAAGAATGTTCCTTGACAATTGTAGAACACGTATTTATAGCTTTTTAGCATTTTTTGCGGTTGAATATTGAAATTTCAATTTAAATTGGTAATTAAATAGTAAATTATGAATAGTAAAACCTTGTTTTGATGAAGTTGCTCCGTTATGTGTTCTGTTGATGTGAAAAGATGCTAGATATGCTAGAATAACTAAATGCATGATTTGTTTGGATTGTGTAATGGAAAAATGAGGAAAAATGCCTTGGTGAAAGTTGGGGTTGTTTAGGTCGGGTTTAGCGTTTCCTCATTTTGTGTGATGACATTGTCTCGGGAGGCCATGGAAGCACTTTTGGTATGATTATGGCATTGGTTGGGTGTTTGGTTAGGGTAGTTGTAGTTCAAACGAGCAAAGGGAAAAATCGGGGCTTTGCGTGAATTCTAGGATAAAGTAGGGTTTCGGGGTCTTTAGACGTGCCTTATGGTGACCTAGGAGGATTGGTGAAGTCGGTTTCCAAAATTCGTGGCTCGTTTGAAAGTAGTAGCGCTTGGAAAATCGGGGTCGTTTTGTGATTTTTCTTGTTTTCTTAATGTTATGCCTATAGAATGCTTAATATTGCTTGATATGCTTGTTAGAGTTGATTCTGATTGAAATGTTTATCAACTGTTGCTATTGCGTGCAAGAGTAACCTACTTTGTTATTCTCCCACGTGTGGCTTTATTGCTCGATTGCTCGATTGTTGCATTGTATATTGAATTGCATTCATAGAGTCAGGGGTGGTGTGATGGGCCTCTCTGGGTAGCCTCGGGTTGCCAGTGTTGGTTGCCCTAGCTTCGTGTCCTATTCCATTTCTCGCTTGGGTTGCCTCCCAGGGAGATTTGGGTCGTAGAATTGATGGATACTTCCGAGATATTCCAAACTGAAGTTATAGGGTGGTTTGGGCCGGCGCGTCATCATCGAATTCGTGATTGAAAGTTGCTCGTGGAAAGTGAATCGTATCCTTTGAATGAGTGTTTATAGTTTTATTGCTTGTCTTGTTTTATTGTTGGCTTTATTTGTATCTCTATATGATAATTGAATGAATTGCTTGACTGTTTGCATTGCATTCTCCTCTCATCTCCGTCCTTGAGACCAATAACCCTTGCTGAGCAATAGTTTTTGCTCATTCCTTTCTATACCATATTTTTTACAGGAGTAGTTGAAGCTGATCCTCTTGAGGTAATTGAGGAGGAGGAGCAAGTGGAGGTGTTTCCTTGATAGCACTTCTTTGCTTAGCTGGTGGTTGGTTGCCAGACTTTTGTGCGAGCCATGCTTGATGTGTTTAATGCTTGGTTGACGCTTTATTTTGAGGCTTGTAGCCTTGTATGGAGTAATATTTTGAGGCCTTTTTGGTCTTTTGTTGTAAAGGTTGAAAGAATGTAAAGTTGTAAAGTTATACTCTTATGACTAGTAAAGAATTGCTTACTAATGGTTTAACTGTTTAGTGGCACGAATACTTGTGTAGTATGCATGACATTTTTGGTTTGCAAAGTTGTTAATGAGAAGATGTATATTTTCTAAAAGAAAGTTGTCTTGATTCAAATGTTTATTATGGGTTTCGCAAGTATTATGTTGAATGTAGGGTTTTCAGATCGTCCACGGTACAGAGGAGACTCCGTTCGTGTGTCGGGTCCGGGCTTGGCCTTTTGAGGTGTCGGGTCGGGGCGTGACAAAGAGGATCCAGTTAGCCCTTGCGAACAGCTCGATGCACTATCTCCCTTCAACCTTTTGAGCGAAATGCGTCAAAAGAAAAGGAAGAAAAATCCATGGACCGACCCCATCATCTGCACCCCGTAGGAACTACGCGATCATCCCAAGGGCGCCTTCGGCATCCAGGGGTCATGGACCGACCATAGAACCTTGTTCAATTAGTGGAACGCATTAGCTGTCCGCTCTCAGGTTGGGCAGTAAGGGTCGGAGAAGGGCAATCACTCATTCTTAAAACCAGCCTTCTTAAGACCAAAGAGTCAGGCGAAAAAGGGCAGAAAGCTCTCCATTCCTGGTTCTCCAGTGGTGGGATCCTCCGGAACCACAAGAATCCTTAGTTAGAATGGGATTCCAACTTAGTACCTTTTAAGTGAGATTTTGAGAAGAGTTGCTCTTTGGAGAGCACAGTACGATGAAAGTTGTAAGCTATGTTAGGGGGGGAGTTATTGTCTATCGGTGGCCTCTATTGTAGAATTAGTCGGGGGACATGAGAGGCGGTAGTTTACCTTGCGGTACATGTCAGCGGTTCGAGTCCGCTTATCTCTAACTCGTGAACTTAGCTGATACAAAGCTATATGATAGCACCCAAATTTTCTGATACGGCAGTTCGATCTATGTTTTATCATTCATGGACGTTGATAAGATCCATACATTTAGTAGTACCTTAGGATGGCATAGCCTTAACAGTAAAGTTAAGCACGAGGTTCAAACGATGAAAGGCTTACGGTGGATACCTAGGCACCCAGAGAGGAGGAAGGGCATAGTAATCGACGAAATGCTTTAATAAGGAACTCACTTTCATTTCCCCCTACGCTTCCTTCCACTTTGCCACCTTGATCTAGCCCTCTCGCTTGACTGACACATGGAACTATAAGCTTCAAGTGAGACATCCATCTCTCTGTCAGCTGTCTGTGATACGAGAGAGAAAGCTTCATCGAGTAGTCTGTGTGGAACATTCTTTGTTGGGTCTGGTATGGCTCCTTCTCTTCATCTGTTTGGTGGCGGGTAGGATAGGGCCAAACAAGCTAAGCGTGAGGAGAAGAACTAAGTAAGCAATAGTATGAGATAGCTAAGTGAAGGGTAGGAAAGGTTGGGCTTTCAACTCTGCTAATATAAAAAGTGATACTGAATAGACTCTAAAGGCTGGACTTCCTTTACGTTATTTTTGAGTTCCAAGAATCCTAAATTATTAAACATAGGAATCCGCATTAGAAAAAGATACCCTTGATCTGGGCTTTGAATCTCGATATCTGATCTTGGCTGCTGAATGATTGGATAAATGAGAAAATGGCAAGACTTCACTCTATTCCACGCTTTCGCCCTTTCGATGGTCCGGCATAAAACCCTCTGCCTAGCTAAGCTCATGATAGCACCAACACAGACCAAGACCCTCTTACAAAAGAGAAAGGGCAGATGAAACGATGACCCTAACTAAAGTTTTGAATCTTGCTTTAAGCGCTTAGGAATTTGTTAACCGTGCTTCATTTGAAGTGCTAGACGTCACAGTGTGATCATCTTGTGCTATGGCAAGCAAGCAAAAGTATGCTTTGGGGAGAAAGACTGTCCCTGAACGTGGTGATGCTATGCTATTTGATCAGTAGATCATGCGTGAACTTTTGAGTCTTTGGCCCTCATCATTAAAGATTTTCGGTATTCCTACCGGAAGACTAACAAGATAGTCAACAGGTCATCCTCAGAGTTTTAACTAACCGAATCAACTTTTTGATATGCCTGCTTTGCCTCTGCCTTATCATCTAAAATCTTTACTCTTTTTTCTGGGCCTTGCCTTGTTCGCCTACCAAAAAAACTAGCTTTTTTTTATTTGATTGAAGCGACCTTCGCTTACGGGTCATTAACTAAATACCTTTCAGTCGTGACCCAAAGAAAGTGAGCTAGCTTAGTACTTAGCTTAGGAATGCGATATCGCGCGTACGAAGGCGCATAGACATCAAGCCGTAGTACGGCAACCCCTCTTTAGGATGCTTTCCACTCTTCCTCTTACAATTGGTTGAATCCTGAATGTCTTTTTTGCTCTGCTTTCCCCTTCCATGCATTAGGCGGCGCCAATCTAAAATAGAGTTAATAGAGGAAATGTCCTATCCAAGCGAGCATAATAGTGGCATACCCTATCTTTCACAGGAATGATTGAATCGAAGTCATAGGGCCGAAAGAAATACAAAATGAATTGCATTCTGTTCTCTGATCCGCCAATTGGGGAAATAACTGAGACAACCACTTCTTCCTTTCCATGTAGTATGTTAGCCTATAGAGAACTTCAGTAGGACCGTGGCATTAATGCACCTTTTCGTCGATACTTATTTATGTAAACGTCATGTGAAAGAAATGTCAATTGTATGATGACTTAGTTGGCTCCTGTTAGCACGAGAGATAGATATGAAATGCCTCTTTTAGAGAATATTGAAGTGCAAGGCTCAATAGTTTCCTCCCGTGAGATGAACTGGGCAAGGATAGGTTCATTCTTGTATGAGAAAAAATCTATCTTATTGGAGAGATTGGATACGCACCATTACGCTGTCAACTTGAATATTCGCTCGGCCAGCCCGAGTTCTGACTTCACTTTAAGTAGTCTTCTTACGCAATAAGTGAATGATCTTGCCCCTATATTTAAGCCAGTCTGTCTGCAATAGGGGACGAGTGCAGTGATTTTTTCATACAATTCGGGTGGGCAGGAAGATAGGTTAGACGGAGTAGTAGCTCTGGAGCAGATTCTTCGACTGGCATGTATGAATCCTAAAAAAATCCCAAAGGTCTAGTCTAGAAAAAACCCGGTGGCTTAGCTTTTTGGTAGGAAAGGCGGTCACAGGCAGAACCCTTTGAGCTCTACTAGCTCTCCGACTCTATAAAGAACACTTGGCTTTCCCGTCGTTTGGCCCCTTTACCCCATCTATTTTGCTTGCTATGAGTGTGACTGCTACTCAAAACGGTCTTTCTTTGCCGGTTGCCGAAGGCTTAAAACCGACAGAATGCCCTAGTAACGTTGCACTCCATTGGCTAATTTAGCAACAGTAGCATCAGTGGCTTGGCTTTTCAGGGATTGCAAGCAACCTTTCACTCTATCCTATGTTATTCTATACGCCATGGAAGCCTCCCATGCCCTGTTCAGTACTTTCTTCATTATCCACTGATGAACACTTTGATCGAACCTTCCCTTCCTGAAGTGGTGGGGATTGACTGTGATACCCCGAACCTGGCAAGTATTCAATAGCATTTTAAGTTCATTTAAATTGCATTTTATTGATCTTTCACCTTCTTTGACCAAACTAGTTGACTTTTCATCTACATTGACCAACTAGGACAAGGTGGGAATTTTTGAAATGTTTAATAAAAGGCAAACTTGGGATTAGAAAAAAAAAAATGCAGTGTTAAGTTAGTCAAATTTTGGGTCAACTTTGGAATTAAATCTGAACCAATTGGGGAAGATTTAGGTAGCAAATTATATATGGTTGGAAAGCTCTATGAGTCTAGTTTATGAGGGTTCAAACCGTTCATGAATTGGAGTTTTCTAGAAGAAGTTATGGCCGTTTTCGTGAGGTCGCGCATAGCTGTTTTGGTTTAGCGGGTTGACCGAATTTTGACCTTTGACTTCTTGACATTTTTTTTTTAAATAAGCAGAATGTGCACGAAAAAAAAAGAGAGAAAAAGGCTTGAAACCAAGAGGAAAAGAAGGAGAAAAAAATAGAAAATCTCAACTTCAAATCTTCGATTCTTCGCGTGGGCTTGTGCGGGGTGGTTTCCGAGGCACTCTACGAGGTTTTCCTAGCATCTAGGAGCGTCTAAGGTGAGGGTTTCATCGTTATTTGTGCATTTATACGTTGTGTATGTTAACTTTGTCAATTTTTAGATTTATTCGTAGATCATTATTTAAAGCGATTTGATGCTTCTAGAATGTTCCTTGGCATTTGTAGAACATGTATTTATAGCTTTGTAACATTTTCTGCGGTTAAATGTTGTGATTGCAAATTAAATTGTTAATTGAATAGTATTTTGTGAATAGTAAAACCTTGAAACGTTGAAGTTGCGCTGTTATGCTTTCTGTTGATGTAGAAATGTGCTATGTATGCTAGAATGCTAAAATGTGTGGTTTGTTTGGGGTGCGTAGTGGAAAAAATGGGAATTATGCCTTTGGGAAAGTCGGGGTCGTTTAGGTCGACTTTAGCGTTTTCTCATTTTACGTGTTGGCATTGCTTCGGGAAGCCATGGAAGCACTTTTGGTGCGATTATGGCGTTGGTTGGGTGTTTGGTTGTTATAGTTGTAGTTCAAACGAGAAAGGGGGAAATCGGGGCTTTGCGCGAGTTCTAGGGTAAAGTAAGGTTTCGGGGTCTTTAGACGTGCCTTATGGTGACCTAGGGGGGGTTGGCGAAGTCGGTTTCCAGAACTCGTGGCTCGTTTGGAAATGGTAGCATTTTGATAGTTGGGGCCGATTTGTGTTTTTGTGTGTTTTCTTGTCTTTATGCTTATAGAATGCTTAGAATTACTTGAAATACTTGTTTGAGTTGTTTTAGATTGAATTGCTTATCAATTGCTGCTTTTGCGTGCGAGAATAACCTACCTTGTTATTCTTTCACGTGTGGCTTTATCGCTTGTTTATCGCCTTGTATCGAGTCTTGCATTGCATAGTGTCTCACGCGTGAGTGATGGGCCTCTCTGGGTAGCCTTGGGTTGCCAGTGTTGGTTGCTCTAGCTCCGCTGCTATTCCCTTTCTCGCTTGGGTTGCCTCCCAAGGAGATTTGGGTCGTAGGATTGATGGATACTTCCGGGGTATTCCAAACTGGTGTTATAAGGTGGTTTGGGCCGGCGCGTCATCGTTAAAGTCATCGGAATCATGATCGGTACATTACTCGCTCGAGTGAACCATAGCCTTCAAAGTGTGGTATAGCTTTGATTGGTTGTGTTAATGCTTTCTTTAGTTGTTTAATTGTATTGTTGTTTATATTGAATGCCTTTTATTGATTGTATTGCTTAACTGTACCTATTTGCATTGCACGATCTTCTTTCTCTCTAATTCGATATCAGTCTCGCCCTCACTGAGTATACGTGTTGTGTATACTCACTCCTCACCACCACATTTCAGGAAATGCCCTGTTAGCTAGAAAGTTCGTGATTTCGTGAACGTCCGTGCATGAAGAGTTGTCTTGAGTGCCTATGTAACTTGAGTTGTGAAAGTTGTCAAGTTGTATGCTTTTATGTTGTATGTAATTATTGTTAAAAGAAATGTAATATAAATCTAGCTATGTAGTTGGAATGGTTTGATAAGTTAGATTATGTATATAGTTAATGTAGCTTAACTTCAATGCATGGCTGTAATGTCCAAAGGAAAAGAATTAGAATGGCATGATAGTTTATTTTATGCAGTAGCTTTGTATGGTTTAATTGCCTAAATTGAATGTACTTGTCAAAATGAAAAGATATGTTAGTTTTTAAATTGGAAATGTATGTATACTTGCTGAGTTTAAATTGTTGAGAACCGAGGCTAGGATGGCCTTGAGGAAGTTTTGTATGGTTGGACACGGTGGTGGTCCATTTATATGCTATTACAGGTTTTGCATTTCGCCTATAAACAGGGGAGACTCCGTCCGTTTTCCCTGAAAATTTTGCCCGGGTTTGGTTTGGGTTGTGATTAGTTTGATTTATAGAACTCCCGGTCTCGAGAGGGATCGGGGTGTCACAGGTGGTATCAGAGCCAGGTTTAGCTCATAAGCCGGGACAGGGTCCTCGGTCTGGTGGGTAGTGACCCTTAAATGTGTGCTTGTTAAGTGTGTCTTGAAAGTGTATGCTTTTATGTGAGATTATGTGTCTTGACATGAATGTGTGCTCCTATGTGATATAGTTATGTGTTATGTGTTAATTGTGTGCTAAGTGAAGTAAAGTGTCTAGTTGTGCATTGAATTGACCTATCGAATCGACCTCGTGGATTGTTATTTGCTTGAAGTATTGCTTTTAATGTGTGTACTGAAATGTCTTGAATTAGCTATGCCGTGATTTGAATTGATTATGCTGTGCTTGACTTGATTGTTATGCTTGAGTGACTTTGTTAAATAAACTATATTGTAAACTTGCTGGCATAATAGCTTAATGCATATGTATAACTGTGATATATTGGCATTCATACATGTCCTATTGAAATGGTAAGTAAGTCATCTTCCTCCCCTGAAGAAAGTGGTTCACCGCTGGCTTTTCAAGGTGTATGGATTGGCAGGAAATGAATGGCATTTGACTAGCCTTTATTTGGGAATTGGTGATTGCTTTTGGAGCTCGGTTATTGGCGAATCCCTTTGGTCCTTCTCTGTGCTTAACAGTTGCGAAAGAGTAGCTTTCTCTTGGGGTTTTAATTGGGTGTTCTCTGGAACATTCTTTGGTTTTCATAACGGGTGTTCTTTGGGGACTTTTGTTGGCACTTCTGGGTGGACTTGGTTAATGGGATTTCAATCGGTCTTACTGCATGGTATTATCTATGGCATATGTGTCTCGGTCTTTATTGGAGTGTTACTGGTATTCCTTATTGGAAATTCTTCAATGGCATTCTCTAGGATTCTCAGTGGCCAATTATTTAGTATTACTTATTGGGCAATTCTTGGTACTTTCTTACTGGAGCATTGTTCGGGTATTTTCTTTGGCATCCCTCAGTTGGTTTGGTAACTGGAATCCCTATCAGACTTATTGTATAATACTACTTATGGTATTCTTTGAAATTCTTATTAGGCATTCTCTTGGTATTTTCCTTGTTGGCAAAGTTGTATGAAGTTCTTACTTGGCAAACAGTGAAGAGGACTCAGAGTTTGGTTTCGGTATATTGTTCATCAGTTCGGTGTTTATCCTTGGAGTTTTCGTCCATCTGGGAAACTATGTTTGTTATTCAACTTGGTTGTCTTATTGGGCACGTTATATTTTCTCTATTATTTCCTTTGACATTCCTCTCAGCAATTGATAGCAAAACTCGGAATCTAATTGGTTGTTCCATGGGGTTATTATTTGGAAGGCTTCTTTGGAACTTTGGAAATATATTTGATTGGGTTCTTGGTATTTTCTTCAGTACTCTTAACAGGGAATTCTTCTATGAAATCCATGACCAGCGGGGTACTTCTTTGGACCTCTAGATAGAATCTTTGTTTGAGATTTTATTTGGCTTCTTGCTTGGGAATTCTCGGGCAGTAACAGTTAGACTTCTATTGGAGATTCGTGCGTGAGGTATTCTTCTTGTCGTTATTGTGTGGTATTAATGACATCTACAGTATCTTTGCTTTAGTCTTTATTGGTATTATCTCGGCGTTTCTAGTTGGAATTTATTCTTCTTAGGTATTCGTGTCAACGGGATTCTTGTACGGTATCTGCATTTGAGCTTCTATTTGGCGTTACTACTTGGCATTTCTACTTGAACTTTCCTATTGGTCATCTTTATTAAATACTTTTTCAGTAGCTAATGAAGACTAGTCAGAGTTGGATTGTAGATGATACAGAGTCCTATTGGAAGAAGAATTGCGAGGACGCAATTGTTTTAAGGGGGGAAGGATGTGATACCACGAACCTGGGATGTCTTCCATATCATTTTAAGTTCATTTAAATTGCCTTTTATTGAACTTTCACCTTCTTTGACCAAACTAGTTGACTTTTCATCTACATTGACCAACTAGGATAAGGTGGGAATTTTTGAAATGTTTAATAAAAGGAAAACTTGGGATTAGAAATAAAAAAAAATGCAGTGTTAAGTTAGTCAAATTTTGGGTCCAATTTGGAATTAAATCTGGACCAATTGGGGAAGAGTTAGGTAGCAAATTATATATGGTTGGAAAGCTCTATGAGTCTAGTTTATGAGGGTTCAAACCGTTCGTGAATTGGAGTTTTCTAGAAGAAGTTATGGCCGTTTTCGTGAGGTTACACATAGCTGTTTTGGTTTAGCGGGTTGACCGAATTTTGACCTTTGACTTCTTGACATTTTTTTTTTAAATAAGCAGAATGTGCACGAAAAAAACAGAGAGAAAAAGGCTTGAAACCATGAGGAAAAGAAGGAGAAAAAAAAAAGAAAATCTCAACTTCAAAAGTTGGATTCTTCGCGTGGGCTTATGCGGGGTGGTTTCCGAGGCACTCTACGAGGTTTTCTTAGCATCTAGGAGTGTCTAAGGTGAGGGTTTCATCGTTATTTGCGCATTTATACGTTGTGTATGTTAACTTTGTCAATTTTTAGATTTATCCGTAGATCGTTATTTAAAGCGATTTGATGCTTCTAGAATGTTCCTTGGCATTTGTAGAACATGTATTTATAGCTTTGTAACATTTTCTGCGGTTAAATGTTGTGATTGCAAATTAAATTGTTAATTGAATAGTGTTTTATGAATAGTAAAACCTTGAAACGTTGAAGTTGCGCTGTTATATTTTCTGTTGATGTAGAAATGTGCTAGGTACACTAGAATGCTAAAATGTGTGGTTTGTTTGGGTTGTGTAGTGGAAAAAACGAGAATTATGCCTTTGGGAAAGTCGGGGTCATTTAGGTCGACTTTAGCATTTTCTCATTTTGCGTGTTGGCATTGCTTCGGGAAGCCATGGAAGCACTTTTGGTGTGATTATGGCGCTGGTTGGGTGTTTGGTTGATATAGTTGTAGTTCAAACGAGAAAGGGGAAAATCGGGGCTTTGCGCGAGTTCAAGGGTAAAGTAAGGTTTTGGGGTCTTTAGACGTTCCTTATGGTGACCTAGGGGGGTTGGCGAAGTCGGTTTCCAGAACTCGTGGCTCGTTTGGAAATGGGAGCGTTTTGATAGTTGGGGCTGAGTTGTATTTTTGTGTGTTGTCTTGACTTTATGCTTATAGAATGCTTAGAATTACTTGAAATACTTGATTGAGTAGTTTTAGATTGAATTGCTTATCAATTGCTGCTTTTGCGTGCGAGAATAACCTACCTTGTTATTCTTTCACGTGTGGCTTTATCGCTTGTTTATCGCCTTGTATCGAGTCTTGCTTTGCATAGTGTCTCGCGCGTGAGTGATGGGCCTCTCTGGGTAGCCTTGGGTTGCCAGTGTTGGTTGCTCTAGCTCCGCTGCTATTCCCTTTCTCGCTTGGGTTGCCTCCCAAGGAGATTTGGGTCGTAGGATTGATGGATACTTCCGGGGTATTCCAAACTGGTGTTATAAGGTGGTTTGGGCCGGCGCGTCATCGTTAAAGTCATCGGAATCGTGATCGGTACATTACTCGCTCGAGTGAACCATAGCCTTCAAAGTGTGGTATAGCTTTGATTGGTTGTGTTAATGCTTTCTTTAGTTGTTTAATTGTATTGTTGTTTATATTGAATGCCTTTTATTGATTGTATTGCTTAACTGTACCTATTTGCATTGCACGATCTTCTTTCTCTCTAATTCGATATCTGTCTCGCCCTCACTGAGTATACGTGTTGTGTATACTCACTCCTCACCACCACATTTCAGGAAATGCCTTGTTAGCTAGAAAGTTCGTGATTTCGTGAAAGTCTGTGCTTGAAGAGTTGTCTTGAGTGCCTATGTAACTTGAGTTGTCAAAGTTGTCAAGTTGTATGCTTTTATGTTGTATGTAATTATTGTGAAAAGAAATGTAATATAAATCTAGCTATGTAGTGGGAATGGGTTGATAAGTTAGATTATGTATATAGTTAATGTAGCTTAACTTCAATGCATGGCTGTAATGTCCAAAGGAAAAGAATTAGAATGGCATGATAGTTTATTTTATGCAGTAGCTTTGTATGGTTTAATTGCCTAAATTGAATGTACTTGTCAAAATGAAAAGATAGGTTAGTTTTTAAATTGGAAATGTATGTATACTTGCTGAGTTTAAATTGTTGAGAACCGAGGCTCGGATGGCCTTGAGGAAGTTTTGTATGGTTGGACACAGTGGTGGTCCATTTATATGCTATTACAGGTTTTGCATTTCGCCTATAAACAGGGGAGACTCCGTCCGTTTTTCCTGAAAATTTTGCCCGGGTTTGGTTTGGGTTGTGATTAGTTTGATTGATAGAACTCTCGGTCTCGAGAGGGATCGGGGTGTCACATTGACTTCCAAACATAGATATAGGAAGGGGCTCGACCCCTACCCAGCTCGAAGAAGTAGCTCTTTCTAATTATCGTATGACAGACCGTAAAAAGTATGGATTAGTTAGAACAACTGCCATGACTTGAATTTGAGTGGATGCCCAAATTGAGGAGTCATTCCAGCTGCTAGGAGATGCTAAATGCGCCTGTCCAGTCTCATCTCGAAGGCAGAGAGCTCTTTTGGAAAGGAAGCCCTACCCACTCCCGTCCCTCATCCCATCTCCGAAGAAAAGGCCAATACTAGCAAGAACTGGACTGCCTAGTAGATAGGTTAGCTCACTACATCAGGTATCGGATATCTATCTCAACTATATGAAATAGCATTGGTGAGAAGGGGAAAAATACTGTAAGGATTCTGAAGACGAAGAAGCTTGCATGTCTATTGGAGAGATTAGTTTGACCTGTTATTAGAGGCTGGTCGTAAAGTTTGTTCGCCGACAACGACAGCTCGTGGGTCTGTGTTAAACTATGAAAGCCCATGTAAACTTAGGTCTAACGATCTTCCAGGTCCTTCGGGTTGAGAAAGCTATCCTAGTTGCGACTCCGGTTGAAACCCAAGGCCTTGCCCTCTCTGAGGGACTCAAGCTTATCGATCTTGGGTCTAACCAAGCTGCGCCTTCTATTTAAGCGAAGAACTTGAAATTTTTGTGGATTTATAGGGAGGGCCAACTAGAGTATCACCTCTAAAAGGAAGATTTAGTTGACTGAATGACTGGTCTAGGGTGAGAATAGCATGTGTTCTCTTCAAACTAGGTTTTCATGGGCAGGCTATTGAGAATCATGAAGTTCTCATATCAGAATCCCTATTCAAACGAGGGGAAAATGAACTATTAACGAACAATAGGTGTTCTCTTCAAAGCAAGACCGGCGAAGGGTTAAAGCGATTCTTTTGAAAAGAGTCTTGGTTGAAGTGAGCTCATTTCTAATAGTAGATAGGCATGTACGTGCTCCGATATAAGAGGGTCAGCTCTGCAAGCAAAGAAATAAGAAGGTGAGCAATTGTAAGGGAGAGGAATGGAAGTGAGAAACGGCGGATGGGTTGGTCTAGTTCAATAAGCGTACGATTGGTGAAGCTATGAATCGACAGATTGTGGAGTGAAATAGATGTTGGAGTGTGAATCAGTAGATTTCCAGTGTGCGAGTTCGAGTTTGTATTTCTTTGATTCTGGTTTCCGATCTGATCATGTGATTCTTTCAATCAGCATGCAATTCTCCAATGTATTCTTTTAGGCGAAGAAGCGGTTTATCCGAGAGTGGGTTACTTACCAGAGAGTTTGGCTTGGTTTTGCTTTCTTCTTTGTTGAGCAACTATCTAATTCGTCCTCATTGCCAATCTTGACTCCTGCTTCAGACCTGTTTAAAGTCTCCGTAATGTTCGACGTTAGCAATCCTCTAATTGTGGTCTTAAAGCTCTCTAGAGCCCTTAAGATGAAATGGTTTTGCAATCATGCTTCTCGATCCATTCTTGACTTAATCCTCTTATGCTTTGGTTACTATTGGGAGTGTTCTCCTTTTGGGGTTCGGGGGCTTGCCTACCATCTGGTACTTATGTGGTAGGTGGGTTATTGAAGGTGGATAGGTTTTTGTAAGAATCAGTATAAGGATCAAGATCGATAGAAAGATCAAGATCGCGAAGAGAATCGACAAGCGAGTACGAGTAGAGGAGCAGTACCCCACTATCAAGAAGCTCCGATAGCCTCGACTGGGTGAGAGCAATGAAGGTGAGAAGCTAAGCTTGCCCTACGCAGTGAAGAAGAAGAAAAAGAAGGATTTCACCTTTGTCACGCCCCAACTCGACCCCACCTACGATCAGTCAGGACGCAACGGAATTTCGGCGGCATAACGACAGTAAACAGATTTCCGAGGTTCTAAACCAACCTCATATAAACATCATACATCCCGTAATTCCTCAATACAACAACAACATACAACACAACCGTAATATACAATAAAACATCCTCGTTATACGCCTCCGTTCCAACATGACATACAATACCTCAACTTTATCATACATTTCAAAAGTAAGTTGAGACACAACTACAACTTAACCATAGACAAAAGAAAGCCACTAAATTAACATCATTTAGATCATTATCTTATCAACAACTATTACACTAAGAACCGTAAAGCATATAAAAGTCCATTAAGCTAATATACATGACATTTAACAACATGGAATCGTGGATAAGACTCAGGGACATATGACTCATCCACGAAAGGCCCGTTTTCCACATTCTCCTCTTCAGGAGGCACGTACCCGTAATCTTGTGAAAGTACACCTGAAACATGCATTAATAGAGAGTGAGCTTATATACATAAGCCCAGTGAGGATCCGATAGATCTCGACAGTATTCACTACGCTCCTTGGATTTAGTCCTTTGACCAAGTAAACACACCACAACAATAATAACATAAATAAAGCTATCATCACATAACTATATAACCAATCAATAAGGATACTCTATTTGGTGTAGCTCCAAACGCCATCACGATCTCAACCGTTCTTCTTATAACTCCCCATTACTCACGCACCCGAGGTACCTCACTAGCCCCTCCCTCCATGACACCTCCGTCATGCGAGCTGGGGGTAGCCTATGGCAGTCATGCCGTTATCAACCCGACAGCCCGACGCTGCCCGAGAGGTGGCACACACATACCAAGACTCCATATTCATCAATCACACACAAGCATAAATCAATCAATCAATTGGGAGATCAGCAACAAAAGTGCCCGAGTCCCGCATTCAATAATAATCAATCAATAACATCAATATAACATCAATATTAAATTAAACAACAACAACGTAGTTAGATGACAAAGTAGGCCATCTAAGCGGACATGCATAATATTCATAATTAAACTCTAAATTACTCAACAACAACTCACCATTCATCACTCGAACACTACCCAACCATCTAAGGCATCGTTCAAGAAATTAAAGAATGACAACCTAAACTTCTAAAATTCATAACTTACAATCTACTAATCCAAACATTGCCAAATCAGTTCCTATCACTCACCCATTCAACCTACTACATTAGCCCTCTCGGAAATCCACCATAACACCTCTAAATCATGCCCGATAACCCTAAAACCCTAAGATGTCATGGCTGGATTTTCTGGATTTTCACACAAACAATGTAAACGAAAATTCGGCATTACAACAGCGCTAACACGTAATTATCAAGTATTTAGAAATCGACGGCAATCGATTTCGAGCAGCGCAACTCAATTAAATCAACTTTGAACATTTTATTCAAAATTAAATACCCGGAAAATAAAAATTATGCTATATCCGATAGAAACTCGTAGTATTAGTATATAATGATCCCTAGCATGCAAGGAGCAATAATCTAACATCAGATTACAATTCTAACGGTTCAATCTTCATTTATACGCAAAAACACAAAAATGACATTTTGAGATCTAGAATTTTTCTCTCACATTAGATGCGATATAAGCCTAGGAATGCGTGCAATGCGTGCCCAACAAGCAGAATCCAAGTCGGTGCGAAGTTTCACGGACAACAACTAGGTTTTTCTTGAAAAATTGGATTGAAAGCTTGAGTTTTTCTCTTCTCTTTTCTCCCTCTTTTCTCTCGGCAATGTGTGTGTGTGTGATGGTGTTTTTATGTTGTGTGAGTGTGTGTTGAGGACATTAGCTTATAAGGTCAATTAATTAATTAAAGTCAAAGTTATTTTAATAGGTATTTTTGTGTTTTTAATGACTTTAATTGCATTTTAGTGCTCACCAAGTTAAAAATAATTATGCAACCCCCAAAATATCTCAAGTGGGTTATTTTTAGGTGACAAGAAGTTTTACATTCAAAGAATTCCACCCGAGTCGGCTTAAAACTCGATTTTCGCAAAAGTCGGTGTAAAAACCCTAATAAATTCTTAAGCCGATTTTAAAACCGTTTTCATCAAACACAGGTCTATTAAAGTCCGTGGACTAGGTCTAGAAGGGTTAAAAAGACCAGTTTCAAAATTATAGCGGACGTGTTTCGAAAACACTATTCACTGAAAATCGACGATAAAATTTCTGACTCCGTTTTTGATGAAAATTTCATGAATGCACATTTAGCACATATTAGAAGTATTGACATCAAAATTATAACTTTCTAGGTCCTATAGCACATAAACAGGTTATATGCACGCAAAACGAGGTAAAGCACGTAAAACGAGATAAGCAAGAAAAGTGGGGTTTCACATTCTCCCCCCCTTATAGAAATTTCGTCCTCGAAATTCTTACTTGATGTACGGAATAGATCTGGGTATTGCTGCTGCATCTGATCTCGTCTCTCCCACGTAGCTTCCTCAATGCCGTGATGCTTCCACAACACCTTAACCATCGGAATCCTCTTCGACCTCAACTCTCGGTCCATCTGATCTAGAATACGAATCGGATGCTCGTCATAAGTCAAATTCTCTCGAAGCTGTAACGGCTCTGGCTCAAGAATATGAGAAGGATCCGGATTATATTTCCGCAAATTAGACACGTGAAACACATCGTGGACATTAGAGAAGTTCTCCGGTAAAGCCAACCGATATGCCAACTTACCAACCCTGCCAGTAATCTCAAACGGCCCAACAAATCTCGGACTCAGCTTACCACCTTTACCATAACGAACAAACCCCTTTCGAGGAGACAATCTCAAGAAAACCCGATCTCCAACTGCAAACTCCAAGTCTCGACGACGCTTATCAGCATAACTCTTGAATCTACTCTGCGCCGTAAGCATTCTCTGCCTGATCAACTGAACATTCTCAATCTTCTCAAGAAATTCTGGCATAATAGTCGGATCAACAGTCTTCATCTCTCCTACCTCGTCCCAATATAAAGGTGAACGGCACTTACGACCGTAAAGAGCTGCAAAAGGTGCCATTCCAATAGTAGCTTGATAACTATTGTTATAGGCAAACTCGGCAAGTGGTAGATGTTTCTCCCAGTTTTTCCCGAAGTCCAGAACACAAGCCCTAAGCATATCTTCCAGAATCTGAATAGCCCGCTCGGACTGACCGTCGGTCTGTGGATGATACGCTGTACTGAAGTTCAACTGAGTACCCAAAGTCTCCTGAAGTTTTTCCCACAAACGAGAAGTAAATCGAGGATCTCGATCAGAGACAATACTAGATGGAATACCGTGAAGTCTAACAATCTGATCCAGATAGAGATCCGTCAGCTTTGTAACCTCATCTCCCAACCTCATGGCAATAAAATGAGCTGTCTTTGTCAAACGATCCACGACAACCCAAACTGCATCATTACCCCTCGGTGATCTAGGCAAACCAGTGACGAAGTCCATCGTAATATGCTCCCATTTCCACTCTGGTATAGCCAACGGCTGAAGCAAACCTGCTGGTCGTTGATGCTCGGCTTTCACTCTCTGACAAGTCAAACATCTAGACACAAACTGAGCAACCTCCCTCTTCATGTTGTTCCACCAGTAATGCTGTTTCAAATCCCGATACATCTTGGTTCCACCCGGATGAATAGTATATTTAGAATTATGAGCTTCCTCCAGAATACCTCGTCTCAAGCCCGGTTCATCGGGAACACAAACCCTGTTCCGAAACCGAAGAATACCGTCCTCATGCACTTTGAAGTCAGACTGATCATCAGTGATCTGATCCTTGATCTTCTGAAGGTTAACGTCAAGCTGCTGAGCTTCCCTGATCTGAGACAACAATAAAGGCTGAATACAGAGATGTGAACACATCACCCCAACCTGAATGAACTCTGGTCTCCAATAACTAAACTCCTCAAGAACCTCCCACTTCTTGACAGCCAAACAAGAAATACTAGCCTTCCGGCTGAGAGCATCTGCCACAACATTTGCCTTTCCAGGCAGATAATTGATAGAACAATTATAATCTCCAAGAAGCTCAATCCACCTTCGCTGGCGCATATTCAACTCCTTCTGTGAGAATAAGTACTTAAGACTCTTATGATCAGTGAAAATCTCGAACTTACTGCCCCACAGATAATGACGCCACTTTTTCAGTGCGAAGACAACTGCTGCCAACTCAAGATCATGAGTCGGATAATTCACCTCATAAGGCTTCAACTTCCTGGAAGCATAGGCAATAACTCGGCCATCCTGCATAAGAACACATCCCAAGCCCTCCTTGGATGCATCACTGTAAATGACCATATTATCGGTCCCCTCTGGTAGAGCAAGTACTGGAGCGGTAGTTAACCTCTTTTTTAACTCCTGAAATCCACTCTCACACTTCTCGTCCCAATTAAAGATAGTCCGTTTCTGAGTCAACTTAGATAGTGGCCCCGCAATCTTTGAGAAGTCCTTGACAAACCTACGGTAATAACCCGCCAAGCCAAGAAAGCTACGAACATCAGTAACACTCTCTGGCCGCTTCCAAGACATCACCGATTCAATCTTAGTGGGATCTACAGAAATACCACTCTGTGTAATAACATGGCCAAGAAAAGAAATCCGTTGCAGCCAAAATTCACATTTGCTGAACTTGGCAAACAACTGATGCTCCTGCAACTTCTCTAATACAAGCCGTAGATGTTGCTCGTGCTCCGATTCAGATTTAGAATAGACCAAGATATCATCAATAAAAATCACCACGAACTGGTCCAAGTACGGCTGAAAGACTCGATGCATAAGATCCATGAATGCTGCCGGTGCATTAGTCAAACCAAAGGGCATGACAACAAACTCATAATGCCCGTACCGAGTCCTGAAGGCAGACTTCGGAACATCGTCTGAGCGAATCCGAAGCTGATAATACCCCTGCCTCAAATCAAATTTAGAGTAGACTTTGGCTCCCTGAAGTTGATCAAACAACTCATCAATCAGTGGCAAAGGATATTTATTCTTGATAGTCACCTGATTCAAACCACGGTAATCTATACATAACCTCAAGGTGCCATCCTTCTTCTTCACAAATAAAACAGGAGCTCCCCAAGGTGAAGAACTCTGCTGAATAAATCCTTTCTCCAACAACTCCTGTAACTGAGTCTTCAACTCTTTCAACTCAGCTGGTGCCATCCGGTATGCCGATTTAGAAATAGGTTGAGTACCGGGAACAAGATTAATCACAAACTATATATCCCTCTCTGGCGGCAATCCTGGCAACTCCTCGGGAAATACATTAGGATATTCCCGGATAATAGGGACTTCCTCTAGCTGTAGCTTATCAGATGGCTTGTTGATCAAATAAGCTAGATAACCTGAACACCCCTTACTCACCAACTTAACGGCTTTAGTTGCTGAGATAACAAAACTCGTCTTAGCACCCCGGTTACCCGCTACCTCAACTACTGGCTGATCTGGCAAACGAAACTGTACTACCTTGGTTCTACAGGTCAACTGGGCATCATACTTAGAAAGCCAATCCATACCCAACATAACATCATACCCCAGGATAGGAAATAAAATAAGGTTCGAAGGAAAATTATGCTCCTTAACATGTATTAAACAATCCTTACATACTAAGCCAGTAACATACTTATCAGTCAAAGAGGTACTAATCTCAACCACATAAGGCAATCTTTCAGGTTGCAATTTAACAAGTTGCACACAAGCAGGAGTAATGAAAGAATGCGTAGCACCAGAATCAATCAACACTTTACCAAGTTGATCAAGTCTAAGGAAGTTACCTTCCACAACTGCAGTCTCCTCAGGCATCTCCTCCATATCAACTGCGTAAGCTCGAGCCTGAACCCGCTGCTGCTGTGGTACACTGCCTGTAGGCCTACCCTGGTAACCCTGAGTCGCTGCCCGACCCTCAGTCCTCGCATACTTAGGGCAATCCTTCGCCCTATGATCGATGCTACCACAACCCAAACACGTCCCTGCCTTTACCCTGCAGTCGGACTCCACATGCCCTGGGCGCTTGCAGTAATTACACTGCGATGATGTGGCACTAACACTGCCCCTAGAATAACCAAGAGCTGAAGAAGCAGCTGATACAGCCTGCTGCTGAGGTCTCACCACATTAGGCCTATACTGACCCTGAGACTGGGCTGGCCTATACTGAGTCTGAACCTGATATGGCCTCTGCTGAAACTGAGGCCGAAAGTAACTCTGTTGACCCTGTGGCCTATAAGAACTCTGCTGGGCAGGTGGCCTGTAGACAAACTGCTGTACTGGAGGCCTATATAAAACCTGCTGGCCCTGTGGCTGATACGGCCTCTTACTAGGCTGACTGGAGACGATCTGATCCCCTTTCCTCTTCTCTAATCTAGAAGCTGCCTCAAAATCCTCAGTGAAAATATCATAACGATTCAGAGCCATCACATCCTGAATCTCGGGCCGCAACCCCAACATAAACCTACGAGTCCTCCGCTCCTCGTCTGCCACATACTCCGGTGCATACCGGGACAATCGAGTAAATGTGGCCTCATATTGAGCCACTGTAGCATCTCCCTGGACCAAGGCTAGAAACTCGGCCTCTCTCCGTTCCCTGCAAATCCTCGGGACATACTTTGCTCGGAAAGCCATCAGAAAGGTACCCCAAACATAAGGAATACCCTGTGCCGCCCAGCTAGTCCTTACCGTGCGCCACCACTCCTCTGCCTCGTCATCTAACAAATACACGGCAAAAGAGACTTTCTGCTCATCAGTATAGCCAAGTGGATCATAAATCTTCTCCAACTTGCTAATCCATACCTCCGCCTTCCTATCATCCGGCTCCCCCTGAAATCTCGGTGGGTGATATCCTAAAAAATCCTTCAGGGTACCACGCCCGTGGTTAGCACGCTGAATGTTCAGAAGCTGAGCCTGCATAGCCTGATTCTGGGCAGCCTGCGCTGCTAATAACTGTGCCTGACTAGCCACTAACTCTGCAATCCGCTCCATAGCTGCTCCTAATCGGTCATCACCCCCGTCACGGCCCGGTGCCACGTTACTCGGCGTCTCATCAGTCATCTCAGACCTACCTCTGGTTCTCGGTCGACCGGCCATTCTACTAATCAAAGAGTTAGCACAGTTATAGCACGTAGACAGGTTATAAACAGCTATTAACACATAAATAACAAACTCATATAAAACACATAAACAAATTGATCACATAATCACATAAGCACTTAAATCACATAATCACTTAATCAATTAATCATACCAATACATATTTCATTTTTCTTTCCTTTCATACATATTTCATGCTAAGACCATTACCCACATTCCGAGAATACCCCGGCTGACAACTAACATGAGCTCTGATACCACTTTAAACGTCACGCCCCAACTCGACCCCACCTACGATCAGTCAGGACGCAACGGAATTTCGGCGGCATAACGACAGTAAACAGATTTCCGAGGTTCTAAACCAACCTCATATAAACATCATACATCCCGTAATTCCTCAATACAACAACAACATACAACACAACCGTAATATACAATAAAACATCCTCGTTATACGCCTCCGTTCCAACATGACATACAATACCTCAACTTTATCATACATTTCAAAAGTAAGTTGAGACACAACTACAACTTAACCATAGACAAAAGAAAGCCACTAAATTAACATCATTTAGATCATTATCTTATCAACAACTATTACACTAAGAACCGTAAAGCATATAAAAGTCCATTAAGCTAATATACATGACATTTAACAACATGGAATCATGGATAAGACTCACGGACATATGACTCATCCACGAAAGGCACGCGTTCCACACTCTCCTCCTCAGCAGGCACCTACCCGAAATCCTGAGAAAGTACACCTGAAACATGCATTAATAGAGAGTGAGCTTATATACATAAGCCCAGTGAGGATCCGATAGATCTCGACAGTATTCACTACGCTCCTTGGATTTAGTCCTTTGAGCAAGTAAACACACCACAACAATAACAACATAAATAATGCTATCATCACATAACTATATAACCAATCAATAAGGATACTCTATTTGGTGTAGCTCCAAACGCCATCACGATCTCAACCGTTCTTCTTATAACTCCCCATTACTCACGCACCCGAGGTACCTCACTAGCCCCTCCCTCCATGACACCTCCGTCATGCGAGCTGGGGGTAGCCTATGGCAGTCATGCCGTTATCAACCCGACAGCCCGACGCTGCCCGAGAGGTGGCACACACATACCAAGACTCCATATTCATCAATCACACACAAGCATAAATCAATCAATCAATTGGGAGATCAGCAACAAGAGTGCCCGATTCCCGCATTCAATAATAATCAATCAATAACATCAATATAACATCAATATTAAATTAAACAACAACGAACGTAGTTAGATGACAAAGTAGGCCATCTAACCGGACATGCATAATATACATAATTAAACTCTAAATTACTCAACAACAACTCACCATTCATCACTCGAACACTACCCAACCATCTAAGGCATCGTTCAAGAAATTAAAGAATGACAACCTAAACTTCTAAAATTCATAACTTACAATCTACTAATCCAAACATTGCCAAATCAGTTCCTATCACTCACCCATTCAACCTACTACATTAGCCCTCTCGGAAATCCACCATAACACCTCTAAATCATGCCCGATAACCCTAAAACCCTAAGATGTCATGGCTGGATTTTCTGGATTTTCACACAAACAATGTAAACGAAAATTCGGCATTACAACAGCGCTAACACGTAATTATCAAGTATTTAGAAATCGACGGCAATCGATTTCGAGCAGCGCAACTCAATTAAATCAACTTTGAACATTTTAATCAAAATTAAATACCCGGAAAATAAAAATTATGCTATATCCGACAGAAACTCGTAGTATTAGTATATAATGATCCCTAGCATGCAAGGAGCAATAATCTAACATCAGATTACAATTCTAACGGTTCAATCTTCATTTATACGCAAAAACACAAAAATGACATTTTGAGATCTAGAATTTTTCTCTCACATTAGATGCGATATAAGCCTAGGAATGCGTGCAATGCGTGCCCAACAAGCAGAATCCAAGTCGGTGCGAAGTTTCACGGACAACAACTAGGTTTTTCTTGAAAAATTGGATTGAAAGCTTGAGTTTTTCTCTTCTCTTTTCTCCCTCTTTTCTCTCGGCAATGTGTGTGTGTGTGTGATGGTGTTTTTGTGTTGTGTGAGTGTGTGTTGAGGACATTAGCTTATAAGGTCAATTAATTAATTAAAGTCAAAGTTATTTTAATAGGTATTTTTGTGTTTTTAATGACTTTAATTGCATTTTAGTGCTCACCAAGTTAAAAATAATTATGCAACCCCCAAAATATCTCAAGTGGGTTATTTTTAGGTGACAAGAAGTTTTACATTCAAAGAATTCCACCCGAGTCGGCTTAAAACTCGATTTTCGCAAAAGTCGGTGTAAAAACCCTAATAAATTCTTAAGCCGATTTTAAAACCGTTTTCATCAAACACAGGTCTATTAAAGTCCGTGGACTAGGTCTAGAAGGGTTAAAAAGACCAGTTTCAAAATTATAGCGGACGTGTTTCGAAAACACTATTCACTGAAAATCGACGATAAAATTTCTGACTCCGTTTTTGATGAAAATTTCATGAATGCACATTTAGCACGTATTAGAAGTATTGAAATCAAAATTATAACTTTCTAGGTCCTATAGCACATAAACAGGTTATATGCACGCAAAACGAGGTAAAGCACGTAAAACGAGATAAGCAAGAAAAGTGGGGTTTCACATTCTCCCCCCCCTTATAGAAATTTCGTCCTCGAAATTCTTACTTGATGTACGGAATAGATCTGGGTATTGCTGCTGCATCTGATCTCGTCTCTCCCACGTAGCTTCCTCAATGCCGTGATGCTTCCACAACACCTTAACCATCGGAATCCTCTTCGACCTCAACTCTCGGTCCATCTGATCTAGAATACGAATCGGATGCTCGTCATAAGTCAAATTCTCTCGAAGCTGTAACGGCTCTGGCTCAAGAATATGAGAAGGATCCGGATTATATTTCCGCAAATTAGACACGTGAAACACATCGTGGACATTAGAGAAGTTCTCCGGTAAAGCCAACCGATATGCCAACTTACCAACCCTGCCAGTAATCTCAAACGGCCCAACAAATCTCGGACTCAGCTTACCACCTTTACCATAACGAACAAACCCCTTTCGAGGAGACAATCTCAAGAAAACCCGATCTCCAACTGCAAACTCCAAGTCTCGACGACGCTTATCAGCATAACTCTTGAATCTACTCTGCGCCGTAAGCATTCTCTGCCTGATCAACTGAACATTCTCAATCTTCTCAAGAAATTCTGGCATAATAGTCGGATCAACAGTCTTCATCTCTCCTACCTCGTCCCAATATAAAGGTGAACGGCACTTACGACCGTAAAGAGCTGCAAAAGGTGCCATTCCAATAGTAGCTTGATAACTATTGTTATAGGCAAACTCGGCAAGTGGTAGATGTTTCTCCCAGTTTTTCCCGAAGTCCAGAACACAAGCCCTAAGCATATCTTCCAGAATCTGAATAGTCCGCTCAGACTGACCGTCGGTCTGTGGATGATACGCTGTACTGAAGTTCAACTGAGTACCCAAAGTCTCCTGAAGTTTCTCCCACAAACGAGAAGTAAATCGAGGATCTCGATCAGAGACAATACTAGATGGAATACCGTGAAGTCTAACAATCTGATCCAGATAGAGATCCGTCAGCTTTGTAACCTCATCTCCCAACCTCATGGCAATAAAATGAGCTGTCCTTGTCAAACGAACCACGACAACCCAAACTGCATCATTACCCCTCGGTGATCTAGGCAAACCAGTGACGAAGTCCATCGTAATATGCTCCCATTTCCAGTCTGGTATAGCCAACGGCTGAAGCAAACCTGCTGGTCGGTGATGCTCGGCTTTCACTCTCTGACAAGTCAAACATCTAGACACAAACTGTGCATCCTCCCTCTTCATGTTGTTCCACCAGTAATGCTGGTTCAAATCCCGACACATCTTGGTTCCACCCGGATGAATAGTATATTTAGAATTATGAGCTTCCTCCAGAATACCTCGTCTCAAGCCCGGTTCCTCGGGAACACACTCCCTGTTCCGAAACCGAAGAATACCGTCCTCATGCACTTTAAAGTGAGACTGATCATCAGTGATCTGATCCTTGATCTTCTGAAGGTTAACATCAAGCTGCTGAGCTTCCCTGATCTGAGACAACAATAAAGGCTGAATACAGAGATGTGAACACATCACCCCAACCTGAATGAACTCTGGTCTCCAATAACTAAACTCCTCAAGAACCTCCCACTTCTTGACAGCCAAACAAGAAATACTAGCCTTCCGGCTGAGAGCATCTGCCACAACATTTGCCTTTCCAGGCAGATAATTGATAGAACAATTATAATCTCCAAGAAGCTCCATCCACCTCCGCTGGCGTATATTCAACTCCTTCTGTGAGAATAAGTACTTAAGACTCTTATGATCAGTGAAAATCTCGAACTTACTGCCCCGCAGATAATGACGCCACTTCTTCAGTGCGAAAACAACTGCTGCCAACTCAAGATCATGAGTCGGATAATTCACCTCATAAGGGTTCAACTTCCTGGAAGCATAGGCAATAACTCGGCCATCCTGCATAAGAACACATCCCAAGCCCTCCTTTGATGCATCACTGTAAATGACCATATTATCGGTCCCCTCTGGTAGAGCAAGTACTGGAGCGGTAGTTAACCTCTTTTTCAACTCCTGAAATCCACTCTCACACTTCTCGTCCCAATTAAAGATAGTCCGTTTCTGAGTCAACTTAGATAGTGGCCCCGCAATCTTTGAGAAGTCCTTGACAAACCTACGGTAATAACCCGCCAAGCCAAGAAAGCTACGGACATCAGTAACACTCTCTGGCCGCTTCCAAGACATCACCGATTCAATCTTAGTGGGATCTACAGAAATACCACTCTGTGTAATAACATGGCCAAGAAAAGAAATCCGTTGCAGCCAAAATTCACATTTGCTGAACTTGGCAAACAACTGATGCTCCTGCAACTTCTCTAATACAAGCCGTAGATGTTGCTCGTGCTCCGATTCAGATTTAGAATAGACCAAGATATCATCAATAAAAATCACCACGAACTGGTCCAAGTACGGCTGAAAGACTCGATGCATAAGATCCATGAATGCTGCCGGTGCATTAGTCAAACCAAAGGGCATGACAACAAACTCATAATGCCCGTACCGAGTCCTGAAGGCAGACTTCGGAACATCGTCTGAGCGAATCCGAAGCTGATAATACCCCTGCCTCAAATCAAACTTAGAGTAGACTTTGGCTCCCTGAAGTTGATCAAATAACTCATCAATCAGTGGCAAAGGATATTTATTCTTGATAGTCACCTGATTCAAACCACGGTAATCTATACACAACCTCAAGGTGCCATCCTTCTTCTTCACAAATAAAACAGGAGCTCCCCAAGGTGAAGAACTCTGCTGAATAAATCCTTTCTCCAACAACTCCTGTAACTGAGTCTTCAACTCTTTCAACTCAGCTGGTGCCATCCGGTATGCCGATTTAGAAATAGGTTGAGTACCGGGAACAAGATTAATCACAAACTATATATCCCTCTCTGGCGGCAATCCTGGCAACTCCTCGGGAAATACATTAGGATATTCCCGGATAATAGGGACTTCCTCTAGCTGTAGCTTATCAGATGGCTTGTTGATCAAATAAGCTAGATAACCCGAACACCCCTTACTCACCAACTTAACGGCTTTAGTTGCTGAGATAACAAAACTCGTCTTAGCACCCCGGTTACCCGCTACCTCAACTACTGGCTGATCTGGCAAACGAAACTGTACTACCTTGGTTCTACAGTTCAACTGGGCATCATACTTAGAAAGCCAATCCATACCCAAGATAACATCATACCCCCGGATAGGAAATAAAATAAGGTCCAAAGGAAAATTATGCACCTTAACATGTATTAAACAATCCTTACATACTAAGCCAGTAACATACTTATCAGTCAAAGAGGTACTAATCTCAACCACATAAGCCAATCTTTCAGGTTGCAATTTAACAAGTTGCACACAAGCAGGAGTAATGAAAGAATGCGTAGCACCAGAATCAATCAACACTTTAACAAGTTGATCAAGTATAAGGAAGTTACCTTCCACAACTGCAGTCTCCTCAGGCATCTCCTCCATATCAACTGCGTAAGCCCGAGCCTGAACCCGCTGCTGCTGTGGTACACTGCCTGTAGGCCTACCCTGGTAACCCTGAGTCGCTGCCCGACCCTCAGTCCTCGCATACTTAGGGCAATCCTTCGCCCTATGATCGATGCTACCACAACCCAAACACGTCCCGGCCTTTACCCTGCAGTCGGACTCCACATGCCCTGGGCGCTTGCAGTAATTACACTGCGATGATGTGGCACTAACACTGCCCCTAGAATAACCAGAAGCTGAAGAAGCAGCTGATACAGCCTGCTGCTGAGGTCTCACCACATTAGGCCTATACTGACCCTGAAACTGGGCTGGCCTATACTGAGTCTGAACCTGAGATGGCTTCTGCTGAAACCGACGCCGAAAGTAACTCTGTTGACCCTGTGGCCTATAAGAACTCTGCTGGGCAGGTGGCCTGTAGACAAACTGCTGTACTGGAGGCCTATATAAAACCTGCTGGCCCTGTGGCTGATACGGCCTCTTACTAGGCTGACTGGAGACAATCTGATCCCCTTTCCTCTTCTCTAATCTAGAAGCTGCCTCAAAAGCCACAGTGAAAATATCATATCGATTCAGAGCCATCACATCCTGAATCTCGGGCCGCAACCCCAACATAAACCTACGAGTCCTCCGCTCCTCGTCTGCCACATACTCCGGTGCATACCGGGACAATCGAGTAAATGTGGCCTCATATTGAGCCACTGTAGCATCTCCCTGGACCAAGGCTAGAAACTCGGCCTCTCTCCGTTCCCTGCAAATCCTCGGGACATACTTTGCTCGGAAAGCCATCAGAAAGGTACCCCAAACATAAGGAATACCCTGTGCCGCCCAGCTAGTCCTTACCGTGCGCCACCACTCCTCTGCCTCGTCATCTAACAAATACACGGCAAAAGAGACTTTCTGCTCATCAGTATAGCCAAGTGGATCATAAATCTTCTCCAACTTGCTAATCCATACCTCCGCCTTCCTATCATCCGGCTCCCCCTGAAATCTCGGTGGGTGATATCCTAAAAAATCCTTCAGGGTACCACGCCCGTGGTTACCACCCTGAATGTTCAGAAGCTGAGCCTGCATAGCCTGCTTCTGGGCAGCATGCCCTGCTAATAACTGTGCCTGCCTACTCACTAACTCTGCAATCCGCTCCATAGCTGCTCCTAATCGGTCATCACCCCCGTCACGGCCCGGTGCCACGTTACTCGGCGTCTCATCAGTCATCTCAGACCTACCTCTGGTTCTCGGTCGACCGGCCATTCTACTAATCAAAGAGTTAGCACAGTTATAGCACGTAGACAGGTTATAAACAGCTATTAACACATAAATAACAAACTCATATAAAACACATAAACAAATTGATCACATAATCACATAAGCACTTAAATCACATAATCACTTAATCAATTAATCATACCAATACATATTTCATTTTTCTTTCCTTTCATACATATTTCATGCTAAGACCATTACCCACATTCCGAGAATACCCCGGCTGACAACTAACATGAGCTCTGATACCACTTTAAACGTCATGCCCCAACTCGACCCCACCTACGATCAGTCAGGACGCAACGGAATTTCGGCGGCATAACGACAGTAAACAGATTTCCGAGGTTCTAAACCAACCTCATATAAACATCATACATCCCGTAATTCCTCAATACAACAACAACATACAACACAACCGTAATATACAATAAAACATCCTCGTTATACGCCTCCGTTCCAACATGACATACAATACCTCAACTTTATCATACATTTCAAAAGTAAGTTGAGACACAACTACAACTTAACCATAGACAAAAGAAAGCCACTAAATTAACATCATTTAGATCATTATCTTATCAACAACTATTACACTAAGAACCGTAAAGCATATAAAAGTCCATTAAGCTAATATACATGACATTTAACAACATGGAATCATGGATAAGACTCAGGGACATATGACTCATCCACGAAAGGCACGTTTTCCACATTCTCCTCTTCAGGAGGCACGTACCCGTAATCTTGTGAAAGTACACCTGAAACATGCATTAATAGAGAGTGAGCTTATATACATAAGCCCAGTGAGGATCCGATAGATCTCGACAGTAATCACTTCGCTCCTTGGATTTAGTCCTTTGAGCAAGTAAACACACCACAACAATAATAACATAAATAAAGCTATCATCACATAACTATATAACCAATCAATAAGGATACTCTATTTGGTGTAGCTCCAAACGCCATCACGATCTCAACCGTTCTTCTTATAACTCCCCATTACTCACGCACCCGAGGTACCTCACTAGCCCCTCCCTCCATGACACCTCCGTCATGCGAGCTGGGGGTAGCCTATGGCAGTCATGCCGTTATCAACCCGACAGCCCGACGCTGCCCGAGAGGTGGCACACACATACCAAGACTCCATATTCATCAATCACACACAAGCATAAATCAATCAATCAATTGGGAGATCAGCAACAAGAGTGCCCGATTCCCGCATTCAATAATAATCAATCAATAACATCAATATAACATCAATATTAAATTAAACAACAAACAACGTAGTTAGATGACAAAGTAGGCCATCTAACCGGACATGCACAATATACATAATTAAACTCTAAATTACTCAACCAACTCACCATTCATCACTCGAACACTACCCAACCATCTAAGGCATCGTTCAAGAAATTAAAGAATGACAACCTAAACTTCTAAAATTCATAACTTACAATCTACTAATCCAAACATTGCCAAATCAGTTCCTATCACTCACCCATTCAACCTACTACATTAGCCCTCTCGGAAATCCACCATAACACCTCTAAATCATGCCCGATAACCCTAAAACCCTAAGATGTCATGGCTGGATTTTCTGGATTTTCACACAAACAATGTAAACGAAAATTCGGCATTACAACAGCGCTAACACGTAATTATCAAGTATTTAGAAATCGACGGCAATCGATTTCGAGTAGCGCAACTCAATTAAATCAACTTTGAACATTTTAATCAAAATTAAATACTCGGAAAATAAAAATTATGCTATATCCGACAGAAACTCGTGGTATTAGTATATAATGATCCCTAGCATGCAAGGAGCAATAATCTAACATCAGATTACAATTCTAACGGTTCAATCTTCATTTATACGCAAAAACACAAAAATGACATTTTGAGATCTAGAATTTTTCTCTCACATAAGATGCGATATAAGCCTAGGAATGCGTGCAATGCGTGCCCAACAAGCAGAATCCAAGTCGGTGCGAAGTTTCACGGACAAAAACTAGGTTTTTCTTGAAAAATTGGATTGAAAGCTTGAGTTTTTCTCTTCTCTTTTCTCTCGGCAATGTGTGTGTGTGTGATGGTGTTTTTGTGTTGTGTGAGTGTGTGCTGAGGACATTAGCTTATATGGTCAATTAATTAATTAAAGTCAAAGTTATTTTAATAGGTATTTTTGTGTTTTTAATGACTTTAATTGCATTTTAGTGCTCACCAAGTTAAAAATAATTATGCAACCCCCAAAATATCTCAAGTGGGTTATTTTTAGGTGACAAGAAGTTTTACATTCAAAGAATTCCACCCGAGTCGGCTTAAAACTCGATTTTCGCAAAAGTCGGTGTAAAAACCCTAATAAATTCTTAAGCCGATTTTAAAACCGTTTTCATCAAACACAGGTCTATTAAAGTCCGTGGACTAGGTCTAGAAGGGTTAAAAAGACCAGTTTCAAAATTATAGCGGACGTGTTTCGAAAACACTATTCACTGAAAATCGACGATAAAATTTCTGACTCCGTTTTTTATGAAAATTTCATGAATGCACATTTAGCACATATTAGAAGTATTGAAATCAAAATTATAACTTTCTAGGTCCTATAGCACATAAACAGATTATATGCACGCAAAACGAGGTAAAGCACGTAAAACGAGATAAGCAGGAAAAGTGGGGTTTCACAACCTTCGATTCTCTATTCAAGTAGTGATTCCATGAGATTACCTGGGCACAGGATTCAATCAGAGAAAGAGTATGGAATTCCTTCAAAAGATAAGCTATTAGACTAATTCAATGGCATCGGATCTAACTCAACTCTCTCCTTTTCCGGCTTAGCCTACCGTTTTGTGGGCTTCTATCCCCCTAGTCATATTAAAATAAAAGGATCTAGAAAGAAATAGAGAAAATCTCTCTACCCTTCTTCTGGCATTGTAGCCTATTCTTTACCAGCTTCTGAAAAAAGATCGGATTGGTAAAGAAAGAGGATGCTTCCTATCCTTACAGTCAAGTGGCATTAGCTCCTTTCCCACTGGTCGAGCTAAATTCAATCCAGCCTCTCCTGGCTCACTTCACTACCTTTAAAGAAAATAGTTCCAGCAGAAGACGAAGAAGACTTTTGGATAAAAAGAATAATCCAAAGACGATACATTTAGTAACTCTACAGGTACCACCAGTCATTTCATTTATGGATTTTGAAATAGAACATCTGGCTATTCCTGTAGGTTGTTGACCAGATATGCACCTAGGAGTCTCTATCAATACGATTCTCTTTCTTGCTTATGATCCACATTAGTGCAACGGAATTCTGTAATCCTCGCATTACCATATAAATGGAAGAAAGCTCATCAACAACCGCAGGCACTGCAGTTGTAAAGCCAAGAATGGTTTAGGAACATCCCATTAGGTGTAACATTTATAGAGATCAAACCTCAAACTAACTAATTTCACATCAAAGAGAAGATTGGCCTTCCCCACTGGAAAGATGTCTTCCTTATTTCAGTCTATCTATAGGCAGATGCCTCTCCAACCCGCCCGGATCTGTCTTTTAAGAAAAGGATGCCTTACAATTTAAGTTGGTTGGAAAGACTTTGGGACTTAGTCTGGCTAATGCATCATCCTCAGATGAGATCTCTTATCGTAGATCGGACTATTCCTTCTTCCTCAAATAAGATATTAGCTGTGCCCGACTCATAAGGAGGCTAACTCGCAGCAAGTGAATAAGTTGTTATACTTCCTAATGATCATGACTCAAGCTTAGGCACTCGCTCGATCCGGTTTAGGAATAAATCCTCACAAATGGTTCTGCTAGACGAGATTTTACCTCCCCAAATTGAACAAGATTCCCACTTCCGTGTTTGGATATGGAGCTTTGCCTTTTCTTTCTATGGATTTCTTTCTCCTTTCTGCTAATTGCTTACGAACCAAGAGGCTGCTGACGAAGGATTTGAATGCATGTTATGTATTGAATTGAGTATTGAATGGAAGCGGTTTAGGTACCAGATGGCGAGAAAGTCCTAACTTAACTAACGTAATGGGTTTTGTACCGGTTGAGGAGTAGGACCCGGCCCTTAGGCCGCGAGGATAAAAGCGTAGTACTTTATATACGTCAAAAGGACTTCCTCTTTCTATATGAATAAGCGCAAGTTTCCCTTTTTGAATGATAATTCGCAGAACCGTACGTCATAAGTCTCTCCGGCTGGGCCTTACATCCTTATCCAAGAAAGCAAGCAAAGCAAGGAAGGGAAAATACCTTTTAGTTTAGTTGTTTTTGTTCGTTTACCAAGTTCGGCATTAAGGCTTTGCTATAATGAAAAGTTACTTCTATCAATCGCTTTCGCCCCTTGTAGGAAGTATGTCTCTACTTCTTTTCCCAAGATTAGATCTCTCCCCTTTACTAAAAATCACTCTCACTCTGCTCTGTCTTTGCTACTCTTCCTATATATGCTGCGCTTGAGTACTGACTTTTGGGTTAGGAAAGACGAAAGAAAGCCTTCCCCAGTGAAAAGAACTGTCTATGCCCGTAAAGAGAAAGGCATTTTCACTCTGCTGCCTACCGCCTCTAGTTTTTGCCTACTGAGAGTTGGCCTCTGAGAGGCTTTTCTTTCTATATCATAAACATAAGTCGAGGGGTATCCTGCCACTTTCACACTCAACTCCTTCCTCAGGCAGTGCTCACATACTATAGCCTTCACTTGGAAAGACCAAACCATGTAAGAAATGGCATTGGCCATAAACCGGCAGCTGGGTAAACACCTTATGCTCCACCACGACCATTCGCTATGTGGGGATTGAACGTTATCGATCAGATTTATCCTAATAAAGCCTTTAATAGGCATAACTTCGTACTTGCAGCTACAGAATACTTCATGAAGTGGGTTGAAGCCGTGTCGCTAGTGAACGTGATAGCTAGGCAGCCGATTTCAAGAAATATCCTAGTAAGGTTCGGCTAGGGTGATCCTTACTGACAACGGGACAAATTTTCAGAGCCGACAGGTGGTTTTAGTAGACAATAGAAAATCAACCATCGCTTTTTGACCCCATATTACCCTATGGGCAACGGACAAACTGAGGCTACCAATAAGACGCTCCTAAAGATGATCAAGAAGACAACCAACAACGGTCGTGACTGGCACGAAAGGCCCACTCTAGTACTTTTGGCCTACCGGACCAGTATATGCACTACCACGGGGACAACTCCCTTTTAACTAATATACGGGATGGACCTCCTGGTAGAAGTCGAATTGGGATCTCTATGTGTCTTGGCATAAGTTGACCTCCTAATGGCAGAAAAAAGGCAATCCCAACTGGACTAGAGTTGTTGAATGAAAAAAGGCTCGCCGCCGCGCACCATATCAGGCCTACCAACGACGACAAAGAAAATACTTCAGGAGCAACGTCTCCGAATGCACCTTCCAAGTAGGGGAATATTTAGCATGAAAGATTTTGATCAACCCGAAAGCTTGCACTAAAATAAAATGGGAAAGACCCGTCCAGGAAAATTGGCCAGGAAACACCTATATAATATACTCCATGACCTACGAGAAAATTCCTTGTGACGCCCTATCAACACGGTGCACCTCAGAAGAGACGGGTCAATCGAACTCGTGGTTGATCTCGCAGTACCACTGTCGAACAAAGAAATGCAAGAAGAATCAGAGAAGAGATAGAAGAGAAAAAGGCATAGTCTCCAACGAAAGAGGCCTACCACGCCTTCGATCAGTCAGGCCAAAGAAAGCCTAAATCAACTGTCACATCCTTTTTCATGTGCAGAGGATTCTTCCATTCTAGCAGAGAAATCAATAGCTGCCTATTCTTCCCAAGAAGGCATTCTTGTAGCAAGAGGGCATTCGAGAACAGTAAGAGCTGATTTGATGGGATGCTTACGATAAGTAGGCTCTTTGATGGAATATTCGATGCCATCCATTTCACTTCATCTGCAGAGGGCATACTTTGGTTATTCTTCACTTGCAAAACCTATTGCATTTTTCACCGAATTGTCCAAGCCCTATTCATGTGCAGCCCCTATTCGCCTATTCTCTGGCCATGGGTGTGGGTATCTTCTTCTACTAGTGATCTTCTTATAAGGGACATTGGTTGGCTTCATTCCTACCTATCATCTGTGCGTGGTTTACTATTTTTATTGATTCAATTACGCAACCCATTCTTCCACCCTCTCCTTATCAGTGGAGCTAATAAATTCCTCTCCTCCAATCACAGGGGAAAGTTCCAAAGTACCTCAAAGGCATAGCCTCTCACTAAAGAGAGCAGCTTTCACTCTCATAGCAAAACAAGAAACAATGCTTATCATACGTCATTCTAAAGATAAGGAATGGGGCAGGAGGCCATCAGTAGTTCAACTAAAGAATTAGTCAAAACGGACACTGAAGCTAAATCCGCAAGAGAGAGAGTAGTCTTTGCGGATATGCTTACTTCATCTTGACTGAGACTTCATGCATACACCTGCGGGGCTGGGGTCCAACTTATTTTTTGTATTGAACTTACCTATATATCCGGTTCAACCTTGGAATCAAGCCCCTGTAGTTCTGTCTATCCATAGTCCAAGATACTAGTAGAAAATATTAGTTTCAAATTTCTGGAAAGACTACCTATCTATTTGGTCATTAAGTTTTCCAGGAAAATTTCGCAATAATAAATAGGCTCTACCAATTCCTCAGACGGGTTTTACATGGGGGTTTATAACACAGGGAATAGACTGACATCGTTCACCCCCAATACAAAACCCATTGGGCAACCCCAATTGTTCCATAATGTCATCACAAATAGGATAAATTTCTGCCCGTGATATAATGTGAAAGCACCAAAGAGTCTAATGATTAGTACTATAAATACATCAAATAGCGTATTCTCATTTTTCTTTCCGATTGTGAGATCTTGCCACCAGGCAGATATGATAAATTGAATACATATGAGGTGGTACAAAAAGAGAATAACTGGTATCAAAACCATTGTATTAGGTTCGGGTTTGGGGAGGTTGACTAATATGGTGGTTAGATTGACTCATCCCCAACCGACAACAAGTTTATGGGGAATTACCCAATCCATACATAATTTGACTGTCATAATGAGGTAATAATATAGCAAGGGATCTGTTTGAGGACACAAACCCTCCTTTTGCTCCGCTAAAAATTAAGGCAGGAAGGGGCGCTAGGGCTAATGTGCTGTCTTGCTTCATGCTGTTTATCATATTGGCTATACTCCTCTCAAAATCTGTGTTCGCGAACGGGGTCTACTAAAATCTCGCATAGTGAAATGAGAAGCTCTTTTTTGACAGTTTGGTTTAAAAACAAAGAACCTATGACTTCATGATATGGATTATACTATGCAAGGGCACCCCTTTGCCTTAGTAGAACGATCGCGCAAAAAAAACTCAAGTCTCAAGAGTAAAAAAAGAGACCTAAAATAAAAACCAATTCGGACGTTAGGATAACAGGTAAGGAATCGATAGCAGCCTTGAAATAAAAAGAAAATCATTTTATCTTTTCTCTCAAGTACTGCAAGGGTTGGGTCTGGTTATAAGTACCATCCATTCTGAACCTTGCCTAAACAGTCATGGCCCAATCATGTATAGGCCCTACCAAGGCCTGATACAAGGGTAAGCCAATAGAAAATAACCTTTTCTTCCCTGCATCCTTGACCTTCATTCCCATCCTGCCAAGCTGAGGCTGCCAGTGCATTGTAGCTAACCACACTGTGGCAAATCAATACAAGTAGCTAAACAGCTCGTTATACCATACAAAGGAATCTCAAATCGAACGGTTAGGCAAAACTATAGCGCCAGGGTAATAACAATGAAAGAATATGAGAGCTGATGTAGCTAACAACTACCTTCATAGTCGATTCATTAGAGTCGTCACCTTCTATCCAACTAGTGGAAGTATTCACCCTTTCTTTGTCTATTAAGCTTAAAAGCTATGGGACTCCCTAAAGAAAATTGCAACCCTTTCTTTGTCTATTAAGCTTAAAAGCTATGGGACTCCCTAAAGAAAATTGCAATCGTAGTTTATTAACCGCTCACAAGACCACCGAGATCTTCGACCTGGCTCCTAAAGGCAATCCATCCAGGGTACCTTACTCTTCATACTTAACATATGTGGCTTGCCTCTCTCTTCGGAATGGAAACAATGTTTCAAGGAATGCCGTGCAATCACATTCTTTATCTCGAATAGTTGGAATTACCTTTGTCGCTTTGAATTATGAGACTCGTACAAAGACAGCTTAGAAAGCTTCCTTATTAAGCTTTAAGTAAAGTATGGACTATGCTTCTAAAATAAGAATGAACTACTTCCTTCTTATACCGGTCGTGCCCCATACCCATGAGTCACTTCTCTCACTTGAGAGAGAGTTAACAAAAATGATATAAAGAAAGAAAAAAAGGGGGATGGTCATGGTCTATTATATATTGGCCCAGTTGGAGTCCTGACTATAGCTGCAACCTATCTCATGTTGGGGAGAAGTGTACCGTCCTCGATTAAACTAGAAATTTCATAAGAGAATAAAGCTGTTAACGTAGGTCGGAGTCGATAAATACTATCCGAGTTTCATGATGTCGTTGCGTCTACTTATTTTCATCGAGATTAAGTTGGTGTTCAAGTCTGCCGTAATAGACTATCTCGTTCAGTACGCAAATCTTGACAGTTTATTTTGATTGAGAAAGCGGCAGGCCCAGTCAGCTCTCCAATAGTGCACCAAAACGGGGCCGAAGAAAGAGGGTTAACCTTAGATCGGCTAAGATCGAATTCAACTGCGTACAGCAAGAAAGGAAAAGGAGTTTGAAAAGATGCTATTGGCTGCTATTCTATCTATTTGTGCATCAAGTTCGAAGAAGGGAGGTTTTTCATTCAACCAACTATCTTTTTGAAGCAAATAGTTCATAGTGCTAATTCTATAGATACTAATAAAGCCAACTCATGTTTCTACTCAGCTTTCTCATGGAATTTTGCAAGATTTGGAGAAACGGAATGCGGTGCCTAGGTGTGGAAATAATGGGTTACACAAATGGTATAAAGGTCTGGATGAGTATTTATTTTTATTTTTCTGGTTATGGTAGTCCAAAGGAGTATATGTGAACCCAATTTAGTTCGCTCCCCTTAGTAAGGAGGGTCTTATTTCAATAAAAGACTCATCTTTATTGTTTTTATGAGCTTATATTTTTTCTTTTGATTTACAAAATAATATTGTCGACCGGGTTGCTCCTTATGGACGAACTTAGTAAAGCTTTCCATCCATTCTATCCTTCGTCGGGAGGAATGAATCTTGGATCAAGCGGGCAACTACCACTTCCTTCTCCTGCGGACCCCTTTCCTCAAGTTTTGCAAGATCCGGAGGAGAACCCGCCCCGGGGCTCACACCCACTTGTCCATCAACAGCAGGACCAGACGTCCGCCCCTCAGGTCACGGCTGCTGGTCAAAAGAAGCTAGAAGCCATCCAGTTTAAACATGTGAGGCAGTATTGTCAATTAATAGAGGTGTGTAATAAGTATCAGCAACTTAATTCCATAGAGGTTGTGAAACCCCACTTTTCTATCCTGTCTCGTTTTGCGTGTTTATTCTTGTTTTGCGTGAATTGACCTGTTTATGTGCTATATGACTTAGAATATGATAATTTTCATATTGATACTCCTAGAACATGCAAATGTGCATTCATGAAATTTTCATAAAAAACGGAGTCAGAAATTTTATCATCGACTTTTAGTGAACAGTATTTTCAAAACACGTCCGCTAAAATTTTGAAACTGGTCTTTTTAACCCTTCTAGACCTAGTCCTCAGACTTTAATAGACCTATGTTTGATTAAAATGGTTTTCAAATCGGCTTAGGAATTTATTAGGGTTTTTACACCGCTTTTTGCAAAAATCGAGTTTTAAGCCGACTCGGGTAGAATTGTTTGAATGTAAAACTTCTTGTCACCAAAAAATAAACTACTTGAGCTATCTTGGGTGTTGAATAATTGTTTTGAACATTGGTGATCAAGAAAATAAATTTAAAGTCAAGAAAATACTAAAAATACTAAAGTTTCAACTTTGACTTTCATTTAAAATGTTGACCATTATGCATATATCACCAACACACACTCACAAAGCACAAAACACCCTCAATTTCACACACATTGCCGAGAGGAAGAAGGGAGAAAAAGAGAAAGAGGTTTCAAGGTTTTCAAAGCAAATTTTCAAAGAAAAAGCTAGTTTTTGTCCGTAGAACTTCGTGCCGAGTTGGATTCCGCTTATTGGGCACGCATTGCACGTATATCTAGGCTTTAATCGCATCAAAGGTGAGAGAAAAATTCTAGATCTCAAAACTCATCTTTTATGTTTTTGCATAGAATTGATTATTGAACCGTTAAAACGTTAATTTGAAGTTAGATTATTGCTCCATGTATGCTAGATATCATTTATATGTAATCTTGCAAGATTTGAACCGTTGTAGCGTAATTATTTATTTTCATGTATTTAAAGTTGAGTTATTTATCATTTCTTGTTTATCTTGAGGTGTATTGGTTGAACTCGATTGCCGTCGATTTTTAAATGTTTGTTAATTACGTGGTAGCGCCGTTGTAATGCCGAATTTTCGATTGTGAGGTCGGTGCTAAAGTCCAAAAATTTCAGCCATGACACACTAGGGTTTTAGGGTTATTGGGGATGATTTGGATATGTTTTGGTTGGTTTCCGAGGGGGCTAATGTAGTTGATTGAATGGGTGAGGGATAGAAACTGATTTGGAATTGTTTGGATTAGTAGAATGTAAGATATGAATATTTGAAGTTTAGGTTGTCTTTCTTTGAAATGTTAGATTATGCCTTTAGTTGATTGGGTGTGGTTTGACTGATTGAATTGTGAGTTGATGATGGGTAAACTAGGGTTTGATTGTGTGTTTAATGCATGTTCGGTTGGATGGCCTACTTTGTCATCTAGCTTAGTTATTTGTTGTTAAATTGATTATTGATGATTATTATGATAATGATATGATTATTGATTGATTATTGATTGATGATTGATGAACTGGGAGATAGTCAACAGAAAAGGTTGTCCTCCTATGAATGATTGATGTTTATTATTATTGCTGAGTCTTTGGTATGTGTGTGCCACCTCTTGGGCTGTATCGGGCTGTCGGGTTGATAACGGCATGACCACCAGAGACTACCTCCAGCCCGCATGATGGAGGTGTTATGGAGGGAGAGGTTATTGGGGTACCTCGGGTGCGTGAGTCTATGGGAGTCACAAGAAGGCTGTTATGATCGTGATGGTGTTTGGAACTACACCAACTAGTGTATCCTTTATTGAATGGTCATTATAGATTATGTGATGAAAGTATTATTGATGTTTTTGGGTGTTTACTTACTCAACGGATTATTTCCAAGGAGTATAGTGAATACTGTTGGAGATTTATCGAATCCTCACTGGGCTTATTTTATATAAGCTCACTCTCTATTATTGCATGCTTACAGGTGTACTTGAGCAAGATTACGGGTACGTGCCTCCTGAAGAGGAAAATGTGCCTTACATGGATGAGTCTTATGTTCCAGAGTCTTATCCTTGATGTTGTATTGTATTACTATCTTGTATATTATCTAGTTGACTTTTTTTATGCTTTGTAGTTCATAATGTAAAAGATGTTATAAAGATAATGAATTAGTTGATGCTATATTAGTAGTCTTTCTTTTGTCTATGTTTAGGTTGCTAGGTTGGTATCAATATATTTTTGCAATGTATATTAAGGTTCATGTATTATGTTGGAATGGAGGCGTATAACGACGAATGTTTATTGTATAATATGGTTATGATGTATGTTGTTATTTTATTGAGGAGTTGTTTGTTGTATGGTTTATGGAGTTGATGTATGATGTTCTATTGAGGTTGGTTTAGAGCTTCGGTGTCCTAACAACTGTCATTATACTGTCGAAATTATGTTGCGTCTTGACTGATTATAGGAGGGGTCGAGTTGGGGCGTGACATTTAAGTGGTATCAGAACGCATATTTAGTTGTCAGCCGGGGTATTCTCGGAATGTGGGAAATGGTCTTAGCATAAAAGTATGTATGAATAGAAAGAAAAGTGAACTATGTATTAATATGATTAAATGATTAAGTGATTAAGTGATTATGTGATTATGTGATTTAGTGCTTATGTGATTATGTGATCAATTTGTTTATGTGTTTTATATGAGTTTGCTGTTTATGTGCTAATAGTTGTTTATAAGCTGTTTACGTGCTATAACATGTGCTAACTCTTTGATTAGTAGAATGGCCGGTAGACCAAGGACCAGAAGTAGGCCCGACGTAGTAGATGAGACTCCTGGTAATGCGGCACCGGACCGTGATGGGGGTGATGATCGCTTGGGGACAGCTATGGAGAGGATTGCTGAGTTAGTGGCCGGACATGCCCAGTTGATAGCAGGTCAGGCTGCCCAGACTCAGGCTTGGCAGGCTTAGTTGTTGAATGTGCAGGGTGGAAACCACCGGCGTGGTACCCTGAAAGAGTTCTTAGGGTATCATCCACCTAGATTTCAGGGGGAACCCGATAATCGGAAGGCTGAAGCGTAGATTAGTAAGGTGGAGAAGATTTATGATCCTCTTGATTATACTAATGAGCAGAAGGTCTCCTTTGTCGTGTACTTACTGGACGATGAGGCAGAAGAATGGTGGCGCACGGTGAGAACTAGCTGGGCGACTCAGGGTATTCCGTATGTTTGGGGTGCCTTTCTGTTAGCTTACCGGGAAAAGTATGTCCCGAGGATCGCGAGGGAGCGGAGAGAAGCTGAGTTTCTGTCTCTAATTCAGGGGGATGCCTCAGTGGCTCAGTATGAGGCCACCTTTACTCGATTGTCCCGATATGCACCGGAGTATGTGGCTGACGAGGAACGTAAGACTCGTAGATTCATGTTGGGTTGAGGCCCGAGATTCAGGATGTGATGGCTTTGAATCAGTATGATATATTCACTGAGGCCTTTGATGCAGCTTCTAGGTTAGAGAAGAGAAAAGGGGATCAGCTTGTGTCTAATCAGCCCAGTAAGAAGCCGTATCAGCTGCAGTTTCAGCAGGGTATGTATAGGCCTCCGGTACAGCAGGTTGTGTACAAGCCATCAGCTCAGCAGGGTTTTTTTAGGCCATAGGGTCAGCAGAGTTATTATCGGCCTCAGTTTCAGCAGGGGTCATATTAGGTTCAGTCCTAGTTTAGGCCAGCCCAGTCTCAGGGTCAGTACAGGCCTAGTTTGATAAGGCCTCAGTAGCAGGCTGGTTCAGCTGTTTCTTCAACTTCTGGTTCTTCCAGGGGAAGTGTTAGTGCATCATCACTGCAGTGTACACACTGCAAGCGCACGAGGCATGTGGAGGCCGATTGCAGAGTGAAGGCAGGGACGTGTTTAGGATGCGGCAGCAATTAGCATATGGCGAGGGATTGCCCTAGGTATTCGAGGACTGAGGGTCGAACAGTGACTCAGGGTTATCAGGGCCGACGTGCGGCCAGTACACCTCAATAGCAACGGGTCCAGGCTCGGGCCTACGTAGTTGATTTAGAGGAGATGCTTGAGGAGACTGCAGTGGTGGAAGGTAACTTCCTTATACTTGATCAACTTGTTAAAGTGTTGATTGATTCTGGTACTACGCATTCTTTCATTACTCCTGTTTGTGTGCAACGTGTTAACATGCAACCTGAAAGATTGCCTTATATGGTTGAGATTAGTACCTCTTTGACTGATAAGTATGTGACTGACTTAGTATGTAAGGATTGTAAAATACATGTTAAAGGGTATAAGTTTCCTTCGGACCTTATCTTATTTCCTATCCGGGGGTATGATGTTATGTTGGGTATGGATTGGCTTTCTAACTATGATGCCCAGTTGAACTGTAGAACCAAGGTAGTACGATTTCGATTGCCAGATCAGCCAGTAGTAGAGGTAGCAGGGAACCAGGGTGCTAAGACGAGTTTTGTTATCTCAGCAACTAAAGCTGTTAAGTTGGTGAGTAAGGGGTGTTCGGGTTATCTAGCTTATTTGATGAACAAGCCATCTGATAAGCTACAGTTGGAGGAAGTCCCTATTATTTGGGAATATCCCAATGTATTTCCCGAGAAGTTGCCAGGGTTACCACCAGAGAGAGATGTGGAGTTTGTGATTAATCTTATTCCTGGTACTCAACCTATTTCTAAATCAGCGTACCGGATGGCACCAGTTGAGTTGAAGACTCAGTTGTAGGAGTTATTGGAGAAAGGATTTATTCAGCAGAGTTCTTCACCTTGGGGAGCTCCTATTTTATTTGTGAAGAAGAAGAATGGTACATTGAGATTGTGTATTGATTACCGTGGTTTGAATCAGGTGACCATCAAGAATAAATATCCTTTGCCACTGATTGACGAGTTGTTTGATCAACTTTAGGGAGCCAAAGTCTATTCTAAATTTTATTTGAGGCAGGGGTATTATCAGCTTTGGATTCGTACGGAGGATTTTCCGAAGTCTGCCTTTAGGACTCGGTACGAGCATTATGAGTTTGTTGTTATGCCCTTTGGATTAACTAATGCACCGACAGCATTCATGGATCTTATGCATCGGGTTTTTCAGCCGTATTTAGACCAGTTCATGGTAATCTTTATTGATGATATCTTGGTCTATTCTAAATCTGAATCAGAGTACGAGCAACATCTACGGCTTGTCTTACAGAAGCTGTAAGAGCATCAGTTGTTTGCCAAGTTTAGCAAATGTGAATTTTGGTTGCAACGCATATCTTTTCTTGGCCATGTTATCACACAGAGCGGTATATCTGTAGATCCCACTATGATTGAAGTGGTGATGTCTTGGAAACGACCAGAGAATGTTTCTGAAATCCGTAGCTTTCTTGGCTTGGCGGGTTATTACCCTAGGTTTGTAAAGGACTTCTCAAAGATTGCTGGGCCACTTTCTAAGTTGACTCAGAAACGGACTATCTTTACTTGGGATGAGAAGTGTGAGAGTGGGTTTCAGGAGTTGAAAAATAGGTTGACTACTGCTCCAGTACTTGCTCTACCAGAGGGGATCAATATTATGGTTATTTACAGCGATGCATCCAAGGAGGGCTTGGGATGTGTTCTTATGCAGGATGGCCGAGTTATTTCCTATGCTACCAGGAAGTTGAAGCCTTATGAGGTGAATTATCCGACTCATGATCTTGAGTTGGCAGCAGTTGTCTTCGCACTGAAGAAGTGGCATCATTATCTATGGGGCAGTAAGTTCGAGGTTTTCACTGATCATAAGAGTCTGAAGTACTTGTTCTTACAGAAGGAGTTGAATATGCGCCAGCGGAGGTGGATGGAGCTTCTTGGGGATTATAATTGCTCTATCAGTTATTTGCCTAGCAAGGCAAATGTTGTAGCAGATGCTCTCAGCCGGAAGGCGAGTATTGCTTGTTTAGCTATCAAGAAATGGGAGATTCTTGAGGAATTCACTTATTGGAAACCGGAGTTGACTCAGGTTGGGGTGATGTGTTCACATCTCTGTATTCAGCCTTTATTATTGTCTCAGATTAGAGAAGCTCAACAACTTGATGTTAAACTTCAGAAGATCAAGGATCAGATCACGGATGATCAGTCTGACTTTAAACTGCTTGAGGATGGTATTCTTCGATTTCGGAATAGGGTTTGTGTTCCTAATGAACCGGGCTTGAGGCGAGGTATTCTAGAGGAAGCTCATAATTCTAAGTATACTATTCATCCCGGTGGAACCAAGATGTATTGGGATTTGAAGCAACATTACTAGTGGAATAACATGAAGAGAGAGGTTGCTTAGTTTGTATCTAGATGTTTGACTTGTCAGAGGGTGAAAGCCGAGCATCAACAACCTGCAGGGCTACTTCAGCCGTTGGCTATACCATAGTAGACGTGGGAGCATATTATGATGGATTTTGTCACTGGTTTGCCTAGAACACCGAGGGGTAATGATGCAGTTTGGGTTGTCGTGGATCGTTTGACGAAGACACCTCATTTTATTTCGATGAGGATGGGAGATGAAGTTACAAAGTTGACGGGTCTTTATTTGGATCAGATTGTTAGACTTCACGGGATTCCATCTAGTATTGTCTCAGATCGAGATCCTCGATTTACTTCTTGTTTGTAGGAGAAACTTCAGGAGACTTTGGGTACCTAGTTGAACTTCAGTACCGCGTATCATCCACAGACTGACGGTCAGTCTAAGAGAACTATTCAGATTCTGGAGGATATGCTTAGGGCTTATGCTCTGGACTTCGGGAAGAACTGGGAGAAACATCTACCACTTGCCGAGTTTGCCTATAACAATAGTTATCAAGCTACTATTGGGATGGTACCTTTCGCAGCTCTTTACGGTCGTAAGTGTCGTTCACCTTTGTATTGGGACGAGGTAGGGGACATGAAGACTATTGATCCGACTATCATGCCAGAGCTTCTTAAGAAGATTGAGAATGTTCAGTTGATCAGGCAGAGAATGCTTACGGTGCATAGTAGATTCAAGAGTTACGCTGATAAGCGTCGTCGGGACTTGGAGTTTGCAGTCGGAGATCGGGTTTTCTTGAGATTGTCTCCTCGTAAGGGGTTTGCTCGTTATGGTAAAGGTGAAAAGCTGAGTCCGAGATTTGTTGGGCCGTTTGAGATTACCGACAGGGTTGGTAAGTTAGTATATCGGTTGGCTTTACCGGAGAATTTTCTCTAATGTCCACGATGTATTTCACATGTCTAATTTGCAAAAATATAATCCAGATCCTTCTCATATTCTTGAGCCACAGCCGTTATAGCTTCGTGAGAATCTGACTTATGACGAGCGTCTGATTCGTATTCTTGATCAGATGGAACGAGAGTTGAGGTCGAAGAAGATTCCGATGGTTAAGGTATTGTGGAAGCATCACGACATTGAGGAAGCTACTTGGGAGAGACGAGATCAGATGCAGCAGCAGTACCCAGATCTGTTCAGTACATCAAGTAAGAATTTCGGGGACAAAATTTCTTTAAGGGGAGGAGAATGTGAAACCCCACTTTTCTATCCTGTCTCCTTTTGCGTGAATTGACCTATTTATGTTCTATATGACTTAGAATGTGATAATTTTGATATTGATACACCTAGAACATGCTAAAGTGCATTCATGAAATTTTCATAAAAAACGGAGTCAGAAATTTTATCGTCGACTTTTAGTGAATAGTATTTTCGAAAGACATCCGCTAAAATTTTGAAACTGGTCTTTTTAACCCTTCTAGACCTAGTCCTCGGACTTTAATAGACCTGTGTTTGTTAAAAACGGATTTCAAATTCGCTTAGGAATTTATTAGGGTTTTTACATCGCTTTTTGCAAAAATCGAGTTTTAAGCTGACTCGGGTAGAATTGTTTGGACGTAAAACTTCTTGTCACCTAAAAATAACCTACTTGATCTATCTTGGGTGTTGAATAATTGTTTTGAACATTGGTGATCAAGAAAATGAATTTAAAGTCAAGAAAACACTAAAAAAACTAAAGTTTAAACTTTGACTTTCATTTAAAATGTTGACCTTTATGCATATATCACCAACACACACTCACAAAGCACAAAACACCCTCAATTTCACACATATTGCTGAGAGGAAGAAGGGAGAAAAAGAGAAAGAATTTTCAAAGTTTTCAAAGCAATTTTTCAAAGAAAAAGCTAGTTTTTGTCTGTAGATTTTCGTGCCGAGTTGGATTCCGCTTGTTGGGCACACATTGCATGCATATCTAGGCTTTTATCGAATCAAAGGTGAGAGAAAAATCATGGATCTCAAAACTCATGTTTTATGTTTTTGCGTAGAATTGATTATTGAACCATTAAAACGTTAATTTGAAGTTAGATTATTGCTCCATGTATGCTAGGGATCATTTTTATGTAATCTTGCGAGATTTGAACCGTTGTAGCATAATTATTTATTTTCGGGTATTTAAAGTTGAGTTATTTGTCATTTCTTGATTATCTTTAGTTGTATTGGTTGAAATCGATTGCCGTCGATTTCTAAAAGTTTGATAATTACGTGGTAGCGCCGTTGTAATGCCGAATTTTCGATTGCGAGGTCAGTGCTAAAGTCCAAAAATTTCAGCCATGACACACTAGGGTTTTAGGGTTATTGGGCATGATTTGGATGTGTTTTGGTTGGTCTCCGAGGGGACTAATGTAGTTGATTGAATGGGTGAGTGATATAAACTGATTTAGAGTTGTTTGGATTAGTAGAATGTAAGATATGAATATTTGAAGTTTAGGTTGTCTTTCTTTAAAATGTTAAATTATGCCTTTAGTTGATTGGGTGTGGTTTGAGTGATTGAATTATGAGTTGATGATGGGTAAACTAGGGTTTGATTGAGTGTTTAATGCATGTTCGGTTGGATGGCCTACTTTGTCATCTAACTTAGTTATTTGTTGTTAAATTGATTATTGATGATTATTATGATGATGATATGATTATTGATTGATGATCGATGAACCGGGAGATAGTCAACGGAAAAGGTTGTCCTCTTGTGAATGATTGATGTTTATTATTATTTCTGAGTCTTTGGTATGTGTGTGCCACCTCTCGGGCAGCATCGGGCTGTCGGGTTGATAACGGTATAACTATCAGAGACTACTTCCAGCTCGCATGACGGAGGTGTCATGGAAGGAGAGGTTATTGGGGTACCTCGGGTGCGTGTGTTTATGGGAGTCACAAGAAGGCTGTTATGATCGTGATGGCGTTTGGAGCTACACCAACTAGTGTATCCTTTATTGAATGGTCATTATAGATTATGTGATGATAGTATTATTGATGTTATTGTGTGTTTACTTGCTCAAATGATTATTTCCAAGGAGTATAGTGAATACTGTTAGAGATTTATCGGATCCTCACTGGGCTTATTTTATATAAGCTCACTATCTATTATTGCATGCTTATAGGTGTACTTGAGCAGGATTACGGGTACGTGCCTCCTGAAGAGGAAAATGTGCCTTACGTGGATGAGTCTTATGTTCCGGAGTCTTATCCTTGATGTTGTATTGTATTACTATCTTGTATATTTTCTAGTTGACTTTTATAGGCTTTGTAGTTCATAATGTAAAAGATGTTGAAAAGATAATGAATTAGTTGATGCTATCTTAGTAGTCTTTCTTTTGTCTATGTTTAGGTTGCTAGGTTGGTATCAATATTTTTTTGCAATGTATATTAGGGTTCATGTATTATGTTGGAAAGGAGGCGTATAACGAGGAATGATTATTGTATAATATGGTTATGATGTATGTTGTTATTTTATTGAGGAGTTGTTTGTTGTATGGTTTATGGAGTTGATGTATGACGTTCTATTGAGGTTGGTTTAGAGCCTCGGTATCCTATTTACTGTCGTTATACTACCGAAATTCTGTTGCATCCTGACTGATTATAGGAGGGGTCGAGTTGGGGCGTGACAGAGGTGGATTACCATTATTTAGCCAAAAATCTTACAATTTCCCAATTTGATATTGATACGAAAATCGATAGTGAAATGGCCAATCTTGCAGCTTGCGTTGGTAATTATAAAAAGATAAAAATCATATTAGAGAACTTTTTCGATTCTTATTATCAAGAAGAAAACTAATGTAATAAAATAATAGGAAAAAAATAGGGGGCAAGGATCGAACTTCTAAAAAGATAGTTCCGAGAACGAAGGAAGGATAGTGTGTGACACCCCGATCCCACTCGAGACTGGGAGTTCTATTGATCAATCTAATCACAACCCAAATCCAAACCCGGGCATAAATTTTAGGGAAAATGGACGGCGTCTCCCCTGTTTCTAGGCAAAATATAGAACCTGCAATAGCATTTAAATGGACCAATGCCATGTCCAACCATACAAAACTTTCTCAAGGCCATCCGAGCCTCAGTTTTCAACAATTAAACTCAACAGGTATACATACATTTCCAATTTAAAAGCTAACCTATCTCTTTTCATTTTTGACCAGTACATTCAAACTAGACAATTAAACCATACTAAGCTACTGCATAAAATAAACTATCATGCCATTCTAACTATTTTCCTTTGGACATTACAAACATGCATTGAAGATAAGCTATGCTAACTGATTACATAAACTAGCTTATCAATTCACCTCAACTGCTTAGCTAAATTTAAATTACATTTCTTTTAGCAATAAATACCTACAACAAATGAAAACATATATCTTTACAACTTCGACACTCAAGCCACATAGGCACGCAAGACAACTCTTCAGGCAACGAACTTTCACGAAATCACGAACTTTCCAGCTAACATGACATTTCCTGAAATGTGGTGGTGAGGAGTGAGTATACACAACACGTATACTCAGTGAGGGCGAGACATATATCGAATTGGAGAGAAAGAAAGTCGTGCAATGCAAATAAGACAGTTAAGCAATATAACTGATAAATAAGCAACCAAGACAAACAATCAATACAATAAGCAATTATTCAAAGCATTAACACAACCATTCAAAGCTATACCACACTCTGAAGGCTATGGTTCACTCATACGAGCAATGTACCATTTCACGAGCGATACATCAATCTCGAGCTTGATGTTGACAACGATGACAATAAGCGCGCATCCACCTTATAACACCAGTTTGGAATACCCCGGAAGTATCCATCAATTCTACGACCCAAATCTCCCTGGGAGGCAACCCAAGCGAGAAAGGGAATAGCAGCGGAGCTAGAGCAACCAACACTGGCAACCCGAGGCTACCCAGAGAGGCCCATCACTCACGCGCGAGACACTATGCAATGCAAGACTCGATACAAGGCAATAAACGAGCGATAGCACAACAATACAAACTAGTGACAACAAACAAGATAACAAGCAATCACAATCAATACTAGCATTCAACTAACTTTTCAAGCATAACAAGCAATAATAAGCAACAATAACACCAATTAAACAATTATATTAAGCAACACTAAGCATTCTATAGGCATAATATCAAGATAACAAGCAAAATCACAAATCGGCCCCAACTATCAAAACACTACCATTTCCAAACGAGCCACGAGTTCTGAAAATCGACTTCACTAATCCTCATAGGTCACCATAAGGCACGTCTAAGGACCCCGAAACCCTACTTTACCCTAGAATTCGTGCAACCCCGATTTTCCCCTTTGCTCGTTTGAACTACAACTATACTAACCAAACATCCAACCAACGCCATAATCGCACCAAAAGTGCTTTTATGGCCTCCCGAAACAATGCCATCACGCAAAACGAGAAAATGCTAAACTCGACCTAAACGACCCCGACTTTCACAAAGGCATAATTCCCATTTTTTCCATTACGCAACCCAAACAAACCATGCATTTAGGCATTCTAGCATACCTAGCACATTTTTATATCAACGGACAGCATAACGGAGCAACTTCATCATTTCAAGGGTTTACTATTCACAAAACACTATTCATTAATCAATTTAAATTGCAATCTCAACATTTAACCCCAGAAAATGTTAAAAAGCTATAAATACATGTTCTACAATCAACAAGGAACATTCTTTAAGCAACAAAACTATTAAAACAACAATCTACGCATCAAATCCAAAAAACAAAGCTTAGATACAAAATTTTCAAATGCGCAAATAACTATGAAACCCTGACCTTACACGCTCCTAGACGCTAGGAAAACCTCGTAGAGTGCCTCGGAAACCACCCCGCACAAGCCCACGCGAAGAATCGAACATTTGAAGTTGAGATTTTCTTTTTTTTTCTCCTTCTTTTCCTCATGGTTTCAAGCCTTTTTTTATCTTTTTTTTTCGTGTGCATTCTGCTTATTTAGAAAAAAAAATAATAAGAAGTCAAAGGTCAAAATTCGGTCAACCCGCTAAACCAAAACAGCTATGCGCGACCTTACGAAAACGGCCATAACTTCTTCTAGAAAACTCCAATTCACGAACGGTTTGAAGCCTTAGAAACTAGACTCATAGAGGTTTCCAACCATATATAATTTGCTACCTAACTCTGCCCCAATTGGTTCAGATTTAATTCCAAAGTTGACCCAAAATTTGACTAACTTAACATTGCATTTTTTTTATTTCTAATCCCAAGTTTGCCCTTTATTAAACATTTCAAAAATTTTCACCTTGTCCTAGTTGGTCAATGTAGATGAAAAGTCAACTAGTTTGATCAAAGAAGGTGAAAGGTCAATAAAATGCAATTTAAATGAGCTTTGAATGCTATTGAATATATGCCAGGTTCGGGGTATCACATCCTTCCCCCCTTAAAACAATTGCGTCCTCGCAATTCTTCTTCCAATAGAACTCAGCATCATCTGAAATCCAATTCTGACTAATCTTCATCGGTTGAAGAATCCCGTTGACACGAATACCGAAGAAGAATAAAATTCCAACCAAAAGCGCCGAGATAATACCAATAAAGACCTAAGCAAAGATACTGTAGATAAAATCACATCACATATTAATGATAAGAAGAATACCGAATGAATACCCCATACATGAATCTCGAGTAGAAGTTCAACTATTACTGCCCGAGAATTCCCAAACAAGAAGCCAAATAAAGGCTCAAACAAAGGTTCCATCCAGAGGTCCAAATAAGTACCCCACTGGTCATGAATTTCATAGAAGAATTCCCTGATAAGAGTACGAAGAAAATACTAAGAAACCCAATCAAATATACTTCAAAAGTTCCAAAGAAGCCTTCCAAATAATAACCCCATAGGACAACCCATTAGATTCCGAGTATCGCTATCAAATGCTGAGAAGAATGTCTAAGGAAATACTAGAGGAATTATCATGTGTCTAATAAGACAGTCAAGTTAAATAACAAATATAATTTTTCCAACTAGATGAGAAATCCGAGTAAGATTCCCGAGCAGGTGTACAACATACAAAACCAAACTCCAAGGCATCTTCACTGTTCGCCAGGTGAGAACTTATACAATTTACCACCAAGAAAGCCCAAAGTATTCCACAGCATACCATAAGCAATATGAGATAATAAGTCTGAACAGGATTCCAAGTGTAAGACTTCCAATAAGTGCCATCAAGGAAAGATACTAGTAGAATGCCCACTAAGAATTCTATAAAATGCCATTGAAGAATTTCCAATCAGGGATGTCAGTATCACACCAATAAAGACCGAGACACATATACCATAGATAATACCGTGCAGTAAATCCAATTGAAACCCCAATAGCCAAGTCCACCAAAAAGTGCCAACAGAAGTCTCCAAAGAATACCCATTGAGAAAACCAAACAATGCCCTAAAGACCAATCAAATAAAACCCCAAGAGAAAGCTACTATTCACAACTGTTAATCACAGAGGAAGACCTTAGAGATTCGCCAATAACCGAGCTCCAAAAGCAAACACCAACTCCCAAATAAAGGCTAATTAAATGCCATTCATTTCCTGCCAACCCATACACCTTGAGTGGCTAGCTGTGAACCACTTTCTTCAAGGGAGGAAGAGGACTTACTTACCATTTCAATAGGACATGTATGAATGCCAATATATCGCAGTTATACACATGCCTTATACTATTATGCAAGCAAGTTCACAAAACAGTTTATTCAACAAAGTTACTCAATCACGATAATCAAATCAAGCACAACATAATCAATTCAAATCACAGCATAACCAATTCAAGACATTTCAATACATACATTACAAGCAATACTTCAAGCAAATAACAATTCACGAGGTCGATTTGATTCACGATGCCAATTCAATAAGTCAATTCGATAGACAACTAGATATTTCACCTTTCTTGAGAAACATTTAACACATAACACATAACACATAACTATATCACATAAGTGCATACATTCAAGTCAAGACACACAATCTCACATACAAGCATACACTTTCAAGACACACTTAACAAGCAAACATTCAAGGACCACTACCCACCAAGCCGAGGACCCTGTCCCGGCTTATGAGCTAGACAAGCTCTGATACTACCTGTAACACCCCGATCCCTCTCGAGACCGGGAGTTCTATCAATCAATCTAATCACAACCCAAATCCAAACCCGAGCATAATTTTCAAGGAAAACTTACGGAGTCTCCCCTGTTTCTAGGCAAAATATAAAACCTGCAATAGCATTTAAATGGACCAATGCCGTGTCCAACCATACAAAACTTCCTCAAGGCCATCCGAGCCTCGATTTTCAACAATTAAACTCAGCAGGTATACATACATTTCCAATTTAAAAGCTAACCTATCTCTTTTCATTTTTGACCAGTACATTCAAACTAGACAATTAAACCATACTAAGCTACTGCATAAAATAAACTATCATGTCATTCTAACTCTTTTCCTTTGGACATTACAAACATGCATTGAAGATAAGCTATGCTAACTGATTACATAAACTAGCTTATCAATTCACCTCAACTGCTTAGCTAAATTTAAATTACATTTCTTTTAGCAATAAATACCTACAACATATGAAAACATATATCTTTACAACTTCGACACTCAAGCCACATAGGCACGCAAGACAACTCTTCAGGCAACGAACTTTCACAAAATCACGAACTTTCCAGCTAACATGACATTTCCTGAAATGTGGTGGTGAGGAGTGAGTATACACAACACGTATACTCAGTGAGGGCGAGACAGATATCGAATTGGAGAGAAATAAAGTCATGTAGTGCAAATAAGACAGTTAAGCAATATACCTGATAAATAAGCAACCAAGACAAACAATCAATACAATAAGCAATTACTGAAAGCATTAACACAACCATTCAAAGCTATACCACACTCTGAAGGCTATGGTTCACTTTTACGAGCAATGTACCATTTCACGAGCGATACATCAATCTCAAGCTTGATGTTGACAACGATGACAATAAGTGCGCATCCACCTTATAACACCAGTTTGGAATACCCCGGAAGTATCCATCGATTCTACGACCCAAATCTCCCTAGGAGGCAACCCAAGCGAGAAAGGGAATAGCAGCGGAGCTAGAGCAACCAACACTAGCAACCCGAGGCTACCCAGAGAGGCCCATCACTCACGCGCGAGACACTATGCAATGCAAGACTCGATACAAGGCAATAAACCCGTGATAGCACAACAATACAAACTAGTGACAACAAACGAGATAGCAAGCAATCACAATCAATACTAGCATTCAACTAACTTTTCAAGCATAAGAAGCAATAATAAGCAACAATAACACCAATTAGACAAGTATATCAAGCAACCCTAAGTATTCTATAGGCATAATATCAAGATAACAAGCAAAATCACAAATCGGCCCCAACTATCAAAACACTACCATTTCCAAACGAGCCACGAGTTCTGGAAACCGACTTCGCCAATCCTCCTAGGTCACCATAAGGCACGTCTAAAGACCCCGAAACCCTACTTTACCCTAGAATTCGCGCAAAGCCCCGATTTCCCCCTTTGCTCATTTGAACTACAACTATACTAACCAAACACCCAACCAACGCCATAATCGCACCAAAAGTGCTTCCATGGCCTCCCGAAATAATGCCATCACGCAAAACGAGAAAATGCTAAACTCGACCTAAACGACCCCGACTTTCACCAAGGCATAATTCCTGTTTTTTCCATTACGCAACCCAAACAAACCATGCATTTAGGCATTCTAGCACACCTAGCACATTTCTACATCAACGGACAGCATAACGGAGCAACTTCATCGTTTCAAGGGTTTACTATTCATAAAACACTATTCATTAATCAATTTAAATTGCAATCTCAACATTTAACCGCAGAAAATGTTAAAAAGCTATAAATACATGTTCTACAATCAACAAGGAACATTCTTTAAGCAACAAAATGATTAAAACAACAATCTACGCATAAAATCCAAAAATCAAAGTTTAGATACAAAATTTTTAAATGCGCAAATAACGATGAAACCCTCACCTTAGACGCTCCTAGATGCTAGGAAAACCTCGTAGAGTGCCTCGGAAACCACCCCGCACAAGCCCACGTGAAGAATCGAAGATTTGAAGTTGAGATTTTCTTTTTGTTTCTCCTTCTTTTCCTCATGGTTTCAAGCCTTTTTTTCTCTGTTTTTTTCGTGTGCATTCTGCTTATTTTAAAAAAAAAATGATAAGAAGTCAAAGGTCAAAATTCGGTCAACCCGCTAAACCAAAACAGCTATGCGCGACCTTATGAAAACCGCCATAACTTCTTCTAGAAAACTCCAATTCACGAACGGTTTGAAGCCTCAGAAACCAGACTCATAGAGGTTTCCAACCATATATAATTTGCTACCTAACTCTTCCCCAATTGGTTCAGATTTAATTCCAAAGTTGACCCAAAATTTGACTAACTTAACATTGCATTTTTTTTATTTCTAATCCCAAGTTTGCCCTTTATTAAACATTTCAAAAATTTTCACCTTGTCCTAGTTTGTCAATGTAGATGAAAAGTCAACTAGTTTGGTCAAAGAAGGTGAAAGGTCAATAAAATCCAATTTAAATGAACTTTGAATGCTATTGAATACATGCCAGGTTCGGGGTATCACAAGGATTATACCGAAAGATAGTTCCGATAAAGTAAGAAGGCCATGGTCGACACATTAAGTAAAGGATGTGCTTGGCCATGGGAGGGGGGAGCGGTGAGGTGGCCCCCCCTCAAAAGCTACGACTAAAGCATAGGGCCTAGGAAATGGTACTATACCTTCTTTTCTCTCCGAACCAACTGAAGGAAAGAACGAATAGCCCGAAAGATAGACAAGGACGGGAATTGCTTCTAGACTTTGAACTGCAAGGTAGAGCTTTAAGCCTTCTCAAGTAAACTTACTCTAGAATAGAATCTTGATGGCAGGGCTATAGGGTTCTAAATGGTTTGCTTATAGCCTTATTCTATCCTGGCGGAATTTGTTATAAAATATCTATCACCGGGGATAGGCTATAAAGACTGGGCTAAGGGTATCGTTGCAATATCCACCTAGAATAATAGTTAGCAGCCATTCGATGGAAGCGAACAGAGTCACAGGGTTTCGATACAAAATCCTTCACAGCCGCTGTAACACCCCGATCCCTCTTGAGACCGGAAGTTCTATTAATCAATCTAATCGTAACCCAATTCCAAACCCGGGCATAAAATTTTAGAAAAAGACGGATGGAGTCTTCCCTGTTTATAGGCAAAATGCAAAACCTACAATAGCATATAAGTGGACCAGCACCGTGTCCAACCATACAAACACCTCAAGGCCATCCGAGCCTTGGTTCTCAACAAGCGAACACAAGTAAATATACATTTCCAGTTTAAAAGCTAACCTATCTCTTCTCATCTTTGTCAAGTACATTCATGCTTGGCAATTAAACTATACTAATCTATTGCATAAAATAGATGATCATACCATTCTAATAAACCTAGTAAAGTTAGTTACATAACTTTTAACACTAAATACATACAATACGTGAAAACAAACATCTTTGCATCTTGACAACTCAAGCCACATAGCACGCAAGGCAACTCTTCAAGCACGATCTATCACGTAACCACGAACTTTCCAGCTAATATGGTATTTCCTGAAATGTGGTGGTGAGGAGTGAGTATACTCAACACGTATACTCAGTGAGGGAAAAATAGATATCGAGGTGGAGAGAAAGAAGATCGTGCAATGCAAATAGATACAGTTAAACAATATAATCAATAAGAAAGCATTCAATATAAACGACAATACAATAAACAATCAAAGAAAGCAATAACACAACTATTCAAAGCTATACCACACTTTGAAGGTCACGGTTCACTCATACGAGCAATGTACCATTTCACAAGTGATACATCAATCTCGAGCTTGATGTTGACAACGATGACAATAAGCGCGCAACCACCTTATAACTTCCACTGGGTGTACTCCGGAAGTACCCTAATACATCTACGACCTAAATTTCCTAGGGCGGCACTCCTAGCGAGAATGGGAATAGGACACGGAGCTAGAGCAACCAACCCTGGCAGCCCGATACTGCCCAGAGAGGCCCATCACTCACGCGCCTGACACTATGCAATGCAATACGAGATACAAGCAATAAACGAGCGATAGTACAAAAGTGCAGATTAGTCGCGATAAACGAGATATCAAGCATTTACAATCAATAATAGCAATCAATTAACTTTTCAAGCATGATTATCATTAATATCAACAATAATATCAATCAAACAAGTAATAGCAGTTCAAACACGAAAACGGCAAATATCACTAATCAATATCTAACTTCCAAAGACAATTACGAGCAAACGAGCTACAGGATTAAGAAACCGATTTCACTACATTCACTTAGGCACTACAAGGCACGTTCCTATGTCACAAAACTTCATTTTCCCAATCGAAGCCCGAATGTCCATCTACTGTGTTTGAACTACAACTATACTAACCGGTCACTCAATCAACGCCACAACAGTACCAAAAGTGCTTCCATGCCCTCAATAGAAAAACTCCCAACTCAATTCGAGCACGGTCAACACTTGGTCAAACGGCCCCTTTATGTTTCTTTGTATAATTTCCAATTTTAACAAAGGCCGATATATTTTTATTGCACATTTTATCTTTCTATCAATAATGGCACCTATCCAAATCAAGAAATCGTAATTCGGATCAATATCTGAAATTCTAGGGTTTTACTATTCAAAATCACTATTCATTATTCTTCCCCAATTTCAAATTTGTATTTCTAGCTGTAAAAATCGCTAAATAACTAACAAGCAATGCTCTACGAACCCTAAGGATGCAATTCCAAGTAATTTCAAACATTATAATGCATGAAATATCAAAGCTAAGAAATTGAATCAAAAATCAAATTCAAATATAAATGCACAATGACAACCCTCACAATGATTGAAAATGAGAGGTTGTAGATGCCTTAGCAACAATCCCGGAGCGATTCCAAGCAAAATTATAGAAGAAAAATGAAAATAAATTTTTTTCCTTTTGCTCCATGGAGTTTCGGCATCCATGGAGTATTTTGCCTTGTTTTACTTTTTTTCTTTTCCTTTGTTTAATAAGTTGACAACCAAGGGCAAAAAGGTCAAAGGCAAAAAGGCTTGGTCAAATTCAAGTAAAAAATGCTCAAACAAGCTTATTTTGATGCCATTTAATCTAATTCAAGTTAAAACAATGCAATTTTAATGAAAACCAACTAAAACTAGCTAAATTAAACTAGAAACGCGATGCACGAAATCCGAGAAATATTCTTCTAACTTTCATTTTCGAAATGCTACGATCGAACGGTCAATAAACGATCGCAAATCAAATGATGAGCAATAATATAAAACTATAATTTTTGAAAAGTAGAATAGTAGAATAGTTTAAAATTCACTCCGGCTCGAAGTTACTTTTCTCATTTAATTGAAAATCGAGTAATTTAATGCAAGAAAATAAAACCGATTATTAAAATAATAAATATTCATTTAAAATTAAATAATTTAACTATTTCTATATTATTTTAAAGAATTATGAAATTAATACTAAGATACGAATGAACAAGTTAATATAAACACGTAATCAAATGCAATTAAATACTAACATTTAAGATGACACTTAATTAAATACAAGAAAATAAATCCAATTACTATAAATAATAGAAATAGGTAATAATCTTTTAAATTAATCAATATAAAAATTATTTGAATATTTTTAAAAGAAATATCAAAATAGTGAAGAATGGATGATTTAACTAATTAAACACTTAATTAAATGTAGTCAAATGCTATTAAATGCATGTCGGGTTCGGGTTATCACATCCTTCCCCTCTTAATACAACTGCGTCCTCGCAATTCTTCTTCCAATAAATCTCAACATCATCTGAAATCCAACTCTGACCACTCTTCATTGGTTGCTGAGCAAGACACAGAATAAGATACTTGTAGGAAAATCCAAATAGAAATCCCAACCAAGGATGCCGAGAAAATACAAACTATAGACTGATGCAGAGATACTGTAGATAAAATTAACATCACATATTAATGACAAGAAGAATGCCAAAGAAATACCCCACATACGAATCTCCAGTGGAAGCTCAACAAGTACCAAATAAGGAAGTCAAAGGATAACTAGAGTAGATGCAGCACATATAAGACCAAACTCCAAGACCTCATCACCGTTTGCCGAGTGCAAACTTTATACTACTTACCACCAAGAAAGCCCAAAGTATTCCACAGCATAGCGTAAGATATATTAGATAATAAGTCTGAACATGATTCCAAATGTAAGACTTCCAGTAAGTGCCATCAAGGAAAATACTACTAGAATGCCAACTAAGAATTTTCACATAATACCGTAAGTAGTACTATACAATAAGTGTGATAGGAATTCCAAATACCAAACCTACTGAGGAATACTAAAGAAAATACCTGAAACAATGCTCCACTAAGAAAGTACCAAGGATTGCCCAATAATTAAGTACTAGATAAATGACCACTAAGAATTCTATAGAATGCCATTGAAGAATTTCCAATCAGGGATGCCAGTATCTCACCAATAAAGACCGAGACATATATATCATAGATAATACGATGCAGTAAGTCCGATTGAAAATCCAATAGCCAAGTTTACCAAGAAGTGCCAACAGAATTTTCCAAAGAATACCCAATAAGAAAACCAAAGAATACTCCAGAGAACAGCCAAGTAGAACGTCAAAAGAAAGCTACTCTTTCACAACTGTTAAGCACAGAGGAGGACCTTAGAGATTCACCAATAACCGAGCTCCAAAAGACAACACCAACTCCCAAATAAAGGCTAGTCAAATACTATTCATTCTCGTCAATCCATAGAACTTGGAGGGCCTGCTACTAACCACTTCTCTTCAAAGGAGGAAGAAGTTTTTCTTACCATTTCAACAGGACATGTATGAATGCCAAGATATCACATTTATACATATATGCCTTAATCTATTATACAAGCATGTTTGTAAAACAGTTTATAAAACAGTTTATTCAACAAAGTCACTCAAGCATGACAATCAAGTCAAGCACAACATAATCAATCGAAATCACGGCACAACCAATTCAAGACATTCCAATACACACATTACAAGCAATACTCCAAGTAAATAACAATTCACGAGGTCGATTCGATTCACGATGCCAATTCGATACACGAGTAGTCACTTCACTTCACGTACTACACCTTTAGCACATATCACATAACTATTTCACATAGGTGCATACATTCAGGTCAAGACACACAATCTCACATATATGCACACACTTTCAAGACACACTTAACAAGCACACATTCAAGGATCACTACCCACCAGAGCAAGGACCCTGTCCCGGCTTATGAGCTAAACAAGCTCTAATACCACTTGTAATACCCCGATCCATCTCGAGACCGGAAGTTCTATTAATCCATCTAATCGTAACCTAATTCCAAACCCGGGCATAAAATTTTAGGGAAAGACGGATGGACTCTCCCCTGTTTCTAGGCAAAATGCAAAACCTGCAATAGCATATAAGTGGACCAGCACCGTGTCCAACCATAGAAACACCTCAAGGCCATCCGAGCCTTGGTTCTCAACAAGCGAACACAAGTAAATATACATTTCTAGTTTAAAAGCTAACCTATCTCTTCTCATCTTTGACAAGTACAATCATGCTTGACAATTAAACTATACTAACCTATTGCATAAAATAGACTATCATGCCATTCTAATAAACCTAGTTAAGTTAATTACATAACTTTTAACACTAAATACATACAATACATGAAAGCATACATATTTGCATCTTCGACAACTCAAGCCACATAGCATGCAAGGCAACTCTTCAAGCACTTTCTATCACATAACCACGAACTTTCCAACTAACATGGCATTTCCTGAAATGTGGTGGTGAGGAGTGAGTATACACAGCAAGTATACTCAGTGAGGGCGAAACAGATATCGAGGTGGAGAGAAAGAAGATCGTGCAATGCAAATAGATACAGTTAAGAAATATAATCAATAAGAAAGTATTCAATATAAACGAAAATACAATGAACAATTAAAGAAAGCATTAACACCACCATTCAAAGATATACCACACTTTGAAGGTCCCGGTTCACTCATACGAGCAATGTACCATTTCACGAGCGATACATCAATCTCGAGCTTGATGTTGAAAACGATGACGATAAGCGCGCAACCACCTTATAACTTCCACTGGGTGTACTACGGATGTACCCCAACACATCTACAACCCAAATCTCCTAGGGCGGCACCCCTATCGAGAATGGGAATAGGACACGGAGCTAGAGCAAACCAACCCTGGCAGTCTGAGACTACCCAGAGAGGCCCATCACTCACGCGCCTGACACTATGCAATGCAATTCGAGATACAAGCAATAAACGAGTGATAGCACAAAAGTGCAGATTAGTGGAGATAAACAAGATATCAAGCATTTACAATCAATAATAGCAATCAATTAACTTTTCAAGCATGATTATCATTAATATCAACAATAACATAAATCAAACAAGTAATAGCAGTTCAAACACGAAAACGACAAATATCACTAACCAATGTCTAACCTCCAAAGGAAATTACGAGCAAACGAGCTACAGGATTAAGAAACCGATTTCACTACATTCACCTAGGCACTATAAGGCACATTCCTATGTCACGAAACTTCATTTTTCCAACCGAAGCCCGAAAGTCCACCTACTGTGTTTGAACTACAACTATACTAACCGGTCACTCAATCAACGCCACAACAGCGCCAAAAGTGCATCCATGCCCTCAATAGAAAAACCCCCAACTCAATTCGAGCACGGTCAACACTTGGTCAAACGACCCCTTTACGTTTCTTTGTCTAATTTCCAATTTTAACAAAGGCCGGTATGTTTTTATTGCAGATCTTATCTTTCTATCATTAATGGTACCTATCCAAATCAAGAAATCGCAATTCGGTTCAAAATCCGAAATTCTAGGGTTTTACTATTCAAAATCACTATTCATTATTCTTCCCCAATTTCAAATTTGCGTTTCTAGCCGTAAAAATTGCTAAATAACTAACAAGCATTGCTCTATGAACCCTAAGGAGGCAATTCCAAACAATTTCAAGCATTATAACGAATTAAATATAAAATCTAAGAAATTGAATCAAAAATCAAATTCGAATATAAATGCACAAAAATGTGAAAACCCTCACAATGATTGAAGATGAGAGGTTGTAGATGCCTTAGCAACATTCCCGGAGCGATTCCAAGCCAAATTATAGAAGAAAAATGAAAAAAAAAAAATTTCCTTTTGCTCCATAGAGTTTCGACATCCATGGAGTATTTTGTCTTGTTTTTATTTTTTATTTTTCTTTTCCTTTGTTTAAAAAGATGACAACCAAGGGCAAAAAAGTCAAAGGCAAAAAGACTTGGTCAAATTCAAGTTAAAAATGGCCAAACAAGCTTATTTTGATGCCATTTAATCTAATTCAAGTTAAAACAATGCAATTTTAATGAAAACCAACTAAAACTAGCAAAATTAAACTAGAAATGCTATTCACAAAATCCGACAAATATTCTTCTAACTTTTATTTTCGAAATGCTACGATCAAACGATCAATAAACAATCGCTAATCAAATGATGAGCAATAATATAAAACTATAATTTTTGAAAAGTAGAATAGTAGAATAGTTTAAAACTCACTCCGGCTTGGAGTTACCTTTCTCATTTAATTGAAAACCGAGTAATTTAAGGCAAGAAAATAAAACCGATTATTAAAATAATCAAAATAATAAATATTCATTTAAAAATAAATAATTTAACTATTTCTAGAATATTTTAAAGAATTATGATATTAATGCTAAGATACGAATGAACAAGTTAATATAAACACGTAATCAAATGCAATTAAATACTAAAATTTTAGATGACACATAATTAAATACAAGAAAATAAATTCAATTACTATAAAAAATAGAAATAGGTAATAATCTTTTAAATTAATCAATATAAAAATTATTTGAATATTTTTAAAAGAAATATCAAAATAGTGAAGAATGGATGATTTAACTAATTAAACACTTAATTAAATGTAGTCAAATGCTATTAAATGTATGCCGGGTTCGGGTTATCACATCCTCCCCCCCCTTAAAACAATTGCATCGCCGCAATTCTTCTTCCAATAGAACTCAACATCATCTGAAATCCAACTCTGGCCACTCTTCATTGGTTGCTGAGCAAGGCACAGAATAAGATACTCGTAGGAAAACCCAAAAAGAAATCCCAACCGAGGATGGCGAGAAAATACCTACTAAAGACTGAAGCAGAGATACTGTACATAAAATTAACATCACATATTAATGACATGAAGAATGTCGAAGAAATACCCCACATACAAATCTCCAGTGGAAGTTCAACAAGTACCAAATAAGGAAGTCAAAGGATAGCCAGAGTAGATGCAGCACATTTAAGACCAAACTCCAAGACCTAATCATCGTTTTCCGAGTGCAAACTTTATACGACTTACCACCAAGAAAGCCCAAAGTATTCCACAGCATAGCAAAAGAAATATGAGATAATAAGTCTGAACAGGATTCCAAATGTAAGACGTCCTGTAAGTGCCATCAAGGAAAATACTGCTAGAATGCCCACTAAGAATTTCCACATAATACCGTAAGTAGTACTATACAATAAGTGTGATAGGAATTCCAAATACCAAACCTACTGAGAAACAATAAAGAAAATACCCGAAACAATGCTCCAGTACGAAAGTACCAAGGATTGCCCAATAAGTAAGTACTAGATATGTGATACCCTGAACCTGACATGTATTCAATAGCATTTAAAGTTCATTTAAATTGCATTTTATTGACCTTTCACCTTCTTTGACGAAACTAGTTGACTTTTCATCTACATTGACCAACTAGGACAAGGTGAAAGTTTTTGAAATGTTTAATAAAGGGCAAACTTGGGATTAGAAATAAAAAAATGCAATGTTAAGTTAGTCAAAATTTGGATCAACTTTGGGATTAAATCTGAACAAATTGGGGAAGAGTTAGGTAGCGAATTATAAATAGTTGGAAAGCTCTATGAGTCTAGTTTCTGAGGCTTCAAACCGTTCGTAAATTGGAGTTTTCTAGAAGAAGTTATGGTCATTTTCGTAAGGTCGCGCATAGCTATTTTGGTTTAGCGGGTTGACCGAATCTTTGACCTTTGACTTCTTGTCATTTTTTCCTAAATAAGCAGAATGCACACGAAATTAAACAGAGAAGAAAGGCTTGAAACCATGAGGAAAAGAAGGAGAAAAAAAAAAAGAAAATTTCAACTACAAATCACCAAATCTTTGCGTGAGCTTGCACGGGGTGGTTTCCGAGGCATTCTACGAGGTTTTCCTAGCGTCTAGGAGCATGTAAGGTGAGGGTTTCATCGTTATTTGCGCATTTGAAAAATGTATGTCTAAACTTTAATTTTTAGAACTTATGCGTAGATTGTTGTTTTAATCATTTTGTTGCTTAAAGAATGTTCCTTGTTGATTGGAGAACATGTATTTATAACTTTTTAGCATTTTCTGTAGTTGAAAATCGAAATTGCAATTTAAATTGATTAATGAATAGTAAACCCTTGAAATGATGATGTTGCTCCGTTATGCTGTCCGTTGATGTAGAAATGTGCTAGGTATGCCAGATTGCCTAAATTCATGGTTTGTTTGGGTTGCGTAATGGAAAAAATGGGAATTATGCCTTGGTGAAAGTCGGGATCGTTTAGGTCGAGTTTAGCATTTTCTCGTTTTGCGTGATAGCATTTTCTCGAGAGGCCATGGAAGCACTTTTGGTGCAATTATGGCATTGGTTGGATGTTTGGTTGGTATAGTTGTAGTTCAAACGAGCAAAGGGGGAAATCGGGACTTTGCGTGAATTCTAGGGTAAAGTAGGGTTTCGAGGTCTTTAGACGTGCCTTATGGTGACTTAGGAGGATTGGTGAAGTCGGTTTCCAAAGCTCGTGACTCGTTTGAAAGTAGTAGCGTTTTGAAAATTGGGGTCATTTTTGGAATTTTGTGTGATTTCATAGTATATTGCTTATAGAATGTTTATAATGCTTATAGAATATTTATATTGCTTATAGAATACTTGTTAATGCTTATTACGCTTGTTAGAGTTGATTATTGATTGAAATGTTTATCAATTGTTGATAATGCTTGATATCTTGTTTATCGCTCGTTTATCGCCTTGTATCGAGTCTTGCATTGCATAGTGTCCAGCGCGTGAGTGATGGGCCTCTCTGGGTAGCCTCGGGTTGCCAGTGTTGGTTGCTCTAGCTCCGTGGCTATTCCCTTTCTTGCTTGGGTTGCCTCCGAGGGAGATTTGGGTCGTAGAATTGATGGATACTTCCGGGGTATTCCAAACTGGTGTTATAAGGTGGATGCGCGCTTATTGTCATCGTTGTCAACATCAAGCTCGAGATTGATGTATCGCTCGTGAAATGGTACATTGCTTGTATGAGTGAACCATAGCCTTCAGAGTGTGGTATAGTTTGAATGGTTGTGTTAATGCTTTCAGTAATTGCTTATTATATTGATTGTTTGTCTTGATTGCTTATTTATCAGTTATATTGCTTAACTGTCTTATTTGCATTGCACGACTTTCTTTCTCTCCAACTCGATATCTGTCTCGCCCTCACTGAGTATACGTATTGTGTATACTCACTCCTCACCACCACATTTTAGGAAATATCATGTTAGATGGAAAGTTCGTGATTTCGTGAAAGTTCGTGCCTGAAGAGTTGTCTTGCGTTCCTATGTGGCTTGAGTGTCGAAGTTGTAAAGATATATGTTTTCATATGTTGTATGTATTTATTGTTAAAAGAAATGTAATTTAAATCTAGCTAAGTAGTTGAGGTAAATTAATAAGGTAGTTTATGTAATCAGTTAGCATAGCTTAACTTCAATGCATGTTGTAATGTCCAAAGGAAAAGAGCTAGAATGGCATGATAGTTTATTTTATGCAGTAGCTTAGTATGGTTTAATTTTCAAGTTTGAGTGTACTTGTCAAAAATGAAAAGAGATAGGTTAGCTTTTAAATTGGAAATGTATGTATACTTGCTGAGTTTAATTGTTGAGAACCGAGGCTTGGATGGCCTTGAGGAAGTTTTGTATGGTTGGACACGGTGGTGGTCCATTTATATGCTATTACAGGTTTTACATTTCGCCTAGAAACAGGGGAGACTCCGTCCGTTTTCCCTGAAAATTTTGCCCGGGGTGGGATTTTGGTTGTGATTAGATCGATTGATAGAACTCATAGTCTCGAGAGGGATCGGGGTGTTACAGGTGGTATCAGAGCTTGTCTAGCTCATAAGCCGGGACAGGGTCCTCGGTCTGGTGGGTAGTGTCCTTGAATGTGTGCTTGTTAAGTGTGTCTTGAAAGTGTATGCTTGTATGTGAGATTGAGTGTGTGGGCTTGAATGTATGCACTTATGTGATAAAGGTATGTGTTATGTGTTAGATGTTTCTCAAGAAAGGTGAAATGTCTAGTTGTCTATCGAATTGACTTATTGAATTGGCATCGTGAATCGAATCGCCCTCGTGAATTGTTATTTGTTTGAAGTATTACTTGTAATGTGTGTATAGAATGTCTTGAATTAGCTATGCCGTAATTTGGATTGATTATGTTGTGCTTGACTTGATTGCCGTGCTTGAAGTGACTTTGTTGAACAAACTCTTTTGTAAACTTGCTTGCATAATAGTTTAAGGCATGTGTATAACTGTGATATATTGGCATTCATACATGTTCTATGGAAATGGTAAGTAAGTCCTCTTCCTCCCCTGAAGAAAGTGGTTCACAGCTAGTCTCTCAAGGTGCATGGATTGGCAGGAAATGAATGGCATTTAATTAGCCTTTATTTGGGAGTTGGTGTTTGCTTTTGGAGCTCGGTTATTGGCGAATCTCTAAGGTCTTCCTCTGTGATTAACAGTTGTGAAGAGTAGCTTTCTCTTAGGGTTTTATTTGATTGTTCTCTGAGGCATTCTTTGGTTTTCTCAATGGGTATTCTTTGGAGACTTCTATTGGCACTTTTTGGTGGACTTAGCTATTGGGGTTTCAATTGGATTTACTGTACGGTATTATCTATGGTATATGTGTCTCGGTCTTTATTGGTGTGATATTGACATCCCTGATTGGAAATTCTTCAATGGCATTTTATAGAGTTCTTAGTGGGGATTCTACTAGTATCTTTCCTTGATGGCACTTATTGGAAGTCTTACACTTGGAATCCTGTTCAGACTTATTATCTCATATTGCTTATGGTATGTTGTGGAATACTTTGGGCTTTCTTGGTGGTAAATTGTATAAGTTCTCACCTGGCGAACAGTGAAGAGGCCTTGGAGTTTGGTTTTGTATGTTGTACACCTGCTCGAGAATCTTACTCGGATTTCTCATCTAGTTGGAAAAATTATATTTGTTATTTAACTTGACTATCTTATTAGACACATGATAATTCCTCTAGGATTTCCTTAGACATTCTTCTCAGCATTTGATAGCGATACTCGGAATCTAATGGGTTGTCCTATGGGGTTATTATTTGGAAGGCTTCTTTGGAACCTTTGAAGTATATTTGATTGGGTTTCTTAGTATTTTCTTCGCACTCTTATCAGGGAATTCTTCTATGAAATTCATGACCAGTGGGGTACTTATTTGGACCTCTGGATGGAACCTTTGTTTGAGCCTTTATTTGGCTTCTTGTTTGGGAATTCTCGGGCAGTAATAGTTGAACTTCTATTCGAGATTCGTGTATCATTAATATGTGATGTGATTTTACCTACAGTATCTTAGCTTAGGTCTTTATTGTTATTATCTCGGCGCTTTTGGTTCGAATTTTATTCTTCTTCGGTATTCGTGTCAATTGGATTCTTCAACCGATGAAGATTAGTCAGGATTGGATTTCAGATGATACTGAGTTCTATTGGAAGAAGAATTGTGAGGACGCAATTGTTTTAAGGGGGGAATGATGTGATACCCCGAACCTGGCATGTATTCAATCGCATTTAAAGTTCATTTAAATTGCATTTTATTGACCTTTCACCTTCTTTGCCCAAACTAGTTGACTTTTCATCTACATTGACCAACTAGGACAAGGTGAAAATTTTTGAAATGTTTAATAAAGGGCAAACTTGGGATTAGAAATAAAAAAATGCAATGTTAAGTTAGTCAAAATTTGGGTCAACTTTAGAATTAAATCTGAACCAATTAGGGAATATTTAGGTAGCAAATTATATATGGTTGGAAAGCTCTATGAGTCTAGTTTCCGAGGCTTCAAACCGTTCGTAAATTGGAGTTTTCTAGAAGAAGTTATGGTCGTTTTCGTAAGGTCGCGCATAGCTGTTTTGGTTTAGCGGGTTGACCGAATCTTTGACCTTTGACTTCTTGTCATTTTTTTCCTAAATAAGCAGAATGCACACAAAAATAAACAGAGAAGAAATGCTTGAAACCATGAGGAAAAGAAGGAGAAAAAAAAAAGAAAATTTCAACTACAAATCACCAAATCTTTGAATGAGCTTGCACGGGGTGGTTTCCGAGGCACTCTACGAGGTTTTCCTAGCGTCTAGGAGCATCTAAGGTGAGGGTTTCATCGTTATTTGCGCATTTGAAAAATGTATGTCTAAACTTTAAATTTTAGAACTTATGCGTAGATTGTTGTTTTAATCGTTTTGTTGCTTAAAGAATGTTCCTTGTTGATTATAGAACATGTATTTATAGCTTTTTAGCATTTTCTGCGGTTGAAAATCGAAATTGCAATTTAAATTGATTAATGAATAGTATTTTATGAATAGTAAACCCTTGAAACGATGAAGTTGCTCCGTTATGCTGTCCGTTGATGTAGAAATGTGCTAGGTATGCTAGAATGCCTAAATGCATGGTTTGTTTGGGTTGCGTAATGGAAAAAACGGAAATTATGCCTTGGTGAAAGTCGGGGTCGTTTAGGTCGAGTTTAGCGTTTTCTCATTTTGCGTGATGGCATTATTTCGGGAGGCCATGGAAGCACTTTTGGTGCGATTATGACATTGGTTGGATGTTTGGTTAGTATAGTTCTAGTTCAAACGAGCAAATGGGAAAATCGGGACTTTGCGTCAATTCTAGGGTAAAGTAGGGTTTCGGGGTCTTTAGACGTGCCTTATGGTGACCTAGGAGGATTGGTGAAGTCGGTTTCCAAAGCTCGTGGCTCGTTTGAAAGTAGTTGCGTTTTGAAATTTGAGGTCATTTTTGGAATTTTGTGTGATTTCACAGTATATTGCTTATAGAATGTTTATAATGCTTATAGAATGTTTATATTGCTTATAGAATGCTTGTTAATGCTTATTACGCTTGTTAGAGTTGATTATTGATTGAAATGTTTATCAATTGTTGATAATGCTTGATATCTTGTTTATCGCTCGTTTATCGCCTTGTATCGAGTCTTGCATTGCATAGTGTCCAGCGCGTGAGTGATGGGCCTCTCTGGGTAGCCTCGGGTTGCCAGTGTTGGTTGCTCTAGCTCCGTGGCTATTCCCTTTCTCGCTTGGGTTGCCTCCCAGGGAGATTTGGGTCGTAGAATTGATGGATACTTCTGGGGTATTCCAAACTGGTGTTATAAGGTGGATGCGCGCTTATTGTCATCGTTGTCAACATCAAGCTCGAGATTGATGTATCGCTCGTGAAATGGTACATTGCTCGTATGAGTGAACCATAGCCTTCAGAGTGTGGTATAGCTTTGAATGGTTGTGTTAATGCTTTCAGTAATTGCTTATTATATTGATTGTTTGTCTTGATTGCTTATTTATCAGTTATATTGCTTAACTGTCTTATTTGCATTGCACGGATTTCTTTCTCTCCAACTCGATATCTGTCTTGCCCTCACTGAGTATACGTGTTGTGTATACTCACTCCTCACCACCACATTTCAGGAAATGTCATGCTAGCTGGAAAGTTCATGATTTCGTGAAAGTTCGTGCCTGAAGAGTTATCTTGCGTGCCTATGTGGCTTGAGTGTTGAAGTTGTAAAGATATATGCTTTCATATGTTGTATGTATTTATTGTTAAAAGAAATGTAATTTAAATCTAGCTAGGTAGTTGAGGTAAATTAATAATCTAGTTTCTGTAATCAGTTAGCATAGCTTAACTTCAATGCAGGTTGTAATGTCCAATGGAAAATAGCTAGAATGGCATGATAGTTTATTTTATGCTGTAGCTTAGTATGGTTTAATTTTTAAGTTTGAATGTACTTGTCAAAAATGAAAAGAGATAGGTTAGCTTTTAAATTGGAAATGTATGTATACTTGTTGAGTTTAATTGTTGAGAACCGAGGCTCAGATGGCCTTGAGGAAGTTTTGTATGGTTGGACACGGTGGTCGTCCATTTATATGCTATTACAGGTTTTACATTTCACCTAGAAACAGGGGAGACTCCGTCCGTTTTTCCTGAAAATTTTGCCCGGGGTTGGTTTTGGTTTGTGATTAGATCGATTGATAGAACTCCCGGTCTCAAGAGGGATCGGGGTGTTACAAGATAAATGACCACTAAGAATTCTATAGAATGCCATTGAAGAATTTCCAATCAGGGATGCCAGTATCTCACCAATAAAGACCGAGACATAAATATAATAGATATTACGATGCAGTAAGCCCGATTGAAAACCCAATAGCCAAGTTTACCAAAAAGTGCCAACATAAGTTTCCAAAGAATACCCAATAGGAAAACCAAAGAATACTCCAGAGAAAAACAGCCAAGTAGAACCTCAAAAAAAAAGCTACTCTTTCACAACTGTCAAACACAGAGGAGGACCTTAGAGATTCGCCAATAACGGAGCTCCAAAAGACAACACCAACTCCCAAATAAAGGCTAGTCAAATATTGTTCATTCCCGTCAATCCACATAACTTGGAGGGCCTGCTACTAACCACTTCTCTTTAGAGGAGGAAGAAGTTTTTCTTACCATTTCAACAGGACATGTATGAATGCCAAGATATCACATTTATACATATATGCCTTAATTTATTATACAAGCATGTTTGTAAAATAGTTTATAAAACAGTTTATTCAACAAAGTCACTCAAGCACGACAATCAAGTCAAGCACAACATAATCAATTCAAATCACGGCACAACCAATTCAAGACATTCCAATACACGCATTACAAACAATACTTCAAGCAAATAACAATTCACGAGGTCGATTCGATTCACAAAGCCATTTCGATACACGAGTAGTCACTTCACTTCACGTAACACACCTTTAGCACAGATCACATAACTAATTCACATAGGTGCACACATTCAGGTCAAGACACACAATCTCACATACAGGCACACACTTTCAAGACACACTTAACAAGCACACATTCAAGGATCACTACCCACCAGAGCGGGGACCCTGTCCTAGCTTATGAGCTAAGCAAGCTCTGATACCACTTGTAATACCTTGATCCCTCTCGAGACCGAAAGTTCTATTAATCAATCTAATCATAACCCAATTCCAAACCCAGGCATAAAAGTTTAGGGAAAGACGGATGGAGTCTCCCCTATTTCTAGGCAAAATGCAAAACCTGCAATAGCATATAAGTGGACCAGCACCGTGTCTAACCATACAAACACCTCAAGGCCATCCGAGCCTTGGTTCTCAACAAGCGAACACAAGTAAATATACATTTCCAGTTTAAAAGCTAACCTATCTCTTCTCATCTTTGACAAGTACAATCATGCTTGGCAATTAAACTATACTAACCTATTGCATAAAATAGACTATCATGCCATTCTAATAAACCTAGTTAAGTTAATTACATAACTTTTAACACTAAATACATACAATACGTGAAAACAAACATCTTTACATCTTTAACAACTCAAGCCACATACCACGCAAGGCAACTCTTCAAGCACGATCCATCACATAACTACGAACTTTCCAGCTAACATGGCAATTCCTGAAATGTGGTGGTGAGGAGTGAGTATACACAACACGTATACTCACTGAGGGCGGAACAGATATCGAGGTGGAGAGAAAGAAGATCATGCAATGCAAATAGATACAGTTAAGAAATATAATCAATAAGAAAGCATTCAATATAAACGACAATACAATAAAAAATTAAAGAAAGCATTAACAAAACCATTCAAAGCTATACCATACTTTGAAGGTCACGATTCACTCATACGAGCAATGTACCATTTAACGAGCGATACATCAATCTCGTGCTTGATGTTGACGACGATGACGATAAGCGCGCAACCACCATATAACTTCCACTGGGTGTACTCCAGATGTATCCCGACACATCTACGACCCAAATCTCCCAGGGCGGCACCCCTAGTGTGAAACCCCACTTTTCTGCTTTAACTCGATTTACATGTTTTATCTCGTTTTGCATGCATTTGACCTGTTTATGTGCTATATGACCTAGAATGTTATAATTTTGATGTCAATACTCGTAATACGTGCTAAATGTGCATTCATGAAATTTTCATCAAAAACGGGATCAGAAATTTTATCGTCAATTTTTTGTGAATAGTATTTTCGAAACACGTCCGCTAAAATTTTGAAACTGGTCTTTTTAACGCTTTTAGACCTAGACCACGAAATTTAATAGACCTGTATTTGATTAAAACGGTTTTAAAATCGGCTTAAGAATTTATTAGGGTTTTTACACCGACTTTTGCAAAAATCGAGTTTTAAGCCGACCCGGTTAAAAGTGTTTGATTGTAAAACTTCTTGTCACCTAAAAATAACCTACTTGAGCTAGCTTGGGTGTTGCATAATTGTTTTGAACTTTGGTGATCAAGAAAATGCATTTAAAGACAAGAAAACACTAAAAATAATTAGTTTCCACTTTGACTTTCTTTTATTTATTTGACCTTTGCTTAATATATGATCAACACACATTAAAAACAAAGCAAAACACCACCAAAAACATACACAAAACCGTGGCTCCTTGGAGGAGAAAGATGAAGGCATTTTCAAAGTATTTTTCTCATAGATTTTGCATTTCAAAGCCAAATTGAATTATTCAAAGCTTGAAATTTATTGTTTGGCATCCATTCTACACATTTCTTGCATCAAAACACATCAAAGGTGAGAGAAAAATTCTAGATCTCAAAACTCATATTTTGTGTTTATGCGTATAAATGATTATTGAACCGTTAGAATTGTAATCTGATGTTAGATTATTGCTCCTTGCATTCTAGGGATCGTTTAGTGGTAATACTACGAGTTTCTGTCGGATGTAGCATAATTTTTATTTTTCTGGTATTTAAATTTGATTAATTTGTTCAAAGTTGATTAAATTGAGTTGTATTGATTGGAATTGATTGCCGTCTCTTTCTAAATACTTGATAATTACGTGTTAGTGTTGTTGTAATGCCGAATTTTCAATTACATTGTTCGTTTGAAAATCCGAAAAATCCAGCCAAGACATCCTAGGGTTTTCGGGTCATCGGGTATGATTTGGAGATTTTATGGTGGTTTACCGCGAGGGCTAATGTAGTAGGTTGAATAGGTGAGTGATAGAAGTTGATTTGGCAATGTTTAGGTTAGTAGAATGTAAGTTATGAATTTTTGAAGTTTAGGTTGTCATTCTTTAAATTCTTGAACGATGCCTTTAGATGATTGGGTGGTGTTTGAGCGTTGAATGGTGAGTTGTTAATGAGTAATTTAGGGTTTAATTGTGTATATAATGCATGCCCAGTTAGATGGCCTACTTTGTCATCTAACTAAGTTATTGTTGCTTAAATGATAATTGATGCTATCAATGATAAATAAATGATGATTGATTGATGATTGATTGATGATTGATGATGATTATGGAGTCTTGGTATGTGTGTGCCACCTTTCGGGCAGCGTTGGACTGTCGGGTTGATAACGGCATGACTGCCAGAGGCTACCCCCAGCTCGCATGACGGAGGTGTCATGGAGGGAGGGGCTAGTGAGGTACCTCGGGTGCATGAGTAATGGGGAGTTATAAGAAAAATGGTTGAGATGGTGATGGCGTTTGGAGCTACCTCAAATAGAGTATCCTTTTTTGAATGGTTATATAGTTATGTGATGATAGTATTATTTATGTTATTGTGTGTTTACTGACTCAAAGGATTATTCCAAGGAGTTTAGTAGACCTTGCTCGAGATCTATCGGATCCTCCCTAGGCTTATTTTATATAAGCTCACTCTCTATTATTGCATGCTTGCAGGTGTTACTGATTTTGACTACGGGTATGTGCCTCCTGAAGAGAGAAATGTGTCGTATGTGGATGAGTCTTATGTGCAGGAGTCATTGCCATGAGATTATCTTAGTTGTTGTAAAATAATGTTTTGTATAATCTATTTTGAAATGTATGTATAGCCTATGTATTAAGTTGGAACGGAGGCGTATAACTATGATTGGAATGTTGAAGAATGATTATTGTGTAATATGGATGTGTTGTATGTTGTTAACTTAATTGAGGAGATGATTGTTGGGATTGTTTATGGAGTTTGATGTATGATGTTCTAGAGAGGTTGGTTTAGAGCCTCGGTGTCTTAATTACTGTCGTTATACTGCCGAAATTCCGTTGCGTCCTGACTGATAGTAGGTGGGGTCAAGTTGGGGCGTGACACCTAGCGAGAATGGGAATAGGACACGGAGCTAGAGCAAACCAACCCTGGCAGCCCGAGACTACCTAGAGAGGCCCATCACTCATGCGCCTGACACTATGCAATGCAATACAAGATACAAGCAATAAACGAGCGATAGCACAAAAGTACAGATTAGTCGCGATAAACGAGATATCAAGCATTTACAATCAATAATAGCAATCAATTAACTTTTTTAGCATGATTATCATTAATATCAACAATAACATCAATCAAACAAGTAATAGCAGTTCAAACACGAAAACGACAAATTTCACTAATCAATATCTAACTTCCAAAGGCAATTGCGAGCAAACGAGCTACAGGATTAAGAAACCGATTTCACTACATTCACTTAGGCACTACAAGGCACGTTCCTATGTCACGAAACATCATTTTCCCAACCGAAGCTCAAAAGTCCATCTATTGTGTTTGAACTACAACTATACTAACTGGTCGCTTAATCAACGCCACAACAGCGCTAAAAGTGCTTCCATGCCCTTAATAGCAAAACCCCCATCTCAATTCGAGCACGGTCAACACTTGGTCAAACGGCCCCTTTACGTTTCTTTGTCTAATTTCTAATTTTAACAAAGGCCGGTCCGTTTTTGTTGCACATTCTATCTTTTTATCACTAATGGCACCTATCCAAATCAAGAAATCGCAATTCGGATCAAAATCCGAAATTCTAAGGTTTTACTATTCAAAATAACTATTCATTATTCTTCCCCAATTTCCAATTTGCGTTTCTAGCCGTAAAAATCACTAAATAAGTAACAAGCAATGCTCTACGAACCCTAAGGAGGCAATTCCAAGCAATTTCATGCATTATAACGCATTAAATATCAAATCTAAGAAATTGAATAAAAATAAAATTCGACTATAAATGCACAAAAACGTGAAAACCCTCACAATGATTGAAGATGAGAGGTTGTAGATGCCTCAGCAACAATCCCGGAGCGATTCCAAACAAAATTATAGAAGAAAAATGAAAAGAAATTTTTTGCTTTTGCTCTATGGAGTTTCGGCATCCATGGAGTATTTTGCCTTGTTTTTATTTCTTTTTTCTTTTCCTTTGTTTAAAAAGATGACAACCAAGGGCAAAAAGGTCAAAGGCAAAAAGATTTGGTCAAATTCAAGTTAAAAATGGTCAAACAATCTTATTTTGATGCCATTTAATCTAATTCAAGTTAAAACAATGTAATTTTAATTAAAATCAACTAAAACTAGCTAAATTAAACTATATTCTTCTAACTTTCATTTTCGAAATGCTACGATCGAACGGTCAATAAACGATCACTAATCAAATGATGAGCAATAATATAAAACTATAATTTTTGAAAAGTAGAATAGTATAATAGTTTAAAATTCACTCCGGCTCGGAGTTACTTTTCTCATTTTATTGAAAACCGAGTAATTTAATGCAAGAAAATAAAACCGATTATTAAAATAATCAATATTCATTTAAAAATAAATAATTTAACTATTTCTAGAATATTTTAAAGAATTATGAAATTAATGCTAAGATACGAATGAACAAGTTAATATAAACATGTAATCAAATGCAATTAAATGCTAACATTTAAGATGACAATTAATTAAATACAAGAAAATAAATCCAATTACTATAAATAATAGAAATAGGTAATGATCTTTTAAATTAATCAATATAAAAATTATTGGAATATTTTTAAAAGAAATATCAAAATAGTGAAGAATTGATGATTTAACTAATTAAACACTTAATTAAATGTAGTCAAATGCTATTAAATACATGCCGGGTTCGGGTTATCACATCCTTCCCCCCTTAAAACAATTGCGTCCTCCTAATTCTTCTTCCAATAAAACTCAACATCATCTGAAATCCAACTCTGACCACTCTTCATTGGTTGCTGAGCAAGACACAGAATAAGATACTCGTAGGAAAACCCAAATAGAAATACCAACCAAGGATGCCGAGAAAATACCAACTAAAGACTGAAGCAGAGATACAGTAGATAAAATTAACATCACATATTAATGATAAGAAGAATGCCAAAGAAATACCCCACATATGAATCTCCAGTGGAAGTCCAACAAGTACCAAATAAGGAAGTCAAAAGATAGCCAGAGTAGATGCAGCACATATAAGACCAAACTCCAAGACCTCATCACCATTTGTCGGGTGCAAACTTTATACAACTTACCACCAAGAAAGTCCAAAGTATTCCACAGCATAGCGTAAGCAATATGAGATAATAAGTCTGAACAGGATTCCAAGTGTAAGACTTCCATTAAGTGCCATCAAGGAAAATACTACTAGAATGCCTACTAAGAATTTCCACATAATACCGTAAGTAGTACTACACAATAAGTATGATAGGAATTCCAAATACTAAACCGACTAAGGAACACTAAAGAAAATACCCAAAACAATGCTCCAATAAGAAAGTAGCAAGGATTGCCCAATAAGTAAGTACTGGATAAATGGCCACTAAGAATTCTAGAGAATACCAATGAAGAATTTCCAATTAGGGATGCCAGTACCCCACCAATAAAGACCGAGACATATATATCATAGATAATACGATGCAGTAAGTCCGATTGAAAACCCAATAGCCAAGTTTACGAAGAAGTGCCAACAGAAGTTTCCAAAGAATACCAAATAAGAAAACAAAAGAATACTCCAGAGGACAGCCAAGTAGAACCTCAAAAGAAAGCTACTCTTTCACAATTGTTAAGCACAGAGGAGGACCTTTGAGATTCGCCAATAACTGAGCTCCAAAAGACAACACCAACTCCCAAATAAAGGCTAGTCAAAAACTATTCATTCCCGTCAATCCACATAACTTGGAGGGCCTGCTACTAACCACTTTTCTTCAGAGGAGGAAGAAGTTTTTCTTACCATTTCAACAGGACTTGTATGAATGCCAAGATATCACATTTATACATATATGCCTTAATCTATTATACAAGCCTGTTTGTAAAACAATTTATAAAGCAGTTTATTCAACAAAGTGACTCAAGCACGACAATCAAGTCAAGCACAACATAATCAATTCAAATCACGGCACAACCAATTCAAGACATTCAAATACACGCATTACAAGCAATACTTCAAGCAAATAACAATTCACGAGGTCGATTCGATTCACAAAGCCAATTCGATACACAAGTAGTCACTTCACTTCACGTAACACACCTTTAGAACAGATCACATAACTATTTCACATAGGTGCACACATTCAGGTCAAGACACACAATCTCACATATAGGCACACACTTTCAAGACACACTTAACAAGCAAACATTCATGGATCACTACCCACCAGACCGAGGACCCTGTCCCGGCTTATGAGCTAAACATGCTCTGATACCACTTGTAACACCCCGATCCCTCTCGAGACCGGAAGTTCTATTAATCAATCTAATCGCAACCCAGTTCCAAACCCGGGCATAAAATTTTAGGGAAAGACGGATGGAGTCTCCCCTATTTCTAGGCAAAATGCAAAACCTGCAATATCATATAAGTGGACCAGCACCGTGTCCAACCATACAAACACCTCAAGGCCATCCGAGCCTTGGTTCTCAACAAGCGAACACAAGTAAATATACATTTCCAGTTTAAAAGCTAACCTATCTATTCTCATCTTTGACAAGTACATTCATGCTTGGCAATTAAACTATACTAACCTATTGCATAAAATAGACTATCCTACCATTCTAATAGACCTAGTTAAGTTAATTACATAAATTTTAACACTAAATACATACAATACATGAAATATACATCTTTGCATCTTTGACAACTCAAGCTACATATCACGCAAGGAAACTCTTCAAGCACGATCTACCACATAACCACGAACTTTGCAGCTAACATGGCATTTCCTGAAATATGGTGGTGAGGAGTGAGTATACACAACACGTATACTCACTGAGGGCGAAATAGATATCGATGTGGAAAGAAAGATGATCGTTCAATGCAAATAGATACAGTTAAGAAATATAATCAATAAGAAAGCATTCAATATAAAGGACAATACAATAAACAATTAAAGAAAGCATTAACACAACCATTCGAAGCTATACCGCACTTTGAAGGTCACGGTTCACTTATACGAGCAATGTACCATTTCATGAGCGATACATCAATCTCGAGCTTGATATTGACAATGATGACGATAAGCGCGCAACCACCTTATAACTTCCACTTGGTGTACTCCGGATGTACCCCAACACATCTACGACCCAAATCTCCCAGGGCGGCAACCCTAGCGAGAATGGGAACAGGATACGGAGCTAGAGCAAACCAACCCCGGCAGCCCAAGACTACCTAGAGAGGCCCATCACTCACGTGCCTGACACTATGCAATGCAATACGAGATACAAGCAATAAACGAGCGATAGCACAAAAGTGCAGATTAGTCACGATAAACGAGATATCAAGCATTTACAATCAATAATAGTAATCAATTAACTTTTCAAGCATGATTATCATTAATATCAACAATAACATCAATCAAACAAGTAATAGCAGTTCAAACACAAAAACGACAAATATCACTAATCAATATCTAACTTCCAAAGGCAATTACGAGCAAATGAGCTACAAGATTAAGAAACCGATTTCACTACATTCACTTAGGCACTACAAGGCACGTTCCTATGTCACGAAACTTTATTTTCCCAGCCGAAGCCCGAAAGTGCACTTACTGTGTTCGAACTCCAACTATACTAACCGGTCACTCAATCAATGCCACAACAACGCCAAAAGTGCTTCCATGCCCTCAATAAGAAAACCCCCAACTCAATTCAAGCACGGTCAACACTTGGTCAAACGGCCCATTTACGTTTATTTGTCTAATTTCCAATTTTAACAAAGGCCGGTCCGTTTTTATTGTAGATTTTATCTTCCCGAATTTTAAATTTGCGTTTCTAGCCGTAAAAATCGCTAAATAACTAACAAGCAATGATCAACGAACCCTAAGGAGGCAATTCCAAGCAATTTCAAGCATTATAACTCATTAAATATCAAATCTAAGAAATTGAATAAAAATAAAATTCGAATATAAATGCACAAATATGTGAAAACCCTCACAATGATTGAAGATAAGAGGTTGTAGATGCCTTAGCAACATTCCCGGAGCGATTCCAAGCAAAATTATAGAAGAAAAATGAAAGGAAATTTTTTTCCTTTTGCTCCATGGAGTTTCGGCATCCATGGAGTATTTTGCCTTGTTTTTATTTTTTTTTCTTTTCCTTTGTTTAAAAAGATGACAACTAAGGGAAAAAAGGTCAAAGGCAAAAAGGCTTGGTCAAATTCAAGTTAAAAATGGTCAAACAAGCTTATTTTTATGCCATTTAATCTAATTCAAGTTAAAACAATGCAATTTTAATGAAAATCAACTAAAACTAGCTAAATTAAACTAGAAACATATTCATGAAATCCGAGAAATATTCTTCTAACTTTCATTTTCGAAATGCTACGATCGAACGGTCAATGAACGATCGCTAATCAAATGATGAGCAATATTATAAAACTATGATTTTTGAAAAGTAGAATAGTAGAATAGTTTAAAATTCACTCCGACTCGGAGTTATTTTTCCCATTTAATTGAAAATCGAGTAATTTAATGCAAGAAAATAAAACTGATTATTAAAATAGTCAAAATAATCAATTTTTATTTAAAAATAAATAATTTAACTATTTCTAGAATATTTTAAGGAATTATGATATAAATGCTAAGATACGAATGAACAAGTTAATATAAACACGTAATCAAATACAATTAAATACTAACATTTAAGATGACCCTTAATTAATTACAAGAAAATAAATCCAATTACTATAAATAATAGAAATACGTAATAATCTTTTAAATTAATCAATATAAAAATTATTTGAATATTTTTAAAAGAAATATCAAAATAGTGAAGAATGGATGATTTAACTATTTAAACTCTTAATTAAATGTAGTTAAATGCTATTAAATGCGTGACGGGTTCGGGGTATCACATCCTTCCCCCCTTAAAACAATTGCTTCTTCGCAATTCTTCTTTCAACAAAACTCAACATCATCTGAAATCCAACTCTCACCACTCTTCATTGGTTGCTGAGCAAGACACAGAATAAGATACTCGTAGGAAAACCCAAATAGAAATACCAACCAAGGATGCCGAGAAAATACCAACTAAAGACTAAAGCAGAGATACTGTAGATAAAATTAACATCACATATTAATGACAAGAAGAATGCCAAAGAGATACCCCACATACGAATCTCCAGTGGAAGTTCAACAAGTACCAAATAAGGAAGTCAAAGGATAGCCAGAGTAGATCCAGCACATATAAGACCAAACTCCAAGACCTCATCACCGTTTGCAGAATACAAACTTTATACAACTTACCACCAAGAAAGCCCAAAGTATTTCACAGCATAGCGTAAGCAATATGAGATAATAAGTCTGAACATGATTCCAAATGTAAGACTTCCAATAAGTGCCATCAAGGAAAATACTACTAGGATGCCCACTAAGAATTTCCACATTATACCATAAGTAGTACTATACAATAAGTGTGATAGGAATTCCAAATACCAAACTTACTGAGGAACACTAAAGAAAATACCCGAAACAATACTCCAGTAAGAAAGTACCAAGGATTGCCCAATAAGTAAGGACTAGATAAATGACCACTAAGAATTCTATAGAATGCCATTGAAGAATTTCCAATCAAGGATGCCAGTATCTCACCAATAAAGACCGAGACATATATATCATAGATAATACGATGCAGTAAGTCCGATTGAAAACCCAATAGCCAAGTTTACGAAGAAGTGCCAACAGAAGTTTCCAAAGAATACCCAATAAAAAAAACCAAAGAATACTCCAGAGAACAGCCAAGTAGAACCTCAAAAGAAAGCTACTCTTTCACTACTGTTAAGCACAGAGGAGGACCTTAGAGATTCGCCAATAACCGAGCTCCAAAAGACAACACCAACTCCCAAATAAAGGCTAGTCAAATACTATTCATTCTCGTCAATCCATAGAACTTGGAGGGCCTGCTACTAACCACTTCTCTTCAAAGGAGGAAGAAGTTTTTCTTACCATTTCAACAGGACATGTATGAATGCCAAGATATCACATTTATACATATATGCCTTAATCTATTATACAAGCATGTTTGTAAAATAGTTTATAAAACAGTTTATTCAACAAAGTGACTCAAGCACGAAAATAACAATTCACGAGGTCGATTCGATTCACAAAGCCAATTCGATACATGAGTAGTCACTTCACTTACCGTAACACACCTTTAGCACAGATCACATAACTAATTCACATAGGTGCCCACATTCAGGTCAAGATACACAATCTCACATACAGGCACACACTTTCAAGACACACTTAACAAGCACACATTCAAGGATCACTACCCACCAGAGCGAGGACCCTATCCCGGCTTATGAGTTAAACAAGCTCTGATACCACTTGTAACAACTGGATCCCTCTCGAGACAGGAAGTTCTATTAATCAATCTAATCATCATCTAATTCCAAACCCGGGCATAAAATTTTAGGGAAAGACGGATGGAGTCTCCCCTGTTTCTAGGCAAAATGCAAGACCTGCATTAGCATATAAGTGGACCAGCACCGTGTCCAACCATACAAACACCTCAAGGCCATCCGAGCCTTGGTTCTCAACAAGCGAACACAAGTAAATATACATTTCCAGTTTAAAAGCTAACCTATCTCTTCTCATCTTTGACAAGTACAATCATGCTTGGAAATTAAACTATACTAACCTATTGTATAAAATAGACTATCATGCCATTCTAATAAACCTAGTTGAGTTAATTACATAACTTTTAACACTAAATACATACAATACATGAAAACATACATCTTTGCATCTTTGACAACTCAAGCCACATAGCACGCAAGGCAACTCTTCAAGCATGATCTATCACATAACCACGAACTTTCCAGCGAACATGGCATTTCCTGAAATGTGGTGGTGAGGAGTGAATATACACAACACGTATACTTAGTGAGGGCGAAACAGATGTCGAGGTGGAGAGAAAGAAGATTGTGCAATGCAAATAGATACAATTAAGAAATATAATCAATAAGAAAGAATTCAATATAAACGACAATACAATAAACAATTAAAGAAAGCATTAACACAACCATTCAAAGTTATACCACACTTTGAAGGTCAACGTTCACTCATACGAGCAATGTACCATTTCACGGGCGATACATCAATCTCGAGCTTGATGTTGACAACAATGACGATAAGCGCGCAACCACCTTATAACTTCTACTGGTTGTACTCTGAATGTACCCCAACACATCTACAACCCAAGTCTCCTAGGGCAGCACCCCTAGCGAGAATGGGAATAGGACACAGAGCTAGAGCAAACCAACCCTGGCAGACCGAGACTACCTAGAGAGGCCCATCACTCATGCGCCTAACACTATGCAATGCAATATGAGATACAGGCAGTAAACGAGCGATAGCACAAGAGTGCAATTTAGTGGCGATAAACGAGATAACAAGCATTTACAATCAATAATAGCAATCAATTAACTTTTCGAGCATGATTATCATTAATATCAACAATAACATCAATCAAAAAAGTAATAGCAGTCAAACACGAAAACGGCAAATATCACTAATCAATATCTAACTTCCAAAGGCAATTACGAGCAAACGAGCTACAGGATTAAGAAACCGATTTCACTACATTAACTTAGGCACTACAAGGCACGTTCCTATGTCACGAAACTTCATTTTCCCAACCGAAGCCCAAAAGTGCACCTATTGCGTTAGAACTACAACTATACTACCCGGTCACTCAATCAACGCCACAATAGTGCCAAAAGTGCTTCCATGCCCTCAATAGCAAAACGCCAAACTTAATTCGAGCACGGTCTACACTTGGTCAAACGGCCCCTTTATGTTTCTTTGTCTAATTTCAAATTTTTACAAAGGCCGGTCCATTTTTATTGCACATTTTATCTTTCTATCACTAATGGCACCTATCCAAATCAAGAAATCGCAATTCGGATCAAAATCCGAAATTCTATTGCTTTACTATTCAAAATCACTATTCATTATTCTTCCGCAATTTCAAATTTGTGTTTCTAGCCATAAAAATCGCTAAATAACTAACAAATAATGCTCTACAAACCCTAAGGAGGCAATTCCAAACAATTTCAAGCAGTATAACGCATTAAATATAAAATCTAAGAAATTGAATAAAAATAAAATTCGAATATAAATGCACAAAAATGTGAAAACCCTCACAATGATTGAAGATGAGAGGTTGTAGATGCCTTAGCAACATTCCCGGAGCGATTCCAAGCAAAATTATAGAAGAAAAATGAAAATAATTTTTTTTTCCTTTTGCTCCATGGAGTTTCGGCATCCATGGAGTATTTTGCCTTGTTTTTATTTTTTTTTTCTTTTCCTTTGTTTAAAAAGATGACAACCAAGGGCAAAAATGTCAAAGGCAAAAAGGCTTGGTCAAATTCAAGTTAAAAATGGTCAAACAAGCTTATTTTGATGCCATTTAATCTAATTCAAGTTAAAACAATGCAATTTTAATGAAAACCAACTAAAACTATCTAAATTAAACTAGAAACAGTGATACCCCGAACCTGGCAGGTATTCAATAGCATATAAAGTTCATTTTAATTGCATTTTATTGACCTTTCACCTTCTTTGACCAAACTAGTTGACTTTTCATCTACATTGACCAAGTAGGACAAGGTGAGAATTTTTGAAATGTTTAATAAAGGGCAAACTTGGGATTAGAAATAAAAAAAATACAAAGGTAAGTTAGTCAAATTTTGGGTCAACTTTGGAATTAAATCTGAACCAATTGGGGAAGAGTTAGGTAGCAAATTATATATGGTTGGAAAGCTCTATGAGTCTAGTTTCTGAGGCTTCAAACCGTTCGTGAATTGGAGTTTTCTAGAAGAAGTTATGGCCGTTTTCGTAAGGTCGCGCATAGTTGTTTTGGTTTAGCGGGTTGACCGAAGCTTTGACCATTTGTCATCTTTTATTTTAGTATGAAATACGAAACAAAAGAGCAAAAACCAGAAAAATAAAGAGCCATGGCTGAAACCATGGAGGAAAAAGAAAAAAAAAACATTTCAACTTCAAATCTTCATTTCGTCGCGTGAGCTTGTGCGGGGTGGTTTTCGAGGCATCCAGCGTGGTTTTCCTAGCGTCTAGGAGTGTCTAAGGTGAGGGTTTCATCGTTATTTGCGCATTTGAAATATTTGTATCTAAACTTTGATTTTTTGATTTTATGCATAAATCGTTAGTTTAATCGTTTTAATGCTTAAAGAATGTTCCTTGTTAATTGTAGAACATGTATTTATAGCTTTTTAACATTTTATGCAGTTGAATATCGAATTTGAAATATAAATTGTGTAATGAATAGTAAATTGTGAATAGTAAACCCCCATTTCGATGAAATTGCTCCGTTACGCGTTCTGTTGATGTAGGAAGATGCTAGATATGCTAGAATGCCTTAATGCGTGGTTTAATTGGAATGTGTAATTGGAAAAATGGATAAAAAGGGCTTAGTAAAAGTCGGGGTCATTTAGGTTGAGTTTGGCGTTTCCTCGTTTTGCGTATTGGCATTGTTTCGGGAGGCCATGGAAGCACTTTTGGTGCGATTATGGCGTTGGTTGGGTGCTTGGTTGGTATAGTTGTAGTTCAAACAAGTAAAGGGGGAAATCGGGGCATTGTGCGAATTCTAGGGTAAAGTAGGGTTTCGGGGTCCTTAGATGTGCCTTATGGTGACCTAGAAGAATTGGCGAAGTCGGTTTCCAGAACTCGTGGCTCGTTTGGAAATGGTAGTGTTTTGATAGTTGGGCCCGATTTGTGATTTTGCTTGTTATCTTGATATTATGCCTATAGAATGCTTAGGGTTGCTTGATCTACTTGTCTAATTGGTGTTATTCTTGCTTATTATTGCTTGTTATGCTTGAAAAGTTAGTTGAATGCTAGTATTGTTTGTGATTGCTTGTTATCTCGTTTGTTGTCACTAGTTTGTATTGTTGTGCTATCGCTCGTTTATTGCCTTGTATCTAGTCTTGCATTGCATAGTGTCTCGCGTGTGAGTGATGGGCCTCTCTTGGTAGCCTCGGGTTGCCAGTGTTGGTTGCTCTAGCTCCGCTGCTATTCCCTTTTCTCGCTTGGGTTGCCTCTCAGGGAGATTTGGGTTGTAGATTGATGGTTACTTCTGGGGTATTCCAAACTTGTGTTATAAGGTGGATGCGTGCTTATTGTCATCGTTGTCAACATCAAGCTGGAGATTGATGTATCGCTCGTGAAATGGTATATTGCTCGTAAGAGTGAACCATAGCCTTCGGAGTGTGGTATAGCTTTGAATGGTTGTGTTAATGCTTTCAGTATTTGCTTATTGTATTGATTGTTTGTTTTGATTGCCTATTTATCAGTTATATTGCTTAACTGTCTTATTTGCATTGCACGACTTTCTTTCTCTCCCATTCGATATCTGTCACGCCCTCATTGAGTATACGTGTTGTTTATACTCACTCCTCACCACCACATTTCAGGAAATGTCATGTTAGCTGGAACGTTCGTGATTTTGTGAAAGTTCGTGCTTGAAGAGTTGTCTTGCATTGTGGCTTGAGTTGTCAAAGATGCAAAGATATACGTTCTTATGTTGTATGTATTTATTGTTAAAAGAAATGTAATTTAAATCTAGCTAAGTAGTTGAGGTAGATTGATAAGCTAGTTTATGTAATCAGTTAGCATAGCTTAACTTCAATGCATGTTTGTAATGTCCAAAGGAAAAGAGTTAGAATGGCATGATATTTTATTTTATGCATTAGCTTAGTATGGTTTAATTGTCTAGTTTGAATGTACTTGTCAAAAATGAAAAGAGATAGGTTAGCTTTTAAATTGGAAACGTATGTATACTTGCTGAGTTTAATTGTTGAGAACCGAGGCCGGGATGGCCTTGAGGAAGTTGTGTATGGGTGGACACGGTGTTGGTCCATTTATATACTATTACAGGTTTTACATTTTGCCTAAAAAAACGGGAGACTATGTCCGTCTTTTCCTAAAATTTTGCCCGGGTTTGGATTTGGGTTGTGATTAGATCGATTGATAGAAGTCCCGATCTCGAGAGGGATCGGGGTGTCACAGGTGGTATCAGAGCTTGTCTAGCTCATAAGCCAAGACAGGGTCCTCGGTCTGGTGGGTAGTGACCCTTGAATGTGTGCTTGTTAAGTGTGTCTTGAAAGTGTATACTTGTATGTGAGATTGTGTGTCTTGACATGAATGTGTGCTCCTATGTGATATAGTTATGTGTAATGTGTAAATTGTGTGCTAAGTGAAGTAAAGTGTCTAGTTGTGCATTGAATTTACCTATCGAATCGACCTCGTGAATTGTTATTTGCTTGAAGTATTGCTTGTAATGTGTGTTTTAAAATGTCTTGAATTGATTATGTTGTGCTTGACTTGATTGCTGTGCTTGAGTGACTTTGTTGAATAAACTATTTTGTAAACTTGCTTGCATAATAGTTTAAGGCATATGTATAACTGTGATATATTGGCATTCATACATGTCCTATTGAAATGGTAAGTATGTCCTCTTCCTCCCCTGAAGAAAGTGGTTCACAGCTGGCTTCTCAAGGTGTATGGATTGGCAGAAAATTAATGGTATTTGACTAGCCTTTATTTGGGAATTGGTGTTTGCTTTTGGAGCTCGGTTATTGGCGAATCTCTATGGTCCTCCTCTGTGCCTCACAGTTGTGAAAGAACAGCTTTCTCTTGGGGTTTTATTTGGTTGTTCTTTGGAGCATTCTTTGGTTTTCTTAATGGGTATTCTTTGGAGACTTCTGTTGGCATTTCTCGGTGGATTTGACTATTGGGATTTCAATCGTCCTTACTGCACAGTATTATCTAGGGTATATGTGTCTCGGTCTTTATTGGTGTGAAACTGGCATCCCTGATTGGAAATTCTTCAATGGTATTTTCTGGAATTCTCAGTGGCCAATTATTTAATATTTACTTATTAGGCAAACTTGGCTACTTTCTTATTGGATCATTGTTTCAAATATCTTCTTCAGTGTTCCTCAGTAGGTTTGGTATTTGGAGTTCCTATCAGACTTATTGTATAATACTACTTAGGGTATTCTTTGAAATTCTTATTGGGCGTTCTATTGGTATCTTCCTTATTGGCAAGGTTGCATAAAGTTTTCACTTGGCAAATACTGAAGAGGCCTCAGAGTTTGGCTTTGGTAGGAAACTATGTTTGTTATTCAACTTGGTTGTTTTATTGGGCACATTATATTTTCTCTGCTATTTCCTTTGACATTCCTCTCAGCATTTGATAGGAAAACTCGGAATCTAATTGGGTGTCCCATGGGGTTATTATTTGGAAGGCTTCTTTAGAACTTTGAAATATATTTGATTGGGTTCTTAGTATTTTCTTCAGCACTCTTAACAGGGCATTCTTCTATGAAATTCATGACCAGTGGGGTACTTATTTGGACCTCTGGATGGAACCTTTGTTTGAGCCTTTATTTGGCTTCTTGTTTGGGAATTCTCGGGCAGTAATAGTTGAACTTCTACTCGAGATTCGTGTATGGGGTATTCATTCGGTATTCTTCTTATCATTAATATGTGATGTGATTTTATCTACAGTATCTTTGCTTAGGTCTTTATTGGTATTATCTCGGCGCTTTTGGTTGGAATTTTATTCTTCTTCGGTATTCGTGTCAACGGGATTCTTCAACCGATGAAGATTAGTCAGAATTGGATTTTAGATGATGCTGAGTTCTATTGGAAGAAGAATTGCGAGGACGCAATTGTTTTAAGGGAGGAAGGATGTGATACCCCAAACCTGGCATGTATTCAATAGCATTTAAAATTAATTTAAATTGCATTTTATTGACCTTTCACCTTCTTTGACCAAACTAGTTGACTTTTCATCTACATTGACCAACTAGGACAAGGTGGGAATATTTGAAATGTTTAATAAAGGGTAAACTTGGGCTTAGAAATAAAAAATTCAAATGTTATGTTAGTCAAATTTTGGGTCAACTTTGGAATTAAATCTGAACCAATTGGGGAAGAGTTAGGTAGCAATTATATATGGTTGGAAAGCTCTATGAGTCTAGTTTCTGAGGCTTCAAACCGTTCGTGAATTGGAATTTTCTAGAAGAAGTTATGACCGTTTTCGTAAGGTCGCGCATAGCTGTTTTGGTTTAGCGGGTTGACCGAAGCTTTGACCATTTGTCATCTTTTATTTAAGTATGAAATACGAAACAAAAGAGCAAAACCAGAAAAATAAAGAGCCATGGCTGAAACCATGGAGGAAAAAGAAAAAAAAAATATTTCAACTTCAAATCTTCATTTCGTCGCGTGACCTTGTGCGGGGTGGTTTTCGAGACGTCCTACGAGGTTTTCCTAGCGTCTAGGAGCGTCTAAGGTGATGGTTTCATCGTTATTTGTGCATTTGAAATATTTGTATCTAAACTTTGATTTTTAGATTTTATGTGTAAATCGTTAGTTTAATCGTTTTAATGCCTAAAGAATGTTCCTTATTAATTGTAGAACATGTATTTATAGCTTTTTAACATTTTCTGCGGTTGAATATCGAATTTGAAATATAAATTGTGTAATGAATAGTAAATTATGAATAGTAAATCCCCGTTTCGATGAAGTTGCTCCGTTACGCGTTCTGTTGATGTAGGAAGATGCTAGATATGCTAGAATGCCTAAATGTGTGGTTCAATTGGAATGTGTAATGGAAAAACGGAGAAAAAGGGCTTAGTGAAAGTCGGGGTCGTTTAGGTCGAGTTTGGCGTTATCTCGTTTTGCGTGTTGGCATTATTTCGGGAGGCCATGGAAGTACTTTTGGTGCGATTATGGCGTTGGTTGGATGTTTGGTTAGTATAGTTGTAGTTCAAACGAGCAAAGGGGAAAATCGGGGCATTGCGCGAATTCTAGGGTAAAGTAGGGTTTCGGGGTCCTTAGACGTGCCTTATGGTGACCTAGGAGGATTGGTGAAGTCAGTTTCCAGAACTCGTGGGACGTTTGGAAATGGTAGTGTTTTGATAGTTGGGGCCGAATTGTGATTTTGCTTGTTATCTTGATATTATGCCTATAGAGTGCTTAGGGTTGCTTGATGTACTTGTTTAATTGGTGTTATTGTTGCTTATTGTTGCTTGTTATGCTCGAAAAGTTAGTTGAATACTAGTATTGATTGTGATTGCTTGTTATCTCGGTTGTTGTCACTAGTTTGTATTGTTGTGCTATCGCTCGTTTATTGCCTTGTATCGAGTCTTGCATTGCATAGTGTCTCGCGCGTGAGTGATGGGCCTCTCTGGGTAGCCTCGGGTTGCCAGTGTTGGTTGCTCTAGCTCAGCTGCTATTCCCTTTTCTCGCTTGGGTTGCCTCCCAGGGAGATTTGGGTCGTAGAATTGATGGATACTTCCGGGGTATTCCGAACTGGTGTTATAAGGTGGATGCGCGCTTATTGTCATCGTTGTCAACATCAAGCTCGAGATTGATGTATCGCTCGTGAAAAGGTATATTGCTCGTAAGAGTGAACCATAGCCTTCGGAGTATGGTATAGCTTTGAATGGTTGTGTTAATGCTTTCAGTATTTGCTTATTATATTGATTGTTTGTTTTGATTGCCTATTTATCAGTTATATTGCTTAACTGTCTTATTTGCATTGCACGACTTTCTTTCTCTCCAATTCGATATCTGTCTCGCCCTCACTGAGTATACGTGTTGTGTATACTCACTCCTCACCACCACATTTCAGGAAATGTCATGTTAGCTGGAAAGTTCGTGATTTCGTGAAAGTTCGTCCTTGAAGAGTTGTCTTGCGTTCTATGTGGCTTGAGTTGTCAAATATGCAAAGTTGTATGTTCATATGTTGTATGTATTTATTGTTAAAAGAAATGTTATTTAAATCTAGCTAAGTAGTTGAGGTAAATTGATAAGCTAGTTTATGTAATCAGTTAGCATAGCTTAACTTCAATGCATGTTTGTAATGTCCAAAGGGAAAGAGTTAGAATTGCATGATAGTTTATTTTATGCAGTAGCTTAGTATGGTTTAATTGTCTAGTTTGAATGTACTTGTCAAAAATGAAAAGAGATAGGTTAGCTTTTAAATTGGAAATGTATGTATACTTGCTGAGTTTAATTGTTGAGAACCGAGGCCTGGATGGCCTTGAGGAAGTTTTGTATGGTTGGACACAGTGTTGGTCCATTTATATGCTATTACAGGTTTTACATTTTGCCTAGAAACAAGGGAGACTCTGTCCGTCTTTTCCTAAAATTTTGACCGGGTTTGGAATTGGGTTGTGAATAGATCGATTGATAGAACTCCCAATCTCGAGAGGGATCGGGGTGTCACAGAAACGCTATGCTCGAAATCTGAGAAATATTCTTCTAACTTTGATTTTCAAAATGCTACGATCGAACGGTCAATAAACGATCCCTAATCAAATGATGAGTAATAATATAAAACTATAATTTTTGAAAAGTAGAATAGTAGAATAGTTTAAAATTCACTCCGGCTCGGAGTTACTTTTCTCATTTAATTGAAAACCGAGTAATTTAATGCAAGAAAATAAAACTGATTATTAAAATAATCAATATTCATTTAAAAATAAATAATTTAACTATTTCTAGAATATTTAAAGAATTATGAAATTAATGCTAAGATACGATTGAACAAGTTAATATAAACACGTAATCAAATGCAATAAAATACTAACATTTAAGATGACACTTAATTAAATACTAGAAAATAAATCCAATTACCATAAATAATAAAAATAGGTAATAATTTTTTAAATTAATCAATATAAAAATTATTTGAATATTTTTAAAAGAAATATCAAAATAGTGAAGAATGAATGATTTAACTAATTAAACACTTAATTAAATGTAGTTAAATGCTATTAAATGCATGCCGGGTTCGAGTTATCACAACCGCGCTCTCGGAAAAGAGTTGCCTACCTACTATCATGGGGATGGATCAAGTCGAGGGTAGTTCCATGTAAGTAAGGTATTCGGGTAAAGTGACCTTACGGGACATAGCTACACTTCAACACGAACCAGGGTTCAACCTAAGAGAGCTAGTCCCTACCCGACTTTTCTAACTGATGAACGAAATTAGTGCATAAGCAAGGGGTCTTTTTTACTTCTTAACATGGATACCAAGTCTGGGTCAAAGAATTAATAGTAAGGTGATACGTTTTCCAATGCAGTAGATCAGTGGACCAGAAGATTAGCATGTGAGGCAAAAGTGTCCGAAACTAACTCTCATATTCTTTTCGACAGAAGTTATGGTCAATGGTTTTTATTATGCGGGTTTTTTCAGTCCTAGGGCATTTGTGCGAGTTGTAATCTTCCTATGTGTCTTATCTTATGTGTTTTGGGTAGAGAAGTTAGCGCAGTGAATGAGCGGGCATTTCGTTCACGCAGCCGTTTGGGGGGGATATGACGGATGAAAGCTCCACAACCCCCAATGGGTCTGCGGCGTTGTTCATTTCAATTTTGCCAAGTAACTTGCAAGAGTTGCTTGGTAAGCAAGCAAAGCAGGCACCTACTACCTTGGCCCAATTTCTCCTCTTTCTTTCTTAAAGTCCCAATCAGAAAGGTGTTGAAATCCGGACTACATCTAGAAAGCGCTAGTTCGAGCCTAGCTCGTGACAAGGCCTTAGTCATCGATTATCTCGACGCCTCCATTTTCTCCTTAGACGGATGACTGTCCTTTTTTTTTTTAGGTTCGAAGATTCTACTTGCATTTGTTAAGCATGTGAACAAGGATCCCCCTACTGAAGGAATGGATTGTCTGGTTTGCAGCTTATCAAGATTGAAATCCGTTCTTAGACCTACCAGTGACCGGCTTCATGAGACCTTTTTGATCTACACATGGCGTTGCTCTATTGGGCGGTGGCTTATCGAAGCAAATCCCGCACTTAAGAAGATCAACAATAAAAAAAAAGACCTGCCCTTTCGGTGAAGTAAAGTTGCTTTCTTCTCTTACGAGATTTCTAGTTGTTGGATAAAAAGATCGCTCCTAAATGAAGCCTTATTATTATATACGATACCACCAAAGGAAAGTTGTCTTTTCAAGAAGAAAGTTACAGTCACACTGCTAATAGGCGGAAGAAGAGAATCCCAGCTACTGACTCTAATAAGACTAATAGTCGTACCGCAGAAAGAAGGTCAACCTCACCCCAGGTAATCATAACTTTCTTCTCCTCAGGTCAAAGAGTAAGAACTCGCTTTGGAGCTAACCAACCATAGAGCTACCTGCCAACAAGCAACAAGAGTTCTCATTCACGGCTAACTAAACATTCGTTCGGAGTTGACAAGGGAGAGGGCGTACTTTTATGTTGATTGATAGACGGACTTCACTCCCTTTGAGCTAAGAGCCAAGACGAGTTCATAGTTAACTTCCTTACATGCTGCCGAGAGGAATCAGACTTTCTTCTTAATCAAAGAAGCATTCTTTCCCTGCTGTCTGTCCTTTCCTTTCTTTCCACGAGCTTCGAAAGTTGGGATGGAGCCTTAGCCTTTCACTAATAGACAGAAGTGTCATAGTTGTTCTTCGTAGAGCAGCCTATGAGCTATCGAGACCCTGGGAATGTGTATCGCTATTAGTGCCCCAGAAAGTGAAATTCAAACTTTTCAATGCCTCTTCTGAGTACGAGAATCTCCTTGAATGTCGAATGGTAGTCTCGCTCATATCATTTGAACATGCCGCTTCTGTATCCACTCTTTCCATCTATTTCTTCTAAGAGGTAGGCGGCCCACATATTATCGCTGGCGTCTGTCTGAAGTATATATTTGTGTTGATGAATCTTCATCTTGGAATTGGGATGCAAACAAAGTGGAGAAAAAGCTTGTTGTAATTCCTCAGTCATAACAATTCAAAAAAGCGCAAATGCAAGCTAATCAAGTTGAAGAAAGAGATCAAGATTCTGATTTGGAAATAGATAAGCTTTTCCAAGCTCTTCAGATTGAAGTCCTAGTTCAGGTCAATCTTCATGTGAAATTCCACCAAGAAAAATGAGATCCATAGCTGAACATGTATGAGAAAAATCTTTCTTTCTGATCACAGGTTTCTAAGCATTACAAGGCGTGAAAGAGCTGGCATTGAACTAAAAGGACTATCTATCTGCTAAGGTTATAGCTTGAAGAAAGACGAACCCGTAATCGAGTTTAGGACCGCTATCAGCTTATTCTGAACCCAGTCGTGTGATTTGCCATTCAGGCTTCTTTTAGATACTTTCCTTGGCACAACCCGTTGCAAGTGAGCTTTCCCAACCAGAATACCAAAAAATGTTGAGAGATAGCTCGTAGAATTTCCTTTTTGCTTCTTTCGTCCCTGAGTAAGACCCCTGCCTTCTTAGAGAATGAACCCTGTAAACCTACTTCTTTTCGAAGGGCATCTTCATTAGACCTTCCTACGATCTTATAATAAACGATCCAGCTGAACCTGATTGTGACAACTATGCTGGGCATACTAAAAAGAAGCTGGGTAAGTGTTGGTTGATGGTAATCCAACTGAAAAGCCTAGATCCACTGTCATGCCCCGACCCGACCCCGTAAAAGGCCAAGCCCGGACCCGACACACGGACGTAGTCTCTTCTGTACCGTGGACGATCCGAAAACCCTACATTCAACATAATACTTGCGAAAACCAAAATAAACATTTGAATCAAGACAATTCTCTTTTAGAAAATATACATCTTCTTATTAACCAACTTGCAATCCAAAATGTCATGCATACTACACAAGTATTCATGCCACTAAACAGTTAAACCATTAGTATGCAATTCTTTACTAGTCATAAGAGCATATCTTTACAACTTCACATTCTTTCACCTCTACAACATAAGACCATAGAGGCCTCAAAATAGAAACTACAGACAAGGCTACATGCCTCAAAATAAAACGATGACCAAGCATTAAACACATCAAGCATGGCTCGCACAAAAGTCTGGCAACCAACCACCAGCTAAGCAAAGAAGTGCTATCAAGGAAACACCTCCACTTGCTCCTCCTCCTCAATTACCTCAATAGGGTCCGCTTCAACTACTTCTGTAAAATATAGTATAGAAAGGAATGAGCAAAAACTATTGCTCAGCGAGGGTTATTGGTCTCAAGGACGGAGATGAGATGAGAATGCAATGCAAATAGCCAAGAAATTCATTCAATTATCATATAAAGACACAAACAAAGCCAACAATAAAACAAGACAAGCATTAAAACTATAAACACTCATTCCAAGGATACGATTCACTTTCCACGAACAACTTTCAATCACGAATTCGATGACGACGTGCCGGCCCAAACCACCTTATAACTTCAGTTTGGAATACCCCGGAAGTATCCATCAATTCTACGACTCAAATCTCCCTGGGAGGCAACCCTAGCGAGAAAAGGAATAGGACACGGAGCTAGGGCAATCAACACTGGCAACCCGAGGCTACCCAGAGAGGCCCATCACACCGCCCCTGACTCTATGAATGCAATACAAGATACGATGCAACAATCGAGCAATAAAGCCACATGTGGGAGAATAACAAAGTAGGTTACTTTCGCACGCAATAGCAACAATTGATAAGCATTTCAATCAAAATCAACTCTAACAAGCATAATAAGCATTAACAAGCATTAACAAGCATACTAAAAGCAAAATTCTAAGAAACCCAACAAAAACACAACACCACCCCAACTTACCAAACGCTACTACTTTCAAACGAGCCACGAGTTTTGGAAACCGACTTCACCAATCCTCCTAGGTCACTATAAGGCACGTCTAAAGACCCCGAAACCTTACTTTACCCTAGAATTCACGCAAAGCCCCGATTTCCCCCTTTGCTCGTTTGAACTACTGCTACCCTAACCAAACACCCAACCAACGCCATAACCACACCAAAAGTACTTCCATGGCCTCCCGAGACAATGCCATCACGCAAAACGAAGAAATGCTAAACTCGACCTAAACGACCCCGACTTTCACCAATGCATTTTTCTCATTTTTTCCATTACACAATCCAAACAAATCATGCATTTAGGCATTCTAGCATATCTAGCATCTTTTCACATCAACAGAACGCATAACGGAACAACTTCTACGTTTTGAGGGTTTACTATTCATAATTTACTATTCAATTGACATTTTAAATTACAATCTCAACATTCAACCGCAGAAAATGTTAAAAAGCTATAAATACATGTTCTACAATTGTCAAGGAACATTCTTTAAGCATTAAAATGATTAAAATAACAAACTACGGATAAAACCCAAAAATCATAAAGTTGATATACATGTTATTCAAATGCGCAAATAACGTGCTTCCCTCACCTTAGACACTCCTAGTCGCTAGGAAAACCACGCTGGATGCCTCGGTAACAACCCCGCACAAGCTCACGCGAAGATTGGAAGTTTTGAAAGTTGAAATGTTTTTTTTTCGTCTCTTGGTTTCAGCCTGCACCTTTCTATTTTCAGCTTTGTTTTTTTTTTTTTTTTTTGCAATGTTTTAAGCTTATAAGGTGGCAAGCTTTGGTCAATGGTCAAACCCCTTGGTCAAACTAACTTAAGTTGGTCAAATTGCCTATTTTTATGCATTTTAAAGCTAAAAAACCCAACACCAAATTAATTCTAGTTAACAAAAAGTAAAATATTAAATTTAAAACACTAAACACTAGTTTTTACTATTTGTTGAGGACTAGAAAACACCCTCTAAATATCGTTCTCGATATGCAATGCACTTTGCGACAATAAAAAAGTAACAATTAAATCTCAAAGATTTTAAGAAAATATAATTTTCAGAATAATAAACAAGAAAATTCCACATTCCGGGCTCGGGTATTATACCCTCTCCCCCTTAAAACAATTGCGCCCACGCAATTCTTACCTGGTCAACAAACAACTCCGAATACTGATTCCGAACCTGGTCCTCTCTTACCCAAGTGGCTTCCTCAAACCCATGATGATTCCACATAACCTTTACTAACGGAATACTCTTTCTGTGAAGTTCTTGAACTTTCCAATCCACAATTCAAATCGGTTTCTCCTCATAAGCCAACTTTTCCTCAATCTGCAAAGGCTCTGGTTCAAGAACATGTGAAGGATCTAGATGATATTTTCTCCACATTGACACGTGGAAAACATCGTGCATTCTCGACAAGCTCGGAGGTAAAGCTAACCGATAAGCCAAAGGACCTACCTTTTCGGTGATCTCATACGGACCACATACCTGGGACTAAGTTTCCCGCTCTTACCGTGCCGAATCAATCCCTTTCGAGGAAAAATCTTAAGAAACACCAAATCTCCCAAATCAAACTCAAGATCCCGACGGTGCTTATCTGCATAACTCTTCTGACGACTCTGAGCTATAGGTATACACTAGCGAATAAGGTGAACATTATCTACCATCTTAATCATCTCAAGTAACACAGTCGGATCAACTGTTCTCATCTCTCGAACCTCTTCTCAATACAATGGGGATCTGCATTTATGACCGTACAATGCCTCGTAGGGAGCCATACCTATAGTAGATTGATAACTATTATTGTAGGCAAACTCTGCTAAAGGCAAAAACTTTTCCCAATTCTTCCCAAAGTCTAACACACATGCTCGAAGCATGTCTTCCAAGATCCTGATAGTTCTCTCAGACTGGCCATCAGTTTGTGGATAGTATATAGTACTGAAGCTCAATTTAGTTCCCATAGCCTCTTGCAACTTCTGCCAAAAAGGAGATCTAAATCTAGGATCCCTATCTGACACTATACTCTGTGGCACACCATGCAGTCTCACAATATTAGCAACATAGAGCTCAGCTAATTTATCAAGACTATCCTGTTTGTTCACAGGAATAAAATGTGATATCTTAGTCGATCGGTCCACAACAACCCAAACAGAATCACATCCTCTCGGAGATCTAGGAAGATCAGTCACAAGGTCCATTGTTATATGCACCCATTTCCATTGCGGAATCGACAACGGTTGTAGAAGCCCGGCTGGCCTTTGATGCTCAACTTTAACCCTCTGACAAGTTAAACACCTGGATACATACCCAGCAATCTCCCTCTTCATATTGTTCCACCAGAAGTGTTGTTTCAAATCTCTATACATTTTAGTACTGCCCGGGTGAATCGTATACCTTGAATTATGTGCCTCGGACAGAATCTCATTCTTCAAAGTCGGATCACCAGGAACACACACCCTATCCCTGAATCTAAAGATACCATCTACATGTGATTTAAACTCCGACTTTTCCCCTTTTGCTTTTTCTTGGATTTTCAAGATGCGAGGATCAGTCTTTTGTGCCTCTCTGATTTGTGCTAGCAATCCCGACTGAATTTGTAAGCTAGCAAATCGAATCCCTACCTCAGTAGCTTATGGCTTCCATGAACAAATTTCATCCAAAGTCTCCCAATCCTTGATAATAAACTTGCAACAGTAGCCTTTCGGCTCAAAGCATCTGCAACAACATTTGCCTTACCTGGCACGTAGTTGATAGAACAATTGTAGCCACTTAATAGCTCTAGCCATCTTTGCTGCCTCATATTCAAATCTTTTTTGTGAAAATAAATATTTGAGACTCTTGTGGTCAGTAAAAATTTCAAATCTGCTATCCCACAAGTAATGACGCCACTTCTTCAAAGCAAACACAACTGCAGCTAACTCCATATCATGTGTAGGGTAATTGACTTCATAAAGTTTCAACTTCCTAGAAGCATAAGTAATCACCTTACCATTCTGCATTAAAACACAGCCCAAACCTTCTTTAGATGTATCACTATAGACAACAAAGTTTTCTGTACCCTCAGGTAAAGCTAGTATAGGAGCTGTAGTTAGTCTCTTATTCAATTCTTGGAAACTGGATTCACATTTAGCATCCCAGTTGTAAGTAACTTTCTTTCGAGAGTTCATCCTGCAGTGGAAGAAACCTGATTCATTCAAATCAGATCTATTCGAGCTAAGTGGCCTGTAGCCAGCCCACCAAAGAATAAACGAAGATTTGTGAGAGCATCTTTATCAAAAGTCCAGCTGACCAAAGCTGGCAAATCAAACAACTGAAAAACCGACTTCCGCAAGGTGAAGCAAGTATGAAAAATGGCTAGTGGTGGTTGACTCTTGATTCTCATCGTCAACTGGCTTAAAGGTCCAAAAATTTTGGAAAAGTCTTTAACAAACCTCCGATAGTAACCTTGCAACCCCATAAAACTCTGAATCTCTGACACCGTTTCAGGCCTCTTCCAAGATGAAACAACTTCAATCTTAGCTGGGTCTATTGAAATTCCTTGATCTGAAATGATATGGCCTAGAAATGATATTTGATTCAACCAGAATTCGCACTTGTTGAATTTAGCAAAAAGCTTGTTTTCTTGCAAAGTCTGTAGCACAATCTTCAAATGTTGTTCATGTTCAGCCTCATTCTTAGAGTACACTAAAATGTCGTCAATAAAGATTACGACAAATTGATCAAGATAAGGTCGAAAAACCATATGCATCAAGTCCATGAATGCAACTGGTACATTCATCAATCCAAACGGTAACACAACAAATTCATAGTGGCCATATCTAGTCCTGAATGCCGTCTTAGGTATATCGTCACTCCAAATTCTGAGTTGATAGTAACCCTGTCTCAAGTCAAATTTGGAGTAAACACTTGCACCCTACGACCGGTCAAACAATTCTTGAATCAACGGCAAAGGGTATTTGTTCTTAATCGTGACTTGATTAAGTCCCCTATAATCAATACATAATCGTAGCGTGCCGTCTTTCTTTCTCACAAACAACACAGGCGCACCCCACGGCGAAGAACTAGGTTGTATAAACCCTTTCTCAAGCAAGTTCTGAAGCTGAATTTTTAATTCCTGAAGTTCAGCCGATGCCATTCTATAAGGACTTCTAGAAATTGGCGCAGTGCCTGGCATAAGGTCAATCACAAATTCAATCTCCCTATCCGGTGGTAAACCCGGTAATTCCTCGGGAAATACACCAGGGAAGTCTTTAACAATCGGAACCTCATTCAAATTCAACTTATCAGTAGGTTGATTGATCAGATAAGCTAAGTAAGCTTCACAACCTTTATTCAACAACTTAGAAGCCTTGATTGATGATAAAAGAGGTATTCGGGCAGCCCTGCAGTTCCCAACAATCTCTAGTACCGGTAGGTCAGGAATCTGAAGATAAACAATTTTGGTTCTACAATCCAACTGAGTATAGTGTTTCCCTAACTAGTCCATTCCCAAAATGATTTCAAAGTCACGGAAGGGCAATATAATTAAATCAACAGGAAATTTACGGTTCTCAATGCTTATATCACAAGATTTGCAAATAGGCTCAGTAACAAATTTCGCACCCAAAGGCGTACTAACTTCAACTTCATGCAGCAGTTTATCAATGTAAACATTCACAGATCGTGCACATGCAGGAGTTATAAACGAATGTGTAGCTCCGGGATCAATCAAAACTTTAACTAGCTGAGTATTGAGAAGAAAGGTACCTTCCACTATTGCGGTAGTATTAGGCAGCTCCTCCGCATCTAGTGCAAAGACCCTAGCCTGTACCCTCTGTGCTGGACTTGCACCTGCAACCCTATTCTGCACACCTTGGCCTCCAGTACGACCCTGAACATTCTTATACTTAGGGCAATCTTTCACCCTTTGGTTATCACTTCCACAACCGGTGCATTTACCACTCTTCCTCCAGTAATTAGCCTCAACATGCCCCGATCGATTACAAAAGTTATACTGCTGATTTTGTCTTACAATAGTGTTTCCCGTAGGTGTGGGGGCTCTGGCAGTATTAGGAACTGTACCTCCCTGCTGAGGTCTAGTCACAGCTGGCCTAGCCTGAATCTGATACTGTGGCTGATACGGACGTTGCTGAGGAACCTGCGCAGAAGTCTGATACTGCCTCGGCTGACTATGGCTGCTCTGGCCCAAGTACTGTTTCTTACTCGGCTGACTGCTCTCAGCTATCATCTCAACCTTCCGTTTCTCAAACTTCGAGGCTGCTTGGAATGCCTCGGGAAAAGTAGTGTAGGTCCGCCCAGTCAAATGTAGCTGAATATCCATTCTCAGCCCACGAACAAACCTATGAATCATCCTCCTAGCTGGCCGTACCAGCTCGGGCATATACCTCGACAGGCTAACAAACCTAGCCTTATACTGTGCAACAGTCATGTTTCCCTGCTTCAGGGCCACAAACTCATCTTCTCGCCTTTCCTTAGCCATCTCGGGAATATATTTGTCACGAAACTCACTCACGAAATCATCCCACAAATGCGGAACATCCTCACAGTCCTACCTCAACCTGACAGTGTTCCACCACTATTCTGCGTCGCCCTCAAACAGGAATACCGCATAATCTATTCTTGCCTCATCAGTGTACCTCAAGGCAGCGAAAATTTTCTCAACACAGTTAATCCATCTCTCGGCTGCCTCATCATCCGGCTCTCCAAAGAACTTACCCGGCTCGTGTCTCAGGAATTTCTCCAGCTGATTATTCTCAGCCCTAGGCCCCTGTCCACCAGGATTAGATTGATTTCCTTGGGGATTATTATTACTGTCCTGCCTCTGCTCATGCAGTACCTGTGTAATCCGGTCAACTGTTGTGGTCATAGTAGCCATAAACTGTTCAGGCAACGGTTCTGCTGCCTCTTCATTTGCCCCTTGACCTTGAGTACCACGATGTGGCGGCATAGTAACAACTCACAATAGCTGGCAGCATATAAAAGCAGTTTATAGACATAAATATAGCACATAAGATTAGATAACACTCAAGTCAATAACAATCAAATATCCTATCACACAATTCACTTAACACCAGATTGACATGCCAACCATTTCACTTCAACACATAAGCACTCAAGTTCACATAGTCATACTATAACACTTTTCCACTTAACAATCATACAATAACACTTTAGCATTTTAGAACTTTACCCCACAGACCGAGAAACATATCCCGGCTCATGCAAGACTATCATGCTCTGATACCACCTAAAGATTTCACGCCCCGACCGGACCCTGCAAAAGGCCAAGCCCGGACCCGACGCACGGACGGAGTCTCATCTGTACCGTGGACGATCCGAAAACCCTACATTCCACATAATACTTGTGAAAACCAAAACAAACATTTAAATCAAGACAATTCTCTTTTAGAAAATATACATCTTCTTACTAACCAACTTTGCAATCCAAAATGCAATGCATACTACACAAGTATTTATGCCACTAAACAGTTAAACATTAGTATGCAACTCTTTACTAGTCATAAGAGTATATCTTTACAACTTCATATTCTTTCAACTTTACAACATAAGACCATAGAGGCCTCAAAATGAAACTACATACAAGGCTACAAGCCTCAAAATAAAACGACGACCAAGCATTAAACACATCAAGCATGGCTCGCACAAAAGTCTGGCAACCAACCACTAGCTAAGCAAAGAAGTGCTATCAAGGAAACACCTCCACTTGCTCCTCCTCCTCAATTACCTCATTAGGGTCCGCTTCAACTACTCTTGTAAAATATAGTATAGAAAGGAATGAGCAAAAACTATTTCTCAGCGAGGGTTATTGGTCTCAAGGATGGAGATGAGAGAAGAATGCAATGCAAATAGCCAAGCAATTCATTAAATTATCATATAAAGACACAAACAAAGCCAACAATAAAACAAGACAAGCATTAAAACTATAAACACTCATTCAAAGGAAACGATTCACTTTCCACGAACAGCTTTCAATCACGAATTCGATGACGACGCGCCGGCCCAAACCACCTTATAACTTCAGTTTGGAATTGTCATGCCCCAACACGACCCCTCCTACGATCAGTCAGGACGCAACGGAATTTCGGCAGTATAACGACAGTAAATAGGACACCGAGGTTCCAAACCAACCTCATTAAACATCTGTCACGCCCCAACTCGACCCCTCTTACAATCAGTCAGGACGCAACGGAATTTCGGCAGCATAACGACAGTAAGATGAACATCAGGGCTCTAAACCAACCCTTAATAACAACATACATCAAACTCCACAAATCACCAACCAATTCCACAATCAAATTAACAACATACAACGCAACCATTTCATATATTAAACATTCTTTCATCAACTCATTCATAGTTATGCACTTCCGTTCCAACTTAATACATAAGCTATACATACATTTCAAAATAGATTATACAAAACAATATTTACAACAACTAAGATAATCACATGGCAATGACTCCTGCACTTAAGACTCATCCACATACGGCACATTTCCCTCTTCCGGAGGCACATACCCGTAGACAAAATCAGTAACACCTGCATGCATGCAATAATAGAGAGTGAGCTTATATAAATAAGCCCAGTGAGGATCCGATAGATCTCGAGCAAGGTCTACTAAACTCCTTGGAATAATCCTTTGAGTCAGTAAACACACAATAACATCAATAATACTATCATCACATAACTATATGACCATTCAATAAAGGATACTCTCTCTAGTTGGTGTAGCTCCAAACGCCATCACGATCTCAACCATTCTTCTTGTAACTCCCCATTACTCACGCACCCGGGGTACCCCCAATAACCTCGCCCTCCATGACACCTCCGTCATGCGAGCTGGAGGCGATCTCTGATAGTCATGCCGTTATCAACCCGACAGCCCGATGCTGCCCGAGAGGTGGCACACACATACCAGAGACCCAGCAATAATAATAAACATCAATCATCAATATTCCGAGAGATCAGCAACAAAAGTGCCCGATTCCCATACTCAATAATCAATCAATATCATTTTATCATCATCAATAATCATATCATCATCATCAATAACATCAATAATCAATTAAACAACAAATAACTAAGTTAGATGACAAAGTAGGCCATCCAACCGAACATGCATTAAACACACAATCAAACCTTAGTTTACCCATCAACAACTCACAATTCAATCACTCAAACCACACCCGATCAACTAAGGCTCAATTCAATAATTTAAAGAAAGATAACCTAAACTTCAAATAATCATATCTTACATTCTACTAATCCAAACAACTCCAAATCAATTTCAAACACTCACCCATTCGATCATCTACATTAACCTTCTCGGAAACCAACCAAGACACCTCAAAATCAAGCCCAACAACCCTAAAACCTCAAGGCACCTAGGCTGAAATTTTTGGATTTTAGCACGAACATCACAATCAAAAATTCGGCATTACAACGGCGCTACCATGTAATTATCAAGTATTTAGAAATCGACGGCAATCGATTTCGATCATCACAACTCAATTAATTCAACATTTAACAAATTAATCAACTTTAAATACCCGAAAAATAATAAATATGCTACATCCGTTCAAATCTCGTAGTATTGCATATAAATGATCCCTAGCATGCATGGAGCAATAATCTAACATCAGATTAACATTCTAACGGTTCAATAATTAATTATACGTAAAAACATAAAAATGACATTTTGAGATCTAGAATTTTTCTCTCACCTTTGATCCGAAGTAAAGCTAGGAATGCGTGCAATAGGTGCCCAACAAGCGGAATCTAGCTCGGTTTGAAAAGATTCGGACTTTAAATGAGTTTTCTAAGGTAAAATTGCTTTGAAAATAAGTTGAATAAAATCTCTTTTTTTCCCTAAGCTTTCACGGCTGCAAGGTGTGTGAAAATGTGGTGTTTTGCTTTGTTTCATTGTGTGTTGGTGATATATGCATGAAAGTCAACAAGTCAAATGAAAGTCAAAGTTGAAACTTTAGTATTTTTAGTGTTTTCTTGACTTTAAATGCATTTTATTGATCACCAAAGTTCAAAACAATTATTCAACACTCAAGATAGTTCAAGTAGATTATTTTTAGGTGACAAGAAATTTTACAATCAAACAATTTCACCCGAGTCGGCTTAAAACGCGATTTTTGCAAAAGAAGGTGAAAAGTCATATTATTTATTTTCAAATGTCTTTTGAATGCACAATTAATCTAAAATCATTTAATACCACATATAAATACATTTATATTAATATATACTAGGTCAACAAAAGTCAATGCAAAAATCGGGTTTAGAAGAAATCACTATTTGACTCAAAAACGCTATTTTTCGCCTGAAAAATATATTTAAATTACTATTATGTGTCAGAATAAATTTTTATCAAACATGGGTCTATTAATAATAGAGGACTAGTTTTTAAGACGTTTAAAACACCCCTGTAAAAATTTTAGCGGACAGGTGTTCAAAAACACTATTCACTAAAAATCGACGATAAAATTTCTAACTCTGTTTTTGATGAAAATTTCATGAATGCACATTTAGCATGTTCTAGGAGTATTGACATCAAAATTATAACATTCTAGGCCCTATAGCACATAAGCAGGTCATATGCACGCAAAACGAAACAAAGCACGTAAATCAAGTTAGAGTAGAAAAGTGGGGTTTCACATTCTCCCCTCCTTAAAACAATTGCGTCCACGCAATTCTCGAACTGACAGACAATTAAATCCTCAATCGTTACACTTAATAATACTTCTCTTAGTTCTCATTTATCTCCTAGGATGACACTTAACCAAAGACCTCAAAAGAACAACCTCTGTTGACTGCAAGTTGATGATCATAGTTCCAATACAATCTTCAATTCATAATTCTCTCCCACCTAATATCTTATTGCATATGAAAGAAATCACAACTCCAAAGTCTTAGCATGACACCACTAATTATCAATCATCCCCTACTACACTAAAGAGCTCTATGAACACCCCGAGGGTTTAAAAACTCAATCACGATAACATGAATGATTACTGATCAAGGAAATATCTCAAAAGTGGCATTGGTCAGAATATGGCTCTTATGAAATTTACAAGGAATTAAGAATATGGAAAGTCATATTTGAGCCAACAATCAAGGGAGCAAGAGGTCAAACAAGTTAGAGAATCAAGAGGCTAATAGTTTAATAAGAAAGCATGATAACTAAGATAAGAAATGTCTCATCACCTTTTAGTTAAATAAGTACGAACAAAGGATAATGGCGAGTCAAAACAGTGCTGAGTATGTTGAACAAAAATTCCTGAACAAGTAGATATTTCAATTCTCGATGATTGTTCAAAGAACCAACAAGTAAGTTGTACTTGAGGTGAAATAAAATTAAGAGATAAGAGATGATTAATTCAATAGAAAATATGAGTGTCAAGATAATGAGTATCTTAGCACGCAATAACCAAAGAAGTATTAATAAGAAGGACAATGCCGAGTATATTGAATGAGCAATTACAAGCAAAGTAATGACTCAAGATTTAATAATGAAACAATAGGATTAACAAGGATCAACAAGAATGACAATGATGTACTTAGGTAGGGAGTACATCAAGCAAGTGAAATTCGAATAAGTAAAATGGTATACCAAAGGAAAAATTACTTTCAAATGAATAGTAATAGGATGAAATGAAATATTGAAACGAATGGCTAGAGATATAGAATGAAATATAGAAGTCTCAAACCTTAACTCCAATAAGCGACATTGCTATAAGAAGCAAATATGAATGTTAAGAATGGAAACAATGTCAAATGAGTATAGGATCCATTAATCCAATAAGCAAAACTTTCAAGAAACAATTGATATGCTAGAAAAGTGTAACTCTCTCTCAAATAAGTGAGAATAGAGTAAAAGATAATAATAAGACTGATAGAATTATGAAGCACAAGAAGGGTGTCCCACCTACACACTTAAACACTAACAAGTCAAATCCTACAATCTATCTTCCTCCAAATCAAGACACTAAGGAGACCTAGAGAACCTAAGGAGTCATAACAATCACCAAACAAGATAAATCACTCCAAAATTTTACATTCCGTACCAGATCAATCACTAAACAAGATAAATCACCGATTACCCAACAAGGTTAACTAATGACGACTCCAAAATCTGATAACACAATACAGGTTCATGCTAACCCATTATAACACAAGAGAATCTCCAATCAACAATTTAGAGAGTCATACCACCTAGAACTCAAAAGCTTGATGTAGGTAAGTAAATGTTCAGTCACCAAAATGCATTCTTATTTCCTCAAATAATTCTATCTCCGAACAATTGCATCTTTGAATAAAGTAACTTTAGTCAAGAATCACTCCAATTGTCTCCAAGGTCTAAAGATCAAAACTCCAAAATACCCATTAATAATATAGCAATCCCAAATAGTAGAAATATTCACACGTTATACCACACTTCATTCCATTCACAAATATACATCACTAATTCCTCAAATAAATTCATTCTAAAATAACCTCAAGAAAGTATAATCTGAGTTGAGACTCCAAAAACGTCTAATCACAACCTCATGGAAACCTCAACTTATAATTCATCTCCAAGTAATAACAAGTTAAACATGGCAACAAAAGTAATTATAATCATCAAGATACATTGCTATTTTCCTCGAACAACTTCATTCTCGCTAAAGGAACATCAAGATCATTCCACTAAGCCGAAACTAAAATCCATAAACATAACAATTAAAATCTAACTGATAAACTTCTAGAATAATAATAATTCAAAATCATGGTCTATCTCTATTTCAGAAAATTCTTACAACCACCCTAGACATTAAAAGGTCACTCACGAGTTAAAACATGTATGCAACTATATCATATGAAAGACAAGTATAACGTAATGCGCAATTATCATACAATGCAACATTATCACATAACACACAATTCAACATATAAGAAGCCAACATCACATAAACAGGTTATATCACAGAAGTAAGTTATAAACAATTAAAGTCACATAAGCAACAAACTTCACATAAGACAAGTTCATCACGTAACTCAAATTGGTCACTTAAAGTACATTGAGCACCTAAAGCACGTTGTTTCACATAAGCTAGTTATAAACAATTAAAAGCACATAAACAACTAACTTCACACAAGGCACAAAATCACATAAAACACAATTGTCACATAATACACATTAATCACATAATGCACATTAATTACAACACAATGAGTACGTATAACACGTTATCACATAAAACATATTGACCACATTAGTTCACTTAACACACAAGGCATATTTGTCACATAGAAAGTTAGACACATAAGTAAATTAATCACATAAACATATTAACATATGTTTCACTTTTCTTTCACTTAATACATAATTGTATGCTTAGACCACTACCCACATTCCGAGGATACCCCGGCTTACAGCTAACCATGCGCTCTGATACCAATTAAATGTCACGCCCCAACTCGACCCCTCTTACAATCAGTCAGGACGCAACGGAATTTCGGCAGCATAACGACAGTAACATGAACATCAGGGCTCTAAACCAACCCTTAATAACAACATACATCAAACTCCACAAATCACCAACCAATTCCACAATCAAATTAACAACATACAACGCAACCATTTCATATATTAAACATTCTTTCATCAACTCATTCATAGTTATGCACCTCCGTTCCAACTTAATACATAAGCTATACATACATTTCAAAATAGATTATACAAAACATTATTTACAACAACTAAGATAATCACATGGCAATGACTCCTGCACTTAAGACTCATCCACATACGGCACATTTTCCTCTTCCGGAGGCACATACCCGTAGACAAAATCAGTAACACCTGCATGCATGCAATAATAGAGAGTGAGCTTATATAAATAAGCCCAGTGAGGATCCGATAGATCTCGAGCAAGGTCTACTAAACTCCTTGGAATAATCCTTTGAGTCAGTAAACACACAATAACATCAATAATACTATCATCACATAACTATATGACCATTCAATAAAGGATACTCTCTCTAGTTGGTGTAGCTCCAAACGCCATCACGATCTCAACCATTCTTCTTGTAACTCCCCATTACTCACGCACCCGGGGTACCCCCAATAACCTCGCCCTCCATGACACCTCCGTCATGCGAGCTGGAGGCGATCTCTGATAGTCATGCCGTTATCAACCCGACAGCCCGATGCTGCCCGAGAGGTGGCACACACATACCAGAGACCCAGCAATAATAATAAACATCAATCATCAATATTCCGAGAGATCAGCAACAAAAGTGCCCGATTCCCGTACTCAATAATCAATCAATATCATTTTATCATCATCAATAATCATATCATCATCATCAATAACATCAATAATCAATTAAACAACAAATAACTAAGTTAGATGACAAAGTAGGCCATCCAACCGAACATGCATTAAACACACAATCAAACCTTAGTTTACCCATCAACAACTCACAATTCAATCACTCAAACCACACCCGATCAACTAAGGTTCAATTCAATAATTTAAAGAAAGATAACCTAAACTTCAAATAATCATATCTTACATTCTACTAATCCAAACAACTCCAAATCAATTTCAAACACTCACCCATTCGATCATCTACATTAACCTTCTCGGAAACCAACCAAGACACCTCAAAATCAAGCCCAACAACCCTAAAACCTCAACGCACCTAGGCTGAAAATTTTGGATGTTAGCACGAACATCACAATCAAAAATTCGGCATCACAACGGCGCTACCATGTAATTATCAAGTATTTAGAAATCGACGGCAATCGATTTCGATCATCACAACTCAATTAATTCAACATTTAACAAATTAATCAACTTTAAATACCCGAAAAATAATAAATATGCTACATCCGTTCAAATCTCGTAGTATTGCATATAAATGATCCCTAGCATGCATGGAGCAATAATCTAACATCAGATTAACATTCTAACGGTTCAATAATTAATTATACGTAAAAACATAAAAATGACATTTTGAGATCTAGAATTTTTCTCTCACCTTTGATCCGAAGTAAAGCTAGGAATGCGTGCAATAGGTGCCCAACAAGCGGAATCTAGCTCGGTTTGAAAAGATTCGGACTTTAAATGAGTTTTCTAAGGCAAAATTACTTTGAAAATAAGTTGAATAAAATCTCTTTTTTTTCCTAAGCTTTCACGGCTGCAAGGTGTGTGAAAATGTGGTGTTTTGCTTTGTTTCATTGTGTGTTGGTGATATATGCATGAAAGTCAACAAGTCAAATGAAAGTCAAAGTTGAAACTTTAGTAATTTTAGTGTTTTCTTGACTTTAAATGCATTTTATTGATCACCAAAGTTTAAAAAAATTATTCAACACCCAAGATAGCTCAAGTAGATTATTTTTAGGTGACAAGAAGTTTTACAATCAAACAATTTTACCCGAGTCGGCTTAAAATGCGATTTTTGCAAAAGAAGGTGAAAAGTCATATTATTTATTTTCAAATGTCTTTTGAATGCACAATTAATCTAAAATCATTTAATACCACATATAAATACATTTATATTAATATATACTAGGTCAACAAAAGTCAATGCAAGAATCGGGTTTAGAAGAAATCACTATTTGACTCAAAAACGCTATTTTTCGCCCGAAAAATATATTTAAATTACTATTCTGTTTCAGAATCAATTTTTATCAAACATGGGTCTATTAATAATAGAGGACTAGTTTTTAAGACGTTTAAAACACCCCTGTAAAAATTTTAGCGGACAGGTGTTCAAAAACACTATTCACTAAAAATCGACGATAAAATTTCTAACTCTGTTTTTGATGAAAATTTCATGAATGCACATTTAGCATGTTCTAGGAGGATTGATATCAAAATTATAACATTCTAGGCCCTATAGCACATAAGCAGGTCATATGCACGCAAAACGAGACAAAGCACGTAAATCAAGTTAGAGTAGAAAAGTGGGGTTTCACAACATCATACATCCAGTAACTCCTCAAATCAAATTTAGAATATACAACACAATCATATTATACAATAAACCATCCTCGTTATACGCCTCCGTTCCAACATAACATACAATATCTCAACCTTATCATACATTTCAAAAATAAGTTGAGACACATCTATAGCTTAACCATAGACAAAAGAAAGCCACTAAGTTAACATCATTTGGATCATCATCTTTCAACATCTATTACAATAAGAACCATAAAGCATATAAAAGTCTATTAAGCTAATATACATGACATTAAACAACATAGAATCATGGATAAGACTCAGGAACATATGACTCGTCCACGTAAAGCACATTTTCCACATTCTCCTCTTCAAGAGGCACGTACCCATAATCCGGCTCTGCAACACCTGTAAGCATGCATTAATAGAGAGTGAGCTTATATACATAAGCCCAGTGAGGATCCGATAGATCTCGAACAAGGTCTACTAAACTCCTTGGAATAATCATTTGAGTCAGTAAACACACAATAACACAAATAATACTATCATCACATAGCTATATAACCAATCAATAAAGGATACTCTATTTGGTGTAGCTCCAAACGCCATCACGATCTCAACCGTTCTTCTTATAACTCCCCATTACTCACGCACCCGAGGTACCTTACTAGCCCCTCCCTCCATGACACCTCCGTCATGCGAGCTGGGGGTAGCCTATGGCAGTCATGCCGTTATCAACCCGACAGCCCGACGCTGCCCGAGAGGTAGCACACACATACCAAGACTCCATAATCATCATCAATCATCAATCAATCAATCAATTGGGAGATCAGCAACGAAAGTGCCCGATTCCCGTATTCAATAATAATCAATCAATCAATTGGGAGATCAACAACGAAAGTGCCCGATTCCCGAACTCAATAATAATCAATCAATCAATTAACTTAGTTAGATGACAAAGTAGGCCATCTAACCGGACATGCATCATATACACAATTAAACTCTAAATTACTCATCAACAACTCACAATTCAACACTCAAACACAACCCAATCATCTAAAGGTATCGTTCAAGAAATTAAAGAATGACAACCTAAACTTCTAAAATTCATAACTTACAATCTACTAATCCAAACATTGCCAAATCAGTTCCTATCACTCACCCATTCAATCTACTACATTAGCCCTCTTAGAAATCCACCATAACACCTCCAAATCATGCCCGATAACCCTAAAACCCTAGGATGTCATGGCTGGATTTTCCGAATTTTCCCACGAGCAATGTAATCAAAAATTCGGCATTACAACAGCGCTAACACGTAATTATCAAGTATTTAGAAATCGACGGCAATCGATTTCGATCAACACAACTCATTTAATTCAACTTTGAACATTTTAATCAAAATTAAATACCCGGAAAATAAAAATTATGCTACATCCGACAGAAATTCGTAGTATTAGTATATAACGATCCCTAGCATGCAAGGAGCAATAATCTATCATCAGATTTCAATTCTAACGGTTAAATTTTCATTTATGAGCAAAAGTATAAAAATGACATTTTGAGATCTAGAATTTTTCTCTCACCTTTGATGCGATATAAGCCTAGGAATGCGTGCTATGCGTGCCCAACAAGCAGAATCCAAGTCGGTGCGAAGTTCTACGGACAAAAACTAGGTTTTTCTTTGAAAAATTGATTGAAAAGCTTGAGTTTTTCTCTTTCTTTTTCTCCCTCCTTTCTCTCGGCCTTGTGTGTGTTTGTGGTGGTGTTTTTGTGTTGTGTGAGTGTGTGTTGATGACAATAGCTTATAAGGTCAATAATTTAATAAAGTCAAAGTTAATTTAAATTGATATTTTTGTGTTTTCTTGACTTTAATTGCATTTTCTTGATTACCAAAGTTCAAAATAATTATGCAACCCCCAAGATATCTCAAGTGGATTATTTTTAGGTGACAATAAGTTTTACATTCAAAGAATTTCATTCGAGTCGGCTTAAAACTTGGTTTTTGCAAAAGTCGGTGTAAAAACCCTAATAAATTCTTAAGCCGATTTTAAAACAGTTTTCATCAAACACAGGTCTATTAAAGTCCGTGGACTAGGTCTAGAAGGGTTAAAAAGACCAGTTTCAAAATTTTAGCGGACGTGTTTCGAAAACACTATTCACTGAAAATCGACGATAAAATTTCTGACTCCGTTTTTGATAAAAATTTCATGAATGCACATTTAGCACGTATTAGGAGTATTGACATCAAAATTATAACTTTCTAGGTCCTATAGCACATAAACAGATCATATGCACGTAAAACGAGGTATAGCACGTAAAACGAGATAAGCAGGAAAGTGGGGTTTCACATTCTCCCCTCCTTATAGAAATTTCATCCTCGAAATTCTTACTTGATGTACGGAATAGATCTGGGTATTGCTGCTGCATCTGATCTCGTCTCTCCCACATAGCTTCCTCAATGCCGTGATGCTTCCACAACACCTTAACCATCGGAATCCTCTTCGACCTCAACTCTCGGTCCATCTGATCTAGAATACGAATCGGACGCTCGTCATAAGTCAAATTCTCTCGAAGCTGTAACGGCTCTGGATCAAGAATATGAGAAGGATCCGGATTATATTTCCGCAAATTAGACACATGAAATACATCGTGAACATTAGAGAAGTTCTCTGGTAAAGCCAACCGATATCCCAACTTACCACCCCTGCCAGTAATCTCAAACGGCCCGACAAATCTCGGACTCAGCTTACCACCTTTACCATAACGAACAAACCCCTTTCGAGGAGACAATCTCAAGAAAACCCGATCTCCAACTGCAAACTCTAAGTCTCGACGACGCTTATCAGCATAACTCTTGAATCTACTCTGCGCCGTAAGCATTCTCTGCCTTATCAACTGAACATTCTCAATCTTCTCAAGAAGTTCTGGCATAATAGTCGGATCAACAGTCTTCATCTCTCCTACCTCGTCCCAATATAAAGGTGAACGGCACTTACGACCGTAAAGAGCTGCGAAAGGCGCCATCCCAATAGTAGCTTGATAACTATTGTTATAGGCAAACTCGGCAAGTGGTAGATGTTTCTCCCAGTTCTTCCCGAAGTCCAGAACACAAGCCCTAAGCATATCTTCCAGAATCTGAATAGTCCGCTCAGACTGACCGTCGGTCTGTGGATGATACGCAGTACTGAAGTTCAACTGAGTACCCAAAGTCTCCTGAAGTTTCTCCCACAAACGAGAAGTAAATCGAGGATCTCGATCAGAGACAATACTAGATGGAATACCGTGAAGTCTAACAATCTGATCCAGATAGAGATCCGTCAGCTTTGTAACCTCATCTCCTAACCTCATTGCAATAAAATGAGCTGTCTTCGTCAAACGATCCATGACAACCCAAACTGCAACATTACCGCCCGGTGATCTAGGCAACCCTGTGACGAAGTCCATCGTAATATGCTCCCATTTCCACTCTGGTATAGCCAACGGCTGAAGCAAACCTGCAGGTCGTTGATGCTCGGCTTTCACTCTCTGACAAGTCAAACATCTAGATACAAACTGAGCAACCTCTCTCTTCATGTTGTTCCACCAGTAATGTTGTTTCAAATCCCGATACATCTTGGTTCCACCGGGATGAATAGTATATTTAGAATTATGAGCTTCCTCCAGAATACCTCGCCTCAAACCCGGTTCATCGGGAACACAAACCCTATTCCGAAACTGAAGAATACCATCCTCATGCAGTTTGAAGTCAGACTAATCACCCGTGATCTAATCCTTGATCTTCTGAAGTTTAACATCAAGTTGCTGAGCTTCCCTGATCTGAGACAATAATAAAGGCTGAATACGGAGATGTGAACACATCACCCCAACCTGAGTCAACTCTGGTCTCCAATAACTAAACTCCTCAAGAACTTCCCACTTCTTGACAGCCAAACAAGAAATACTAGCCTTCCGGCTGAGAGCATCTGCTACAACATTTGCCTTCCCAGGCAGATAATTGATAGAACAATTATAATCTCCAAGAAGCTCCATCCACCTCCGATGGCGCATATTCAACTCCTTCTGTGAGAACAAGTACTTCAGACTCTTATGATCAGTGAAAATTTCAAACTTACTTCCCCACAGATAATGACGCCACTTCTTGAGTGCAAAGACAACTGCTGCCAACTCAAGATCATGAGTAGGATAATTTTCTTCATAAGGCTTCAACTTTCGAGAAGCATAGGCAATAACTCGGCCATCCTGCATAAGAACACATCCCAAGCCCTCCTTGGATGCATCGCTATAGATGACCATATTATCGGTCCCCTCTGGTAGAGCAAGAACTGGAGCGGTAGTTAACCTCTTTTTCAACTCCTGAAATCCACTCTCACACTTCTTATCCCAATTAAAGATAGTCCGTTTCTGAGTCAACTTAGTTAGTGGCCCCGCAATCTTCGAGAAGTCCTTGACAAACCTACGGTAATAACCCGCCAAGCCAAGAAAACTACGGACATCAGTAACACTCTCTGGCCGCTTCCAAGACATCACCGATTCAATCTTAGTGGGATCCACAGAAATACCGCTCTGTGTAATAACATGGCCAAGAAAAGAAATCCGTTGTAGCCAAAATTCACATTTGCTGAACTTGGCAAACAACTGATGCTCCTGCAACTTCTCCAATACAAGCCGTAGATGTTGCTCGTGCTCCGATTCAGATTTAGAATAAACCAAGATATCATAAATAAAAATCACCACGAACTGGTCCAAGTACGGCTGAAAGACTCGATGCACAAGATCCATGAATGCTGCCGGTGCATTAGTCAAACCAAAGGGCATAACAACAAACTCATAATGCCCGTACCGAGTCCTGAAGGCAGACTTCGGAACATCCTCCGTACGAATCCGAAGCTGATAATACCCCTGCCTCAAATCAAATTTAGAATAGACTTTGGCTCCCTGAAGTTGATCAAACAACTCATCAATCAGTGGCAGAGGATATTTTTCCTTGATGGTCCCCTGATTCAAACCACGGTAATCACTACACAACCTCACAGTACCATCCTTCTTCTTCACAAATAAAACAAGAGCTCCCCAAGGTGAAGAACTCTGCTGAATGAATCCTTTCCTCAATAACTCCTGTAACTGAGTCTTCAACTCCTTCAACTCAGCTGGTGCTATCCGGTACGCCGATTTAGAAATAGGTTGAGTACCGAGAACAAGATTAATTACAAACTTTATATCCCTCTCTGGCGGCAATCCTGGCAACTCCTCGGGAAATACATTAGGATATTCCCGGATAATAGGGACTTCCTCTAACTGTAGCTTATCAGATGGCTTGTTGATCAAATAAGCTAGATAACCCGAACACCCCTTACTTACCAACTTAACGGCTTTAGTTGCTGAGATAACAAAACTCGTCTTAGCACCCCGGTTACCCGTTACCTCTACTACTGGCTGATCCGGCAAGCGAAACTGTACTACTTTGGTTCTACAGTTCAACTGGGCATCATACTTAGAAAGCCAATCCATACCCAGAATAACATCATACCCCCGGATAGGAAATAAAATAAGGTCTGAAGGAAAATTATGCCCCTTAACATGTATTATACAATCCTTACATACTAAGCCAGTAACATACTTATCAGTCAAAGAGGTACTAATCTCAACCACATAAGGCAATCTTTCAGGTTGCAATTTAACACGTTGCACACAAGCAGGAGTAATGAAAGAATGCGTAGCACCAGAATCAATCAACACTTTAACAAGTTGATCAAGTATAAGGAAGTTACCTTCCACCATTGCAGTCTCCTCAGGCATCTCCTCTAAGTCCACTGCGTAAGCCCGAGCCTGAACCCGCTGCTACTGTGGTACACTGCCTGTAGGCCTACCCTGGTAACCCTGAGTCGCTGCCCGACCGTCAGTCCTCGCATACCTAGGGCAATCCTTCGCCCTATGATCGATGCGACCACAACCCAAACATGTCCCTGCCTTTACCCTGCAGTCGGACTCCACATGCCCTGGGCGCTTGCAGTAATTACACTGCAATGATGTGGCACTAACACTGCCCCTAGAAGAACCAGAAGCTGATGAAGCAGCTGATACAACCTGCTACTGAGGTCTCACCACACTAGGCCTATACTGACCCTGAGACTGGCCTGGCCTATACTGAGTCTGAACCTGATATGGCCTCTGCTGAAACTGAGGCCGATAGTAACTCTACTGACCCTGTGGCCTATAAGAACCCTGATGGGCTAGTGGCCTGTAGACAACCTGCTGTACTGGAGGCCTATATATAACCTGCTGGCCTTGTGGCTGATACGGCCTCTTACTAGGCTGACTGGAGACAATCTGATCCCCTTTCCTCTTCTCTAACCTAGAAGCTGCATCAAAAGCCTCAGTAAAGATATCATAGCGATTCAGAGCCATTGCATCCTGAATCTCGGAACTCAATCCCAACATAAATCTACGGGTCTTCCTCTCCTCCACAGCTACAAACTCCGGTGCATACCGGGACAACCTAGTGAATGTAGCCTCATACTGAGCCACAGTAGAATCCCCCTGTACCAAAGAGAAGAACTCAGCCTCTCTCCTCTCCCGTGGAACCCTCAGGACATACTTATCCCTAAAAGCAGTCAGAAAGGTATCCCAAACATACGGAACACCCCGGATCTCCCAACTAGCTCTCACAGTGCGCCACCATTCCTCTGCCTCATCATCAAGCAAATAGACAACACAAGTCACCTTCCTCTCATCAGTGTACCCGAGAGAATCAAAAATTTTCTCTAACTTACTAATCCACGACTCAGCCTACCTATCATCAGGCTCTCCCTGAAATCTAGGAGGATAGTACCGCAGAAACTCCTTCATAGTACCTCGACCGTGATTACCACCCTGTACACTCTGTATCTGAGCCTGCAATGCTTGAGTCTGAACAGCCTGACCTGCTAACAACTGGGCCTGCCCAGCCATCAAATCTGCAATCCGACCCATTGCTGCCCCTAACCCGGCATCACCCCTATCACTGCCCTGTGCCACATTACCAGGGACCTCATCTACAATCTCGGGCCTACCACGAGTCCTCGGTCTACCAGCCATCGTACTAATCAAAGAGTTAGCACAGGTTATAGCACGTAAACAGGTTATATACAACTTTTAACACATAAACAACAAACTCATATAAAGCACATAGATCACATAAGTTTCAATCACATAAGAAAATTGATCACATAATCACATAAGCACTTAAATCACATAATCACTTAATCATTTAATCATATCAATACATATTTCACTTTTCTTTCTTTTCATACATATTTCATGCTAAGACCATTACCCACATTCCGAGAATACCCCGGCTGACAACTAACATGTGCTCTGATACCACTTAAACTGTCACGCCCCAACACGACCCCTCCTACGATCAGTCAGGACGCAACGGAATTTCGGCAGTATAACGACAGTAAATAGGACACCGAGGTTCCAAACCAACCTCATTAAACATCATACATCCAGTAACTCCTCAAATCAAGTTTAGAATATACAGCACAATCATATTATACAATAAACCATCCTCGTTATACGCCTCCATTCCAACATAACATACAATACCTCCACCTTATCATACATTTCAAAAATAAGTTGAGACACATCTACATCTTAACCATAGACAAAAGAAAGCCACTAAGTTAACATCATTTGGATCATCATCTTTCAACATCTATTACAATAAGAACCATAAAGCATATAAAAGTCTATTAAGCTAATATAAAAGACATTAAACAACATAAAATCACGGATAAGAGTCAGGAACATATGACTCGTCCACGTAAAGCACATTTTCCACATTCTCCTCTTCAGGAGGCACGTACCCGTAATCCGGCTCTGCAACACCTGTAAGCATGCATTAATAGAGAGTGAGCTTATATACATAAGCCCAATGAGGATCCGATAGATCTCGAACAAGGTCTACTAAACTCCTTGGAATAATCCTTTGAGTCAGTAAACACACAATAACACAAATAATACTATCATCAAATAACTATATAACCAATCAATAAAGGATACTCTATTTGGTGTAGCTCCAAACGCCATCACGATCTCAACCGTTCTTCTTATAACTTCCCATTACTCACGCACCCGAGGGACCTCACTAGCCCCTCCCTCCATGACACCTCCGTCATGCGAGCTGGGGGTAGCCTATGGCAGTCATGCTGTTATCAACCCGACAGCCCGACGCTGCCCGATAGGTGGCACACACATACCAAGACTCCATAATCATCATCAATCATCAATCAATCAATCAATTGGGAGATCAGCAACAAAAGTGCCCGATTCCCAAATTCAATAATAATCAATCAATCAATTGGGAGATCAGCAACGAAAGTGCCCGATTCCCGAACTCAATAATAATCAATCAATCAATTAACTTAGTTAGATGACAAAGTAGGCCATCTAACCGGACATGCATCATATACACAATTAAACTCTAAATTACTCATCAACAACTCACAATTCAACACTCAAACACAACCCAATCATCTAAAGGCATCGTTCAAGAAATTAAAGAATGACAACCTAAACTTCTAAAATTCATAACTTACAATCTACTAATCCAAACATTGCCAAATCAGTTCCTATCACTCACCCATTCAACCTACTACATTAGCCCTCTCGGAAATCCACCATAACACCTCCAAATCATGCCCGATAACCCTAAAACCCTAGGATGTCATGGCTGGATTTTCCGGATTTTCACACGAACAATGTAATCAAAAATTCGGCATTACAACAGCGCTAACACGTAATTATCAAGTATTTAGAAATCGACGACAATCGATTTCGATCAACACAACTCATTTAATTCAACTTTGAACATTTTAATCAAAATTAAATACCCGAAAAATAAAAATTATGCTACATCAGACAGAAATTCGTAGTATTATTATATAACGATCCCTAGCATGCAAGGAGCAATAATCTATCATCAGATTTCAATTCTAACGGTTAAATTTTCATTTATGAGCAAAAGTATAAAAATGACATTTTGAGATCTAGAATTTTTCTCTCACCTTTGATGCGATATAAGCCTAGGAATGCGTGCTATGCGTGCCCAACAAGAAGAATCCAAGTCGGTGCGAAGTTCTACGGACAAAAACTAGGTTTTTCTTTGAAAAATTGATTGAAAAGCTTGAGTTTTTCTCTTTCTTTTTCTCCCTCCTTTCTCTCGGCCTTGTGTGTGTTTGTGGTGGTGTTTTTGTGTTGTGTGAGTGTGTGTTGATGACAATAGCTTATAAGGTCAATAATTTAATAAAGTCAAAGTTAATTTAAATTGATATTTTTGTGTTTTCTTGACTTTAATTGCATTTTCTTGATTACCAAAGTTAAAAATAATTATGCAACCCCCAAGATATCTCAAGTGGATTATTTTTAGGTGACAAGAAGTTTTACAATCAAACAATTTCACCCGAGTCGGCTTAAAACTCGATTTTCGCAAAAGTCGGTGTAAAAACCCTAATAAATTCTTAAGCCGATTTTAAAACCGTTTTCATCAAACACAGGTCTATTAAAGTCCGTGGACTAGGTCTAGAAGGGTTAAAAAGACCAGTTTCAAAATTTTAGCGGACGTGTTTCGAAAATACTATTCACTGAAAATCGACGATAAAATTTCTGACTCCGTTTTTGATGAAAATTTCATGAATGCACATTTAGCACGTATTAGGAGTATTGACATCAAAATTATAACTTTCTAGGTCCTATAGCACATAAACAGGTCATATGCACGCAAAACGAGGTAAAGCACGTATTACGAGATAAGCAAGAAAGTGGGGTTTCACAGGAATACCCCGGAAGTATCCATCAATTCTACGACCCAAATCTCCCTGGGAGGCAACCCAAGCGAGAAAAGGGAATAGGACACGGAGCTAGAGCAACCAACACTGGCCACCCAAGGCTACCCAGAGAGGCCCATCACACCGCCCCTAACTCTATGAGTGCAATACAAGATACGATGCAACATTCGAGCAATAAAGCCACACGTGGGAGAATAACAAAGTAGGTTACTCTCGCACGCAATAGCAACAGTTGATAAACATTCCAATCAAAATCAACTCTAACAAGCATAATAACCATTAACAAACATTAACAAGCATTCTACAAGAAAAATTCTATGAAAACCAACAAAAACACAAAACGACCCCAACTTACCAAACACTACTACTTTCAAACGAGCCACGAGTTTTGGAAACCGACTTCACCAATCCTCCTAGGTCACCATAAGGCACGTCTAAAGACCCCGAAACCCTACTTTACCCTAGAATTCACGCAAAGCCCCAATTTCTCCCTTTGCTCGTTTAAACTACAACTACTCTATCCAAACACCCAACCAATGCCATAACCACACCAAAAGTGCTTCCATGGCCTCCCGAGACAATGCCATCATACAAGATGAGGAAACGATAAACTAGACCTAAACGACCCCGACTTTCACCAATACATTTTTCTCGTTTTTTCCATTACACAATACAAAAAAAATCATGCATTTAGGCATTCTAGCATATCTAGCATCTTTTCAGATCAACAGAACACATAACGGAACAACTTTTACGTTTCGAGGGTTTACTATTTATATTTTACTATTCAATTGACATTTTAAATTACAATCTCAACATTCAACCGCAGAAAATGTTAAAAAGCTATAAATACATGTTCTACAATTGTCAAGGAATATTCTTTAAGCATTAAAATGATTAAAATAACAAACTACGGATAAAACCCAAAAATCATAAAGTTGATATACATGTTATTCAAATGCGCAAATAACGTGCTTCCCTCACCTTACACACTCCGAGTCGCTAGAAAAACCACACTGGATGCCTCGGAACCACCCCCGCACAAGCTGACGCGAAGATTGGAAGTTTGGAAGGTTGAATTGTTTTTTTTCCCTCTTGGTTTCGGCCTGCACCTTTCTGTTTTCAGCTTTGTTTTTTTTTTTTTTGCATTGTTTTAAGCTTATAAGGTGACAAGCTTTGGTCAATGGTCAAACCCCTTGGTCAAACTAACTTAAGTTGGTCAAATTGCCTATTTTTATGCATTTTAAAGCTAAAATACCCAACACCAAATTAATTATAGTTAACAACAAGTAAAATATTAAATTTTAGGCACCAAAATACTAGTTTCACTATTTGTTGAGGACTAGAAAACACCATCTAACTATCGCCCTCGATATGCAATGCACTTTGCGACAATAAAGAAGTAACAATTAAATCTCAAAGAATTTAAGAAAATATAATTTTTAGAATAATAAACAAGAAAATTCCACATTGCGGGCTCGGGTATTACATCCACTGTTCAAGAAGGGGAAGATTGAATTAGCTCTTGTTCAAGAAGCCTAGCCTTCTTTTGTAGCTAAGGGCATTGAGGATCCTTTTCTATTTTACTGCCTGGCCTGTTCATTGCCTACTTGGTTTCCTCAAACCACTTACCGGTAAAAAGAATATAGCCAAGCCAATTCGGCGATTTGTTGGCATTGCTTTTCGAGTGAGACTTCCTTTCCATCCGACACAGGAAATGTAACGTCCTAACTCGACCCCTCCTATAATCAGTCAGGATGCAACGGAATTTCGATAGTATAACGACAGTAATTAGGACTCCGAGGCTCTAAACCAACCTCCTCGCAACTCATACAACCAACTCCACAAACAATTCTACAATTAAACAATACAACCACAATATACATTAAACATTCTTTTACCATTGCATCCATAAGTTATACGCCTCCGTTCCAACATCATACATTTACTATATAACATATATTTTCCAAAATAAATTATAACTAATCCAGCAACCTAATCATGTTCCAAAACAAGACTACTAAGCTAGTAACATTTAATCCATTATCTTTACAACATCTTATACATCATAAACTTCTAAGTAAATACAAACCAACTAGTTTTAATATACAAGATGACAAAAGAGTTCAACATCTTAGATATCAAGGACAAGACTCTGGCACATAGGACTCATCCACATATGACACATTATCCTCTTCTGGAGGCACGTATCCGTAATCTGGATCGGTAACACCTGTATGCATGCAATCATTGAGAGTGAGCTTACATAAAACAAGCGCAGTGAGGGTTCGACAGATCTCTTAACAGTATGTGCTATACTCCTCAGAAATCATCCTTTGAGCAGTAAACAAATAATAATTATCATTAACAATATAAACACATCAATAATAATTACCAATCAATAAATGATACTCTAGTTGGTGTAGCTCCAAACGTCATCACGATCTCAACCATTCTTCTTATAACTCCCTATTACTCACGCACCCGAGGTACCTCACTAGCCCCTTCCTCCATGGCACCTCCGCCATGCGAGCCAGGGGTAGCCTATGATAGTCATGTCGTTATCAACCCGACAGCCCGACGCTGCCCGAGAAGTGGCACACATATACCAAAACTCATGACAATAATAATAATCATTCACATCTCAGGAGGACAACATATCAAGTTGACTATCTCTTGGCTCATCAATAATCAATTATCACAGGAGGACAACAAAGTAGGTTGCCTATTTCCCGGCTCATCAATAATCATCATTTCAGGAACATAACAACAACTAGTCAAATAAGCAACAAACAACTAAGTTAGATGACAAAGTAGGCCACCCAACTTAACATGCATTAAACACACAACCAAACCCTAGTCTAACCATCAACAACTCACAATTCAATCACTTAAATACTACCCAAGCATCCAAAGGCATAATTCAAGATTTTAAAGAAAGACAACCCAAACTTCTAAAAGTCATAACTTATATTCTACTAATCCGATAACCTCCAAACCAGTTTCTATCACTCACCCACTCAATCAACAACATTAGCCCCCTTGGAAACCAACCATAATCCATCCAAATCAAGCCCAAAAACCCAAAAACCCTAATGCACCATGGCTGAAATTTCTGGACTTTCACAACGACATCACAATCAAAATTTCGGCACTACAACATTACTACCACGTATTTAACAAACTTTTACAAGCTAACAACAATCGATTGCAACTACCACAACTCCAATTATTCAACAAATAGCCAACAACTTAATTTTAATACCCAAAAAATAAAAATTTATGCTACAAAGGTTCAAAACTGTTATAAACACATATAATCAATCCTTAGCATCTACTTAGCAATAATATAACATCAATTTAACATTTCAACGGCTAAAAATTCAATTACATGAATTAACATAAAAATGACATTTTGAGATGTAGAATTTTTCTCTCACCTTTGATGTGTTTTGATGCAAGAAAGATGTACAAAGGATGCCTAACAAGTGAATTCAAGATTTGGTTGACAAGATTTGGCCTTCAAATGCAAGTTCAAATGAAAACTTCATTTGAAAACCTGGAGTTTTTCTTCCTTTTTTTCCCCTATGGCCTCTCGGCCATATGTGTGTTGAGTGAGTATGTTTTGTGTGCTTTCTATTGTTTGTTGATGCAATATAAGTAAAGTTCAAACAAATAAAAATGGTCAAAGTTAGTTTCTTAGTCTTTTAATTCTATTTTTAGTCTTTTGATTCTATTTTCTTGACTATTTTTGTTCAAAACAATTATGTAACACTTGGACTATTTCTAGATAATTTATTTTAGGTGACAAAGAGTTTTACATGCAAACATTTTCACCTGACTCGGTTAAAAACACAGTTTTTGCAAAAGAAAGTGTAAAAACCTTTAAAATTCCAAAACCGATTTAAAATCCATTTTAATCAAACACATGTCTATTAATATCCGAGGACTAGGTTTTAAAACGTTTAAAACACCACCTATAATAATTTTAGTGGACAGGTGTTCAAAATACTATTCACAAAAATCGTCGATAAAATTTATGATGCCGTTTTTGATGAAAATTTCATGAATTGACACTTAGCATGTATTAGGAATATAAATCACAGAATTAACACATTCTAATTCATATAACACATAAACAAGTCATATCATGTAAATTGAGGCAAAGACGAAAACTGGGGTTTCACATTCTCCCTACCTTAAAAAATTGCGTCCTCGAAATTCTTACTTGATGTATGGAAAAGATCTGGATACTGCTGCTGCATCTAATCTATCCACTCCCAAGTAGCCTTCTCAATCCCGTGACGCTTCCACAATACTTTGACCATCGGAATCTTCTTCGATCTTAATTCCCGTTCCGTATGATCAAGAATGCGAATCGACCACTCCTCATAAGTCAGATTCTCACGAAGCTATAACGACTCTGGCCCTAGAATATGAGTAGGATCTGGATTATATTTCCGCAAATTAGACACGTGAAAGACATCGTGGACATTAGAGAAGTTCTCTGGTTAATCCAACCGGTATGCTAACTGGCCAACCTTGCCGGTAATCTCAAACGGCCCTGCAAACCTCTGACTCAACTTACTACCTTTACCATAACGAGAAAACCCCTTTCGAGGAGACAATTTCAAGAAAACTCGGTCCCTGACTGCAGACTCCAAATTCGGACGACGCTTATCAACATAACTCTTGTATCTGCTCTGCGCTGTAAGCATTATCTACCTAATCAACTGAACATTCTCAATATTCTCTAGAAGTTCTGGCATGATAGTCGGATCAATAGTCTTCATCTCCCCTACTTCATCCCAATACAAAGGTGATCGGCACTTACAATCGTAGAGAGTTGCAAAAGGTGCCATTCCAATAGTCGCTTGATAACTATTATTATAGGCAAACTCGCCAAGTGGTAGATGTTTCTTACAGTTCTTCCCAAAGTCCAGAACACAAGCCCTAAGCATATCTTCCAGAATCTGAATAGTTCTCTTTGACTGACCGTCGGTCTTTGGATGATACGCTGTGCTTAAGTTTAACTGATTACCTAAAGTTTCCTGAAGTTTTTCCCACAAACAAGAAGTAAACCTAGGATCTCGATCTGATACAATACTAGATGGAATCCCATGAAGTTTAACAATCTGGTCCACATAAAGATCCACCAACTTTGCAACCTCATCTCCCAACCTCATCGGAATGAAATGAGTTGTCTTTGCCAAACGGTCTACAACAACCCAAACTGCGTCATTATCTCTCGGTGTTCTAGGCAAACTAGAGACGAAGTCCATCGTAATATGCTTCCACCTCTACTCTGGTATTGCTAACGGCTGAAGTAACCTTGCAGGTCGTTGATGTTCTGCCTTCACTCGCTGACAAGTCAAACATCTGGAAACAAACTGAGCAACCTCCTTTTTCATGTTATTCCACCTATAATGTTGCTTCAAATCCCGATACATCTTGTTTTCATCAGGATGAATGGTGTACTTAGAATTACGAGCCTCTTCCAGAATACCTCCCCTCAAACCCGGTTCATCGGGAACACAAACCCTGTTCCGAAACCGAAGAATACCATCTTTATGTAATTTGAAGTCAGACTGATCATTCGTGATTTGATCCCTGATCTTATGAAGTTTTAAATCAAGTTGTTGAGCTTCTCTGATTTGAGATAGCAATAAAGGTTGAATACGGAGATGTGAACACATCACCCCAACCTGAGTCAACTCTGGTCTCCAATAATTGAATTCCTCAAGAACCTCCCACTTTTTGATAGCCAAACAAGAAATACCCGTTTTATGGCTAAGAGCATCTGCTGCAACATTTGCCTTCCCAAGCAGATAACTGATAGAACAATTATAATCTCCAAGAAGTTCCATCCACCTCCGTTGGCGCATATTCAACTCTTTTGGTGAGAACAAATACTTTAGACTCTTATGATCAGTGAAAATCTCGAACTTACTGCCTCATAGATAATGACGCCACTTTTTTAGTGCGAATACCATGGCTACCAACTCAAGATAATTCACCTCATACGGCTTCAAATTTCTAGAAGCATAGGCAATAACCCGGCCATTCTGCATAAGTACACAACCCAAGCCCTCCTTGGATGCATCACTGTAGATAACCATATTATCAGTCCTCTTTGGTAGAGCAAGCACTGGAGCGGTAGTCAATCTCTTTTTCAACTCCTAAAATCCACTATCACATTTCTCATCCCAAAATAAAGCTGGTCCGTTTCTGAGTTAACTTAGAAAGTAGCCCTACAATCTTAGAAAAGGCCTTCACAAACCTACGATAATAACCCACCAAGCCAAAAAGCTACGAACATCCGAAACATTCTCCAGCCTTTTCCAAGACATCACCACTTCAATCTTAGTGGGATCTACTGAAATACCGCTCTGTGTAATCACATGGCCAAGAAAAATAAATCTGTTGCAGCCAAAATTCACATTTGCTAAACTTCCCAAACAACTGATGCTCCTGCAGCTTCTGTAAGACAAGCCGTAGATGTTGCTCGTGCTCCGATTCAGACGTAGAATAAACTAATATATCATCATTAAAGATTACCACCTACTAGTCCAAGTACAGCTAAAAAACCCGATGCATAAGATCCATGAATGTTGCCAGTACATTAGTCAGTCCGAAGGGCATAACAAGAAACTCATAATGCCTATATCGAGTCCTGAAAGCAGACTTCGGAACATCCTCCGTACGAATCCGAAGCTGATAATACCACTGCCTCAAGTCAAATTTAGAGTAGACTTTGGCTCCATGAAGTTGATCAAACAACTCATCAATCAATGGCAAAGGATACTTGTTCTTGATGGTTACCTTATTCAAACCATGATAGTCGATACATAATCTCAAGGTACCATCCTTCTTCTTCACAAAAAAAATAGGTGCTCCCTATGGTGAATAACTCTGCTGAATGAAACCTTTCTCTAATAACTCTTTCAACCGTGTTTTCAGCTCTTTAAGTTCAATTGGTGCCATTCGGTATGCTGATTTAGAAATAGGTTGAGTATCGGGAATCAAATTAATTACAAACTCAACATCTCTCTCTGGTGGCAATCCTGGCAACTCTTAGGGAAATACATTGGAATATTCCTGAATAATAGGAACTTCCTCTAGCTTAAGCTTATCAGATGGCTTGTTGATCAAATAAACTTGATAACCTGAATACCCCTTACTCACCAGCTTAACAACTTAGTTGATGAGATAATAAAACTTGTCTTAGCATCCCGGTTCCCCGCTACCTCAACCACTGGCTGATCTGGAAAACGAAACTATACTACCTTTGTTCTATAGTTTAACTGAGCATCATACTTAGAAAGCCAGACATACCCAAGATAACATCATACCCCCGGATAGGAAATAAAATAAGGCCTGATGGAAAATCCTGACCCTTAACATGTATTTTACAGTCTTTACATACTAAGCCAGTCACATACTTATCAGTTAAAGAAGTACTAATCTCAACCACATAAGGCAATCTTTCAGGTTGCATGTTAACACGTTGCACACAAGTAGGCGTAATGAAAGAATGCGTAGCACCAGAATCAATTGACACTTTAACAAGTTGATTGAGTATAAGGAAGTTACCTTCCACAACTGCCGTATCCTTAGGTGCCTTATCCAAATCGACTGCATAGGCCCGAGCCTGAACCCGCTGATGCTGAGGTGCACCACCAGTAGGTCGGCCTTGATAACCGTGGGTCGCTGCTCGACCCTCAGTCCTCTAAAATCTATGGCAATCCCTCTCCCTATGCTAATTGCTGCCGCAACCCAAACACATTCCTGCCTTCACCCTGCAATCGACATCCACATGGCCCTCACGTTTGGAGTAAGCACACTGCGGTGACGAAGCACTGACACTGCCCCTAGAAGACCCAGAAGCTGAATAAGTGGTTGTGCCAGCCTACTACTAGGGTCTCACAACACTAGGCCTATATTAACCCTGAGACTGGGCCGACCTATACTGTAACTGAGCCTAGAAGGAGCCCTGCTGAAACTGGGGCCTATAGAAACCCTGCTACCCTTGTGGTCTGAAAGAACCCTACTGCACTGAAGGCCTATAACCACCCTGCTGTACTGAAGGTCTATACATACCCTGCTAGCCCTGCGGCTAAAATGGCCTCTTGCTAGGCTGACTAGGTCCTATCTATTCCCCTTTCCTCTTTTCCAGTATGGATGCCGCATCAAAAGCCTCAGAAAATATATCATACTGATTCAGGGCCATTGCATCCTGAATCTCTGACCTCAAACCCAACATACACCTCTGGGTCCTGCGCTCCTCATCTACTACAAACTCCGGTGCATACCGGGATAGTATGGTAAAAGTGGCCTCATACTGCGCCACCGTAGCATCCCCCTGAACCAAGGACAGGAACTCCGCCTCTCTCCTTTCCCGTGCAATCCTCGGGATGTACTTTGACCGAAACGCTCTAAGAAAGGTATCCCAAACATACGGAGTACCTCTTGCTTCCCAATCAACTCTCACTATGCACCACTACTCCTCTGCCTCATCATCAAACAAGTAAATGGCTTATGTGACTTTCCTCTCATCAGTATAGTCTAGAGGATCAAATATATTCTCAATCTTATTAATCCAAGCTTTCGTCTTCCTATCATCTGCCTCTCCCTGGAACCTCGGTGGATAATAACCCAAGAAGTCCTTCAACAACTGAGTCTGTAATGTCTGTGCTTGGGTAGCCTGCCCTACTAGTATTTGTGCCTGCCCTGCCATAATCTACGTCATCCTATCCATGGTTGCACCAATATGGTCATCACCCCTATCTCGGCCCGGTGCCACATTATCCAGTGCCTTGTCAACTACCTCAAGCCTACCTCTAGTTCTTGGTCTACTAGCCATTCTACTAATCAAAGAGTTAACACAGGTTATAGCACATAGACAGGCTATATTCAATTATTAGCACATAAACAACAAACTCACATAAAGCACATAAATCACTTAAGTATCAATCACATAAACAAATTGATCACATAATCACATAGTCACTAAATCACATAATCACTTAATCATATAAATACATATTTCACTTTTCTTTCACTTCATACATACTTTCATGCTAAGACCATTACCTACATTCTGAGAATACCCCGACTGACAAATAACTATGCGCTCTGATACCACTTAATGTAACGCCCCAACTCGACCCCACCTACAATCAGTCAGGACGCAATAGAATTTCGACAGTATAACGACAGTAATTAGGACACCGAGACTCTAAACCAACCTCTTCGCAATTCATACATCCAACTCCACAAACAACACAACTACATTACACATTAAACATTCTTTTACCGTTGCATCCATAAGTTATATGCCTCCGTTACAACATCATACATTTACTATATAACATACATTTGCCAAAATAGATTATAACCAATCTAGCAATCTAATCATATTCCAAAACAAGACTACTAAACTAGCAGCATTTAATCCATTATCTTTATGACATCTTATACATCATAAACTTCGAAGTAAATACAAACCAACTAGTTTTAATATATAAGATAACAAAAGAGTATAGCATCTCAGATATAGAGGACAAGACTCTGGCACATAGGACTCGTCCACATATGGCACATTATCCTCTTCTGGAGGCACATACCCGTAATCTGGATCGGTAACACCTGTATGCATGCAATAATTGAGAGTGAGCTTATATAAAACAAGCCAAGTGAGGATTCGACAGATCTCTTAACAGTATTAACTATACTCCTTGGAAATCATCCTTTGAGCAGTAAACACATAATAATAATCAATATCAATATAAACACATCATTAGTAATAACCAATCAATAAAGGATACTCTAGTTGGTGTAGCACCAAATGCCATCACGATCTCAACCATTCTTCTTATAACTCCCCTTTACTCACGCACCCAAGGTACCTCACTAGCCTCTCCCTTAATGGCACATGTGCCATGCGTGTTGGGGTAGCCTATGATAGTCTTGTCGCTATCAACCAGACAGCCCGATGCTGCCCGAGATGTGGCATATACATACCAAGACTCATGACAATAATAATAGTCATTCATATCTTAGGAGAACAACATGTCAAGCTGACTATCTCCTGGCTCATCAATAAACAATTATCACAGGAGGACAACAAAGTAGATTGCCTATCTCTCGGCTCATCAATAATGAATCAACAATCGTCATTTTAGCAATATAACAACAACTAGTCAAATAAGTAACCAACAAACTAAGTTAGATGACAAAGTAGGCAACCCAACTTAACATGCATTAAACACACATCCAAACCCTAGTCTAACCATCAACAACTCAAAATTCACTCACTTAAATACCACCTAAGCATCCAAAGGTATAATTCAAGATTTTAAAGAAAGACAGCCCAAACTTCTAAAAGTCATAACTTACATTCTACTAGTCCGATAACCTTCAAACCAGTTTCTATCACTCACCACTCAATCAACAACATTAGCCCTCTCGGAAACCAACAATAATCCATCCGAATGAAGCCCAACAACCCTAAAACCCTAATGCACTATGGCTGAAATTTCTGGACTTTTACACCGACACTACAATCAAAATTTTGGCATTTCAACATTACTACCATGTATTTAACAAACTTTTACAAGCTACCAACAATCTATTCCAACCACCACAACTCAAATTATTCAACAAATAGCCAACAACTCAATTTTAATACCAGAAAAAAAAAATTCATGCTACAACGTTTCACAACTGATATAAACACATTTAATCAATCCTTAGCATCTACTGAGCAATAATATAACATCAATTTAACATTTCAACGGCTAAAAATTCAATTATATGAATTAACATAAAAATGACATTTTGAGATCTAGAATTTTTCTCTCACCTTTGATGTGTTTTGATGCAAGAAAGATGTGCAAAGGATGCTCAACAAGTGAATTCAAGCTTTGGTTGACAAGATTTGGCTTTCAAATGCAAGTTCTAATGAAAAATCCCTTTGAAAACCTTGAGTTTTTCTTCCTTTTTTTCTCCTATGGCCTCTCGGCCATGTGTGTGTTGAGTGAGTGTGTTTTGTGTGCTTTCTAATATGTGTTGATGCAATATAAGTAAAGGTCAAAGTTAGTTTCTTAGTCTTTTAATTTTATTTTTAGTCTTTTAATTCTATTTTCTTGACTATTTTTGTTCAAAACAATTATGCAGCATTTAGACTATTTCTTAGATAATTTATTTTAGGTGACAAAGAGTTTTACATTCAAACATTTTCACCCGACTCGGTTAAAAACGCGGTTTTTGCAATAGAAAGTGTAAAAAGCTTTAAAATTCTAAAACCCATTTAAAATCCGTTTTAATCAAACACGGGTCTATTAATATCCAAGGACTTTTTAAAACATTCCTGTAAAAATTTTTGCAGACAGGTGTTCAAAATACTATTAATAAAAATCGTCGATAAAATTTATGATGCCGTTTTTGATTAAAATTTCATGAATGTACACTTAGCATGTATTAGGAATATAAATAACAGAATTAACACATTCTAATTCATATAACACATAAACAGGTCATATCACACAAATCGAGGCAAAGACACACAAATCAAGGTAAAGACAAAAATTCGGATTTCACAGGAAACCACTCTATCTCTGATAGATGCCGTTGGCATATCCTGTTCCCCCCGACCAATTTTGTTGTGCTGCCCTAGTACATACCCCATTGAGGTTTCCAAGACTAAAAGATAATCAATAGAGGACGACCGGGTTCTGGCGGAACAAGTGCAGCCAGGCGGGTTAAAGAGGTGTATCTTGATCTTTCTTATCAAACTGACAATCCTCGTTCTATTCCATCGGAGCATTATTCTGAAATAGCTTGAATAGACGCCCACAAGTAGAGGTAATCTGGGCGGCTGATGAAGTTGACGCCTCCCAAGAAGCTCTTGACTTCAGTTTTCATCTTTGGCTTTAGCATCTTACCCAGAATGCTACTAGAATCGAAAGGGCACACGAATTCCCTGGATGGGGATTCATTCCCTCCAAGGACTATTACACATTTCCGGAAGAAGGAATGAGAAGGCGGATCATCTTTCCGTTTAATTAGTCAAAAATGACCTATAGTCTTTGTGGTGTCAGTGGTCAAGAATGTCTTACCTCTTCACTCAGACTTCCTTTATCTTGAAAAAGACTATTGCCCCGCCTTGCTTCTCGTCTAGTGAGGGATGAGTGTCTCCCAACATGAAGTAGCTTCCGCATGGTAGATTGAAAAGGAGTCTGCAACCCACTCAATCCTGAAGAGCACCACCTTCTTAAGGGTAGGGTTGGTATGGTGGAAGAAGGAAAATGAGAACGGTGTCAAAGTGAAAAAGCTCAGTAGGCTATTAATTTGTTGACGGTTATCCAGATTTCCTTCCTTGAGACCACCGCCAGTAAGATCAGTCTTTAGTCTATGGTAGGTTGGCACTCCTAGGTGTCATCGTATTATGTAAAGCGTCCTTCGGCACTTTCTTTTGTGATTGGTCCACTTTAAGTTAAAGGCTCTCTCTTTTCTCCTTCCTTGACCATTAGTCACATTACTATGTAGTGTGGGTGGATGCAGCCGGGTACGATTGATAAGGCGTCGAGTTCCAGAAGTCTCATGTTCGGAATGTGGGAGAGCTCGGCTTAGGGCCTAAGAAATGAATATAAGCTTTGATTAACCAACACGTAGCATGCGCTGGAAGGATGGATAACGTCAACATACTACGAGTGGTGCTTTCCTAACCAAGATTCCCGTGGGCCAGCTGGCTTATGTACCTGATATTCATCTTAGTCCATTTGCTTTCTACCTACTGTTCTTCCTATTGCCTTTGATTGTGTCAGAAATGATGCCTCTTGCTTGTGGCGAGCGGGCTTGCTTTCCTCGGTTATAGGGAGTATAGAAACCCATGGAGCGGGACAGAGATCAGAGCCTATTCGAATATAAAGATTCCTTCCTCCTGCTCTAGCTGCTAAAAAGAGTGGTAAACGGAAATAAAGCGTTCAAAAGCGAGGAAAAAAGAGGATCTCCGTTGAGTTACCAGAGAAGAGGATATAGTTACAATGAGCATTGCGGATCGGAGGTCGAATAGATCGAAGACGGAAGAGAACAAAGAGCAACAGACTCTACTTCGATCCCTACGGCTTGAAGTTCAATCCCCTCAACACAGGAAGTTTCGCCTCCCTGCGGGTATAAGATTAGGATTAGATCGTATACCCACAAACAAGACTGCCATGGGTGGCTACCAGCTTTCCTTTCTTTATCGAGGAAGCTTGACAGACATCTATTCCTCTTCCTCTGCCTCAACAGGATCTGTGGTTCCCTCCGCTTGTTTTGGTTGTCATGCCCCAACTCGACCCCAACTATAATCAATCAAGACGCAATAGAATTTCGGCAGTATAACGATAGTAATTAGGACACCGAGACTCTAAACCAACCTCTTAAGAATATCATACAACTAACTCCACAAACCATTCAATAATCAACTCCTCAATTAAATTAACAACATATAACATAACCATATTATACAATAATCATTCCTTCAACAACCCATTCATAGTTATACGCCTCCGTTCCAACTTAGTACATAGGCTATACTTACATTTCAAAATAGTTTAAAACCAACTTAGTAATCTAATCATGATCAAAATAAAGACTACTAAATCATCATACATATGTCTACATATTAAGATAGGTTATACAATACATTGTTTTACAACAACTAAGATAATCTCATGGCAATGACTCCTGCACATAAGACTCATCCACATACGACACATTTCCCTCTTCAAGAGGCACATACCCGTAGTCAGAATCAGTAACACCTGCATGCATGCAATAATTGAGAGTGAGCTTATACAAAACAAGCCTAGCGAGGATCCGATAGATCTCTAACAGTATTTACTATACCCCATGAAAATGATCCTTTGAGCAGTAAACACACAATAAAACATCAATAACAATATAAACACATAACTGTAATCACCAATCAATAAAGGATACTCTAGTTGGTGTTGTAACGCCCGAGATTTAGCCATGCATTCAATTACTGTTGCATCCTTTATTTGCGCACCTCTTTCTATGCATTATTAATTGTCTTCTTAAGTTACTATTCACTCCTTTTTTAAACTGCATTCTATTAGTTAATTAGTATTTTTATTAAATCATATTAATTGTTAAAGTAGTGGGAAAAATGTGCAATTGAGCTAGAGGCGATAGGAGAGCTCGTTTAGAAAATAATTTTTGTAGTTGAATGAATAGTGTTACGTAACTAACTTAGAGATTTAATTAGCTAGCTCACATGTTTCACTTTAGGCTCGTTTTAAGCTTACTACGCGCATTATAAGTGACCTTTTAAATACCCAAACTTGACCCCACCCAACTATGCACCCTATATTACCCACCTTAGCTCATAACTAGCAAAGAACAAAACAAAAAAAAGTGCTGAATTTTACTGTAGCAAATCAGAGAATAGTGTAGGAGGAGAATGAGAGGATTTTGCTCATCAAATCTTCAAGCCAAGCCAAGCCAAGCTAGGAGCAAGTAGTTTAGGGTGTTTGCTAGCCTCCCGAGAGTTCCTACGCGCAATTGGTGAGGGTTTTCATGACTTTTTATGCATATCTAAAATGTTACATTTTTCTTGATTTGTTGAAAATGTTATCAAATGCTATTGCAAAGCTTATCTATGCTATTATACCTTGTATATAAGTGCTAGAGAACACATTTGAGCTATTAGTTCGCATTTTAAACGGTAGAAATCGATAGTTAATTCGTAGGGGTGAATAGTGACGGGAATTCTAGGGTTTTGTGTAATTGCGCGTTTTAACTTGATTCAATGCTTCTAATAGATGCCTTAGGTGCTAATGAAGATAGCCTAATAGCCCCGTGCACTTGAATTGCTTTAAAATCGCATAAAACGTAAAATAGCCGACTTTAAGTTGGGGCTTTCGGGGTTAATGCGAATCCGGGTGGATTCGGGCTTCGATTCTAGTATCCTTAGGCTACCTAGGTGCTATAGATGCCTTGATATCCCTTGTTTGAAGCCCGGACAATGTAGGTGTGGTTTAAAGCCAAAAGAGGGAAATTGGGGCTTTCGGGGTAAACGCGGGCATTTGATTGAGTTCGAGGGTTGAGAGGGTACCTTGGGGGTTAGTTAGAAGGTTGGGAGAGTTTCCTTTGAAAATGAAATCATTAACTTTGGTTTAGAAGAGAAATAGTTCGAAAAACAAAGGGGTTTAGGTGCAATTTAAGTTGTCTCACACTTCTAAACCCATGTCAGGACTTCTTGAGTGTTTATATGTGATTTTAAATTGATTTGGAGCTTTTGGAATGATTCTATGCTTATTTGGTATAAGTTCATTTGTAAACTGCTTATTAGCTTCTATCTTTGCTTCTATCCTAATTGCAACGAGGTCAACCTACTTTGTTGATCCTCATATGTGTTAATGCTTACATTATTGTTATTAACTTGCCATCGTTGAGTGCATTGCATAGTGGTTGCGCAACCATAGTGTCGGGGCGGATGTGTTGAATATCGGCTGGGCGGCAGAGGGCTTGCCGGCGGATATTCAAACTCCGTGCTCTATTCCCTCATTCGCCTGGTCCGGAGATTGCCAGGGGATGTTGGGTCGTAGGATTATCAGGGTACATCCGGAGTACACCCACTGGAGTGTTTGGGGTTATGCCGGCTTATCATGATCGTGATCGTGGTTCGTGGATCGTGAATGAAGACCAGTGAAGATTGGTGTATAGGGGTTATGAGAAATGTATCCTTTCAAATATGTGGTTATTTAAGCTATCATTGTTTCTTGATTTGCTCAATTGTTATTGTTGTTAACTGTATTACTTGTCGCATTGCACGCCCCGGGACCTTATCCCTCACTGGGCACCAGTGGTTGCTCATACCTCGCTAACATGTTTCAGGTGGCACAGTTGGTGGAGTTGCCTTAGCTGCTGTGTGATATTTGTCTGAGGTGGATGTGCTTTCTGGTTGCTATGTGAAGAATTTGTTGTCCTATGTATAATCTATTTTGGGGCCTTAAAGCTCATGTATGTATTTGAGTAATATGTAAGCTGGAAGTCTGATAATGTAGTAGCAGTGGTAATTCTATGGCTTGTAATAACTTATATTTCTATTTCTAGTTGCTTTGTATGCTTGGGAGTGAATGGCTTAGTGTAGAATGCTTTATGTGTAAGTATGTTTTAATCTTATCCTAGAATGGCATGGTTAATAGACTATATTATAAACATGTTACTTGCATGCTTGTGTGGTTTTGGAACTGTTGTTTGCTTCAAGGCTCGGATGGCCGTGAATCTTTAAATATTTAGCCATGAAAAGTTTGTTTACCTTGTAGTTACCTTATTTGAGAATTTACAGGTTTTCAGAATGTCCATAGTACAGGGGAAACTCTGTCCGTTTTTCCCCTAAAATTTTGTGACCGGGTTTGGTATTGGGTTGAGAATAGCATGGTTATTAGAGCCTCCGGTCTCGTGAGGGATCGGGGCGTTACAGGTGTAGCTTCAAACGCCATCACGATCTCAACCGACTTCTTATCACCCCCATGACACACCCACCCGAGGTACTTCACTAGCCCTGCCCTCCATGGCATCTTCGCCTATGCGAGATGAGGGTAGCCTCTGATAGCCATGCCGTTTTCAACCCGACGGCCCGATACTGCCTGAGAGGTGGCACACGTATATCAAGACTTAGCAATAATAATAAACAATCAATCACAGGAGGACAACCTTTTTCGTTGACTATCTCCCGGTTCATCAATAATCAATGTTCAATAATCAATAATCAATAATGCATCAATCAATTAATAAGATTACAACAATACTACATCAATTACCCAATTAACAACTAAATAACTAAGGTAGATGACAAAGTAGACCACCCAACTTAACATGCATTAGACACACAACCAAACCCTAATCTAACCATCAACAACTCACAATTCAATCACTCAAACACCACCGGATCATCTAAAGATATATAACAACATTTTAAAGAATGAGAACCTAAACTTCTAATAATCATAACTTACATTCTACTAATCCAAACAACTCCAAACCAGTTCCTACCACTCACTCACTCAATCAGCTACATTAGCCCCCTCAGAAACCAACCAAAATACATCCAAATGAAGCCCAACAGCCCTAAAACCTCAGTGCACCTATGCTGAAATTTTTGAATTTTTGCACCAACATCTCAATCAAAATTTCGACATTACAATGGCACCACCCCGTATTGAACAAACTTTTACAAATCGACGACAATCGATTCCAACCACTACAACTCAAAATAATCACTAAGTAGCTAATAACTAAACTTTTAATACCCGAAAATAAAAAATTCTTGCTACAATGGTCCAAATCTTATATACACGCATATAAACGATCCTTTGCATGCATTGAGCAATAATATAACATCAATTCAACTTTTCAACAGTTCAAAATGCAATTATACGCAAAAACATAAAAATGACATTTTTAGATCTAGAATTTTTCTCTCACCTTTGATTCGAAATAAGCCTAGATATGCATGCAATGCGTGCCCAACAAGCGGAATCCAACTCAGTTTGAAAAGCTATGGACAAAAACTAGGTTTTTCTATGAAATTTTGCTTTGAAAAAAATGTTGAACAAAGTTCTCTTTTCTCTCCTATGGCTCACAGCAATGTGTGTGTGTGATGGTGTTTTGTGTGTTTTCTATTGTGTGTTGATGCAATATAAGCTAAGGTCAAACAATTTAAAAGAAAGTCAAAGTAGGTTTATTTAGTCTTTTAATTATTTCTAGTCTTTTAATTCATTTCTTGACTATTTCTTGCTCAACTATTAAATTGACACCTAAATTAATTCTAGACATTATATTTTAGCTGACAAAGAGTTTTACATTAAAACATTTTCACCCGAGTCGGCTCAAAACTAATTTTTTTGCAAAAGAAAGTGTAAAAACCTTTAAAATTTCAAAACCGATTCCGAATCTGTATTAATCAAACACGGGTCTATTAATACCCGAGGACTAGGTTTTAAAACATTTAAAACACCCCTATAAAAATTTTAGCGGACAAGTGCTCAAAATACTATTCACTAAAACCGGCGATAAAATTTATGATTCAGTTTTTGATGAAAATTTCATGAATGCACATATAGCATGTATTAGGAATATACATCACATTTTTAACATATTCTGACTCATATAACACATAAACAGGTCAAATCACGTAAAACGAGACAAAACACACAAATTGAGGTTAAGCAAAATATGGGGTCTCACATTCTTCCCCCCACTCCCTTAAAGAAATTTCGTCCCCAAAATTCTTACTTGCTGAACGTAAAAGATCTGGGTACTGCTGCTGCATCTGAGATCGCCTCTCCCAAGTAGTCTCTTCAATACCGTGATGCTTCCACAACACCTTGACCATCGGAATCTTCTTCGATCTCAGTTCCCGTTCCATCTTATCAAGAATACGAATCGGCCTCTTATCATAAGTCTGATTCTCACGAAGCTGTAACAGCTCTGGCTCTAGAATATGAGAAGGATCCGGATTATACTTTTGCAAATTTGACACGTGAAAGACATCATGAACATTAGAGAAATTCTCTGGTAAAGCCAACCGATATGCCAACTTGCCAACTCTGTCGGTAATCTCAAACAGCCCTATAAACCTCGGACTCAGCTTTCTGCCTTTACCATATCGAGCAAGCCCCATACGAGGAGACAATCTCAAGAAAACCCGATCTCCGACTATAAACTCCAAGTCTCGACGACGCTTATCAGCATAACTCTTGAATCTGCTCTGTGCTGTAAGCATTCTCTGCCTGATCAACTGAACATACTCAATCTTCTCTAGAAGCTCTGGCATAATAGTCAGATCAATAGTCTTCATCTCCCCTACTTCATCCCAATACAAAGGTGAACGGCACTTACGACCGTAAAGAGCTACAAAAGGTGCCATCCCAATAGTAGCTTGATAACTATTGTTATAGGTAAACTCGGCAAGTGGTAGATGTTTCTCCCAATTCTTCCCGAAGTCTAGAACACAAGCCTTGAGCATATCTTCTAGAATCTGAATAGTCCTCTCGAACTGACCGTCGGTCTGTGGATGATACGTTGTACTGAAGTTAAGCTGAGTACCCAAAGTCTCCTGAAGTTTTTTCCACAAGCGAGAAGTAAATTGAGGATCTCGATCTGAGACAATACTAGATGGAATTTCGTGAAGTCTAACAATTTGATCCAAATAAAGATCCGTCAACTTTGCAACTTCATCTCCCATTCTCATCGAAATAAAGTGAGCTGTCTTCGTCAAACGATCTACAACAACCCAAACTGCATTACTACCTCTCGTCGTTCTAGGCAAACCAGTAACGAAGTCCATCGTAATATGCTCCTATTTTCACTGTGGTATAGCCAATGGCTGAAGCAAACCTGCAAGTCGTTGATGCTCGGATTTCACTCGTTGACAAGTCAAACATCTAGATACAAACTGAGCAACTTCCCTCATATTATTCCACCAATAATGCTGCTTCAAATCCGGATACATCTTGTTTACACCAGGATGAATGGTGTACTTAGAATTATGAGCCTCTTCTAGAATACCTCACCTTAAGCCCGGTTCATTGGGAACACAAACCCTATTCCGAAACTGAAGAATACCATCCTCATGTACTTTGAAGTCCGACTGATCATCTGTGATCTGATCCCTAATCTTCTGAATTTTAACATCAAGTTGCTGAGCTTCTCTGATCTGAGACAGCAATAAAGGTTGAATATGAAGATGTGAACATATCACCCCAACCTAAGTTAACTCCGATCTCCAATAAGTGAATTCCTCAAGAACCTCACACTTCTTGACAACCAAACAAGAAATACTCGCTTTACGGCTAAGAGCGTCTACCACAACATTTGCCTTCCCAGGCAGATAACTGATAGAACATGTAACGCCCCGATCCCTCACGAGACCGGAGGCTCTAATGACCATGCTATTCTCAACCCAATACCAAGCCCGGTCACAATTTTTTTTCCGAATGGTTAAGTCCGGACCCGACACACGGACAGAGTCTCCCCTGTACCATGGACATTCTAAAAACCTGTAAACACTCAAACAAAGTCCCAACAATACAATACAAGCTTTTCTTAATTAAACATCAAAGTTCTAAGGCCATCCGAGCCTTATAGTACACAATAGTTCCAAAACCACACAAGCATGCAAGTAACTTGTTTATAATATAGTCTAATAACCATGCCATTCTAGGATAACATTAAAACATACTTAGAGATAAAACATTCTACACTAAGCCATTCACTCCCAAGCATGCAAAGCAACTAGAAATAGAAATATAAGTTATTACAAGCCATAGAATTACCACTGCTACTACATTATCAGACTTCCAGTTTACATATTACTCAAATACATACATGAGCTTTAAGGCCCCAAAATAGATTATACATAGAACAACAAATTCTTCACATAGCAACCAAAAGCATATCCACCTCAGACAAATATCACACAGCAGCTAAGGCAACTCCACCAACTGTGCCACCTGAAACATGTTAGCGAGGTATGAGCAACCACTGTTGCCCAGTGAGGGATATAGTCCCGGGGCGTGCAATGCAACAGATAATACAGTTATACAACAATATCACTTAGACAATTTAAGAAGCAATGACAACATAAGTAACCACACATTTAAAAGGATACATTTCACACAATCCCTTATACACCAATCTTCACTGGTCTTCATTCACGATCCACGAACCACGAGCACGATCACGATAAGCCGGCATAACCCCAAACACTCCAGTGGGTGTACTCCGGATGTACCCCGATAATCCTACGACCCAACATCCCCTGGCAATCTCCGGACCAGGCGAATGAGGGAATAGGGCACGGAGTTTGAATATCCACCGGCAAGCCCTCTGCCGCCCAGCCGATATTCAACACATCCGCCCCTGACACTATGGTTGCGCAACCACTATGCAATGCACTTAACAATGGCAAGTTAATAGCAATAATATGAGCATTAACACATAGGAGGATCAACAAAGTAGGTTGACCTCGATGCAATTAGAATAGAAGCAATTATATAAGCTAATAAGCAGTTTACAAAGGAACATATACAAAATAAGCATAGAATCATACCAAAAGCTCCAAATCAACTTGAAACCACATATAAACACTTAAGGAGTCATGCCATTGTTTTATAAGTGTGAGTCAACCGAAATTGCACCTAAACCCCTTTGTTTTTCGAACTATTTCTCTTCCAAACTGAGGTTAATGATTTCATTTTCAAAGGAAACTTTCCCAATCTTCTAACTAACCCTCAAGGTACCCTCTCAACCCTCTAACTCATTCAAATGCCCGCGATTACCCCGAAAGCCCCAAATTCCCTCTTATGGCTTTAAACTACACATACCTTATCCGGGCTTCAAACGAGGGTTATCAAAGCTTCTATAGCACCTAGGTAGCCTAAGAATACTAGAAGTGAAGCCTGAATCCACCCGGATTCGCATGAACCCCGAAAGCCCTTTATTATAGTCGACTATTTTACGTTTTATGCGATTCTAGAGCAATGTAAGTGCACGGGGCTATTAGACTACCTTCACTAACACCTAAGGCATCTATTAGAAGTATTGAATCAAGTTAAAACGCGCGATTACACCAAACCCTAGAAATCCCGTCACTATTCACCCCTACGAATCAACTATCGATTTCTACCGTTTAATACATGAAACAATAGCATAAATGTGGTCTCTACTACATGTATATAACATATATAAGCTTATTTGAGCATTGCAATAGCATTAGACAACATTTCCAATAAATCAAGAAAATAGCAACATTTGTAGAATGCACAAATAAGCATGAAAACCCTCACCTAAAGCGCGTAGGAGCACCTAGAAGGCTTGCACACACCCTAAACTACTTGTCCAAGGCTTGGAGAGGCTTGGATTGGAGATTTGATGAGCAAAAGATCTCCTTCTTGGCTGCTAAGGGCTGTTCGGATTTTGAACAGTAATTCCTGCACTTTTTTTTTTTGTTTTTGCTAAGTTATGAGCTTATATTGATATATAAGGTGTATGGTTGGGTGGGGTCAAGTTTGGGTGCTTAAGTGGTCAATTATAATGCGCGTAGTAAGCTTAAAACGAGCCTAAAGTGAAACATGTGAGCTAGCTAATTAAATCTCTAAGTTAGTTACGTAACACTATTCATTCAACTACAAAAATTATTTTCTAAACGAGCTCTCCTATCGCCTCTAGCTCAATTGCACATTTTTCCCACTACTTTAACAATTAATATGATTTAATAAAAATACTAATTAACTAATAGAATGCAGTTTAAAAACGGAGTGAATAGTAACTTAAGAAGACAATTAATAAGGCATAGAAAGAGGTGCGCAAATAAAGGATGCAACAGTAATTGAATGCATGGCTAAATCTCGGGCGTCACAGAACAATTATAATATCCGAGAAGTTCCATCCACCTCCGTTGATGCATATTCAATTCCTTTTGTGAGAACAAATACTTAAGACTCTTATGATCAGTGAAAATCTCGAACTTACTACCCCATAGATAATGACGCCACTTTTTAAGTGAGAAAACAACTGCCAACTCAAGATCATGAGTCGGATAGTTCACCTCATATGGTTTCAACTTCTTAGAAGCATAGGCAATAACCCGACCATTCTGCATAAGTACACATCCCAAGCCCTCATTGGATGCATAACTGTAGATAACCATATTATCGGTCCCTTCTGGTAGAGCAAGTACTGGAGCTGTAGTCAATCTCTTTTTCAACTCCTGAAACCCACTCTCACATTTCTTACCCCAAGCAAAGCTAGTATGTTTCTGAGTTAACTTAGAAAGTGGCCCGGCAATCTGAGAAAAGTATTTGACAACCTACAGTAATAACCCGCCTTGCCAAGAAAGCTACGAACCTCAGAAACATTCTCCGGCTGTTTCCAAGACATCACTGCTTCAATCTTAGTGGGATCAACAGAAATACCGCTCTGTGTGATAACATGGCCAAGAAAATATATGCATTGTAGCCAAAATTCACATTTGCTGAATTTCGCATATAACTGATACTCCTGCAGCTTCTATAAGACAAGTCGTAGATGTTACTCGTGCTCCGATTCTGACTTAGAATAAACCAAGATATCATCAATAAAGATCACCACAAACTGGTCCAAGTACTGCTGAAAAACCCGATGCATAAGATCCATAAATGCTGCTGGTGCATTAGTTAATCCAAAGGGCATAACTACACACTCATATTGCCCGTATCGAGTCATGAAGTTAGACTTCGGAACATCCTCCTTACGAATCTGAAGCTGGTAATACCCTTGCCTCAAGTCAAACTTAGAGTAGACTTTGGCTCCTTGAAGTTGATCAAACAACTCGTCAATCAATGGCAAAGGATATTTTTTCTTGATGGTCACTTGATTCAAACCGCGATAGTCAATGCATAATCTCAAGGTACCATATTTCTTCTTCACAAATAAAACAGTTGCTCCCCAGGGTGAAGAACTATGCTGAATGAAACCCTTCTCAATTAACTCCTGCAATTGAGTTTTCAGCTCCTTCAACTCAGCTAGTGTCATCTGGTACGCTGATTTAGAAATAGGTTGAGTACCGAGAATAAGATTGATCACAAACTCCACATCTCTCTCTGGCGGCAACCCTGGCAACTCCTCGAGAAATACATTGGGATATTCCCTAATAATAGGTACTTCCTTCAGTTGTAGCTTATCAGATGGCTTGTTGATCAAATAAGCTAGATAACCCGAACACCCCTTACTCACCAACTTAACGGCTTTAGTTGCTGAGATAATAAAACTTGTCTTAGCACCCCGGTTCCCTACTACCTCCACCACTGGCTAATCTGGCAACCGAGTCCGTACTACCTTCATTCTACATTTTAACTGGGCGTAATACTTAGAAAGCCAATCCATACCCAAGATAACATCATAACCCCGAATAGTAAATAAGATAAGGTCCAAAGGAAAATTATACCGCTTAACATGTATTTTACAATCCTTACATACTAAGCCAGTCACATACTTATCAGTCAAAGATGTACTAATCTCAACCACATAAGGTAGTCTTCCAGGTTGCATATTAACACGTTGCACACAAGCAGGAGTAATGAAAGAATGCGTAGCACCAAAATCAATCAACATTTTAACAAGTTGATCAAGTATAAGAAAGTTACCTTCCACAACTGTAGTCTCCTCAGGCATCTCCTCCAAGTCAACTGCGTAGGCCCGAGCCTGAACCCGCTGCTGCTGAGGTATACTGTGATACCCCGAACCTGGCATGTATTCAATAGCATTTAAAGTTCATTTAAATTGCATTTTATTGACCTTTCACCTTCTTTGACCAAACTAGTTGACTTTCATCTACATTGACCAACTAGGACAAGGTGGAAATTTTTGAAATGTTTAATAAAAGGTAAACTTGGGATTAGAATTAAAAAAATGCAATGTTAAGTTAGTCAAATTTTGGGTCAACTTTGGAATTAAGTATGAACCAATTGGGGAAGAGTTAAGTAGCAAATTATATATGGTTGGAAAGCTCTATGAGTCTAGTTTCTGAGGCTTCAAACCGTTCGTGAATTGGAGTTTTGTAGAAGGAGTTATGGCCGTTTTCGTAAGCTCGCGCATAGCTGTTTTGGTTTAGCGGGTTGACCGAAGCTTTGACCATTTGTCATCTTCTATTTAAGTGAGAAATACGAAACAAAAGAGCCAAAACTAGACAAATAAAGGCCATGGCTGAAACCATGGAGGAAAAAGAAAAAAAACCACATTTCAACTTCAAATCTTCATTTCGTCGCGTGAGCTTGTGCGGGGTGGTTTCCGAGGCATCCATCGTGGTTTCCCTAGTGTCTAGGAGCGTCTAAGGTGAGGGTTTCATCGTTATTTGCGCATTTGAAAAATGTATATCTAAACTTTAATTTTTAGAACTTATGCGTAGATTGTTGTTTTAATCGTTTTGTTGCTTAAATAATGTTCCTTGTTGATTGTAGAACATGTATTTATAGCTTTTTAGCATTTTCTGCGGTTGAAAATCGAAATTGCAATTTAAATTGACTAATGAATAGGAATTAATGAATAGTAAACCCTTGAAATGATAAAGTTGCGCTGTTATGCTATCCGTTCATGTAGAAATGTGCTAGATATGCTAGAATGCCTAAATGTGTGGTTTAATTGGAATGTGTAATAGAAAAACAGAGAAAAACGGCTTGGGGAAAGTCGGGGTCATTTAGGTCGAGTTTAGCGTTTTCTCGTATTGCATGTTGGCATTATTTCGGGAGGCCATGGAAGCACTTTTGGTGCGATTATGGCGTTAGTTGGGTGTTTGGTTGATATAGTTGTAGTTCAAACGAGCAAAGGGGGAAATCGGGACTTTGCGTGAATTCTAGGGTAAAGTAGGGTTTCGGGGTCTTTAGACGTGCCTTATGGTGACCTAGGAGGATTGGTGAAGTCGGTTTCCAAAACTCGTGGCTCGTTTGAAAGTAGTAGCGTTTTGAAATTTGGGGTCATTTTTGGAATTTTGTGTGATTTCATAGTATATTGCTTATAGAATGTTTATAATGCTTATAGAATGTTTATATTGCTTATAGAATGCTTATAATGCCTATAGGATACTTGTTATTGATTGATAACGTTAATTGGTGTTGTTCTTGTTACTTGTTTGATTGCAAATGCTTGTTAATGCTTATTACGCTTGTTAGAGTTGATTATTGATTGAAATGTTTATCAGTTGTTGAGAATGCTTGATATCGCTTGCTCATCGCCTTGTATCAAGTCTTGCATTGCATAGTGTCTCACGCGTGAGTGATGGGCCTCTCTGGGTAGCCTCGGGTTGCCAGTGTTGGTTGCTCTAGCTCCGCTGCTATTCCCTTTCTCGCTTGGGTTGCCTCCCAGGGAGATTTGGGTCGTAGAATTGATGGATACTTCCGGGGTATTCCAAACTGGTGTTATAAGGTGGTTTAGGCCGGCGCGTCATCGTTAATGTCATTGGAATCGTGGTCGGTACATTACTCGCTCGAGTGATCCATAGCCTTCAAAGTGTGGTATAGCTTTGATTGGTTGTGTTAATGCTTTTCTTAATTGTTTATTGTATTGTTATATATATTGAATGCCTTTTATTGATTGTATTGCTTAATTGTACCTATTTGCATTGCACGATCTTCTTTCTCTCCATCTCGATATCTGTCTCGCCCTCACTAAGTATATGTGTTGTGTATCCTCACTCCTCACCACCATATTTCAGGAAATGCCATGTTAGCTGGAAAGTTCGTGATTTCGTGAAAGTCCGTGCTTGAAGGGTTGTCCTGCGTGCCTATGTGACTTGAGTTGTCAAAGATTCAAAGATGTATGTGAAACCCCACTTTCTTGCTTATCTCGTTTTACGTGCTATACCTCGTTTTGCGTGCATATGATCTATTTATGTGCTATAGGACCTAGAAAGTTATAATTTTGATGTCAATACTCCTAATACGTGCTAAATGTGCATTCATGAAATTTTCATAAAAAACGGAGTCAGAAATTTTATCATCGATTTTTAGTGAATAGTGTTTTCGAAACACGTCCGCTAAAATTTTGAAACTGGTCTTTTTAACCCTTCTAGACCTAGCCTACAGACTTTAATAGACTTGTGTTTGATGAAAACGGTTTTAAAATCGGCTTAAGAATTTATTAGGGTTTTTACACCGACTTTTGCAAAAATCGAGTTTTAAGCCGACTCGGGTGAAATTGTTTGATTGTAAAACTTCTTGTCACCTAAAAATAATCCACTTGAGATATCTTGGGGGTTGCATAATTATTTTTAACTTTGGTAATCAAGAAAATGCAATTAAAGTCAAGAAAACACAAAAATATCAATTTAAATTAACTTTGACTTTATTAAATTATTGACCTTATAAGCTATTGTCATCAACACACACTCACACAACACAAAAACACCACCACAAACACACACAAGGCCGAGAGAAAGGAGGGAGAAAAAGAAAGAGAAAAAATAAGCTTTTCAACGAAAAACCTAGTTTTTATCCGTAGAACTTCGCACCGACTTGGGTTCTGCTTGTTGGGCACGCATAGCACGTATTCCTAGGCTTATATCGCATCAAAGGTGAGAGAAAAATTCTAGATCTCAAAATGTCATTTTTATACTTTTGCTCATAAATGAAAATTTAATCGTTAGAATTGAAATCTGATGATAGATTATTGCTCCTTGCATGCTAGGGATTGTTATATACTAATACTACAAATTTCTGTCGGATGTAGCATAATTTTTATTTTCTCGGGTATTTAATTTTGATTAAAATGTTCAAAGTTGAATTAAATGAGTTGTGTTGATCGAAATCGATTGCCGTCGATTTCTAAATACTTCATAATTACGTGGTAGCACTGTTGTAATGCCGAATTTTCGATTACATTGTTGTTGTGAAAATCCGGAAAATCCAGCCATGACATCCTAGGGTTTTAGGGTTATCGGGCATGATTTGGAGGTGTTATGGTGGATTTCCGAGAGGGCTAATGTAGCAGGTTGAGTGGCTGAGTGATAGGAACTGATTTGGTAATGTTTGGATTAGTAGATTGTAAGTTATGAATTTTAGAAGTTTAGGTTGTCATTCTTTAATTTCTTGAACGATGCCTTTAGATGATTGGGTTGTGTTTGAGTGTTGAATTGTGAGTTGTTGATGAGTAATTTAGAGTTTAATTGTGTATATGATGCATGTCCGGTTAGATGGCCTACTTTGTCATCTAACTAAGTTAATTGATTGATTGATTATTATTGAGTTCGGCAATCGGGCACTTTCGTTGCTGATCTCCCAATTGATTGATTGATTATTATTGAATTCGGCCATCGGCCACTTTCGTTGCTGATCTCCCAATTGGTCGATTGATTGATGATTGATGATGATTATGAAGTCTTGGTATGTGTGTGCCACCTCTCGGGCAGCGTAGGGCTGTCGGGTTGATAACAGCATGACTGCCATAGGCTACCCCCAGCTCGCATGACAGAGGTGTCATGGAGGGAGGGGCTAGTGAGGTACCTCGGGTGCATGAGTAATAGGGAGTTATAAGAAGAACGGTTGAGATCGTGATGGCGTTTGGAGCCACACCAAATAGAGTATCCTTTATTGATTGGTTATATAGCTATGTGATGATAGTATTATTTGTGTTATTGTGTGTTTACTGACTCAAAGGATTATTCCAAGGAGTTTAGTAGACCTTGGTCGAGATCTATCGGATCCTCACTGGGCTTATGTATATAAGCTCACTCTCTATTAATGTATGCTTACAGGTGTTGCAGAGCCGGATTACGGGTACGTGCCTCCTGAAGAGGAGAATGTGGAAAATGTGCTTTACGTGGACGAGTCATATGTTCCTGAGTCTTATCCGTGATTTTATGTTGTTTAATGTCTTGTATATTAGCTTAATAGACTTTTATATGCTTTATGGTTCTTATTGTAATAGATGTTGAAAGATGATGATCCAAATGATGTTAACTTAGTGGCTTTCTTTTTTCTATGGTTAAGCTGTAGATGTGTCTCAACTTATTTTTGAAATGTATGATAAGGTTGAGGTATTATATGTTATGTTGGAACGGAGGCGTATAACGAGGATGGTTTATTGTATAATATGATTGTGCTGTATATTCTATATTTGATTTGAGGAGTTATTGGATGTATGATGTTTAATGAGGTTGGTTTGGAACCTCGGTGTCCTATTTACTGTCGTTATACTGCCGAAATTCCGTTGCGTCCTGACTGATCGTAGGAGGGGTCGTGTTGGGGCGTGACAGTTTAAGTGGTATCATAGCGCATGTTAGTTGTCAGCCGGGGTATTGCCGAAATATGGGTAATGTACTTAGCATGAATAATGTATGAAAAGAAAGAAAAGTGAAATATGTATTGATATGATTAAATGATTAAGTGATTATGTGATTTAAGTGCTTATGTGATTATGTGATCAATTTGCTTATGTGATTGAAACTTATGTGATCTATGTGCTTTATATGAGTTTGTTGTTTATGTGTTAAAAGTTGTATATAACCTGTTTACGTGCTATAACCTATGCTAACTCTTTGATTAGTACGATGGCAGGTAGACCGAGGACTCGTGGTAGGCCCAAGATAGTAGATGAGGTTCCTGGTAATGTGGCACAGGCAAGTGATAGGGGTGATGCCGGGTTAGGGGCAGCAATGGGTCGGATTGCAGATTTGATGGCTGGGCAGGCCCAATTGTTAGCAGGTCAGGCTGTTCAGAATCAGGCGTTGCAGGCTCAGATACAGAATGTACAGGGTGGTAATCACGGTCGAGGTACTATGAAGGAGTTTCTGGGGTACTATCCTCCTAGATTTCAGGGAGAGCCTGATGATAGGAAGGCTGAGTCGTGGATTAGTAAGTTAGAGAAAATTTTTGATTCTCTCGGGTACACTGATGAGAGGAAGGTGACTTGTGCTGTCTATTTGCTTGATGATGAGGCAGAGGAATGCTGGCGCACTGTGAGAGCTAGTTGGGAGATCCGGGGTGTTCCGTTTGTTTGGGATACCTTTCTGACTGCTTTTAGGGATAAGTATGTCCCGAGGGTTGCACGGGAGAGGAGAGAGGCTGAGTTATTGTCTTTGGTACAAGGGGATTCTACTGTGGCTCAGTATGAGGCTACATTCACTAGGTTGTCCCGGTATGCACCGGAGTTTGGAGCTGTGGAGGAGAGGAAGACCCGTAGATTTATGTTGGGATTGAGGCCCGAGATTCAGGATGCAATGGCTCTGAATCGCTATGATATCGTTATTGAGGCTTTTGATGCAGCTTCTAGGTTAGAGAAGAGGAAAGGGGATCAGATTGTCTCCAGTCAGCCTAGTAAGAGGCCGTATCAGCCACAGGGCCAGCAGGTTATATATAGGCCTCCAGTACAGCAGGTTGTCTACAGGCCACCAGCCCAGCAGGGTTCTTATAGGCCACAGGGTCAGCAGAGTTACTATCGGCCTCAGTTTCAGCAGAGGCCATATCAGGTTCAGACTCAGTATAGGCCAGCGCAGTCTCAGGGTCAGTATAGGCCTAGTGTGGTGAGACCTCAGCAGCAAGCTGTATCAGCTGCTTCTTCAGCTTCTGGTTCTTCTAGGGACAGTGTTAGTGCCACATCATCGCAGTGTAATTACTGCAAGCGCCCAGGGCATGTGGAGTCCGACTGCAGGGTAAAGGCAGGGACATGTTTGGGTTGTGGTCGCATCGATCATAGGGCGAAGGATTGCCCTAGGTATGCGAGGACTGAGGGTCGGGCAGCGACTCAGGGTTACCAGGGTAGGCCTACAGGCAGTGTACCACAGCAGCAGCGGGTTCAGGCTCGGGCTTACGTAGTGGACTTAGAGGAGATGCCTGAGGAGACTGCAGTTGTGGAAGGTAACTTCCTTATACTTGATCAACTTGTTAAAGTGTTGATTGATTCTGGTGCTACGCATTCTTTCATTACTCTTGCTTGTGTGCAACGTGTTAAATTGCAACCTGAAAGATTGCCTTATGTGGTTGAGATTAGTACCTCTTTGACTGATAAGTATGTTACTGGCTTAGTATGTAAGGATTGTATAATACATGTTAAGGAGCATAATTTTCCTTCAGACCTTATTTTATTTCCTATTTGGGGGTATGATGTTATTCTGGGTATGGATTGGCTTTCTAAGTATGATGCCCAGTTGAACTGTAGAACCAAGGTAGTACAGTTTCACTTGCCAGATCAGCCAGTAGTAGAGGTAGCGGGTAACCGGGGTGCTAAGACGAGTTTTGTTATCTCAGCAACTAAAGCCGTTAAGTTGGTGAGTAAGGGGTGCTCGGGTTATCTAGCTTATTTGATCAACAAGCCATCTGATAAGCTACAGCTAGAGGAAGTCCCTATTATCCGGGAATATCCTAATGTATTTCCCGAGGAGTTGCCAGGATTGCCGCCAGAGAGGGATATAGAGTTTGTGATTAATCTTGTACCCGGTACTCAACCTATTTCTAAATCGGCGTACCGGATGGCACCAGCCGAGTTGAAGGAGTTGAAGACTCAGTTACAGGAGTTATTGAAGAAAGGATTCATTCAGCAGAGTTTTTCACCTTGGGGAGCTCCTGTTTTATTTGTGAAGAAGAAGGATGGTACTTTGAGATTGTGTATTGATTACCGTGGTTTGAATCAGGTGACCATCAAGAACAAATATCCTTTGCCACTGATTGATGAGTTGTTTGATCAACTTCAGGGAGCCAAAGCCTATTCTAAATTTGATTTAAGGCAGGGGTATTATCAGCTTCGGATTCGTACGGAGGATGTTCCGAAGTCTGCCTTCAGGACTCGGTACGGGCATTATGAGTTTGTTGTTATGCCCTTTGGTTTGACTAATGCACCGGCAACATTCATGGATCTTATGCATCAAGTCTTTCAGCCGTACTTGGACTAGTTCGTGGTGATTTTTATTGATGATATCTTGGTCTATTCTAAATCTGAATCGGAGCACGAGCAATATCTACGGCTTGTATTGGAGAAGTTGCAGGAGCATCAGTTGTTTGCCAAGTTTAGCAAATGTGAATTTTGGCTACAACGGATTTCTTTTCTTGGCCATGTTATTACACAGAGCGGTATTTCTGTGGATCCCACTAAGATTGAATCGGTGATGTCTTGGAAGCGGCCAGAGAGTGTTACTGATGTCCGTAGTTTTCTTGGCTTGGCGGGTTATTACCGTAGGTTTGTCAAGGACTTCTCGAAGATTGCGGGGCCACTATCTAAGTTGACTCAGAAACGGACTATCTTTAATTGGGATGAGAAGTGTGAGAGTGGATTTCAGGAGTTGAAAAAGAGGTTAACTACCGCTCCAATTCTTGCTCTACCAGAGGGGACCGATAATATGGTCATCTACAGCGATGCATCCAAGGAGGGCTTGGGATGTGTTCTTATGCAGGATGGCCGAGTTATTGCTTATGCTTCTCGAAAGTTGAAGCCTTATGAAGAAAATTATCCGACTCATGATCTTGAGTTGGCAGCAGTTGTCTTTGCACTCAAGAAGTGGCGTGATTATCTGTGGGGAAGTAAGTTTGAAATTTTCACTGATCATAAGAGTCTGGAGTACTTATTCTCACAGAAGGAGTTGAATATGCGCCAACGGAGGTGGATGGAGCTTCTTGGAGAATATAATTGTTCTATCAATTATCTGCCTGGAAAGGCAAATGTTGTAGCAGATGCTCTCAGCCGGAAGGCTAGTATTTCTTGTTTGGCTGTCAAGAAGTGGGAGGTTCTTGAGGAGTTTAGTTATTGGAGACCAGAGTTGACTCAGGTTGGGGTGATGTGTTCACATCTCCGTATTCAGCCTTTATTATTGTCTCATATCAGGGAAGCTCAGCAACTTAATGTTAAACTTCAGAAGATCAAGGATCAGATCACGGATGATCATTCTGACTTCAAACTGCATGAGGATGGTATTCTTCGGTTTCGGAACAGGGTTTGTGTTCCCAATGAGCCGAGTTTGAGGCGAGGTATTCTGGAGGAAGCTTATAATTCTAAATATACTATTCATCCCGGTGGAACCAAGATGTATCGGGATTTGAAGCAACATTACTGGTGGAACAACATGAAGAGAGAGGTTGCTCAGTTTGTATCTAGATGTTTGACTTGTCAGAGAGTGAAAGCCGAGCATCAACGACCTGCAGGTTTGCTTCAGCCATTGGCTATACCAGAGTGGAAATGGGAGCATATTACGATGGACTTCGTCACTGGGTTGCCTAGATCACCGAGGGGTAATGATGCAGTTGGGTTGTCATGGATCGTTTGACGAAGACAGCTCATTTTATTGCAATGAGGTTAGGAGATGAGGTTACAAAGCTGACGGATCTCTATCTGGATCAGATTGTTAGACTTCACGGTATTCCATCTAGTATTGTCTTTGATCGAGATCCTCGATTTACTTCTCGTTTGTGGGAGAAACTTCAGGAGACTTTGGGTACTCAGTTGAACTTCAGTACTGCGTATCATCCACAGACCGACGGTCAGTCTGAGCGGACTATTCAGATTCTGGAAGATATGCTTAGGGCTTGTGTTCTGGACTTCGGGAAGAACTGGGAGAAACATCTACCACTTGCCGAGTTTGCCTATAACAATAGTTATCAAGCTACTATTGGGATGGCGCCTTTCGCAGCTCTTTACGGTCGTAAGTGCCGTTCACCTTTATATTGGGACGAGGTAGGAGAGATGAAGACTGTTGATCCGACTATTATGCCAGAACTTCTTGAGAAGATTGAGAATGTTCAGTTGATCAGGCAGAGAATGCTTACGGCGCAGAGTAGATTCAAGAGTTATGCTGATAAGCGTCGTCGAGACTTAGAGTTTGCAGTTGGAGATCGGGTTTTCTTGAGATTGTCTCCTCGAAAGGGGTTTGTTCGTTATGGTAAAGGTGGTAAGCTGAGTCCGAGATTTGTTGGGCCGTTTGAGATTACTGGCAGGGTTGGTAAGTTGGCATATCGGTTGGCTTTACCGGAGAACTTCTCTAATGTCCACGATGTATTTCACGTGTCTAATTTGCGGAAATATAATCCGGATCCTTCTCATATTCTTGAGCAAGAGCCGTTACAGCTTCGAGAGAATTTGACTTATGACGAGCGTCCGATTCGTATTCTAGATCAGATGGACCGAGAGTTGAGGTCGAAGAGGATTCCGATGGTTAAGGTGTTGTGGAAGCATCACGGCATTGAGGAAGCTACGTGGGAGAGACGAGATCAGATGCAGCAGCAATACCCAGATCTATTCCGTACATCAAGTAAGAATTTCGAGGACGAAATTTCTATAAGGAGGGGAGAATGTGAAACCCCACTTTCCTGCTTATCTCGTTTTACGTGCTATACCTCGTTTTGCGTGCATATGATCTGTTTATGTGCTATAGGACCTAGAAAGTTATAATTTTGATGTCAATACTCCTAATACGTGCTAAATGTGCATTCATGAAATTTTCATCAAAAACGGAGTCAGAAATTTTATCGTCGATTTTCAGTGAATAGTGTTTTCGAAACACGTCCGCTAAAATTTTGAAACTGGTCTTTTTAACCTTTCTAGACCTAGTCCACGGACTTTAATAGACCTGTGTTTGATGAAAACGGTTTTAAAATCGGCTTAAGAATTTATTAGGGTTTTTACACCGACTTTTGCGAAAATCGAGTTTTAAGCCGACTCGGGTGAAATTGTTTGATTGTAAAACTTCTTGTCACCTAAAAATAATCCACTTGAGATATCTTAGGGGTTGCATAATTATTTTGAACTTTGGTAATCAAGAAAATGCAATTAAAGTCAAGAAAACACAAAAATATCAATTTAAATTAACTTTGACTTTATTAAATTATTGACCTTATAAGCTATTGTCATCAACACACACTCACACAACACAAAAACACCACCACAAACACACACAAGGCCGAGAGAAAGGAGGGAGAAAAAGAAAGAGAAAAACTCAAGCTTTTCAATCAATTTTTCAAAGAAAAACCTAGTTTTTGTCTGTAGAACTTCTCACCGACTTGGATTCTGCTTGTTGGGCACGCATAGCACGTATTCCTAGGCTTATATCGCATCAAAGGTGAGAGAAAAATTCTAGATCTCAAAATGTCATTTTTATACTTTTGCTCATAAATGAAAATTTAACCGTTAGAATTGAAATCTGATGATAGATTATTGCTCCTTGCATGCTAGGGATCGTTATATACTAATACTACGAATTTCTGTCGGATGTAGCATAATTTTTATTTTTCGGGTATTTAATTTTGATTAAAATGTTCAAAGTTGAATTAAATAAGTTGTGTTGATCGAAATCGATTGCCGTTGATTTCTAAATACTTGATAATTACGTGTTAGCGCTGTTGTAAAGCCGAAATTTTGATTACATTGTTCGTGTAAAAATCCAGAAAATCCACCCATGACATCCTAGGGTTTTAGGGTTATCGGGCATGATTTGGAGGTGTTATGGTGGATTTCCGAGAGGGCTAATGTAGCAGGTTGAATGGGTGAGTGATAGGAACTGATTTGGCAATGTTTGGATTAGTAGATTATAAGTTATGAATTTTAGAAGTTTAGGTTGTCATTCTTTAATTTCTTGAACGACGCCTTTAGATGATTGGGTTGTGTTTGAGTGTTGAATTGTGAGTTGTTGATGAGTAATTTAGAGTTTAATTGTGTATATGATGCATGTCCGGTTAGATGGCCTACTTTGTCATCTAACTAAGTTAATTGATTGATTGATTATTATTGAGTTCGGGAATCGGGCACTTTCGTTGCTGATCTCCCAATTGATTGATTGATTATTATTGAATTCGGGAATCGGGCACTTTCGTTGCTGATCTCCCAATTGATTGATTGATTGATGATTGATGATGATTATGGAGTCTTGGTATGTATGTGCCACCTCTCAGGCAGCGTCGGGCTGTCGGGTTGATAACGGCATGACTGGCATAGGCTACCCCTAGCTTGCATGACGGAGGTGTCATGGAGGGAGGGGCTAGTGAGGTACCTCGGGTGCGTGAGTAATGGGGAGTTATAAGAAGAACGGTTGAGATCGTGATGGCGTTTGGAGCCACACCAAATAGAGTATCCTTTATTGATTGGTTATATAGCTATGTGATGATAGTATTATTTGTGTTATTGTGTGTTTACTGACTCAAAGGATTATTCCAAAGAGTTTAGTAGACCTTGATCGAGATCTATCGGATCTTCACTGGGCTTATGTATATAAGCTCACTCTCTATTAATGCATGTTTAGAGGTGTTGCAGAGCCGGATTACGGGTATGTGCCTCCTGAAGAGGAGAATGTGGAAAATGTGCTTTACGTGGACGAGTCATATGTTCCTGAGTCTTATCCGTGATTTTATGTTGTTTAATGTCTTGTATATTAGCTTAATAGACTTTTATATGCTTTATGGTTCTTATTGTAATAGATGTTGAAAGATGATGATCCAAATGATGTTAACTTAGTGGCTTTCTTTTGTCTATGGTTAAGCTGTAGATGTGTCTCAACTTATTTTTGAAATGTATGATAAGGTTGAGGTATTGTATGTTATGTTGGAACGGAGGCGTATAACGAGGATGGTTTATTGTATAATATGATTGTGCTGTATATTCTAAATTTGATTTGAGGAGTTACTGGATGTATGATGTTTAATGAGGTTGGTTTGGAACCTCGGTGTCCTATTTACTGTCGTTATACTGCCGAAATTCCGTTGCGTCCTGACTGATCGTAGAAGGGGTCGTGTTGGGGCGTGACATTGTATGCTTTTATGTATTATATGTATTTAATGTTAAAGGGGATGTAATTTAAGTTCATTAGATTATGTATTTAGTTAATATAGCTTAACTTCAATATATATTTGGAATGACAAAAAGGGAAAAAGATAGAAAGTCATGATAGTCTACTTTATGCAATAGGTTGGTGTAGTTTAATTGCTAAGCTTGTCACGCCCCGACCCGACCCCGCAAAAGGCCAAGCCCGGACCCGACACACGGACGGAGTCTCCTCTGTACCGCGGACGATCCGAAAACCCTAAAATCAATATAACACTTGCGAAAGCCATATAATAGTAATCAAACCAGCCAACTTTCTTCTAAACATACATTTCCTATTATCCAACTTTCCAAGCCAAAAATGCCATGCATACTACACAGGTATTCATGCCACTAAACCATTAGCTATTAGCATGCACTTCTTCACTAGTCATCCGAGTATAAGTTTACAATTTTACAAACTTTAAACCATTACAACATAAGACCATTAAAGGTCTCAAAATAGGGAAATACATACAAGGCTACAAGCCTCAAAATTAAGCGTCCTTCACGCAATATACATAACAAACAAGGTTTGCACAAAACTGGTAACCAACCACCAGCAAAGCAGGGAAGTGCTATCACGGAAACACCTCCACCTGCTTCTCCTCCTCTATTACCTCGAGAGGGTCTGCTTCAACTACTCCTGTAAAAACATGGTATAGAAAGGAATGCGCAAAAACTATTGCTCAGCGAGGGCAATTGGTCTCAAGGATGGAGATGAGAGGAGTATGCAATGCAATTAGCCAAGCAATACATACAAAGCATATAAAGATACAACCAAAGCCAATAATAAAGCAAGACAAGTATTTAAAGCTGCAAACACTCATTCAAAGGATACGATACTCTTTTCACGAGCAACTTTCAAACACGAATTCGATGACGACGCGCCGGCCCAAACCACCTTATAACACCAGTTTGGAATACCCCGGAAGTATCCATCAACGTACGACCCAAATCTCCCTGGGAGGCAACCCAAGCGAGAAAGGGAATAGCAGCGGAGCTAGAGCAACCAACACTGGCAACCCAAGGCTACCCAGAGAGGCCCATCACTCACGCGCGAGACACTATGCAATGCAAGACTCGATACAAGACGATAAACAAGCGATAAACAAGCGATAAAGCCACACGTGGGAGAATAACAAAGTAGGTTACTCTCGCACGCAATAGCAGCAATTTGATAAGCAATTCAATCCAAAACAACTCAAACAAGTAATTCAAGTAATTCTAAGCATTCTATAAGCATAAAGACAAGTAAACACACAAAAACACAAATCGGCCCCAACTATCAAAATGCTACCATTTCCAAACGAGCCACGACCTCTGGAAACTGACTTCGCCAACCCTCCTAGGTCACCATAAGGCACGTCTAAAGACCCCAAAACCTTACTTTACCCTAGAACTCGCGCAAAGCCCCGATTTTCCCCTTTCTCGTTTGAACTACAACTACAACAACCAAACACCCAACCAACGCCATAATCGCACCAAAAGTGCTTCCATGGCTTCCCGAAGCAATGCCAACACGCAAAACGAGAAAATGCCAAAGTCGACCTAAACGACCCCGACTTTCCCAAAGGCTTAATTCTCGTTTTTCCTCTACGCAACCCAAACAAACCACACATTTTAGCATTCTAGCATACCTAGCACGTTTCTACATCAACGGAAAGCATAACAGCGCAACTTCAACGTTTCAAGGTTTTACTATTCATAAAACACTATTCATTTTACAATTCAATTTGCAATCACAACATTTAACCGCAGAAAATGTTACAAAGCTATAAATACATGTTCTACAAATGCCAAGGAACATTCTAGAAGCATCAAATCGCTTTAAATAACGATCTACGGATAAATCTAAAAATTGACAAAGTTAACAAACACAACGTATAAATGTGCAAATAACATGCTTCCCTCACCTTAGGTACTCCTAGTCGCTAGGAAAACAACGTTGGTTGCCTTGGAAACCACCCCGCACGAGCTCACGCGAAGATTAATCGATTGAAAGTTGAAAGATTTTTTTTTCTCTCTTCAAAGCCACGGCCAGAGCTGGCTGTTTTGCTGCTGTTTTCTTTTTATTTTGCTTAGTTATTTTAGCTTATAAGTGTTAAATTGGTCAACAAGTCAAAGGTCCAAGGTCAACAAATTAAAACTTGGTCAAAGAGCCCTATTTTGTGCATTTTAAAGTCATTTCAGGTAAGGTAAGTTCAATTAAAGCTAGCAACATTTAAAATATAAAATTTAAGTCATCTAAATACTAGTTTCACTATTTGCTGAGGACTAGAAATTGTTATCTAGCTATCGCTCCTTAAATGCAATGCAAGTTGCGTCGGCGAGAAAGTAACAGTTAATTCACAAAGCATTTAAGGAAATATAATTTTCAAAATAATAAAAAAAGAATTTTCACATTCCGGGCTCGGGTATTACAAAGCTTGAATTTATATTTGCTTGTGAATTGCTGGTTGTGAACCGAGGCTCGGATGGCCTTGAGGTGGTTGAATGGTTGGACACGGTGTTGGTCCATTTATATGCTATTACAAGTTTTGCAATTTGCCTAGAAACAAGGGAGACTCTGTCCGTCTTTCCCTAAAATCTTGCCCGGGTTTAGATTTGGGGTTGTGAATAGATTGATTGTTAGAACTCCCGGTCTCGAGAGGGATCGGGGTGTCACAGGAAGTATCAGAGCTTGTCTAGCTCATAAGCCGGGACAGGGTCCTCGGTCTGGTGGGTAGTGGTCCTTGAATGTGTGCTTGTTAAGTGTGTCTTGAAAGTGTATGCTTGTATGTGAGATTATGTGTCTTGACATGAATGTGTGCTCCTATGTGATATAGTTATGTGTTATGTGTTAATTGTGTGCTAAGTGAAGTAAAGTGTCTAGTTGTGCATTGAATTGACCTATCGAATCGACCTCGTGGATTGTTATTTGCTTGAAGTATTGCTTTTAATGTGTGTACTGAAATGTCTTGAATTAGCTATGCCGTGATTTGAATTGATTATGCTGTGCTTGACTTGATTGTTATGCTTGAGTGACCTTGTTGAATAAACTATTTTGTAAACTTGCTGGCATAATAGCTTAAGGCATATGTATAACTGTGATATATTGGCATTCATACATGTCCTATTGAAATGGTAAGTAAGTCCTCTTCCTCCCGTGAAGAAAGTGGTTCACCGCTGGCTTTTCAAGGCGTATGGATTGGCAGGAAATGAATGGCATTTGACTAGCTTTATTTGGGAATTGGTGTTTGTTTTTGGAGCTCGGTTATTGGCAAATCTCTATGGTCCTCCTCTGTGCTTAACAGTTGTGAAAGGGTAGCTTTCTTTTGGGGTTTTATTTGGTTATTCTTTGGAGCATTCTTTGGTTTTCTTAATGGGTATTCTTTGGAGACTTCTGTTGGCATTTCTCGGTGGATTTGGCTATTGGGATTTTAATCGGCCTTACTGCACAGTAATATCTATGGTATATGTGTCTCGGTCTTTATTGGTGTGATACTGGCATCTTGATTGGAAATTCTTCAATGGTATTTTCTAGAATTCTCAGTGGCCAATTATTTAATATTTACTTATTAGGCAAACTTGGCTACTTTCTTATTTGAGCATTGTTTCGGATATCTTATTCAGTGTTCCTCAGTAGGTTTGGTATTTGGAGTTCCTATCAGACTTTATTGTATAATACTACTTAGGGTATTCATTGAAATTCTTATTGGGCGTTCTATTGGTATTTTCCTTATTGGCAAGGTTCCATGAAGTTTTCACTTGGCAAATAGTGAAGAGGCCTCAGAGTTTGGCTTTGGTGGGAAACTATGTTTGTTATTCAACTTGGTTGTTTTATTGGGCACATTATATTTTCTCTGTTATTTCCTTTGACATTCCTCTCAGCATTTGATAGCAAAACTCGGAATCTAAATGGTTGTTCCATGGGGTTATTATTTGGAAGGCTTCTTTGGAACTTTGGAAATATATTTGATTGGGTTCTTGGTATTTTCTTCAGCACTCTTAACAGGGAATTCTTCTATGAAATCCATGACCAGCGGGGTACTTCTTTGGATCTCTAGATAGAATCTTTGTTAGAGCTTTTATTTGGCTTCTTGCTTGGGAATTCTCGGGCAGTAACAATTAGACTTCTATTGGAGATTCGTGCGTGAGGTATTCTTCTTGTCGTTATTGTGTGGTATTAATGACATCTACAATATCTTTGCTTTAGTCTTTATTGGTATTATCTCGGCGTTTCTGGTTGGAATTTATTCTTCTTCGGTATTCGTGTCAACGGGATTATTGTACGGTATCTGCATTTGAGCTTCTATTTGGCGTTACTACTTGGCATTTCTACTTGAACTTTCCTATTGGTCATCTTGATTAAATACTTTTTAAGTAGCTAATGAAGACTAGTCAGAGTTGGATTGTAGATGATGCAGAGTCCTATTGGAAGAAGAATTGCGAGGACGCAATTGTTTTGAGGGGGGAAGGATGTCATACCCCGAACCTGGCATGTATTCAATAGCATTTAAAGTTCATTTAAATTGCATTTTATTGACCTTTCACCTTCTTTGACTAAACTAGTTGACTTTTCATCTACATTGACCAACTAGGACAATGTGGAAATTTTTGAAATATTTAATAAAAGGCAAACTTGGGATTAGAAATAAAAAAATGCAATGTTAAGTTAGTCAAATTTTGGGTCAACTTTGGAATTAAATCTGAACCAATTGGGGCAGAGTTAGGTAGCAAATTATATATGGTTGGAAAGCTCTATGAGTCTAGTTTCTGAGGATTCAAACCGTTCGTGAATTGGAGTTTTCTAGAAGAAGTTATGGCCGTTTTCGTAAGGTCGCGCATAGCTATTTTGGTTTAGCGGGTTGACCGAAGCTTTGACCATTTGTCATCTTCTGTTTAAGTGAGAAATATGAAACAAAAGAGCCAAAACCAGAAAAATAAAGGCCATGGCTGAAACCATGGAGGAAAAAGAAAAAAAAAACACATTTCAACTTCAAATCTTCATTTCGTTGCGTGAGCTTGTGCGGGGTGGTTTCTGAGGCATCCATCGTGGTTTCCCTAGCGTCTAAGAGCGTCTAAGGTGAGGGTTTCATCGTTATTTGCGCATTTGAAAAATGTATATCTAAACTTTAATTTTTAGAACTTATGCGTAGATTGTTATTTTAATCATTTTGTTGCTTAAATAATGTTCCTTGTTGATTGTAGAACATGTATTTATAGCTTTTTAGCATTTTATGCGGTTGAAAATCGAAATTACAATTTAAATTGACTAATGAATAGTAATTAGTGAATAGTAAACCCTTGAAATGATAAAGTTGCGCTGTTATGCTGTCCGTTCATGTAGAAATGTGCTAGATATGCTAGAATGCCTAAATGTGTGGTTTAATTGGAATGTGTAATAGAAAAACGGAGAAAAACGGCTTGGTAAAAGTCGGGGTCATTTAGGTCGAGTTTAACGTTTTCTCGTATTGCATGTTGGCATTGTTTCGGGAGGCCATGGAAGCACTTTTGGTGCGATTATGGCGTTGGTTGGGTGTTTGGTTGATATAGTTGTAGTTCAAACGAGCAAAGAGGGAAATCGGGACTTTGCGTGAATTCTAGGGTAAAGTAGGGTTTCGGGGTCTTTAGACGTGCCTTATGGTGACCTAGGAGGATTGGTGAAGTCGGTTTCCAAAACTCGTGGCTCGTTTGAAAGTAGTAGCGTTTTGAAAGTTGGGGTCATTTTTGGAATTTTGTGTGATTTCATAGTATATTGCTTATAGAATGTTTATAATGCTTATAGAATGTTTATATTGCTTATAGAATGCTTATAATGCCTATAGGATACTTGTTATTGATTGATAAGGTTAATTGGTGTTGTTCTTGTTACTTGTTTGATTGTAAATGCTTGTTAATGCTTATTACGCTTGTTAGAGTTGATTATTGATTGAAATGTTTATCAATTGTTGAGAATGCTTGATATCGCTTGCTCATCGCCTTGTATCGAGTCTTGCATTGCATAGTGTCTCGCGCGTGAGTGATGGGCCTCTCTGGGTAGCCTCGGGTTGCCAGTGTTGGTTGCTCTAGCTCCGCTGCTATTCCCTTTCTCGCTTGGGTTGCCTCCCAGGGAGATTTGGGTCGTAGAATTGATGGATACTTCCGGGGTATTCCAAACTGGTGTTATAAGGTGGTTTGGGCCGGCGCGTCATCGTTAATGTCATCGGAATCGTGATCGGTACATTACTCGCTCGAGTGATCCATAGCCTTCAAAGTGTGGTATAGCTTTGATTGGTTGTGTTAATGCTTTTCTTAATTGTTTATTGTATTGTTATATATATTGAATGCCTTTTATTGATTGTATTGCTTAACTGTACCTATTTGCATTGCAAGATCTTCTTTCTCTCCATTTCGATATCTATCTCGCCCTCATTGAGTATACGTGTTGTGTATACTTACTCCTCACCACCACATTTCAGTATATGCCATGTTAGCTTGAAAGTTTGTGATTTCGGGAAAGTCCGAGCTTGAATGGTTGTCCTGCGTGCCTATGTGACTTGAGTTGTCAAAGTTGTAAAGTTGTATGCTTTTATGTATTATATGTATTTAATGTTAAAGGGGATGTAATTTAAGTTCATTAGATTATGTATTTAGTTAATATAGCTTAACTTCAATATATATTTGTAATGACAAAAAGGAAAAAAGATAGAAAGTCATGATAGTCTACTTTATGCAATAGGTTGGTGTAGTTTAATTGCTAAGCTTGAATTTATCTTTCCTTGTGAATTGCTTGTTGTGAACCGAGGCTCGGATGGCCTTGAGGTGGTTGAATGGTTGGACACAGTGTTGGTCCATTTATATGCTATTACAGGTTTTGCAATTTGCCTAGAAACAGGGGAGACTCTGTCCGTCTTTCCCAAAAATCTTGCCCGGGTTTGGATTTGGGTTGTGAATAGATTGATTGTTAGAACTCCCAGTCTCGAGAGGGATCGGGGTGTCACATATACTACCAGTAGGTCGACCCTGATAACCCTGGGTCACTGCCCGACCCTCAGTTCCTCAATATCTATAGCAATATTTCACCCTATGGTGATTGCTACCGCAACCCAAACACGTTCCTGCCTTCGCCCTATAGTCGGCCTCCACATGGCCCTGACGCTTGCAGTAAGTACATTGCGGTGAAGAAATAGTGCCACTACTCCTAGAAGAACCAAAACCAGAGAAAGCAGCTATACCAGCCTGCTATTGAGGTCTCACAACACTAGGCCTATATGGACCCTGAGACTGGGTCGGCCTAAACTGTGGCTGAGCCTGATAAGACCCCTGCTGAAATTGAGGCCGATAGTAGCCCTGCTGACCCTGTGGTCTGAAAGAACCCTGCTGCAACCACCCTGCTATACCAAAGGTCTATACATACCCTGCTGACCCTGCGGCTAAAAAGGCCTCTTGCTATGCTGACTAGGTCCGATTTGTTCCCCTTTTCTCTTTTCTAACCTAGAAGCTGCATCAAAGGCCTCAGTAAGTATATCATACTGATTCAGGGCCATCGCATTATGAATCTCGGGCCTCAAACACAACATAAACCTACGGGTCTTGTGGTCCTCGTCCGTCACAAACTCCGGTGCATACCGAGATAGTCTAGTAAATGTGGCCTAATACTGAGCTACTAAAGTATCCCCCTGAACTAGAGACAGAAACTCAGCCTCTCTCCTCTCCCGTGCAATCCTCGGGACATACTTCGCCAGGAAAGCTCTTAGAAAGATATCCCAGACATACGGAATACCCTGTGTCTCCCAACTAGATTTCACCGTGCGCCACCACTCCTTTGCTTAATTATCAATCAAATAAATGGCAAAGGTGACCTTTCTTTCATCAGTATAATCCATAAGGTCAAATATTTTCTCCAGTTTACTAATCCATGCCTCGGCTTTCCGATCATCTGGTTCCCCCTGAAACCTCGGTGGATAGTACCTTAAGAACTCGTTCAGTGTACCACACCTGTGGTATCCACCCTGTACGTTCAGTAACTGTGCCTGCAAAGTCTGAGCTTGGGCAGCCTGCCCTGCTAGCAACTGTGCCTGACCGGCCATAACCTCAGCTATCTTATCCATGGCTGATTCAAAATGATCATCACCCATTTCTCGGTCGGGTGCGACATTACCCGGAACCTCGTCAACTGCTTCGGGCCTACCTCTCGTTCTCGGTCTACCAGTCATTCTACTAATCAAAGAGTTAGCACAGGTTATAGCACATAGATAGGCTATAGACAATTATTAGCAAATAAACAACAATTCACATAAACACATAAATCACTTAAGTATCAATCACATAAAAAAATTGATCACATAATCACATAAGCACTAAATCACATAATCACCTAATCATTTAATCATATTAACACATAGTTCACTTTTCTTTCATTTCATACATACTTTCATGCTAAGACCATTACCCACATTACGAGAATACCCCGGCTGACAGCTAACATGTGCTCTGGTACCACTTAATGTCACGCCCCAACTTGACGCCACCTACAATCAGTCAGGATGCAACAGAATTTCGGTAGTATAACGACAGTAATTAGGACACCGAGGCTCTAAATCAACCTCTTAAGAGAATCATACAACTAACTCCATAAACCATTCAACAATCAACTCCTCAATTAAATTAACAACATACAACACAACCATATTATACAATAATCATTCCTTCAACAATCCATTCATAGTTATACGCCTCCGTTCCAACTTAGTACATAGGCGAGACATACATTTCAAAATAGATTAAAGCCAACTTAGTAATCTAATCATGATCAAAATAAAAACTACTAAATCATCATACATATGTCTTTATATTAAGGTAGGTTATACAATACATTGTTTTACAACAACTAAAATAATCTCATGGCAATGACTCCTGCACATAAGACTCATCCATATACGACACATTTCCCTCTTCAAGAGACATGTACCCGTAGTCAGAATTAGTAACACCTGTATGCATGCAATAATTGAAAGATAGCTTATATAAAACAAGCCCTGTGAGGATCCGATAGATCTCTAACAGTATTTACTATACTCCTTGGAAATGATCCTTTGAGCAGTAAACACAAAAAAAATAAACATCAATAACAATATAAACACATAACTATAATGACCAATCAATAAAGGATACTCTAGTTGGTGTAGCTCCAAATGCCATCACGATCTCAACCAACTTCTTATCACCCCCATGACACATACACCCGAGGTACCTTACTAGCCCTGCCCTCCATGGCATCTCCGCCCATGCGAGATAAGGGTAGCCTCCGATAGCCATGCCGTTTTAAACCTGACGGCTCGATACCGCCCGAGAGGTGGCACACACATATCAAGACTTAGCAATAATAATAAACAATCAATCACAGGAGGACAACATTTTCCGTTGACTATCTCCCGATTCATCAATAATCAATGTTCAATAATCAATAATCAATAATCAATAATGCATCAATCAATTAATAATATTACAACAATACTACATCAGTTACCCAATTAACAACTAAATAACTAAGTTAGATGACAAAGTAGGCCACCCAACTTAACATGCATTAGACACACAACCAAACCCTAATATAACCATTAACAACTCACAATTCAATCACGTAAATACCACCCGATCATCTAAAGGCATAGAACAACATTTTAAAGAAAGACAACCTAAACTTCTAATAATCATAACTTACATTCTACTAATCCAAACAACTCCAAACCAGTTCCTACCACTCACTCACTCAATCAGCTACATTAGCCCTATCGGAAACCAACCAAAATACATCCAAATCAAGCCCAACAGCCCTAAAACCTCAATGCACCTTGGCTGAAATTTCTGGATTTTCGCACCAATATCTCAATCAAAATTTTGGCATTACAACGGCACCACCCCGTATTTAACAAACTTTTACAAATTGACGGCAATCGATTCCAACCACCACAACTCAGAATAATCACCAAATAGCTAATAACTCAATTTTTAATACCCGAAAATAAAAATTCTTGCTACAATGGTTCAAATCTTATATAAACGCATATAAACGATCCTTAGCATTCACTGAGCAATATTATAACATCAATTCAACTTTCTAACGGTTCAAAATACAATTATACGCAAAACATAAAAATGACATTTTGAGATCTATAATTTTTCTCTCACATTTGATTCAAAACAAGCCTAGATATGCGTGAAATATGTGCCCAACAAGAGGAATCCAACTCGTTTTGAAAAGCTATGGACAAAAATTAGGTTTTTCTATGAAATTTTGCTTTGAAAAAATTTTGAACAAGGCTCTCTTTTCTCTCCTATGGCTCACGGCAATGTATGTGTGTGTGATGGTGTTTTGTGTGTTTTCTATTGTGTGTTGATGCAATATAAGCTAAGGTCAAACAATTTAAAAGAAAGTCAAAGTAGTTTATTTAGTCTTTCAATTATTTATTGTCTTTTAATTTCATTTCTTGACTATTTCTTGCTCAACTATTAAATTGACACCTAAATTAATTCTAGGCATTATATTTTAGGTGACAAAGAATTTTATATTAAAACATTTTCACCCGAGTCAGCTCAAAACTCATTTCTTGCAAAAGAAAGTGTAAAAACCTTTAAAGTTCCAAAACCGATTCCAAATCCGTTTTAATCAAACATGGGTTTATTAATACCCGAGGACTAGGTTTTAAAACGTTTAAAACACCCTTGTAAAAATTTTACCGGATAGGTGCTCAAAACAATATTCACTAAAATCGGCGATAAAATTTGTGATTCTGTTTTTTATGAAAATTTCATGAATGTACATATAGCATATATTAGGAATATAAATCACATTTCTAACACATTCTGACTCATATAACACATAAACAGGTCAAAGCAGGCAAAACAAGACAAAACACGCAAATCGAGGCTAGGCAAAATATGGGGTCTCACATTGGTCCTTAAGTGGAATTTAGGTACACAATATTCATTACCTGGTTACACCTCTGATTCTTCTGATTCTGAGTTAGCGTCGATCCTTATCTAAAATCCCCAAAAACCCAATTCTAAGGCTAGAACCTCTCCCTATCGGTCGAGCATCTACCTTCCTCTCCTTATCAGTCGACTTACTTCATACCTTTGGGTTACCCATTGCCGTTTCAATTTCCTCTAGTCTTGTACTGGGTGAGATAGCTTGAACATGCGTTTTCTTTGTCGGGTATTCTGCTACCTACGCCATGCTTTATTCCTCTTAGCCCTTTACAGCCTAGGCTAGGCTTCGATCATCCGCAACAAAAGATGGGATGAAATCCATGCCTGAGCCTAAAACTACATGGAAGAAAAACTACTTACAATTGAGATTTGACTCGCCTCCCTTATAGAAGAGTAAGCTTCTGCCCATCTTCCTTCTTTTAAGAATAAAATAGAGTAAGGTCTTTACCAATCTATTCTATGAAAATTCTTCCTTATATGCCTTCCCGAGTAAAAGGTGGTTGTGAAGTGAACTTCCTTTCGGTGGAAGCGGGAAGTGTGATAAAGACTCTATTTCTTCCTCTAAGGTGATGAGCTTCTATATTCCTATTCTATTTCGGGGGATATTATAAGTATTCCTATTCTTATGATTAGATCGCCCACGGGCAAGAAAAAAAGGAAGACCAACTGCTACAGCTTTGCTTCCTTACTTCTTGGGTGATTTTTAGTTGGAATAAGGGACATATGGGGCAAGGCCCTTTTAAGGCGTTATTGGTCAACCCTTGTAGGATTAAACACATCCTAGTCCCATCAAGCATTAAAACTTGAGCGAAAACAACTGACCAAGAGTTACCTCACCAAACTCCGTTGCTTCTACGGCTTCGTCAGAGTCTTACTAATACTTCTTCAGTCAAATGCTCCTAAGAAAAAAGGAAGATTACATAGACTATTTAGTTTATTCAAAAGAGCCATCATAGCTTATGAAAGAGCTACTTGGAAATGCCTAATTATTTTAAGGTACTGACGGAGAGAGCCATTTTTCAGTGTTGTTGGAATAGGACCTGTTGGTCGTTTAAAGGGCATTACATAAGGATATGGAATAAAGAGTATGACTTTGGTTCTAGTTCTATTTTCACGCGGAAATAATAGTTAGTTATCAACTGCCCGGGATCGCCCTATTTGAAATAGTGGAAAAGGCTTTGAAGTGTTTCTTCTTTTCTTTTAATTGAAGTAGAGAGGATGTATATCGTAATGTATATTTCTTGTCTCTAATCCTCTTTCATGGGGGACCAAGAAAGAATGCAAGTTGAACAACCAAATGATTTAGGAGTTCATACCCGGAAATCTCCGATTCATTCCTAAAGAAAGAGAAGGGCTTTCTTCAGAAAGGAGAAGGCTTTATATTTTATTTGGCATACAACTAATAGAGGGGGATACCTATGAAGGGTTGCTCATTATCGGAGATAATGCTGTCTAGAATTCCGAACCGGTAGATGATGTGGGTTTGTATGGACTCAGATAGCGTTGTGTTTTTTAAATCCTTTACAACAATCGCTTCAGCCCACTTAGAGAAATTGTTGGCAGTAGCCAATAAAGACTGCTGCCCTACTGATGACGGCGGCATGAAGGCTCCGATGATGTCTATCCCCAAGGCCATGAGCATGTATGTTATGACGTGCAATGGTTTCGGAAGCTGGTGATGAATATAATCTGTTTGCTTCTTGCAGACCTTGTAGCTTTTGGTGTATTCAATGCAGTCGGATATCATGGTTAGCAAGTAATATCCTATTTGAGCTGCATTTGTCACTTTGGTCCCATTTGGTGTGCCACGCACACTCCCACGTGGACCTCTTGCATTGCTCTGGATATCCATTCTTTGGCTGGCTATGTACTTCATATAGATCCCATCAAGCGATTGCTTATAGAGGGCATCATTCCACATGATGAACTTGGCCGCACACCTTCGTACTTCGGCCCGTTTAGCTCGGTCTTCAGGTAGCCTTCCTTTAGGTAGTTTAGAAGGGTTCTTGCCAATCTTCCTTGCCTTCTTCAGCAGTTATCATGTTAACTGGCTCTGCTTGGGTGATTTCGCGGAGGAAGACCCTTCGTTCCCTGACCGTGATAGTCACAGTCTATTCAGACGGGAGAATCAAAGAAGCTGTCAATGAGTAAGTCTGCTAGCTAAAATCTCATACTATCTATTTGACTACAGACGATTATTTACTATACAAGAAATCACTATCGAAAAAGGGCTCTCTTTCTAGGCTAGGGAGTGAATTCAACTTCAGACAATTCTGGCAAAGCAGTTCATCTGGTAACACGGTCATCCATCCAACCTCTATCAATCGGTCTTTCTTCCCCTTTCAATTGCTTGAATCGGTCCAATCGGGAATCTTGAATATCTAACAATCGCATCTGTCTTACTGATGGGAGAGATCGGCTCTATGGTCGCCTTAAATTGCAGCCCTCTTTAAGCTCTCTTCTAGGATATTTTATTGGTCAAATAACAAGTCTCGATAAGCTGTCGTAATCAGGCTATGAGTTAAAATAGATATCTTATCGATCTATCTTTCAATACTTCCTATCTTCATGCTTGGGAATCAGTATCTGTTGCAATTGCTCATTTGTTTTGCCGCAACTCTTTTTTCATCCAAACCTTGTATAGATGGTGTATGCCCAAGAAAGTCAGTTTCTTTCTCGCGTTCAACCTGAGAATCCTCCCTACCTAATCTTTAGTTGCTTAGCCCTAACTCCCATAGAATGATAAAGGAAACCGAGAGCTTGATTCTACAAAAACTCTTGATCCTTACCTTCAGAGAGAGTAAGCTCGACTAAAAGGGACCGAAGCACTATTCCCAAATGGCATGACTGAAAGTTGACATTATGTAGACTTCAAGCTAAGAAGTACTCATTCCTTCCATAGTCATTTTCACTTCAAATCATTTTTCTAAATCGAAATATGGTATAGATGGGAAAGACGATGACGAAAGCGTGACTTGACACGCAGACCTTAACTCACAGATTTCGATGTGCTTCACTCTAACGACATTGATGGCAGACTTTTTTTTATCTTGAATGAAACTTGATGTATGGCTTCCTTTCTAGCATATTGGTAAGTTGCCGTCCTGATGGTCTTGGTAATGTTGCTCCCTAAAAACCCTTCTTCCGGTGAAGTGGAATAAAATGTGAGTCTCGCCCAATTAGCCTACTGACCTAGGATTTCGAGAGAGAGAGAGAGACTAAGAAGGACGCTCTTTTTGACCTAACTCTTGACTTTCTTTGCCAATTAGACTCTTGCAGGACTTATGGTAGCTTTCTTTCTGTGCATGCCAGACAAAACGCCGTGTCGTCGCAAGACTCTTGATCATATTCTTCTCCATCCGTAGTTCGGTTGGATTTTATTGATTTGCTCCCTCCATGATTGTCTAGTTCGAATTGACAAAGTGTGACAACATAAGATGATGACTCCTTGCTAGTTGCATTATCCTGACTGTTATCGGACCCATGTGATGGTCGAAGGAGAGCAGTAGCTTAGCTCGACTAATAAGGATAGGGAAACCTCTCGACTGAACCCCAAACTCGGACCTGTGTCAGAATCCACGGGACTAAGTTGACTGTAACCTTTTTTGAATGCCGGACCAACGTCTCAGTCGGAGGGAGGACTACATGACCAACCAAGACCCCCGAGATACTAAACTGGAGTTTCAGTCTCGTTCCCATCCTTTCGTATGCCCGGACCAAGACCATGTTTGATCGAACTGGAGTCATGGTATTATTTCCATCCTTCAGCTACCTAAATACTGATGAGAAAAGAGGATATGACAGAGGCCCACAAACGGATAGCTTTTCAATCCCTATTCGATTATGAATTCTTGAATCTTCAATTGCTTAGCCCAAATTCCTGACTTCCCTATAGAATATTGAAATCGGATTGAGGTATCTGCTTGGCTAAAGTTGAAAACCATGGTGATTTCAAGCCTCGGCTCAATTCAAAAGTCTAACCGATGAGAGCATCACTGCCGAAGCCTACTGGAGCTGTAGCAATATAAGATTCCACCCCTGTTGTACATGACTTTCCCTCGTCTTGCTGTTTTCCATCCTCTCACTCTCCCATAAAGGATCTGTAAAATTCTTTCTCCCTCTCTTTCACACCGGATAGTGATGAAGGGTGATAACTCGTGAATTGTTAACCCACTCAAGCTTCGATTGATGTATGAGTCACAACCACCTTGGCGAAATAGAGTGCCATCCGGATGACTGATTGAAGAAGTTGCTGTGTCTTACCTTTTTTTTCTGAGTTCCATACGGAGCGGGCAGTGAAGGCTCGCGAGGGATACGACCGCGTAGACAAGTCAGGTGACAAGATACGAGGATGATTCCCTCAAGTCCTTGTGCTTTTTTTCCTGTGTTTGGCCAAGTTTTATGGCGGGGAATAGTCATAGTTGTGTTGATTGATTTTGTGATAACCCGAACCCGGCATGCATTTAATGACATTTAATTGCATTTAATTAAGTGTTATCTTAAATGTTAGCATTGAATTATGTGTTTATTTTTGGTTAAACATTTAATTGTAGATTTATTTTCATATTTCTTTTGGAAGTAATTAAAATAATACTTGAGTTAATTATTTTAACGGAATATCACATACATTTCTTATTTATGTCAATCGGTTTTAGTTTTCTTGCACTTAAATACTCGGATTTCACTTAAATGAAAAGTAGCTCTGAGCCGGAGTAAATTTTAAACTGTGATGCTTTCCAAAAATGATATATTTCTTAGATTCTTTGAGATTTAAATGTTATTCTTCTATTGACGCAAAGTGCATAGCATATCGAGAGAGATAGTTAGAAAATAATTTCGAGTCCTCAGCAAATAGTGAAAACTAGTATTTGGTGTCTTAAATTTCATATTTTAATTATTGTTAGCTAGAATTAACATTTTCTTAGTTGTTTTAGCATAAAAATGCACAAAAATAGGCCAATTTGACCAAATTTAAGTTAGTTGACCAAGGGGTTTGAGCGTTGACCAAGTTGTCATCTTATTAAAGCACACAATAGCACAAAATAAAATAAAAAAGGGGCTGAACAGAATATGAAAGGGCCAAAATTTGTAAGAGAAGAAAAAAAAAGATTTCAAGCCAAATCTTCGATTCTTCGTGAGGGCTTGCACGGGGTGGTTTCCGAGGCATCCTACGAGGTTTTCCTAGCGTCTAGGAGAGTCTAAGGTGAGGGTTTCATCGTTATTTGCGCATTTGAATATTTTGTGTATTAACTTTGATTTTTGAGTTTTACCCGTATATTTTTGTTTTAATTGATTTGAGGCTTAAAGAATGTTCCTTGTTGATTGTAGAACATGTATTTATAGTTTTTTAACATTTTCTGCTGTTGAAAATTGAAATTGAAATATAAATTGTATAATGAATACTAAATTATGAATAGTAAACCCTTGAAACGATAAAGTTGCACTGTTATGCTGTCTGTTGATGTGAAAAGGTGCTAGGTATGCTAGAATGTCAAAATATATGATTTGTTTAGGTTGCGTAATGGAAAAAACAAAAAAAATGGCTTAGTGAAAGTCGGGGTCGTTTAGGTCGAGTTTAGCATTTTCTCGTTTTGCGTGATGGCATTGTTTCAGAAGGCCATGGAAGCACTTTTGGTGCGATTATGGCGTGGGTTGGGTGTTTGGTTGGTATAGTTGTAGTTCAAACGAGCAAAGGGGGAAATTGGGGCTTTGCGCGAATTCTAGGGTAAAGTAGGGTTTTGGGGTCCTTAGACGTGCCTTATGGTGACCTAGGAGGATTGGCGAAGTCGGTTTCCGGAACTCGTGGCTCGTTTGGAAATGGTAGTGTTTTGATAGTTGGGGCCGATTTGTGATTTTGCTTGTTATCTTGATATTATGCTTATAGAATGATTAGGGTTGCTTGATATACTTGTTTAATTGGTGTTATTGTTGCTTATTATTGCTTGTTATGCTTGAAAAGTTAGTTGAATGTTAGTATTGATTGTGATTGCTTGTTATCTCGTTTGTTGTCACTAGTTTGTATGGTTGTGCTATCGCTCATTTATTGCCTTGTATCGAGTCTTGCATTGCATAGTGTCTCGCGCGTGAGTGATAGCCTTCTCTAGGTAGCCTTGGGTTGCCAGTGTTGGTTGCTCTAGCTCCGCTGCTATTCCCTTTTATCGCTTGGGTTGCCTCCCAGGGATATTTGGGTCGTAGAATTGATGGATACTTCCAGGGTATTCCAAACTGGTGTTATAAGGTGATTGCGCGCTTATTGTCATCGTTGTCAACATCAAGCTCGAGATTGATGTATCGCTCGTGAAATGGTATATTGCTCGTAAGAGTGAACCATAGCCTTCAGAGTGTGGTATAGCTTTGAATGGTTGTGTTAATGCTTTTAGTAATTGCTTATTGTATTGATTGTTTGTCTTAATTGCTTATTTATCAGTTATATTGCTTAACTGTCTTATTTGCATTGCACGACTTTCTTTCTCTCCAATTTGATATCTGTCTCGCCCTCACTGAGTATACGTGTTGTGTATACTCACTCCTCACCACCACATTTCAGGAAGTGTCATGTTAGCTGGAAAGTTCATGATTTCGTGAAAGTTCGTGCTTGAAGAGTTGTCTTGCATGCCTATGTGGCTTGAGTTGTCGAAGTTGTGAAGATATATGCTTTCATATGTTGTCTGTATTTAATGTCAAAAAGAATGTAATTTAAGTTTCATTAGATTGTTGAAGTAGTTTGATAAGTAAGATTTTGTATCTAGTTATTGTAGTTTAATTTAAATGCATGTTTGTAATGTCCAAAGGAAAAGGGCTAGAATTGCATGATAGTTTATTTTATGCAGTAGCTTAGTATGGTTTAATTTTCAAGTTTGAATGCACTTGTCAAAAATGAAAAGAGACAGGTTAGTTTTTAATTGGAAATGTATGTATACCTACTGAGTTGAATTGTTGAGGACCGAGGCTCGGATGGCCTTGAGGAAGTTTTGTATGGTTGGACACGGTGATGGTCCATTTATATACGATTACAGGTTTTACAATTCGCCTAGAAACAGGGGAGACGCTATCCGTCTTTCCCTAAAATTTTGCCTGGGTTTGGTTTGGGTTGTGATTTGATTGATTGATAGAACTCCCGGTCTCGAGAGGGATCGGGGTGTTACAGATTTGCTCATAAGCCCTTTTCCAGGGAAGTGGATAGTGAACCCGAATCTTTTTGACTTCATCCTCCCACTCACTCTAGCTAGGAAAGCTTTGGTTACTAAAGCACTGATGACGCTGTTGGTAAATGCTTTGCAGGGCTATTTATTGCTTTCAATTTGATGCAAGATTTCTCTTGATCTCCATTCCTTGTTCTTCAATGGTGGAGATTAGTAGTTCATTTATTGATGTGCTAACCGACTTTTAATTGCCGTAGTAACACCTTCACTCTGTTGGTTATTTGGAATATCCATTTGAACAATTCGATTAATAAGCCAATGGTCTAACAGTTCTATTAGTCAGGGAGGAATGATAGAATCCTAGTTCGACTCTGAACTCATTTCCGATGTATCATTCTATGCTGATAGCTGATTTCACTTTCGTTTTTAATTGATTCAGCGAGGTTGCCAATCACGACTTTCTGTGCATCTTAGCCCCCTCATGCAACATACAGGTAGCCCCCTCCTCCTATGAATCCTACCGTTTATTCTGAAACTACCGATCACTAGCCCTGAGAATCAAAGCTCTCCCCCTTATTTGGTATAGCGAAAGGTCAACGTCATATATATTGTCACCCGATAACTAGTAGTAAGTGGCCCATTCGGTTAAAGCCTAACCGCAAATGCCAATGGTGCTCACTCGAAGTTAACTGGAATTGAAGCAATCAAGGTGTAGAGTAGTGATGGTCCCTAAGTTACTAATTGCAACAAACCAACTATTCCGAACCATGTATAAACAACATGGATGGAGAAGTGACGCCTGCAGACGGATGACTTGAGAACTCACCAAGCCGTAACAAGTGAAGTATTCACTTCCTGCACCTTGCAAGTAACCTCTTTCGTAGGAATCCATATGGTGTGGGCTTTATGCTTTGGAACATTCCAGCCCTTTAGCAGTTTAAGAAAGTGATCAGTAATCGTCTACTCTTGAAGCTTATTGATGGCTCCACAATTGAGTCTCGTTATTCAAGAGCCTACTGACGTGGCGGCTCTAACATTTATCATGGGCCAATCCAATATCCATACGCGGATGGGATATTATTGGTGTAAATAGAAACTTTAATAATCTCGTTCCCGCGAAATTGATTTGTGCCTAACCTACAACAGAGAAGAATCCTATCATTTCTACTACTCCGCTCAAGCCAACCTCTTCTTCTCCCACGAACCTTCGATGATTATCCCAAGAAGGGGCCCCGGGTAGTGGTGAGGTTCGGATGTGAGTTTCCTTCCGTGATCGGCCCGCGAAAGGCGTTTGCAGCTTGGATTTAGTATTGGGTTTCACTCTTTGGACTTCATTGTCTGGCACAGACCATTGTTCACTCACTTCCTTAGCAAGCAACCCCCGTAAGCAACCTCGTGTACTAGCTCACACAACTACTCCTAGCTCTACCCTCTCCTATCTATCTATTCTATCTTCTCTCTCTTGATCCAAGCCTTCGTCACCTTCTCTCACTGCCGTTCTTTATCCTTACCAACCTGGGATATTGAAGCTGGGATCCAGATGTTTCTGAGATACCATTACCGTCCCCCCTAGATTTGCAGCAATTAGCGGTTTGTAGTCTTGGCTTTCTTTTTCCCTTTATCTCATGCCTGGGTGAATATGAATGTCTTTCTCCCGGCTTACTACGATTTTCGGGTGGGAAAAAAGTCATTGCTAGCTCTTTGAACGAATACGCTCTTGGTCCACAGGAAGAGCATCTTTCTCTGTCTATTCAAAGATCCGAGACAGCTAGTTAAGTTGGTGATAGTGGTTCCCCGTCCCTACTCTCCTATCTCTCTCACCCTTGTTAGGCTCTGGCTTAGTGTGATTAAACTGTGAATCAAGTCAGGAAGAAGAAGTCCAGCTCTGGGCTTTAAAGAAGAGAAGAAAGACCTGGCTTCAAGGTAAATGCTTTATTTTAGGAAAGAAAGATCCCAAGCTTCTGCTGAATCGAGAGTGGACTTGCCTTGGTCTTTTGTGAGTTCCAGGGATTCAGATCAAGGTAGTTCAGTTCCCTAAGGGTAATTCAATTCAGTCTTGTGAAGTTGTGAAATAAGTTCTTGCCAAACCTCTGCGGAATATAGTCAGTGTGCCGCAAGTAAAGTAAGGATAAGATTAAGGTTGAGGATTCAGTTCAGGTACAATAGAGACAACTACAATAGAGAAAAGAATTCGCTTAGATGAACAGCCGAAAGAATCACAAGAAGAAGAAATTCATATTCTATCTACCATAACATAGTGAAAAGGATATAGAAAAGTAAGGTTTGGAGCCCTTCTTTGTTAGGATGGATGCCTTCTCTCTTCTTTCATAAGTTACATTTTGCATATATAAAAAAGAAACAGGAAAGATCCGAAATCAGCCCAACCTCTTCATGGTCACATCCCATTTTCCGACGCTTTTTGTGTTGGTGCATGTGCCTTACGATATCCAGATCCAGTCCTCTCTTCTTCCTATGATTGAAGTGAAGATCCGCAATAGACTGTCTGTTGGTAAGAAAATAAATGATGAATATCTTTCTAATAGAACTGGGGACAAGTATACCTGTCCCATGAAAGAGGTGAAAGAGCAGTTGGATAGGCAGAGTCTTAGTCTCTGTCGAAAGCGGGTTGAAGGTCTTTACTCAGCAAAGAGATCAAAGAAGAGATAGGCATGGTTCAAGAACTACATCTTCGCAAGACCAGTCTCGCAAACACAGTTCGTTAGCTTAGCTATGGGGCTACAGCCAATGGCCACAATGTCACTCTTCCTAAGCAACATTTAGTAACAACATCGATAGCCTGGCATTTTGTCATATATCATACCAGCTCCTACCCTGAACTTGCGGTTAACGGCCTTTTTTGGATCCCTTATTTTCATGCTTCTTTCTTTTAAGCAATTCCCGATTTCTCGATCGCAGGTTTGGAACCCAGGGACTGACATATTAGAAGTGTTTACTCAAAGAGATATCGACCGAGAAAATGCTAACGTATTGCTTCCACGTAGACTTTCCACATTTGCCTCACTGAAACTACATGAGGATGTAGAAGAGACACTGATTACGCTTTACACACGCTGGCCTTTTACGGATTAGCAGAACCAATGCCATAATAAGGCATTCAAAGAATCCACTGATAGGGGATGTGGGTGGGGTTACGAAAGAAACTACAACAAGTACACATCTCTTACCTTTTCGCAGGGAATATAAGGCTATGTCCTAAGTCCGATAATAAGGGAATAATAAGACTTTTTCCCACCTTATCTGAATAAAGACCAGGTTGGTACGATCGTCGCTTCCCTTCTACATGACGCTGGGGAGTCTAAAGCAAACAAATCTTCTTTTTCGAAAGGCATACTAAGCTTACTCTATCTAAGGGAAATAATCATCTCTTTATAGGTCGAGAGGAAAGAGAAGAACTAGGTATTCCACTCTAAGTCTAAGAAAAGGTATTATGAGTAGGTAAAATACCAATTATATATGACTAGATAAACAAAGAGTTACGATCGATGTACATGAGGCGGAATTCTCTACTTACCACTACCACTAATTTTCTCCATACCAACGATGGCTGCACAGCTTAAATGCTTTAACTACTTACCTTGCCACTCCTTACCAAACACCACTCGATGCTCACTACTTAATGCAACCCAAAACAAATAGCTGCTCAATCAGAATGAAGATTGACACCTTTTCGAATAGACCATGAAAGGTTAGTTACCCATCTTGGGGTTACTCTTTACCAAACCTAATATTAGCCTCCGGAGATCCACGAAGGAAGTCATTTCAATTTCCAGAGAAGATAGTTGGTAGAATCATTTTTTCTTGAAAGAAGGTGGGGATAGAATAGTGATAGTAAGCATGCTCAATCCACTCTTGTAGTAGTTAGCCCTAAAGTTGGTGATAGCACTATATTTACCCTTTTGCCAATCGCCCCCGTTCTATGAGTTACTCTTCCCCCATGGGGGATTTCATTCTCAGTTCAAGCAGAATCCGGTTAGGGGGAGTTTAAGTCAGTCCACCAGTGAATCCATAAGTCAGTTGACTTGAAAAGGAAGTCATTCCCCTTTTGAGGCTAGACCTTGAAGCTGGAAGTTTTAGTTCAAGTCCCTGGTTCAAGAATAAGCAAGAGGATAGTAAGCAGTAAGCAAACAAGTTAGCAAGGAGTTAGAAAGCTAACCCGAAAGCAGGGGGAATGTCAAAGTCAGGTTTGAGAGCTAGTGCTATAGATGGTAAGTCCCCAAGGATTGGGATAGACTAAGCTCTTAGAGCAATTCCCTAGTGAGATTAGTAATAGTACGCTAAGCCCGGTGAGTAAGGTTTTAGTAATCTATCCCCTGCGCCAGTAGTTAGTTACGCTCTATCAAGTAAGTAATCCCCCCATATAAACCTCTCTCAAGCAGAGCTATCAGTAATTCCATATTTTTCGTCCCTAGGAGCTAGAGCATTGATTGGGATATACCAGCTATCAGTTTCCCTGGTGTTGCCAACCCTCGTGCCTGTAAGTTCGTTAGTCATAAATTTAGCATAGAACGTTGTATGAGGCAGCTAACTAATCCTTGGTCCAATAGAAGAAAGCAGAGTCAAAGGGAAAGGTATTTTAAAAAGCTATCTATCCCCTGCTTCCCCTCCTCCCCCGCTTCGATGCTTATGGGTAAACGGATGACATCTTTGAGATGAGAGAGTTGGGATTAATTTCGACCTTGCTTAACACATGGAATTGGCCATTTTTCCTTGGCTAGAATAGCGAATTCGAAATATGTTTTTGAGGGGCTTACAGAAGCTCGTGAAAACTAGATTTTTAGGAGTGAAGTTGGGAAATAAAAGGAATGCCGAGAATCCGCTGCGCGAATACGCTCTTGTCTCTTTGAATCGTATCATCCATGGCGAGTGCTATCGTATATAAGATCACGACCGCATTTAGAAGTGATCTTTCCCTCTTCAACAAGCCGGGTTTGGTCTATGAAAAACATCTCCTAAAGGAAGTAAAAGTGACATATGTTTTGTCGGCGTAAGCAATCTTTTTATTATGGAATCCCCTGTTTGGATCTTTGATGGAATAGTAAGAGTCTAAGAGGATGCCATGCCATAGAAGGAGCAACTAATGCCATTTCAAGAAGAAGGGTGCAAGTGAATCAGAACTTGAGAATCTAGCTATTGCGAAAACTATCTTCGCATAGGGAAATGCCAACAGCTTTAAGTCTTTCCACATAAGAGTTTGAAAGAGAGGCTATTAATGGAAGGCTACTCTTCGGAGGTTGAATGCAGGGAATCGCTACTTACTAAGGTGATTGGGGTGGCAGTGGTTTTCTCGATAGGGGGCAGCTTGACGTCCCCATTCTCTATGAGGCTTTGGATACCTTCCTTCAAGCCACATCACTTTTCAATGGGACATACCTCTTGGGCACAAGAGTTCGGATTCTCGGTCTTCCCTTCTTCATTCGACCTAACTTCTTCCATTGTGGTAGTTCTATATTGTCTTCCTTCATTAACTCTTCGAAGAGATCTTTCAAGATTTCATCAGGGAATTCAAAACCCAACCTTTCTTTTTAGAAGGGTTTCTTCTCACCATTTCCCTTCTCCTTACCCTTTTTCATCATCTTTTTGGCCTTCCCTATCACCATTCTTCTTTTTCTTTGCCTCGACTCCAGTCGTCTCAACCTTTGAAGCTGCTTTGGGCTTTGAGTTGAGCGCCTCTTGCTAAGGTGCATTTCTAGGTCATGTGCCTTGGTGCATAAGTAATTCAAATCATCAAAGGTTTGAGGCATGAGATGGACTGAGAGTTCATGCCACAAAGATTCGGACCCTTTCGGCCTGCTATGTCATTTCTTTATGCCCCTACCAGGGAAGGGAGGAAGTGGCTGGTCCTCCAGGGCCAAGGAAAGACGGGGTAACCTATTGCTGACATCTGAAGGGAAGGGCTTGCCATCTCATGAGAAAGTCAGACACAAAATCATTGTCACGCTCCTTTCTTTCAATGAGTTCTGCAACTTCAACTTTCCTTTCAGTCTTTCTCCTCACATGCCAAGTCCAAGAGTCTCATATTAGCTTAGTGATAGCATAAAATAGAATTCCACTGCTTGTCAGATCACGAGATGAGATCTTAGTTCAAGTATAATAATGAAATGCACACCTACCTACCTGCGAGTAAGAGAAGAAGGTGACCCCAAGCTCGATCTTCGCCAAGCTAGCATTTTCAAAAGTTCACTCCCAACTAGGCCCGACGCTCTTGATAAAGTTAGTTGGTAGACCAATGTGATTGAGAGTGCTTCTTTTCCAAGCTCCTCCGATGGTAGTGGAAGCTCTTGTTCTTGTTGGTGTTGTTGAAAGTAACTATTTACTATTTTTAGATAAGACGGAATGTCTTCTCAGATAGATAAAGGTCCTTTTGGGTTTCCTATGGAAAGCCTATCGGCTCACTTTGTTCCAAACCTTTTCTTATATATGGGATTTCAAGTAGAATCAACTGGTACTGACTTAGGATAGTCCTCGACTACCTTCTTATTTACTTGTCGAGCATTACTGGGCAAAGACTTTTTTATATGATTATATGGTATTGGACTTACTAGCTTCCCTCGAGAAGCTGGCTTTTTGGGGTTAGGAATTCTTAGGCACGATAGACCAGGAGTAGGCTGAGGTAAGACCTTTCTATATTCAATTTCTCTTACAGATGGAATCCATAGTTGGTTTGGTCATAACTAGTAGTAGCTCCGGTTACTGTTGGAGTCGGTGGAATCATCTTACTGGGACTTACAAACCATCTCATTTTCGGTCTAACACTACTCAAGTTATTTCGCTCTAGCTGCATCAATCCTAAGATTTGGTTCCAAGATTGGGTGGAGAAGTAGACAGGGAGGTGATGGTAGTGAAGACCCCAGGTAGAGAGAGCTAGGAAACAAAAAGAGGTAGGAAGTCTGCAGTTAGTTTACTCCTAAAGAAGTGGAGGACTAAGATGAAGGTGATGTTGGAGTTCCAGTCTTATTCTTTTTTTTTTCAAAAATGGAGGATCGGATCATCGAGCAGATCATAGCATCGAGTAAGAATCGATAATAGGCTTACAGTAGACCTTAGCGGCCTAACTTGCAACTATAGAAGGTGGTAGCTCCTACCTTCTAGTGGAGAAGGTAAAGGCACCCCAGCCTTAAGGTTGAGGACCTTGTAAAAGATAGCTATGGTGTACCGTACCCGAAGCTAATTGAGATGGTTTTCGAATCAAGGCAAATGAGATAGGCTTCACCATGCTGAATAAAAAAGTTTCCCCCATTCCCATTGAATCTGTAGAGAAAAACCCTTATCTCCTCTCTTCCAACTAAAATTTAGTAGTTCTGGATTTGCTTCTCGTTCCTGGGCTTGGCTGGTACATCAAGCATATCGGCTATCGCATATGCACTTTTAGGAGGAAGAGTTATATCTGGCGCATATGAGTTGTTGATGTCGCATATCAGTTATTTAGAATTGGATATAGTATCTAAGTATATAAAGATGTCTATGTTATCTTTTGCAGATCGGTTTCGGGGCTATGTCCACCTTGGAAAGTAAGCACTATTCACTTTCAAATGCGTAGCGCACTCTTCACTATGAATGTAGAAAAGTATCTTGAAATAGTCGATTTAGTAGCCTGCTTTCTTTCTCCGGGTATGAACTCCTCCCTTAAAGAAGGCCCGTGTTGTGGCAATTCCACCTAGAGGGTATAATTACTATAACTAATAAGAACCATAGTAAGTCAGTGTAGAATAATAGAATCTCTTATTAGCTTATGAAGGAATTTATTAACTCGACCTATAGGGAGATGAATGAACCCATTTAAACAAAGTTATAATTCCCCACGGTAGACAAGACTTGAGTTAACACTACTAAACCGAACTGATCATGGGCCGGAACACCCCTAATTGGGCGACAAAGTGGACCTTTACCAGAAGTGTAACGTTGATTCTATGATGCTTCCAATCCCACAAAGGCGAACGAAATAACGTATATAGATAGAAATTGCTACTGATGCAATTGTACGAAAGTTGTCTAGTGATCTGACAGTGCCGAGTAGAAGGGCTCTCGCCCAACGGATATTCTTTAAGTGTTCCGTGAGAGGGGTAGGAGTGAATAAATAACAATAGAAGTACTGTATCAATCTTTTAGAACCTTAGTCCTATGAAAGCTTATAGAAAGCTTTATAACGATCATTGATAGAGCCTAAAATAGAAATATCGAATCACTTTATTGAAAAATAGCGTAGTGTATAAAAAGTGAAGAAAAAGCACTTCGAAGTGCTACCCTTTGACAACAAGGGGAAGTCCAGGGGATTGAAAGAGCACCCTCCGTAACCCTCTCCTCGAAAGCTAGAGCACTTGGTCATCGAAATCCAAGAAAGCCATACCCCGAGCTATCGGACAAGAAAACTCATTTTCGCACCTACTTGCTAGTGAGCAGAGTCTCTTTGAAGAGTTCATTGAGAGCAAGAAAAGGCTTGCCTTAGAGTTTCAATTCGATTTGTTTATATAAATTCCCGAAGAGCTCCCCTCGCCCTCATTAGAATAGAGCTATGCCAAAACCAAAGATGCTTCGCTAGTGCAACTCTTGATATTCATAGAATATCTTCCTCTCTGGCGGAAGTTTTTCTTAGGCGTGTGCATCGATTTCAAAAACATCTGGGAAGGCCTTTTACGCAGGCTAGAAGGCCGGTTCCCTATCTCTCATGTGGATAGAATTAGAGCACTGATCGAAGTAGATGTACCACTGAAGCTTCAAACAATCTATATACTTTCTATTAGCGAGTTCATTTAAAGAAAGATAGGACGAATTCTATCCAGGGAATCAAAACAAAGACTAAGGCGACCTTCACATGAGAAAAATACAGTCATGATTAGGATTGGATTTGGCGACTGCTCTATCTATAGTTAAGGATGAGCTGACGACCATGCTACACACGTAGGTCTACTTTGAGAATAGCCTACTGAGCCTGCCTTGACTATAATCCCCAGTCCGGTTGGAGAAAGTACGACGTGTGTCTTGATCTTGACAACTAAATCACGGTCGGATGCTATATTTTTTCCGGGGTCTCGTTCATGCGGCAATAAGATTTGAAGACCAATGAAGAATCCCAACCCACTAGATTTGTTCGTCAGCTTTCTATGCCCTTTTGTATAGGTTGGGCAAATCCACCGACTCATGTCAAATACGAATGCCTCTCTCGATACACTAGCCCACGTCTTTCTATTAGACTAGACCGAACGAAGTAGCTTGTTCCGTGATACAAAACCCCATAGGCTGTCAAAGATGGGAGTCAGTGCGCATGAATGTGGGTATGCCCTTAGAAGCACCTTAAAGTATTTACTATTAACTCCTGGACCCTGGAACTCTCACATGATTGAACTCACAAAAAGCCGAAGAATCGAACGTTGAAGGGAGAAATCAATAGAAGAAGAAGAAGTTTTCATTCTTTTCTTCTTCGAAGTGATAGAGTAGCTATGATGAATCTAAGGCCTTCCCTTGATCCGCCTCTACGGTAAGTGGGTAGGGAATCAAGAGAAGCAAGGCTAGGCACATCATAGTCTTCAGGGATTGTGTCATGTCAATTTTCATCCTTATTAATGGGGCAAGAGCCCATACTTAAAGCATAATTTGTACCAAGGTTTGGAAAGATCAATGAGAAAGATTTTCCAAAAGGGAGCTGAAACTCATGATAGAAGGCCACTTTCGTTAATGAATATTCGACATGTCAAAAGATGTTTGTGCAGACCTCCATTCTTCCTTAAGAGTTAGCATGCCGTCTTTTATCAATAGCTATCAATTACCTATAAAAAATTACCCTAGAGTTTTGCTAGGTACCCTCAATTACCTTGAAAATACCGAATGAAATTAATAAAAATTAGGATATTCATTTTTTTCATGAGTCTTTTTTAGTAGAAATCTATCCATTGATTGTCTTAACGAAATGGTCTTTCTCTTTCTTCTAAGGTGTACCGCTCATGAGGTTTCCTGACTGAGACTAACTGAAGTAGATCTCAAACCAGCGAAGAGTGAAAGTTGCACATCAACAAGTTTCGACGAGGTAGTGAAACTCGGCTCATGTGTGAGCAGTGGATCATGTCAATTTACATAGTGAATTTCTTGCGTATCTACCCTGAAATCGAGAGGAAGAGGCGATGGGAAAGGAGAATCAACAAGATAGGATGCTCTCTCCCAACTAACAAGAGTAGGAAGATTCTAGCTTTGAATCTTGTGCTTGTGACGGTGATCATTTCTACCACGTCATGGAAGTATTTAGTGCTTTCTGTTTCATTGAGGACTTGCCCCTTCTAACTTTCTTTACGATATTGGGGAATTTTTTCTCTTGGTCCGGTAACTCCATAAAGGGATGGTGCGTGGGAGTAGAGCCTGACGCGCTAATGTCAATGAATCAAAGGTGTCTGTTTATGGTATGGAATAGGAACAAAAAGAATGGAACCGCTATCGCTTGTCCTATCATTCGTGCAGAGCTTCTTTTATTCGTCAGTATGGGTAGGTAGAGTCCTTTGTTCGGGTGAAGCTGGTCTTGCTTTGAGCTAACTTCATCAGATATGAATTTATCCCTGGTAGCAATATAGGGTAATAAGGTATAGTATGCACCCATGACTGAAATACTAAAGTATGCCTTTCTTTTGACGAAGGCGATTTGGCCCATTTTCTCTTTAGAGCTACTTCTGAACTATGTCCACCCTGGTAAGAAGGAAATTCCATATCACGACGACCTTCCGGCATTCATTCGTCTAAAAAGAAAGAGCTAGTGAACCACACCAATTCCATTCCTATTCTCTCAGAAAGAGCAGGATAGCTGCCATCAAGCTACCCCTTGACCCTTAGAGCAAGATCCTTTCGAGACTAATGCTATCAAAAAGAAGGAAAAATAGCCTTTATAGAGCCTTGAGCTAAACCATTGACCTTGCGCCAGGTTTTCGCTCCTGAAGAAAGAGAATGAATTATATCCAGTTCATTGCCCGGGAAAGCTTTAGCAGGAAGAGATAGCACTGGTGAGTGACATCAGTCGATAGCAAATCAAGTAGAGCTTTGTAGGTAAAAAAAATAGCGTAGGGAAGGTCAGTTTAAACTAACTGGTTAGATAATAAAAGGTAAGATTAGGTTTTATAGAAAAGGGGAAGGATCCAAGCTAGTTCTTCCATTAGCGAGGAATATTTTTTTGATTAGTAAATGAATGAAGCAGACCAAAAAGAAGATGGATTTGTGAATCCATCCGCGAAGAAGACAAAAGTGAGAACGGTAAGAGCTCCATAACTGAATTGTCTTCCTATAACTGAGAAGAAAGCGTTCTTACCTCTCCTTCTTACCGAAAACTTTATTTCATCAATCCTTTTTCCATTTTATATCAATAGGGAACACCTGCCTCTCATTCATCCAGTTGTGACCGCTATTGCCCAACAAAGCCCCTCCTTTATAGATGAAGGGAACTACTTTCGCTACCGCTCTCTCCAAGCCGGCCATAATAGAATAGATAGGCCAAGCTTCTCTCTTTATTATATGGCTTGAGTGGCTTAACTATCACGCCCCAACTCGATCCCACCTAAGATCAGTCAGGACGCAACGGAATTCTGGCATTATAACGACAGTAACAAGGAAACCAGGGCTCTAAACCAACCCTTTTTTTCAACTCATACAACCAACTTCCCAAACAATTCAACAATAACAACACAACCATAATATTCATTAAACATTCTTTTACCATTGCATCCATAGATTATAAGCCTCCATTCCAACATCATACATACGCTATATAACATACATTTCCAAAATAGCTTATAACCGATCTAGCAACACAATCATGTTCCAAAACAAGACTCCTAGGCTAGCAACATTTAGTCTACCATATTTAAAACATCGTATACACCATAAACTTCTAAGTAGATACAACCAACTAGTTTTAATATACAAGATAACATAAGAGAACTACATCTCAGATATCAAGGACAATACTCTAGCACATAAGAATTATCCACATATGGCTCATTATCATCTTATGGAGGCACGTACCTGTAATCTAGATTGGTAACACCTGTATGCATGCAATAATTGAGAGTGTGCTTATATAAAACAAGCTCAGTGAGGATTCGATAAATCTCTAACAGTATTTACTATACTCTTTGGAAATCATCCTTTGAGCAGTAAACACATAATAAACATCATTAAAATTATAAGTGTAACAACAACAATAACAGTAAACACACAATAAGGATACGATACATTTGCTGATGAAGCTCCACACACCATTTTCAATGCTCCTTAACTCCTCCAAACCCAGTGACATAACTCTGAGGTACCTTCAGCTAGACCCACACCCCATGGCCTCTCCGCCCATGCAAGATAGGGATTAGCCATGATAACTGTGCCCGCAGCCCAAGATGCCTCCCAAGGTGACACAATATTATCAAAGCTCACAACAATGAGACATAATGTAAATAAACTGAGAGATTAGCAATGAAAGTGCCCGATTCCCGTAATCAATAATCTTCATTCAATATTCCGAGAGATCAACAATGAAAGTGCCCGATTCCTGTACTCAATAATCATCATTCAATATTCCAAGAGATCAGCAACGAAAGTGCCCCGATTCCCGTACCTAATAATCATCATTAAATTAACATTGTAACACCCCGGATTAACCCTGAGCGTGCTTCTCACGGATTTGTATAAACAATCAATAATAAATAAACAATTAAACCATATTTCAACCATCAATTTAACAATATTTAATAATCAACAATTATGTATTCATGAAATAATTAAGTTAGATGACAAAGTAGGCCATCCAACTGAAAATGCATTTAACCCAACATTCAACCCCAATCTCTATCAACATCAATCCAAGATCAACCCCCCAAACAGTTAAAGACAACATTTCAACATTTCAAAGAAACACAACTCCAACTTCTAAAAGTCATAACTTACATTCTACTAATCCAATAACCTCGAAACCAGTTTTTATCACTCACCCACACATGCAAATACATTCACACCATCGGAAACCAACCAAAAGCCATCCAAAACAAGCCCAATAACCCTAAAACCTTAATGCACCATGGCTGAAAATTTTGGACTTTCACACCGACATCACAATCAAAATTTCAGCATTACAACATTACTACCACGTATTTAGCAAACTTTTAGAAACTAACAGCAAGCAATTCCAACAACCACAACAACATTTATTCAACAAATAGCCAAATTCTGAATTTTAATACCCGAAAAATAGAAATTCATGCTACAACGGTTCAAAACTTATATAAACACATATAATCACTTCTTAGCATCTACTGAGCAATAATATAACATCAATTTAACATTTCAACAGCTAAGAATTCAATTATATGAATTAACATAAAAATGACATTTTGAGATCTAGAATTTTTCTCACATTTGATGCAAACTAAGGCTAGAAATAGGTAGAATGGATGTCCAACAGGCAAAATCAAGCTTTTAATGAAGTGATTTGGCCTTGAAATGAAGTTTTTATGTGAAAATTACTTTGAAAAACCTTGAAAATGTTCTTCATCTTTCTCCTCCAAGGAGCCACGGTTTTGTGTGTGTTTTTGGGGTGTTTTTAGATTGTTTTAATGTGTGTTGATAACTTATAAGCAAAAGTCAACAAAAACAAAAGGTCAAAGTTGATTTTAAGTTGATTTTCTAGACTTTTAATTTGCATTTTTAACTATTATGCTCACATATATGCAATTAACACTTAGACTATTTTTAAGTAACATATTTTTAGTTGACAACAAGTTTCACATGTACAGTGTGGTAACACAATCCCACATCGAAAAATTAGGAAGTGATACAGCTGGATATAAAGGTTCAAGTCCTTGTATCAGCCGTCACGCGTTTTCACGTGGGAGACCACGTGAGGAACAAAGCCGTGAGTGTATTGGTTCCCTTCGGGGCTTGCGCAAAGCGGACAATATGACGGTAGTATCGACTCGTACGCCCCTTCGTGGGAATGGTGATCGGGTCGTTACATACAGACTGTAACACCCCGATCCCTCTCGAGACCCGGAGTTCTATCGATCAATCTAATCACAACCCAATTCCAAACCAGGGCATAAAATTTAGGGAAAATGGACAGAGTCTCCCCTATTTCTAGGCAAAATGCAAACCTACGACAGCATATAAGTGGACCAGCACCGTGTCCAACCATACAAACACCTCAAGGCCATCCGAGCCTTGATTCTCAACAAGCGAACACAACTAAATATACATTTCAAATTTAAAAGCTAACCTATCTCTTTTCATCTTTGACAAGAACATTCATGCCAGACAATTAAACTATACTAACTCATTGCATAAAATAGACTATCATACAATTCTAACTCTTTTCCTTTGGACATTACAAACATGCATTAAAGTTAAACTATTATACCTGAATACATAAACTAGCTTTTTCAAATCACTTCAATAACCTAGAAAACTTAAATCACATTCCTTTTTAACATTAAATACAAACAACACATGAAACATACATCTTTGCATCTTTGACAACTCAAGCCACATAGCACGCAAGACAACTCTTCAAGCACGAACTTTCACGTAACCACGAACTTTCCAGCTAACATGGCATTTCCTGAAATGTGGTGGTGAGGAGTGAGTATACACAACACGTATACTCAGTGGGGCGAGACAGTTATCGAGGTGAAGAGAAAGAAGTTCGTGCAATGCAAATAGGTACAGCTAAGCAATATAATTGACAAGTAAGCATTCAATCTAACAATCAATACAATAAACAATTGATAAGCATTAACACAACCATTCAAAGCTATACCACACTCTGAAGGCTATGGTTCACTCGAGCGAGAAATGTACCGATCATGACTTCGATGACTTTAACGATGACGCGCCGCCGGCTCACCCACCTTATAACTTCCGTTAGAGTACTCCGGACATACTCTGTCAATTCTACGACCCAAAACTCCCTGGGCGGCAACCCAAGCGAGAAAGGGAATAGGACACAGAGCTAGAGCAACCAACACTGGCAACCCCAGGCTACCCAGAGAGGCCCGTCACTCATGCGCCTGACACTTATGCAATGCAATATGAGATATATATAATGATAATTGAGCAAGGCACTGAAGTGCAGGTTAGTAACAACATGCGATACAATAAGCAATTACAATCAATAAAGTAACAAGAACAATACTAACAGGCATTATCAACAATTGATATACAAATTCAGTCATAATTAACTTTAACAAGCATAACAAGCAATATTAAGCATTCTATAGGCATTACACTATGAAAACACACAAAATCACAAAATGACCCCAACTTTCAAAATGCTACTACTTTCAAACGAGCCGCGAGTTTTGGAAACCGACTTCACCAATCCTCCTAGGTCACTACAAGGCACGTCTAAAGACCACAAAATCCTACTTTACCCTAGAATTCCCGCAAAGCCCCGATTTCCCCCTTTGCTCGTTTGAACTACAACTACCTCAACCGATCACCTAACCAATGTCACAATTGCACCAAAAGTGCTTCCATGACGTACCTCGACAATGCCTTCACGCAAAACGATAAAATGCCAAACATGACCTAAATGACCCCAACTTTCACTAAGCCATTTGCCTCTGTTTTCCATTACACAATCCAATTAAACCATACATTTATGCATTCTAGCATATCTAGCACCTTCCTACATCAACAGAATGCAAAACGAAGCAACTTTAACGTAATGAGGATTTACTATTCATATTTTACTATTCCATTAGCCCTTTAAATTACAATTGCTATATTTAACCGTAGAAAATGCTAAAAAGCTACAAATACGTGTTCTACAATCATAAAAGAACATTCTTTAAGCATCAAAACGATCGAAATAACAATTTACAACTAAAATCCAAAAATTAAAGTTTAAACACAATTATTTCAAATGCACAAATAACGATGAAACCCTCACCTTAGACGCTCCTAGACGCTAGGAAAAACACGCTGGATGCCTCAAAAACAACCCCGTGCAAGCTCACACGAAGATTTGAAGATTTGTCTTGAAAATCTTTTTTTTTCTTCTCCTTGTATTTTCGGCCTGCTCCTTCTCTGTTTTCAGCTTTCTTTTTTCTTTTTTGTTTGCTATTATAAGCTTAAATATGATGACAACTCAAGTCAAATAGTCAAGGCTTGGTCAAAGGTTGCTTAAGTGGGTCAATTAGGCTTATTTTATGCATTTTAAAGCTAAAACAACCAACGCCAATTTAATTCTATTCAACAACAACTAAAATACTAAAATCAAAACACTAAATACTAGTTTTCACTATTTGCTGAGGATTAGAAATCATTTCCTAACTATCGCTCTCGATATGCTATGCACTTTGCGACAATAAAAGAATAACAATTAAATCTCAAAGAATTTAAGAAAATATAATTTTCAAAAAGTAGCATAGTTCAAAATTTACTTCGGCTCGGAGCTACTTTTCATTTTATTGAAAACCGAGCATTAAGGTGCAAGAAAAATAAAACCGATTAACATAAATATGAAAGTAATGGATATTTCGTTAAAATAATTAACTCAAATATTATTTAATTACTTCTAAAAGAAATATGAAAATAAAGCTACAAATTAGTGTTTAACTTAAAAACAAACACGAAATTCAATGCTAAAATTTAAGATAACACTTAATTAAATGCAATTAAATGTCATTATATGCATGCCAGGTTCGAGTTATCACATCCTTCACCCCTTAAAATAATTGTGTCCTCGCAATTCTTCTTCCTATAAGACTCTACATCCACTGAAATCCAACTCTGACTAATCTTCATCAGCTGTTGTGCAAGTATATTAATAAAGATAACCAATAAGGAAGTTTAAGAAGAAATTCCAAGTAGTAATGCCGAATAAAGGCTCAAATGTTGATACCGCACAACATCCCGTTGACACAAATACCGAAGAAGAATAAAATTCCAACCAAAAGCGCCAAAATAATACGAATAAAGACTAAAGCAAAGATACTGTAGATAAAATCACATCACATATTAATGATAAGAAGAATACCGAATGAATACTCCACACACGAATCTCTAGTAGAAGTTCAACTATTACTGCCCTAGAATTCCCAAGCAAGAAGCCAAATAAAGGCTCAAACAAAGGTTCCATCCAGAGGTCCAAAGAAGTACCCCGCTGGTCATGAATTTCATAGAAGAATTCCCTATTAAGAGTACTGGAGAAAATACTAAGAAACCCAATCAAATATACTTCAAAAGTTCCAAAGAAGCCTTCCAAATAATAACCCCATAGGACAACCAATTAGATTCCGAGTATCGCTATCAAAGGCTGAGAAGAATGTCAAAGGGAATAGCAGAGAGAATATATTGTGCCCAATAAGACAATCAAGTTGAATAACAAATATAGTTTCCCAGATAGACGAAAACCCTAAGGAAAATACCGAGCTGGTGCACAATATACAAAACCAAACTCTGAGGCCTCTTCACTGTTTTCCAAGTGAGAACTTTATACAACTTACCACCAAGAAAGCCCAAGGTATTCCACAGCATACCACAAGCAATATGAGATAATAAGTCTGAACAAGATTCCAAGTATAAGACTTCTAATAAGTGCCATCAAGGAAAGATACTAGTAGAATGCCCACTAAGAATTCTATAAAATGTCATTGAAGAATTTCCAATTAGGGATGCTAGTATCACACCAATAAAGACCGAGACACATATACCATAGATAATATTGTGCAGTAAGTCCGATTGAGATTCCAATAGCCAAGTTCACCGAGAAGTGCCAACAGAAGTCTCCAAAGAATACCCATTAAGAAAACCAAAGAATGCCCCAGAGAACAACCAAATAAAACCCCAAGAGAAAGCTACTCTTCACAACTGTTAAACACAGAGGAGGACCTTAGAGACTCACCAATATCCGAGCTCCAAAGGCAAACACCAACTCCCAAATAAAGGCTAATTAAATGCCATTCATTTCCTGCCAATCCATACACTTTGAAAGGCCAGCTATGAACCACTTTCTTCAGGGGAGGAAAAAGTCTTTCTTACCATTTCGATAGGACATGTATGTATGCCAAGATATCATATTTATGCATATATACCTTAATCTATTATGCAAGCAAGTTTATAAAACAGTTCATAAAATAGTTTATTCAACAAGTCACTCAAGCACAACAATCAAGTTAAGCACAACATAATCAATTCAATTCACAACACAACCAATTCAAGACATTCCAAGACACACATTACAAGCAACACTTCAAGCAAATAACAATCCATGAGATCAATTCGATTCACGATGCCAATTCAATAGGTCAATTCAATGCACAACTAGACATTTCACTTCACTTAGCACACAATTAACACATAACACATAATTATATCACATAGGTACATACATTCAACTCAAGACACACAATCTCACATACAAGCATACACTTTCAAGACACACTTAACAAGCACACATTCAAGGATCATTACCCACCAGACCGAGGACCCTATCCCGGCTTATGAGCTAAACAAGCTCTGATACCACCTGTAACACCCCGATCCCACTCGAGACCGGGAGTTCTATCAATCAATCTAATCACAATCCAATTCCAAACCTGGGCATAATTTTTAGGGAAAGACGGAGGGAGTCTCCCTTGTTTCTAGGCAAAATGTAAAACCTGTAATAGCATATAAGTGGACCAGCACCGTGTCCAACCATATAAACACCTCAAGGTCATCCGAGCCTTGGTTCTCAACAAGCGAACACAACCAAATATATATTTCCAATTTAAAAGCTAACCTATCTCTTTTCATCTTTGACAAGAATATTCATGCTAGGCAATTAAACTATACTAACCCATTACATAAAATAGACTATCATACCATTCAACTCTTTTCCTTTGGCATTACAAACATACATTAAAGTTAAACTAATCTATCTGAATACATAAACTAGCTTTTCGAAATCACTTCAATAACCTAGAAACCTCATATTACATTCTTTTTTAACATTAAATACAAACAACACATGAAACATACATCTTTGCATCTTTGACAACTCAAGCCACATAGCACGCAAAACAACTCTTCAAGCATGATCTTTCACATATCCACAAACTTTTCAGCTAACATTGCATTTCCTGAAATGTGGTGGTGAGGAATGAGTATACACAACACGTATACTCAGTGAGGGCGAGACAGATATCGAGGTGGAGAGAAAGAAGTTTGTGGAATGCAAATAGGTACAGTTAAGCAACATAATCAATAAGGAAACATTCAATGTAAACGACAATACAATAAACAATTAAGAAAGCATTAACACAACCATCAAAGTTATACCACACTTTGAAGGCTATGGTTCACTCGAGCGAGTAATGTACCGATCACGATTTCGATGACTTTAACGATGACGCGCCGGCTCACTCACCTTATAACTTCCGTTTAGAGTACTCTGGACATACTCTGTCAATTCTATGACCCAAAACTCCCTGGGCGGCAACCCAAGTGAGAAATGGAATAGGACACGGAGCTAGAGCAACCAACACTAGCAACCCGAGGCTACCCAGAGAGGCCTGTCACTCACGCGCCTGACACTTATGCAATGCAATACGAGATATATATAATGATAATCAAGCAAGGCACTAAAGTGCAAGTTAGTAACAACATGCAATACAATAAGCAATTACAATCAATAAAGTAACAAGAACAATACTAATAGGCATTGTCAACAATTGATATACAATTCATTCATAACCAACTTTAACAAGCATAACAAGCAATATTAAGCATTCTATAGGCATTACACTATTGAAACACACAAAATGACCCCAACTTTCAAAACGCTACTACTTTCAAACGAGCCACGAGTTTTGGAAACCGACTTCACCAATCCTCCTAGGTCACCATAAGGCATGTCTAAAGACCACGAAAGCCTAATTTGCCCTAGAATTCCGGCAAAGCCCCGATTTCCCCCTTTCCTCGTTTGAACTACAGCTACCTCAACCGATCACCCAACCAATGTTACAATTGCACCAAAAGTGCTTCCATGACGTACCTCGACAATGCCTTCACGCAAATCGATAAAATGCCAAACATGACCTAAACGACCCCAACTTTCACTAAGCCATTTTTCTCCGTTTTCCATTACACAATCCAATTAAACAATACATTTAGGCATTCTAGCATATCTAGCACCTTCCTACATCAACAGAATGCAAAATGAAGCAACTTTAACGTAACGAGGGTTTACTATTCATATTTTACTATTCCATTAGCATTTTAAATTACAATTGCCTTATTTAACCGTAGAAAATGCTAAAAAGCTACAAATACGTGTTCTACAATCATCAAAGAACATTCTTTAAGCATCAAAACGATCGAAATAACAATTTACAGCTAAAATCCAAAAATCAAAGTTTAAACACAATTATTTCAAATGCGCAAATAACGATGAAACCCTCACCTTAGACGCTCCTAGACACTAGGAAAACCACGCTGGATGCCTCGAAAATAACCCTGTGCAAGCTCACGCGAAGATTTGAAGATTTGGCTTGAAAATCTTTTTTTTTCTTCTCCTTGTATTTTCCTCCTGCTCCTTCTCTATTTTCAGCTTTCTTTTTTCTTTTTTGTTTGCTATTATAAGCTTAAATATGATGACAACTCAAGTCAAATAGTCAAGGCTTGGTCAAAGGTTGCTTAAGTGGGTCAATTAGGCTTATTTTATGCATTTTAAAGCTAAAACAACCAACACCAATTTAATTCTAATCAACAACAACTAAAACACTAAAATTAAAACACTAAATACTAGTTTTCATTATTTGCTGAGGACTAGAAATCATTTCCTAACTATCGCTCTCCATATGCTATGCACTTTGCGACAATAAAAGAATAACAATTAAATCTCAAAGAATTTAAGAAAATATAATTTTCGAAAAGTAACATAGTTCAAAAATTATTCCGGCTCGGAGCTATTTTTCATTTTATTGAAAACCGAGCATTAAGGTGCAAGCAAAATAAAATCGATTAACATAAATATAAAAGTAGTGGATATTCCGTTAAAATAATTAACTCAAGTATTATTTAGTTACTTCTAAAAGAAATATGAAAATAATGCTAGAAATGAATGTTTAACTTAAAAATAAACACAAAATTTAATGCTAACATTTAAGATAACACTTAATTAAATGCAATTAAATGCCATTAAATGCATTCCGGGTTCGGGTTATCACATCGACTTACACCCGACTCGGTGAAAAACTTATTTTTTGCAAAAGAAGATGAAAAGTTATATTATTTGTTTCCAAATATCTTTTAAATGCATTTTTCAATTGTGCCATTTTATAAATATTTAAAATGAAATATAATTTGTATTTAATATATACTAGGTCAATGAATGTCAACGCAAGAATTGTTTTGAGGAAAAATGAATATTTTAGCTTAAAAACGTACTTTTTCGCCCGTAAAATCTATTTATATTCCTAATCAGTTTCATAAATAATTTTTATTCAAATATGGGTCTATTAATAATGGATGACTAGTTTTTAAAACGTTTAAAAGACCCATGTAAAAATTTTAGCGGACGTGTGTTCAAAACACAAAAATCGAGAATAAAATTTCTGATGCCGATTTTGATGAAAATTTCACGAATGCTCACATAACATGTATTAGAAGTATTAATCACTTAATTAGCACATTTTAATTCATATACAATATATAAACAGGTTAAAACACGTAATTGCAAATATGGCCAAATCCGGGGTCTCACATTCTCCCCCACTTAAAACAATTGCGTCCGCGCAATTCTGTCTTGATCCTCAGAGTAACTCAGGTGCAGTTGACTCAAACATACGAAATGAAATATCGAATACCAAATTCTAAATACCAACTAAGAACACCAAGTAGGAACACCGAATAAGATCATCGAATAAGAATCCCCGAACAAGAAGCTTGAATAGGAACGCTGAATAAGAACACTGACTAGGACTTCTGAATAAGAATCCCAAATAAATTACCAAAGAGGAATGCCAAACATAGATCCTGTAATAGAGCATCAATCTGGAATACCAACTGAGAACTTCGAACAAGATCACCATTGGAGAATACCGAATAATAATCCCGAAATAAGACCTCGGGATAACACCATATAAGAATTCCATATAAGAATACCGATAGAAAATACCAAAGAAGAATTCCAATGAAGTATACCGAATAAGAATCTTCATATAGAAATCTCGAAGAATAATGCCGAATAAGATTACCGTTTTCCCCAAAAGAATCCAAATAAGAATTCCAAATGGAATAACAAATACCAAAAGTCATATACCAGATAAGAACATCAAGCAAGAATTCCAAATGAAGATATCGAAGAAAAAGCCAAAGGCTGATCATTAAATACCAACTCTGAGCATTGAGTACCACCTACTGATCACCATAACCTATTGTTCCTTCTTCTGTTAATCCACTTTTAGGGAGATCCGCTACTAGCCGACTCTTTCAGGGGAAAAGAGTACTTACCATTTTACAGATAATGCATGTACACAGTTAATAACATATAAAGTAAACTGTTCATAACACACATAACACTTTTAGTTCAATTTGCTCATTCAATGAATCTAGTAACTATGTTAGAGTTCTGTAATACCTAATCAGATTTGCAAGATATCTAGCACAATTTAAAATATAATCTACAGAAGATAGATTCACATGTTGTTACTAATACCAAAAGCACGTTCCTAGGAAATCAAATAAAAAAACATAATGACACACAAAAGTACAAAGTAGACAATCTTCATATAAGCAAATTGAGCACGTACCACACATTGGTCACATAAAACACATTGAGCACATAAGGCACGTTATTCACATAAAGCACATTGACAACATTTAATTCACTTAACATATAAGGCATATTGATCACATAGAAAGTTAGTTACATAAGTAGATTAATCAAATAAACGTATTAACATGTAATTCGCTTTACACTCAGTACATGCATTCATGTTAAGACCTCTACCCACATTCCGAGGATACCCCGGCTGACAGCTAATCAAGCTCTGATACGAATTAATGTCACGCCCCAACTCGACCCCACCTATGATTAGTTAGGACGCAACGGAATTTTGGCAGTATAACGACAGTAACACGGATACCAGGGCTCTAAACCAACCCTTTTTTTTCAACTCATACAACCAACTCCCCAAATAATTCAACAATAACAATACAACCATAATATTCATTAAACATTCTTTTACCATTGCATCCATAGATTATACGCCTCCGTTCCAACATCATACATATGCTATATAACATACATTTCCGAAATAGCTTATAACCGATCTAGCAACCCAATCATGTTCCAAAACAAGACTGCTAAGCTAGCAAAATTTAATCCACTATCTTTAAAACATCTTATACATCATAAACTTCTAAGTAAATACAACCAACTAGTTTTAATATACAAGATAACATAAGAGAACTACATCTCAAATATCAAGGACATGACCCTGGCACATAGGACTCGTCCACATATGGCACATTATCCTCTTCTAAAGGCACGTACCCGTAATCTGGATCGGTAACACCTGTATGCATGCAATTGAGAGTGAGCTTATATAAAACAAGTCCTGTGAGGATTCGATAGATCTTTAACATTATTTACTATACTCCTTGGAAATCATCCTTTGAGCAGTAAATACATAATGAACATCAATAACATTATAAGTGCAACAACAACAATAACAGTAAACACACAATAAGGATACGATACATTTGTTGATGAAGCTCCACATGCCATTTTCAATGCTCCTCAACTCCTCCAAATCCAGTGACATAACCTTGAGGTACCTTGACCTAGACCCACACCCCATGGCCTCTCTGCCCATGTGAGATAGGGATTAGCCATGATAATTGTGCCCGCAGCCCAGGATGCCTCCCGAGGTGACACAACATTATCAAAGCTCACAACAATGAGACTCAATGTAAATAAACTGAGAGATCAACAACAAAAGTGCCCAATTCCCGTACTCAATAACCATCATTCAATATTCCAAGAGATCAGCAACGAAAGTGCCCAATTCTCGTACTCAATAATCATCATTCAATATTCCGAGAGATCAGCAACGAAAGTGCCCGATTCCCGTACTCAATTCCCATACTCAATAATCATCATTCAATATTCCGAGAGATCAGCAACGAAAGTACCCGATTCCCATACTCAATAATCATCATTAAATTAACATTGTAACTGTAACACCCCGATCCCTCTCGAGACCGGAGGTTCTATCAATCGATCAAATCACAACCCAAACCAAACCCGGGCAAAATTTTTAGGGAAAACGGACGGAGTCTCCCCTGTTTCTAGGCAAAATGTAAAACCTGTAATAGCATTTAAATGGACCAACACCGTGTCCAACCATACAAAACTTCCTCAAGGCCATCCGAGCCTCGGTTCTCAACAATTTAAACTCAGCAAGTATACATACATTTCAAATTTAAAAGCTAACCTATCTCTTTTCATTTTGACAAGTACATTCAAACTTGAAAATTAAACCATACTAAGCTACTACATAAATTAGACTATCATGCCATTCTAGTTCTTTTCTTTTGGACATTACAAACATGCATTTGAAGTTAAGTTATAATAACTAGATACATAATCTAACTTATCAAACTACTTCAACAATCTAATGAAACTTAAATTACATACTTTTAGCATTAAATACATACAACATATGAAAGCATATATCTTCACAACTTCGACACTCAAGCCACATAGGCACGCAAGACAACTCTTCAGGCAACAACTTCCACAAAATCACGAACTTCTAGCTAACATGACATTTCCTGAAATGTGGTGGTGAGGAGTGAGTATACACAACACGTATACTCAGTGAGGGCGAGACAGATATCGAGTTGGAGAGAAAGAAAACCGTGCAATGCAAATAAACACAGTTATGTAATAAAGACAATAAGGAAACATTCAATACAAACAACAATACTATAAACAACCAAGAAAGCATTAACATAGCCCTTTAAAGCTATACCACACTCTAAAGGCTGTGGTTCACTCATACGAGCAATGTACCATTTCACGAGCGATACATCAATCTCGAGCTTGATGTTGACAACGATGACAATAAGCGCGCATCCACCTTATAACACCAGTTTGGAATACCCCGGAAGTATCCATCAATTCTACGACCCAAATCTCCCTGGGAGGCAACCCAAGTGAGAAAGGGAATAGCAGCGGAGCTAGAGCAACCAACACTGGCAACCCGAGGCTACCCAGAGAGGCCCATCACTCACGCGCGAGACACTATGCAATGCAAGACTTGATACAAGGCAATAAACGAGCGATAGCACAACAATACAAACTAGTGACAACAAACGAGATAACAAGCAATCACAATAAATACCAGCATTCAACTAACTTTCCAAGCATAACAAGTAATAATAAGCAACAATAACAACATTTAAACAAGTAACGGCAGTTCAAACACGAAAACAACAAATATCACTATTCAACCCCAACTTCCAAGGGCAATTACGAGCAAACGAGCTACAGGATTAGAAAACCGATTTCACTACATTCACTGAGGCACTACAAGGCACGTTTCTATGTCTCTAAACTTCACTTTCTCACCCAAGACCCGAAAGTCCACCTACCGCGTTTGAACTACAACTATGTTAACCGGTCTCTCAATCAATGCCATAACAGCGCCAAAAGTGCTTCCATGCCCTCAATTGCAAAACCCCCAACTCAATTCGAGCACGGTCAACTTTTGGTCAAACGGCCCCTTTACGTTTCTTCGTCTAATTTCCAATTTTAACAAAGGCCGATCCGTTTTTATTTCACATTTTAGCTTTCTATCACTAATGGCACCTATCCAAATCAAACAATCGCAATTCGGATCAAAATCCAAAATTCTAGGGTTTACTATTCATAATTCACTATTCATGTTCTTCCCCAATTTCAATTACGCAGTTTCAACCGTAAAAATTGCTAAATAACTAACAAGCAATGCTCTACGAACCCTAAGCAAGCTATTTCAAGCAATAACAGGCATTATAACGCGATAAATATCAAATCTGCAAAATTGACTAAAAAATCAAATTCAGATTATAATGCATAAAAGCGTGAAAACCCTCACAGAGATTGAAGACCAAGACCCGCAAGGACCCGAGCCACAACCCCCGAGCAGTTCCACGCACGATTGCAGAAGAAAGATGCAAGAAAATTCTTTTATTTTCTTCATGAAATGCTTCGGCCAAGGGGGGGGGGGGACATAGGAGGCATTTGCAAATTTTTTTTTTTTATTTTAGCCTTGTTTTATTATTTATTAGGTGACAAAGGGCATTTTGGTCTTTTGCAAAATCAATCTTTAATTAAAAATAGTCAAATAAGCTTATTTTGATGCCATTAATTCCAATTCATGTTAAAACAATGCAATTAAATGAAAATCAACTAAAACTAGTTAAATTAAGCTAAATACATTTTTCACTAAATCCGAAAAAATAATTTCTCTAACTCTTATTTTGAAATTCTACGATCGAACGGTCACTAATCGATCGCTAATAAAGTGATGAACAATAATATAAAACTCTAATTCTTTGAAAAGTAGAATAGTTTAAAATTAACTCCGGCTCGGAGTTACTTTTCTCATTAAATTGAAAACCGAGTAATTTAATACAAGAAAATTAAAACCGATTTTTAAAATAATCAAAATAGTCAAAATAATCAATATTCATTTAAAATAAATTAATTTAACTATTCCTAGAATATTTTAAAGAATTATGAAGTTAATGTTAAGTTACAAATGAACAAATAAATATAAACATGTAATCAAGTGCAATTTAAATATTAACATTTAAGACGACACTTAATTAATCACAAGAGAATAAATTCAATTACTACAATTATTAGAAATAGGTAATAATCTTTTAATCAATTAATATAAATTATTTTCGAATTCTTCTAAAAGAAATAGCAAAATAGTGGAAATTAGATGATTTAACTAATTAAACATTTAATCAAATGCAGTCAAGTGCTATTAAATGTATGTCGGGTTCGGGTTATCACATCCTTCTCCCCTTAAAACAATTGCGTCCTCGCAATTCTTCTTCCAATAGGACTCTGCATCATCTAAAATCCAACTATGATAAATCTTCATCGATTGCTGAGCAAGATAATATATAAGAATGCTCGTAGGAAATCCCGAATAGAAATTCTAATCAAGAATTCCGAGGAAATACCAACTAAAGACTGAAGCAGAGATACTGTAGATATTATCAATACCACATACTAATGGCAGGAAGAGTACCGAAGGAATACCCTATTTAAGATTCTTCAATAGAAGTCTAACAAGTACCAAATAAGAAAGTTAAGAGATAGCCAGAGTAGATGCACCTCACGCAGTGCTAATTACATTAAATAGACCCAGCTGAAAGTTCTATAAAGGAATATAGAGAAGAATACCTAAGCCCAACCTCTAAATGAAATATTCCAATCACTGAGTTCCTACCGCAACATCTTAGTCAAACAGCAAGTATAAGTTTTCCCTGAGTAGAAACGCCGATGGGGAAGTCGTAAACAATACAAGATAATAAGTCCAAGCAGAATTCCAAGTGTAGGATCTTCCAACAATGCCAATAAGGAAAATACTAGTAGAATGCCCACCGAACAATGCTCCGGTAAGAATGTAACCAAGTTTGCCCAATAAGCAAATGCTAAATAAATGGCCACTAAGGATCCTAGAGAATGCCATAATAGAATCCCAACTAAAAGTACCAAGAACATACCAATAAACAATTTGAGGCAGAGTCTAACCAAGAATCCCAAGTACCACTCAGGAAGACTCCAAACAAGAAACCCAGTCAATCATATTACAGAAGTTTCAAGTCTTTCAATATATAGCTCAAGAAGCATCTGATTAGGAACTCCAAAATGTACGCCAACATATATATACTTATCAAAAGTCTATGAATGACCACCAAGCTGAATAACCAAGTAGATTCCCAAAATAATATTGCTATCTAATATTGGGTAAAATACCAGAGGAAATGCCGTGCAGGAACACCATATGCTATTGAAGATTTCCGATCACGATTGCCAATAAAATATCAAGAAGGACCAGAAAAAAGATATTGTAGACAATATTATGCAGCAAGTCCAATAAGAACTCCAAAGAAAGCCATTTTTACTAAGCATATGGATAATCATAGAGGAATCCCAACAGCCAAGTCTACCAAGAAGTGCCAACATAAGTTCTAAAGAATACCCAATAACGAAGCCAAAGAATGCTACCAAGAGCCATCATACCGAAACCCCAAAGAAAGTTATCTTTTTCACAACTGTTAAGCACAGAAAAGGACCATAGAGATTTGCCAATAACCGAGCTCCAAAAACAAACACCAACTTCCAAATCAAGGCTAGTTAAATGCCATTCATTTCTTGCCAATCCATACACCTTGGAAGGCCAGCTGTGAACCACTTCTTCAGGGGAGGAAGAAGTCTTTCTTACCATTTCCACCGGACATGTATGAATGCCAAGATATCATATTTATACACATGCCTTAAACTATTATGTAAGCAAGTTTACAAAATAGTTTATTCAACAAAGTCACTCAAGCACGGCAATCAAGTCAAGCACAACATAATCAATTCAAGACATTTTAAAACACACATTACAAGCAATACTTCAAGCAAATGACAATCCACGAGGTCGATTCGATAGGCCAATTCAATGCACAACTAGACACTTTACTTCACATAGCACACAATTAACACATAACACATAACTATATCACATAGGAGCACACATTCATGTCAAGACACATAATCTCACATACAAGCATACACTTTCAAGACACACTTAACAAGCACACATTCAAGGACCACTACCCACCAGACCGAGGACCCTGTCCCGGCTTATGAGCTAAAGAAGCTCTGATACCACCTGTAACACCCTGATCCCTCTCGAGACCGGAGGTTCTATCAATCGATCTAATCACAACCCAAACCAAACCCGGGCAAAATTTTCAGGGAAAACGGATGGAGTCTCCCTTGTTTCTAGGCAAAATGTAAAACCTGTAATAGCATTTAAATGGATCAACACCGTGTCCAACCATACAAAACTTCCTCAAGGCCATCCGAGCCTCGGTTCTCAACAATTTAAACTCAGCAAGTATACATACATTTCAAATTTAAAAGCTAACCTATCTCTTTTCATTTTGACAAGTACATTCAAACTTGAAAATTAAACCATACTAAGCTACTACATAAATTAGACTATCATGTCATTCTAGTTCTTTTCTTTTGGACATTACAAACATGCATTTGAAGTTAAGTTATAATAACTAGATACATAATCTAACTTATCAAACTACTTCAACAATCTAATGAAACTTAAATTACATACTTTTAGCATTAAATACATACAACATATAAAAGCATATATCTTCACAATTTCTACACTCAAGCCACATAGGCACGCAAGACAACTCTTCAGGCAACAACTTCCACGAAATCACGAACTTCCAGCTAACATGACATTTCCTGAAATGTGGTGGTGAGGAGTGAGTATACACAACACGTATACTCAGTGAGGGCGAGATAGATATCGAGTTGGAGAAAAAGAAAACCGTGCAATGCAAATAAACACAGTTAAGTAATAAAGACAATAAGGAAACATTCAATACAAATAACAATACTATAAACAACCAAGAAAGCATTAACACAGCCCTTTAAAGCTATACCACACTCTAAAGGCTGTGGTTTACTCATACGAGCAATGTACCATTTCACGAGCGATACATCAAGCTCGAGATTGATGTTGGCAACGATGACAATAAGCGCGCATCCACCTTATAACACCAGTTTGGAATACCCCGGAAGTATCCATCAATTCTACGACCCAAATCTCCCTGGGAGGCAACCCAAGCGAGAAACGGAATAGCAGCGGAGCTAGAGCAACCAACACTGGCAACCCGAGGCTACCCAGAGAGGCCCATCACTCACGCGCGAGACACTATGCAATGCAAGACTCGATACAAGGCAATAAACGAGCGATAGCACAACAATACAAACTAGTGACAACAAACGAGATAACAAGCAATCACAATCAATACCAGCATTCAACTAACTTTCCAAGCATAACAAGTAATAATAAGCAACAATAACAACATTTAAACAAGTAACGGCAGTTCAAACAAGAAAACAACAAATATCACTATTCAACCCCAACTTCCAAGGGCAATTACGAGCAAACGAGCTACAGGATTAGAAAATCGATTTCACTACATTCACTCAGGCACTACAAGGCACGTTTCTATGTCTCTAAACTTCACTTTCTCACCCGAGACCCGAAAGTCCACCTACCGCGTTTGAACTACAGCTATGTTAACCGGTCACTCAATCAACGCCACAACAGCGCCAAAAGTGCTTCCATGCCCTCAATTGCAAAACCCCCAACTCAATTCGAGCACGGTCAACTTTTGGTCAAACGGCCCCTTTACGTTTCTTTGTCTAGTTTCCAATTTTAACAAAGGCCGATCCATTTTTATTTCACATTTTAGCTTTCTATCACTAATGGCACCTATCCAAATCAAACAATCGCAATTCGGATAGAAATCTGAAATTCTAGGGTTTACTATTCATAATTCACTATTCATGTTCTTCCCCAATTTCAATTACGCAGTTTCAACCGTAAAAATTGCTAAATAACTAACAAGCAATGCTCTACGAACCCTAAGCAAGCTATTTCAAGCAATAACAGGCATTATAACGCGATAAATATCAAATCTGAAAAATTGACTCAAAAATCAAATTCAGATTAAAATGCACAAAAGCGTGAAAACCCTCACAGAGATTGAAGACCAAGACCCGCAAGGACCCGAGCCACGACCCCCGAGCAGTTCCACGCACGATTGCAGAAGAAAAATGCAAGAAATTTCTTTTCTTTTCTTCATGAAATGCTTCGGCCAAGGGGGGGACATAGGAGGCATTTTGCAAATTGTTTTTTTTTTTATTTTAGCCTTGTTTTATTATTTATTAGGTGACAAAGGGCATTTTAGTCTTTTGCAAAATCAATCTTTAATTAAAAATAGTCAAATAAGCTTATTTTGATGCCATTAATTCCAATACATGTTAAAACAATGCAATTAAATGAAAAACAACTAAAACTAGTTAATTTAAGCTAAAAAAATTTTTCACTAAATCCGAAAAAAAATATTTCTCTAACTCTTATTTTGAAATTCTACGATCGAACGGTCACTAATCGATCGCTAATAAAGTGATGAACAATAATATAAAACTCTAATTCTTTGAAAAGTAGAATAGTTTAAAATTAACTCCGGCTCGCAGTTACTTTTCTCATTAAATTGAAAACTGAGTAATTTAATACAAGAAAATTAAAACCAATTTTTAAAATAATCAAAATAGTCAAAATAATCAATATTCATTTAAAATCAATTAATTTAACTATTCCTAGAATATTTTAAAGAATTATGAAGTTAATGTTAAGTTACAAATGAACAAATAAATATAAACATGTAATCAAGTGCAATTAAATATTAACATTTAAGACGACACTTAATTAATCACAAGGGAATAAATTCAATTACTACAATTATTAGAAATAGGTAATAATCTTTTAATCAATTAATATAAATTATTTTCGAATTCTTCTAAAAGAAATAGCAAAACAGTGGAAATTAGATGATTTAACTAATTAAACATTTAATCAAATGCAGTCAAGTGCTATTAAATGTATGTCGGGTTCGGGGTATCACAGTAACACCCCGGATTAACCCTGAGTGTGCTACTAAGAAAGTAATGTCCGCTTCGACTACACCCCGAATTAACCCCGAGCGTGCTCCTCATGGATTTGTATCAATAATCAATAATAAATGAACAATTAAACCATATTTCAACCATCAATTTAACAACATTTAACAATGAACAATTATATATTCATGAAATAATTAAGTTAGATGAAATAGTAGGCCATCCAACTGAACATGCATTTAACCCAACATTCAACCCAGATCTCTATCAACATCAATCCAAGATCAACCACCCAAACTGTTAAAGACAACATTTCAACGTTTCAAAGAAAGACAACTCCAACTTCTAAAAGTCATAATTTACATTCTACTAATCCGATAATCTCCAAACTAGTTTCTATCACTCACCCATACATGCATATACATTCACACCATCGGAAACCAACCAAAAGCCATAAAAAAACAAGCCCAACAACCATACAACCCTAATGCACCATGGCTGAAATTTCCGGACTTTCAGACTGACATCACAATCAAAATTTTTGCATTACAACATTACTACCACGTATTTAACAAACTTTTAGAAACCTACAGTAAGCAATTCCAAAAACCAAAACAACATTTATTCAACAAATGGTCAAATTCTCAACTTTAATACCAAAAAAATAAAAATACATACTACCACGGTTCAAAACTGCTATAAACCCGTATAATCAATCCTTAGCATCTACTGAGCAATAATATAGCAACAATTTAACATTTCATCAGCTAAAAATTCAATTATATGAATTAACATAAAAATGACATTTTGAGATCTATAATTTTTCTCTCACCTTTGATGCAAACTAAGGCTAGAAATAGGTAGAATGGATGCCCAAGAAGCAAAATCAAGCTTTTAATGAAGTGATTTGGCCTTGAAATGATGTCTTTATGTGAAAAATGCTTTGAAAAACCTTGAAAATGTTCTTCATCTTTCTCCTCCAAGGATCCATGGTTTTGTGTGTGTTTTTGAGGTATTTTTAGCTTGTTTAATGTGTGTTGATAACTTATAAGAAAAAGTCAACAAAAACAAAAGGTCAAAGTTGATTTTTTAGTCTTTTAATTTGCATTAACTATTTTGCTCACATATTTGCAATTAACACTTAGACTATTTTTAAGTAACATATTTTTAGTTGACAACAAGTTTCACATGCATAGAATTACAGCCGACTCGATTAAAAACTCGGTTTTTGCAAAAGAAGATGAAAAGTTATATTATTTGTTTTCAAATGTCTTTTAAATGCAATTTTCAATTGTGCCATTTTACAAATATTTAAAATGAAATATAATTTGTATTTAATATATACTAGGTCAATGAAAGACAACGCAAGAATCGTTTTGAGCAAAAATCACTATTTTAGCTTAAAATGTACTTTTTTGCCCGTAAAATCTATTTAAATTCATAATCAGTTTCAGAAATAATTTTTATTCAAATACGGGTCTATTAATAATGGAGGACTAGTTTTTAAAACATTTAAAAGATCCATGTAAAAATTTTAGCGGATGTATGTTCAAAACATTATTCCCAAAAACCGACGATAAAATTTTTGATGCCGATTTTGATGAAAATTTAATGAATGCTCACATATCATGTATTAGAAGTATTAATCACTTCATTAGCACATTTTAATTCAAATAACACATATAAACAGGTTAAAACACATAATTGCAAATATGGCCAAATTCGGGGTCTCATATTAACGCTCCTTCCTCAGACAAGAAGAATAGACGGATAGATTGAGAACAGAGGGAGGGATGACATTCATTCTTTACTTACCGCAAGAAGGAACGGCAACTCGCCAAGGCCGACACCTACACCTCCTCCTAGTACAGCTACTACAACTATGACCGATCGGTAAGCAAGATCTACGAAGTTCTATCGGTCGACTTCTGTCGTCTCTGTCTATTCCGTTTAGGGAATGGGCTTATGTAGGATAAGACCGACCATTTTGAATATCGGTAAGCACTCCTCAAGGGAATGAATAGAAGTACTTCAACTCATATGAGTTCAGGTCTTTCTTCACGTCTTGAAGGTGTAAAATCAGTAGCAGCTTATTCTGCTACAATGGGTTCAGCCTCTTTAGCCTTTTGTAATAGTTTTTCCCTTAGTTCTGAGATCCTGCTTAAAAACTAATGGAGACAGTCATTCAGTTTACTTAAAAAAGAACTATCTAAAAGTAGAGTGAACGGGAGGCTGCAAAGAGTACGATTCCTTTTTTTCAATAGTAGGTCTCTCTCCCCTTCATCTGATCCTCTCGATATAGCTATTTACCGCGTCAATTGCCAATTCTTGGTCATTGAGATTCATGGGCGATTCGGATCTTTATTTAGGTTTGGAACCCTATCTTTTTTCCTCTTTCAAACAAATCAAAATTCTTGAAGTTTTTCTATTTGGAATTGTGTTAGGTCTAATTCCTATTATTGGCTGGATTATTCATAACTGCTTATTTTCCTTAACTGCTTGAAGTTTTTCTATTTGGAATTGTGTTAGGTCTAATTCCTATTATCCCCCAGGATTGATTAATTAGGTTAAGGAAAATATAAGGCGACTCCATTAAAGAGAGCATTCCAGGATACATCGAGTCTCTTGGATTTCACGTCATAGCATCTATATCCGGAATGAGCATATCCAAGACAGACACAAGGCCTTGGGGACAATTTTTCTCTTAACTGCGCAGGAATATGAACAAAGCACGTGCATCCAAACACTCGCAAATGACTATAGTATTGCCCCATTAGGAAGTTCATGAGGTACCACTGCAGCTTCTGCCCTCTCTCTTCCTCCCAAAAAAAGAGAGAGATTGTCACGCCCTAACTCGACCCCACCTACAATCAGTCAGGACGTAACGGAATTTTGGCAGTATAACGACAGCAATCAAGACACCGAGGCTCTAAACCAACCTCTCAGAATATCATACAACCAAACTCCTCAACCATTCAACAATCAACTCCTCAATTAAGTTAACAACATACAACATAACCATATTATACAATAATCCTTCTTAGTTATATGCCTCCGTTCCAACATAATACCTTAACTTTAACATACATATCAAAATAGATTATAAACCAACTTAGTAATCTAAACATGATCAAAAGAATACTACTAAACCATTATACATAAGTCTTTAAATTAAAGTAGGTTTATAATACTTCATAATACATCAACTACATACAATCTCATGGCAATGACTCCTGCACATAAGACTCATCCACGAAAGGTACATTTTCCTCTTCAAAAGGCACGTACCCGTAGTCAGAATCAGTAACACCTACATGCATGCAATAATAGAGAGTAAGCTTATACAAAACAAGCTCAGTGAGGATCCGATAGATCTCTAACAATATTTATTATACTCCTTGGAAATGATCCTTTGAGCAGTAAACACACAATTAAAAATCAATACAATATAAACATATAGCTATAATGACCAATCAATAAAGGATACTCTAGATGGTGTAGCTCCAAATGCCATCACGATCTCAACCATTCTTCTTATAACTCCCTATTACTCACACACCCAAGGTACCTCACTAGCCCCTCCCTCCATGACACCTCCATCATACGAGCTGGGGGTAGCCTTTGGTAGTCATGCCGTTATCAACCCGACAACTCGATGCTGCCCGAGAGGTGGCACACACATACCAAGACTCAGCAATAATAATAAACATCAATCACAGGAGGACAACCTTTTCTGTTGACTATCTCCCAGTTCATCAATAATCAATCAATAATAATCTTTTCATCATATAACATCAAGTAATCAATTAAACAATAAACAGCTAAGTCAAATGATAAAGTAGGCCATCTAACTTAACATGCATTAAACACACAATCAAACCCTAGTCTAACCATTAACAACTCACAATTCAATCACTCAAATACCACCCAATCAAGTAAAGGCATAACTCAACATTTTAAAAAAAGACAACCTAAACTTCAAATAATCATATCTTACATTCTACTAATCCAAACAACTCCAAATCAGTTTCTATCACTCACCCATTCAATCAACTACATTAGCCATCTTGGAAACCAACCAAGACATATCAACATCAAGCCCAACAACCCTAAAACCTCAATGCACCTAGGCTGAAATTTTCAGATTTTCACACCAACATCGCAATCGAAAATTCGGCATTATAACGGCGCTACCATGTAATTAACAAACTTTTAGAAATCGACTACAATTGATTCCAACCATTACAACTCAAAATATTCAACAATTGGCCAATCTATCTACTTTAAATACCAGAAAATAAAAATTTATGCTACAACGGTTCAAATCTCACAAGAATGCATATAATCGATCCTTAGCATGCACTGAACAATAATATAACTTCAAATTAACATTCTAATTGTTCAAAATGCAATTATAAGCAAAAACATAAAATTTGACTTTTGAGATCTAGAACCATTGATGTGTTTTGAAGCTACAAAGATACTCAATGGATGTTCAAGAGGTGGAATCAAGCTTTGGTTGATGGAAATTGGCCTTGAATTGCAACTTTTAATGAAAAAATTGCTTTGAAAACTTGAAGAAAAACCTTCTCTTTTCTCCTATGGATGTCTCAGCCAAGTGTGTGTGTTTGAGGGTGTTTTTGTGCTTTGCAATTGTGTGTTAATGCATATAAGTAAAGGTCAAACAAAAATAAGAATGGTCAAAGTTAGTTTTTAGTCTTTTAATTCTATTTTTAGTCTTTTAATTCATTTAATGACTATTTCTTGCTCAACTATTAAATTAACAACTAAATTAATTCTAGACAACATATTTTAGGTGACAAAGAGTTTTACATTAAAATAGTTTTACACGAGTCGGTTTAAAACTCGTTTTCTTGCAAAAGAAAGTGTAAAAATCTTTAAAATTCCGAAACTGATTCCAAATCCGTTTTAATCAAACACGGGTCTATTAATACCCGAGGACTAGGTTTTAAAATGTTTAAAACACCCCTGTAAAAATTTTAGCAGACAGGTGTTCAAAAATACTATTCACCAAAACCGACGATAAAATTTCTGATTTTATTTTTGATATAAATTTCATGAATGCACACTTAGCATGTATTAGGAGTATTAATCACATATTTAGCACATTCTAAGTCATATAGCATATAAACAGGTTAATTCACGCAAAACGAGGTAAAGCACGCAAATTGAGATAAAGCAAAATATGGGGTCTCACATTCTCTCCCCCTTAAAGAAATTTCGTCCCCGAAATTCTTACATGCTGAACGGAAAAGATCTGGGTACTACTGCTGCATCTGATCTCGCCTCTCCCAAGTTGCCTCCTCAATACTGTGATGCTTCCACAATACTTTGACCATCGGAATTTTCTTCGACCTCAACTCTCGTTCCATTTGATCAAGAATACGAATCGGCTGCTCGTCATAAATCAGATTCTCACGAAGCTATAACGTCTTTAGCTCGAGAATATGAGAAGGATCTGGATTATACTTCTGCAAATACGACACGTGAAAGACAGCATGAACATTAGAGAAATTCTCCGGTAAAGCCAACCGATATGCCAACTTGCCAACTCTAGCAGTAATCTCAAATGGCCCTACAAACCTCAGACTCAACTTACCACCTTTACCATAATGAGCAAACCCTTTACAAGGTGACAGTCTCAAGAAAACTCGATCCCTGACTACAAACTCCAAATCCCGACGATGCTTATCAGCATAACTCTTGAATCTACTCTGCGATGTAAGCATTTTCTGCCTGATCAATTGAACATTCTCAATCTTCTCTAGAAGCTCTGGCATAATAGTCGGATCAATAGTCGTCATCTCCCCTACTTCATCCTAATACAAAGGTGAATGACACTTACGACCGTAAAGAGCTGCAAAAGGTGCCATCGCAATAGTAGCTTGATAACTAATGTTATAGGCAAACGCAGCAAGTGGTAGATGTTTCTCCCAGTTCTTCCTGAAGTCCAGAACTCAAGCCCTGAGCATATCTTCCAGAATCTGAATAGTCCTCTCAAACTAACTGTCGGTCTGTGGATGATACGCTATACTGAAGTTCAATTGAGTACCCAAAGTCTCCTAAAGTTTCTCCCACAAACGAGAAGTAAATTGAGGATCTCGATCTGAGACAATCTAGATAGAATCCCGTGAAGTCTGACAATCTGATCCAAATAAAGATCCGGTAACTTTACAACTTTATCTCCCATCCGCATCGAAATGAAGTGAGCTGTCTTCGTCAAACGATCCACGACAATCCAAACTGCATCATTACCTCTCGGTGTTCTAGGCAAACCAGTGACGAAGTCCATCGTAATATGCTCCCATTTCCATTGTGGTATACCCAACGGCTGAAACAAACCTGTAGGTCGTTGATGCTCGGCTTTTACTAGCAAACAAGTCAAACATCCAGACACGAACTGAGCAACTAATCTCTTCATATTATTCCACCAGTAATGTTGCTTCAAGTCCCGATACATCTTGTTTCCACCAGGATAAATAGTGTACTTAGAATTATGAGCCTCCTCTAGAATACCTCGCCTCAAACCTGGTTCGTTGGGAACACAAACCTTGTTCCGAAACTGAAGAATACCATCCTCGTGTACTTTGAAGTCAGACTGATCATCCGTGATCTAATCCTTGATCTTCTGAAGTTTAACATCAAGTTTCTGAGCTTCTCTGATCTGAGACAGCAATAAAGGCTGAATACGGAGATGTGAACACATCACCCCAACCTGAGTCAACTCCGGTCTCCAATAAGTGAATTCCTCAAGAACCTCCCATTTATTGACAACCAAACAAGAAACACTCGCCTTACGGCTAAGAGCGTCTGCCACAACATTTGCCTTCCCAGGCAGGTAGCTGATAGAACAATTATAATCTCCAAGAAGTTCCATCCACCTCCGCTGACGCATATTCAACTCCTTTTGTGAGAATAAATACTTAAGACTCTTATGATCAGTGAAAATCTCGAAATTACTGCCCCCCAGATAATGACAGCACTTTTTCAGTGAGAAAACAATAGCTGCCAACTCAAGATCATGAGTTGGATGGTTCACCTCATATGGCTTCAACTTTCTAGAAGCATAGGCAATAACCCGACCATTCTGCATAAGTACACATCCCAAGCCCTCCTTGGATGCATCACTATAGATAACCATATTATCGGTCCCCTCTGGTTTATTAATACCTGAGGACTAGGTTTTAAAACATTTAAAACACCCCTGTAAAAATTTTAGCGGACAGGTGTTCAAAAATACTATTCACCAAAACCGACAATAAAATTTTTGATTACATTTTTGATGAAAATTTCATGAATGCATACTTATCATATATTAGGAGTGTTAATAACATATTTAGCACATTTTAAGTCATATAGAACATAAACAGGTCAATTCACACAAATCGAGGCAAAGACACGCAAATCGAGATAAAGCAAAATATGGGGTCTCACAGAGATGTCCCGTCCCTTCTTTCTGCCCATCCATAAACATAGCCAGACACAAAGGTGTACAATGGGGTCAAAATGTGCGATTCTTTAAGTTCATTCACTGACGGTTCTCTTATTTGCTCTAGTATTTGGCAAAGGTCAACCGAGAAAAAAGAACGAATGGCTTAGGAATCGAACGGTTCCGAGCAGACTCATGGAGCTACAGCATGGATTATCGTAGAATAAGAGGATCTATCTTAGGAAATGACTTAACTTAAAAGACAGATACCGCCACTGCGAGGCGAGGGAACAACTTGTCTGGTCTTGCGGTGCACTCATTCCCGTTTTGAGATGAGGCCCCAACTTGACTCGAGACCAAGACTCCTTACAACTTGCACCAATAACGGCATTGAGCAACCGGAGAATGATTGAAAAGGTAGCCCTGCCGCCCCTCTTACCCCCTAGCCGCCTATCTACTCGTGTTCATTGCTCGATAGGAGGTCAAGACTGTGGTCCGGCGGAGAAATAGAAGTCGTCCATCTCAAGTGATACGTGAATTGCTCAGTAGTGCTTTGCCACTACCGTAGCTAGCGGAAATAGCTTAATGGTAGAGCATAGCCTTGCCAAGGCTGAGGTTGAGGGTTCAAGTCCCTCTTGCCACTCATGGCTTCATCGTTTAGTGGTAACGAGTGGAGTGCATAAGCCCCTTTAGAGATAAGGGCGAGCAGCAAGCAGCCCCTTGTATAGGGTTCCAAACCTATCAACCTAAGAAGAGAGAGGCAAGCCAAAATCTACTCCTAACAAGTTGCTGGCTTTTCATCAGTCGTTGTGCGCTAGCGCGCTTCTCTTTTTTAGCAGGCTTCTTCAAATATCCCAAAAATGTAGGGGCTATAACTAGTTTTAGCTAGCTAGCGAGCTAGCGTTTTCCCTTACTATACAAGGCGCTACTAGTTGTAGCGCGCAGTGTACTAGTGAATAGGAAAAGCGACTTGAGATTCCTAATAACGGTTGGAGGTTGAGGATAGAACATGTTCAGTGCCTCGCCCCTGTCTCATTCGTCGGAGACTGAAAATGATGGGAACCTATCGATAAAGAAGAGGCATAAGCTTTGCCTCTCGATCCAATCTGTTTTCCCTGGCCTCCCCAACACATTCTTGATACGAAAGAAAGCTCCTGCCATAGAGAAGAGATCTAAAGTCTGGGTCCCTTCGATCACCCTCCCTTGAACCTGAATTGGTCGAGAGAGATGAACTCGCACCGCATTTTATAACCTTCGAATCGAAACCCCTAACTAGAGATGAAATTCTAGAACCTAAACAACTCAATTGAGAGCTCCGTGACTGGTTCAAGAGAAGGTCCACCAATGATTGATAGGCTATTCCTTCCTATCCATCTCTTGATCCCTCATTCCCCTAATCCATTGTTACTGATTCATTCAAGGCATAGACTACCCCTTGTCTTATTAGTGCAGGTGTTCGTCAACGATGAAAGCCGCTGAACTTAAGACTCGAGTTGAGAAAGAGGGCTAGGCCCCCGGGAGGGCTTTCAGGGATTAGGGAAGACGGGTGGATTATAGAGCTAAGGGCAAATCGATGGTTTTTCCATCGGGATTGGGCATGGACGAGCCTCGACTGGGCTAGCATTGATGAAAAAATGACAAAATCAAAACTTCTCCTATCGCATCATTAACCGGTGTAGGATTAAAGATCAGGTCCAGGATTCGAGTCAAATAGACCTTCTTTCTCATCTCAGTGTGAGACAAGGAATTCGATCAAATCTTTTATGCCAGCCCAAACTAATTACTATTTTTGGAAAGGAAGGAATGCAGGGAGCAACTCTTTCCTTTCCACTGGTTCTTGAAAGCTATCAATCCCCGCTTCTCCCTCTCGCATCTATTCTGCATCAGATGATAAGCCCATGCACAAATTTTCTCTTTTATTGGCGCCCAATAGGTAGGCTATTAGATTGAGTCGAAAGCCTATCAACTCAAAAAGGTTCCGATTCGAACAAAAGCCTAAACGGGGGAGGCGAGACGATCTTGATCGAAAGCTCCACAGTTCTAAATAGTGAGAAACACTTTTCAAAATGCAATCAAATCGATCAAAAGTCTCATGATCTGTTAGGTGGGCCCACCGACCGACCCAGTTGGGCTGGCCGTCCATGTCACAAAACCTTTCTGATGCCAAGAATCCCATTATTAATCGAATCGGGGCAGATCCATTTCATTGGCAAATGAAAAATCTATCGTTTTAACATTCAGAAAAAAAAACCTAGAAAAGAGGAAAAGTCACTAAGACAAGAGCTAGGTAAGCAAGAAAGAAGGAGAGGTGCAAAAAGGCAAACATCTCTATTGAGTAACTGTAACTCATATGGTTTACAGTCAATAGTTCTTAACCAACCCTTTCTTGTCGGTCTTTATAAAGTTTTAAGACAAAATAGGGACTAAGGTAGACCTTCACTTCAAACTAAATTGGACCCAGACTTTCTTTCTTCTCCTGCGGAGCCTTGAGAAAGTCACTAACGGCAGGTTAGTACAGTTCTCCTGCTGCTGATTTGGCCCTGCGTTAATTCAGTAGCCTTCTTCTTTAGTCTAGATTCTAAATGATAATCAAATCAAAGGTATAAAGTAACTCGACTGATAAAGGGATGAAGGTAGACACTTAATCGGGGTGGAAGATGCTCGACCGATTAGGAGAGGAATAGAGTTGGCTAGGTGAGAACAAGAAGTAGTCGTCATCCGGTAGCCGGTAGCTCTACTAAGCGAAGAATTGCTCGCTGCCTTTTCTTCGCGAATAACATGTATAGGTAGCCTAAGAGAAGAGAAGCATGCTACCTCCGCCTACCTCCCATCTATATCTATAGGCGGCAATAATAAGAGTTGGGTTGCATGGTAACTCTATCAGTAGTCGGGGCTGGCGCTACGCGTTCTATCTAGGTTTCGCTCTTATGTACGCCTCACCTCAAATAGAATAAGGGGAACCTTTTCAATAGAATAACCCGTGTGAGTGGGAAGGGATTGAATCATTCATTCATTGGATATGTCTTCTTCTGTGATCCATTTCATGTCAACTTTAATTAGTTATCAAAAGGCCTACTTTATAAAGGGAAAGTCATCTCCCGGGAACCATAAGGTTCCTGGTAACCGGCTGCATCGACCTGGTAACCTTTATCACTCGCACCCAACCCTTTATTATGTCTTTCTTTCTAAAGGGCTTTCAGTGTACTATTGAAGCTATTAGTGTGATTGACCAGACAAGTACCAAGGGCTTTCGGTGGATGCAGAGCCAACGAGTTCAGTCAAACAGCGTAACGAGTATAAGGTTACAGAACATAAGCCTTTTCCAACTTTGATAGGCATAGCATTGCAAGCAAATAGAGCAGAGAGCTTACCGTTTCTTTCTATTAGAGTCGCGAGCTTGTTGTAGTCAGTCCTAAAGGGATAACCCTACTGCTTACTTGCTATATTCCCGCGTCCTTGCACAACTCAGCTCATTCTTCGATCTCTGCTTTCCTCTTCCCCCTCTCCCTGTTCCTACCATCCATATGAAGTATAGCCAAGTAGTAAGGCATCAATTTTTGGTACCGGCATGCAAAGGTTTGAATCCTTTTACTCCAGATTATGAACACCCAATCGGATCTGTCAAGAACGAGCTGATGACTACAAGGGAAGCGGTTGACTGTAGTCCCTGAGCCCAGTTTGTAGCAAGCCAAAAGGAGAAGGGAAAGACATCATTCCAACCATGAAATTGTACACAAGACTAACTTCAGCCAGGTTTTTTCATCAATCTCTTGGCCTTTACAACCCTCCTTGTTCCATAAACTGGTCGCTGGTTGATTTGATCGGACCCTGGACACGCGAGAGCCTAGCCCGGGAGAAATGCATGGTTTCCTGGTGCTTCATGGGATGAACATTCGTAGACCTCCTCTGTAATACCCGAGCCCGGAATGTGAAATTTCTTGATTATCTTTCTGGAAATTATATTTTCTTAGATTCTTTTAGATTTAATTGTTATTTCTTTGTTGTTGCAAAGTGCATTGCATTTCGGGAACGATAGTTAGAGGGTGACTTTTAGACCTCAACAAATAGTGAAACTAGTATTTTAGTGCCTTAAATTTTATAATTTAATTGTTGTTAGCTAGAATTAATATTTCCTTAGTTGTTTTAGCCTAAAAATGCATAAAACAAGTCTTTTGACCAACTTAAGCTATATTGACCAAGTGCTTGACCCTTTGACCAAAGACTTCTCACCTTATAAGCTAAACAATGCAAAAAAAAAAGCTGAAATCAGAGAGCAAGCAGGCCGAAACAAGAAGGAAAAAGAAAAAAAAATACTAACCTTTCAAAAAATCAAAACTTCGCGTGAGCTCGTGCGGGGTGGTTTCCGAGGTGACCAGCGTTGTTTTCCTAGCAACTAGGAGTGCCTAAGGTGAGGGAAGTGTGACGCCCGAGAATTTGCCATGCATTTAATTACTGTTGCATCCCTTGTTTGTGCAATTACTTCTATGCCTTATTAATTGACTTTGTGACTACTATTCACTTCGTTTTTAAACTGCATTCTATTAGTTAATTAACATTTTTATTAAATCATATTAATTGTAAAAGTAGTGGGAAAAATGTGCTTTTGAGCTTAAGACGTTAGGAAGGCTCGTTTAGAAAATAATTTTAGAAGTCAAGTGAATAGTGTTACGTAATAACTTTATAGATTTAATTAGTTAACCAATGTGTCACCCCTTAGACTCGCTTTTAAAGCTTACTACGCGTATTATATTAAACCATTCAAGCGCCCAAAGGACCCCACCTCAACTCAAACCCTTATTATATCACACTTTAGCTCATTTATCACAACAAAAAAATAAAAAATAAAAGCTGAACAGGACAGAGGCAAACCCGACAGCAGCTAGGGAGAAAAGGAGGAGAATTTTGCTCACCAAGCCTCCAATCCAAGCCTCTCCAAGCCTTGAGCAACTAGTGTAGGGTGTTTGCAAGGTCCCTAGGTGCTTCTACGCGTAGTGGTGAGGGATTTCATGGCTTAATTTCGCATTTTAAAATAATTGCTATTTTCTTGATTTGTTAGAAATGATGTTTAATGCTATTGCAAGGCTCAAATAAGCTTATATATGTTGTGTACACATAGTAGAGACCACTTTTATGCTATTGTTTCATGAATTAAACGGTAGAAATCGATAGTTTGATTCTTAGGGTGAATAGTGACGTGTTTTTTAGGGTTTTGTGTAAATTTTCGAATTGGATTGAATTAATGCTTCTAATTTATGCCTTAGGTGCTAGTGAAGATAGTTAACTAACCCCGTGCACTTGCATTGCCCTTAAATCGCCTAAAAATGGAAAATAGCCGACTTTAAGTTGGGGCTTTTGGGGTTAATGCGATTCCGGGTGGATTCGGGCTTCAATTCTAGTTTCCTTAAGCTACCTAGGTGCTATAGATGCCTTGTTATCCCTTAGTTGAAGCCCGGACAATGTAGTAGTAGTTTAAAGCCAAAAGAGGGAAATTGGGGCTTTCGGGGTAAACGCGAGCAATTGATTGAGTTCGAGGGTTGAAAGGGTACCTTGGGGGTTAGTTAGAAGGTAGGGAGAGTTTCTTTTGAAAATGAAATCATTAACTTGGGTTTGGAAGAGAAATAGTATGTAAAATAAAGGGGTTTAAGTGCAATTTCGTTTGTCTCACAATTCTAAACCCACGGCATGACTTCATGAGTGTTTATATATGATTTTAAATTGATTTGGAGCTTTTGAAATGATTCTATGCTTATATGGTATAAGTTCATTTGTAAACTGTTTATTAACTTCTATATTTGCTTCTATCCTAATTGCAACGAGGTCAACCTACTTTGTTGATCCTCATATGTGTTAATGCTTATATTATTGCTATTAACTTGCCATCGTTAAGTGCATTGCATAGTGGTTGCGCAACCATAGTGTCGGGGCGGATGTGTTGAATATCGGCTGGGCGGCAGAGGGCTTGCCGGTGGATATTCAAACTCCGTACCCTATTCCCTCATTCGCCTGGTCCGGAGATTGCCAGGGGATGTTGGGTCGTAGGATTCGGGGTACATCCGGAGTACACCCACTGGAGTGATTGGGGTTATGCCGGCTTATCGTGATCGTGCTCGTGGTTCGTGGATCGTGATTGAAGACCAGTGAAGATTGGCGTATAGGGGATTGTTGAAATGTATCCTTTTATTTGTGTGGTTATTTAAGTTTTCATTGATTCTTAAATTGTTAAAGTGTTATTGTTGTGTAATTGTGTTATCTGTTGCATTGCACGCCCCGGGACTATATCCCTCACTGGGCAACAGTGGTTGCTCATACCTCGATATCTGGTTCAGGAGACGCTGAGAGTGATCCCCAACTTGTTGATCTAGTTGAGGAAGAACAAGCTCAGATCGAGCCTTTACCTTAGTTGCTGTGTCTGATAACTTGAGGTGGTTAATGATTTTTGTTGCTTTGTGGAAGACTCCTCTGACTACTTTATGTACTATTTTGTAGCCCAAGGGCTTTGTATATGTTTGTTGTATAAGTCGAAGATTAGATGGTTGGGTTGTAGCTTTGAAAGTCTATGAACTGTAATAACTTTTATTCTTGCCTTATTTCCTTGCATGCTTGTGAGTGGATGGTTAATGTAGAATGCTTTACTCTTTAAGTGGTTATATTGATTTCCTAGAATGTAATGATTATAAGTCTATGCTGACAACCAATTCTTGCATGCTTGTGTGTTTTGGAGATATTGTGTACTATAAGGCTCGGATGGCCTTATAGCTTTATTGTTTAATTAAATTAAGCTTGTATGTGTTGTAGAGACCTTGTTTAAGTGTTTACAGGTTTTTAGAATGTCCACGGTACAGAGGAGACTCTGTCCGTGTGTCGGGTCCGGACTTAACCTTTAGCTTGGGGGTTGGGTCGGGGCGTGACATTTAAGTGGTATCAGAGCTATAGATTGCATGAAGCCGGGTTAAATTTCTCGGTCTGTGGGTAGAGACTTGTTATGTGACTTTGTGAATACATGAGTCTTTGATTTTGATTGACCTAAGTGAAATTTGAATAAGGAATGAACATGCTAGCATGGAAATAGAATATCAAGAGTCTAGAATGTCAAGTATGATCTAGTGATTTATGTTTACTTCAAGAATGTGGAATATTTATTTAAATTCCTATGTACTTGTCTTTATGTGAATCTAATTGGACTTTTCTTTATATGTTTACTTATAAATTGCATATATACATATATATACCTGTCATAACACTTTGCATTCTAGCTATTCGTGATGGGGCCTCGCCGTCGTGCTGATAATCCGAATGTTGGTGGAGAACCCGAGGGGGTACAAGGGCAAGAAGCTGAGGTAGCCGAAAATGCACCGCAGGTTCAAGAGCCGAGCACTGCACAGATCTTGGCCACGATGGCCACAGCCATGAACACTATCGCCCAGTTTGTTACACAACAGGGTCAGCCAGGGGTCGTTGCAGGTAATCAGGCTGCGAGAGCTGGAGGTAGTGGTCCTACTGGAGGTAATCTGTATGATCGGTTTATACATCATGGGGCTTATACTTTCTTTGGGGAGCCGGACGATATGAAAGCTGAGATGTGGCTAAGAAAGTTCGAGAGAGTGGCAGCGATATTGGAGTGCCATGATGACAGGAAGATTACTTATGCTACTTTCCTTCTCGAGGGTGATGCTGAAGATTGGTGGAATACCATCAGTGAGAAATGGGTAGCTGAGGGAGGTCATCATTCGTGGGCCGACTTTGTCCGAGAATTTCGAGACAAGTATATATCGGTAGTTGCCCGCGAGAGGCGACAGACTGAGTTCATAAACTTGAGGTAGGGAAGTATGACGGTAGATCAATACGAGGCTACTTTTACCCGGCTTTCCCGTTATGCACCAGCTTTAATTCAGCCGGAGGACATGAAGATTCAGAGGTTCATCATGGGTCTGAGGAGAGATATTATGCTGAACTTGTCTTCAAATGATTTTCCTAACTATGCTGCAGTGGTCCGAGCTGCCTCGAGATATGAGAAACGGAAAGCCGATGTATTAGCCGAGACCAGTCAATCGAGTAAACGGTTTCAGTCTCAGAGTCAAGGGTACCAGGGGCAGGCTGTATCAGTTGGGCAGAGTTCGCAGCCGAGGCAGACTCAAAGTTACACAGGGCCTACTCAGACTCAGGCACGACCAGTTCAGAGCCAGACTCAGAGTCAGTTCCGTCCAGCGGTTTCCCGTTCGCAGCAGGGTAGTTCAGCTACCTCTACTTACAGAGCTCCTTCGGGAGGCACTGTTGCAAGACGTCACCAGCAGTGCAGCTTCTGTCAGCGTCAGGGTCACACTGAGGATGTTTGTTGGAAGAAACATAACAAGTGTACAGGTTGCGGCAGTGATCAGCACAGGGTTAAAGACTGTCAGAAATTTAAGAACCCTAGGGGTCAGACATCGGCTCAGAACTCTCAGACCAGGGCCCCAGCTGCAGCACCACCACCACGAGGCCAGGCCCGTGTATTTGCTTTGGATGCCGAGGAGCTTCCGGACACTACCGCTGTGGTAGAAGGTATTTTTCTTCTTAATGATCAATCAGTTAAGGTTTTAATTGATTCCGGGGCTTCGCATTCTTTTATTACTCCTACTTGTGCACAAAATGCTAAATTGAAACATGATAAACTGTTGCATGAGATTGTGGTCTATACTCCTATGGGTCCGAAGTTTGTTACTAGGTCTATTTGCAGAGCATGTAGCATATTTATTGAAGGTCGTGTTTTTCCTGCTGATTTGATTATCCTACCCTTCAATGACTTTGAAATTATATTGGGGATGGACTGGTTAAGTAAATATTATGCCCAGCTTGATTGTAGAAAGAAGATTGTGTATCTAGAGATGCCTGACCAGCCTGTACTTAAAATAGTTGGTAGTAGAAAATCTACGGGAACTCCTATTATTTCTTCTATTAGGGCATCTAAATTATTGAGCAAGGGTTGTGAGGCTTATCTTGCTTATTTGATTAATCAACCTGGGGATCAACTGAAATTGAATGATGTACCTATCGTGAGAGAGTTTCCGGAGGTCTTTCCTGAGGAATTACCTGGGTTACCGCCTGATAGAGAGATAGAGTTCATGATTGATTTATTGCCGGGGACTTCACCTATCTCTAGGACTCCGTACAGAATGGCTCCACCTGAGTTGCAGGAATTGAAAGTTCAATTGCAGGGCTTGCTTGAGAAGGGATTCATTCAGCCGAGTTCTTCGCCGTGGGGTGCGCCAGTTCTCTTCGTTAAAAAGAAAGACGGATCTCTTCGCCTATGCATCGATTACCGGGGTCTTAATCAGGTAACCATCAAAAATAAATATCCTTTGCCTTTAATCGAAGAGTTGTTTGATCAGTTGCAAGGCGCCAGGGTATTCTCTAAATTTGACCTGAGGCAGGGCTATTATCAACTGAGGATTAAGAAAGATGATGTTCCTAAAACTGCCTTCAGAACTCGATATGGCCATTATGAGTTTGTTGTCTTGCCGTTTGGTCTTACTAATGCTCCCGCCGCATTTATGGATTTAATGCAGAGGGTATTCCGTCCTTATCTGGATCAATTTGTAGTCATATTTATTGATAATATCCTTGTTTATTCTAAATCTGAGGCGGAACATGAACAACATCTCAGAATTGTGTTGCAAACTCTTCAGGAGCATCGGTTATTTGCAAAGTTTAGCAAGTGTGCATTCTGGCTTAAGCAAGTTGCCTTTCTTGGCCATCTTATCTCGCAGGATGGAATTTCTGTTGATACAGCGTAGATTGAAGTTGTGTTGTCTTGGAAACGACCTGAAACTGTCATGGAAATTCGTAGCTTCCTTGGTTTAGCTGGGTATTATCGGAGGTTTGTAAAGGATTTCTCTAAGATTGCAGGGCCTTTAACTCAGCTTACTCAGAAGAAAACCGTATTTGATTGGAATGATAGATGTGAGGCCAGCTTCCAGGAATTGAAGAAGAGATTAACTACAGCTCCTATTCTTGCTTTACCTGAGGGTTATGATAATCTGGTGATCTACAGTGATGCTTCGAAGGAAGGTCTGGGTTGTGTATTGATGCAGAATGGCAGGGTTATTGCTTATGCTTCCAGAAAACTGAAGCCTTATGAACTCAACTATCCGACTCATGATCTTGAGCTTGCAGCTATCATTCTTGCATTAAAGAAATGGCGTCATTATCTCTGGGGCAACAAATTTGAAATCTTTACAGACCATAAGAGCTTGAAATATCTGTTTTCCCAGAAAGAGTTGAACATGAGGCAGAGGCGTTGGCTGGAATTACTTGAGGACTATAACTGCACTATTAGCTATCTTCCAGGTAAGGCCAATATTGTTGCTGATGCTTTGAGCCGAAAGGCTACTGTTGCCAGCTTGATTATCAAGAATTGGGAATTCATGGAAGAATTGTGCTTATGGAAGCCTAGTACTTCAAATTATGGTATTCAATTTGCAAGTTTGCAGATTCAATCTCTGTTGTTATCCAGGATTCGAGAAGCTCAACAGGCTGATCTTCAATTATTGAAAGTCTTAGAGAATTCTAAAGGGGGAGAGTCGGATTTCAAACTGCACGACGATGGTATTCTCAAATTCAAAGGTAGAATCTGTATTCCGAATGATCCAACTTTGAAGAAGGATATTCTTGCTGAGGCACACAGTTCCAGATAGACTATTCATCCAAGCAGTACGAAAATGTATAAAGATTTGAAGCAGAACTTCTGGTGGAATAATATGAAGAGAGAGATTGCTGACTATGTTGCCCGATGTCTTACTTGTCAGAAAGTTAAAGCAGAACATCAGAGACCTGCAGGGTTATTGCAGCCTTTGGCTATTCCTGTTTGGAAATGGGACCATATTACTATGGATTTCGTATCCGATTTACCGAGGTCTTCGAGGGGTAACGACTCAGTCTGGGTTATTGTGGATAGACTGACCAAGACTTCTCATTTTATTGCTAAAAAGAAGTCTGATTCTCTCGATAAACTGGTAGAGTTGTATATTGAGAACGTGGTCCGACTTCATGGAATTCCAAAGAGTATTGTGTCGGATAGAGATCCCAGATTCACATCTCAGTTCTGGCAGAAGATTCAGAAAGCTTTGGGCACGAATTTGAATTTCAGTACAGCTTATCATCCTCAGACAGATGGTCAATCCGAGAGAACTATCTTGATCCTTGAGGATATGTTGCGGGCTTGCATTCTGGATTTTGGTAAAAGTTGGGAGAAATATTTGCCACTAGCAGAGTTCGCCTACAACAATAGTTATCAAGCTACTATTGGTATGGCACCTTATGAGGCACTGTATGGGCGTAAATGTCGGTCTCCTCTCTACTGGGATGATGTTGGTGAGATGAAGACTATCGACCCTACTCTCTTACCTGAAATGAACAAGATGATTGATCAGGTGCAGCTTATCAGAAAAAGAATGCTTACAGCACAGAGCCGGCAAAAGAGTTATGCAGATAGACGCCGTCGTGATCTGAAATTTACTGTAGGGGATCGAGTATTTCTGAAAATTTCTCCTCGCAAGGGTTTGATTCGGCATGGTAAAGGAGGTAAACTCAGTCCTCGATATGTGGGACCATTTGAGATAACTGAAACTGTTGGTGATTTGGCCTACCGTCTAGCTTTACCTCCCAGTCTGGGCAGAATTCATGACGTATTCCATGTTTCCATGCTTCGGAAGTATCAGCCAGATCCCTCTCACGTACTTGAGCCGGAACCGCTAGAGATCAGTGAAACTTTGACCTACACAGAGAAACCTCTTCGAATTGTTGATCAGAAAGTTCAGGAGCTGAGGACTAAAAGCATTCGGATGCTTAAGGTCCTGTGGGACCATCACGGAGTAGAGGATGCGACGTGGGAAAGAGAGGATCAGATGCGGGATCGGTATCCAGAGTTATTCGCCGAATCATGTAAGAATTGCGTGGGCGCAATTAGTTTAAGGGGGAGAGGATGTGACGCCCGAGAATTTGCCATGCATTTAATTACTGTTGCATCCCTTGTTTGTGCAATTACTTCTATGCCTTATTAATTGACTTTGTGACTACTATTCACTCCGTTTTTAAAATGCTTTCTATTAGTTAATTAGCATTTTTATTAAATCATATTAATTGTAAAAGTAGTGGGAAAAATGTGCTTTTGAGCTTAAGACGTTAGGAAGGCTCGTTTAGAAAATAATTTTAGAAGTCAGGTGAATAGTGTTACGTAATAACTTTATAGATTTAATTAGTTAACCAATGTGTCACCCCTTAGACTCGCTTTTAAAGCTTACTACGCGTATTATATTAAACCATTCAAGCGCCCAAAGGACCCCACCTCAACTCAAACCCTTATTATATCACACTTTAGCTCATTTATCACAACAAAAAATAAAAAATAAAAGCTGAACAGGACAGAGGCAAACCCGACAGCAGCTAGGGAGAAAAAGAAAAGAATTTTGCTCACCAAGCCTCCAATCCAAGCCTCTCCAAGCCTTGAGCAACTAGTGTAGGGTGTTTGCAAGGTCCCTAGGTGCTTCTACGCGTAGTGGTGAGGGATTTCATGGCTTAATTTCGCATTTTAAAATAATTGCTATTTTCTTGATTTGTTAGAAATGATGTTTAATGCTATTGCAAGGCTCAAATAAGCTTATATATGTTGTGTACACATAGTAGAGACCACTTTTATGCTATTGTTTCATGAATTAAACGGTAGAAATCGATAGTTTGATTCTTAGGGTGAATAGTGATGTTTTTTTTAGGGTTTTGTGTAAATGTTCGATTTGGCTTGAATTAATGCTTCTAATTGATGCCTTAGGTGCTAGTGAAGATAGTTAAATAACCCCGTGCACTTGCATTGCCCTTAAATCGCCTAAAAATGGAAAATAGCCGACTTTAAGTTGGGGCTTTTGGGGTTAATGCGATTCCGGGTGGATTCGGGCTTCAATTCTAGTTTCCTTAAGCTACCTAGGTGCTATAGATGCCTTGTTATCCCTTAGTTGAAGCCCGGACAATGTAGTAGTAGTTTAAAGCCAAAAGAGGGAAATTGGGGCTTTCGGGGTAAACGCGAGCAATTGATTGAGTTCGAGGGTTGAGAGGGTACCTTGGGGGTTAGTTAGAAGGTAGGGAGAGTTTCTTTTGAAAATGAAATCATTAACTTGGGTTTGGAAGAGAAATAGTATGTAAAATAAAGGGGTTTAAGTGCAATTTCGTTTGTCTCACATTTCTAAACCCACGGCATGACTTCATGAGTGTTTATATATGATTTTAAATTGATTTGGAGCTTTTGAAATGATTCTATGCTTATATGGTATAAGTTCATTTGTAAACTGTTTATTAACTTCTATATTTGCTTCTATCCTAATTGCAACGAGGTCAACCTACTTTGTTGATCCTCATATGTGTTAATGCTTATATTATTGCTATTAACTTGCCATCGTTAAGTGCATTGCATAGTGGTTGCGCAACCATAGTGTCGGGGCTGATGTGTTGAATATCGTCTGGGCGTCAGAGGGCTTGCCGGTGGATATTCAAACTCCGTACCCTATTCCCTCATTCGCCTGGTCCGGAGATTGCCAGGGGATGTTGGGTCGTAGGATTCGGGGTACATCCGGAGTACACCCACTGGAGTGATTGGGGTTATGCCGGCTTATCGTGATCGTGCTCGTGGTTCGTGGATCGTGATTGAAGACCAGTGAAGATTGGGGTATAGGGGATTGTTGAAATGTATCCTTTTATTTGTGTGGTTATTTAAGTTTTCATTGATTCTTAATTTGTTAAAGTGTTATTGTTGTGTAATTGTGTTATCTGTTGCATTGCACGCCCCGGGACTATATCCCTCACTGGGCAACAGTGGTTGCTCATACCTCGATATCTGTTTCAGGAGACGCTGAGGGTGATCCCCAGCTTGTTGATTTAGTTGAGGAAGAAGAAGTTCAGATCGAGCCTTTACCTTAGTTGCTGTGTCTGATAACTTGAGGTGGTTAATGATTTTTGCTGCTTTGTGGAAGACTCCTCTGATTACTTTATGTACTATTTTGTAGCCCAAGGGCTTTGTATATGTTTGTTGTATAAGTCGAAGATTAGATGGTTGGGTTGTAGCTTTGAAAGTCTATGAACTGTAATAACTTTTATTCTTGCCTTATTTCCTTGCATGCTTGTGAGTGGATGGTTAATGTAGAATGCTTTACTCTTTAAGTGGTTATATTGATTTCCTAGAATGTAATGATTATAAGTCTATGCTGACAACCAGTTCTTGCATGCTTGTGTGTTTTGGAGATATTGTGTACTATAAGGCTCGGATGGCCTTATAGCTTTATTGTTTAATTAAATTAAGCTTGTATGTGTTGTAGAGACCTTGTTTAAGTGTTTACAGGTTTTTAGAATGTCCACGGTATAGAGGAGACTCTGTCCGTGTGTCGGGTCCGGACTTAACCTTTAGCTTGGGGGTTGGGTCGGGGCGTGACAGGAAGCACGTTATTTGTGCATTTAAATGATATGTATGTCAACTTGGTGATTTTTGAGTTTTATCCGTAGGTTGTTGTTTAAAGCGTTTTGATGCTTCTAGAATGTTCCTTGACAATTGTCGAAGATGTACTTATAGTTTTTTAACATTTTCTGTGGTTAAATGTTGAGATTGTAATTTAAAATTTCAATTGAATAGTAATATGTGAATAGTAAACCCTTGAAACGATGAAGTTGCGTTGTTATGCTTTCTGTTGATGCAGAAATGTGCTAGGTATGCTAGAATGCTTAAATGCATGGTTTGTTTAGGTTGCGTAATGGAAAAAATGAGAAATATGCCTTGGTGAAAGTCGGGGTCGTTTAGGTCGAGTTTGGCGTTTTCTCATTTTGCGTGTTGGCATTATTTCGGGAGGCCATGGAAGCACTTTTGGTGCGATTATGGCATTGGTTGGGTGTTTGGTTGGTATAGTTGTAGTTCAAACGAGCAAAGGGGGAAATCGGGACTTTACATGAATTCTAGGGTAAAGTAGGGTTTCGGGGTCTTTAGACGTGCCTTATGTTGACCTAGGAGGATTGGCGAAGTCGGTTTCCAGAACTCATGGCTCGTTTGGAAATGGAAGTGTTTTGATAGTTGGGGCCGATTTGTGATTTTGCTTGTTTTCTTGATATTATGCCTATAGAATGCTTAGGGTTGCTTGATATACTTGTTTGAATTGATTTTGATTGAAATGCTTATCAACTGTTGCTATTGCGTGTGAGAGTAACCTACTTTGTTATTCTCCCACGTGTGGCTTTATTGCTCGTTTATCGCCTTGTATCGAGTCTTGCATTGCATAGTGTCCCGCGCGTGAGTGATGGGCCTCTCTGGATAGCCTCGGGTTGCCAGTGTTGGTTGCTCTAGCTCCGTGGATATTCCCTTTTCTCGCTTGGGTTGCCTCCCAGGGAGATTTGGGTCGTAGATTGATGGATACTTCTGGGGTATTCCAAACTGGTGTTATAAGGTGGTTTGAGCCAGCGCGTCGTCATCGAGTTCGTGATTGGAAGTTGCTCGTGAAAAGAGTACCGTATCCTTTGAATGAGTGTTTATAGTTTTAATGCTTGGTTTGCTTTATTGATGGCTTTGTTGTACCTCTATATAATATTTGTATGAATTGCTTGATTAATTGCATTGCATACTCCTCTCATCTCAGTCCTTGAGACCAATTGCCCTCGTTGAGCAATAGTTTTGCTCATTCCTTTCTATACTATATTTTTACATGAGTAGTTGAAGCAGACCCTATTGAGGTAATAGAGGAGGAGGAGCAGGTGGAGGTGTTTCCGTGATAGCACTTCTTTGCTTTGCTGGTGGTTGGTTGCCAGACTTTTGTGCGTGCCTTGCTTGATATGTATATTGCTTGGATGTTGCTTTATTTTGAGGCTTGTAGCCTTGTATGTAGTATCTATTTTGAGGCCTAGGTGGTCTTATGTTGAAAAGGATTAAAGGTTGTAATGTTGTAAATATATACTCATGTGACTAGTAAGGAAATGCATGCTAATGGTTAATGGTTTAGTGGCATAAATAATTGTGTAGTATGCATATCATTTTTGGGTTGCAAAGTTGTTAATGAAAAGATGTATTTTTCTAAAAGAATGTTGGCTTGTCTCAAATGAATGTTGTGGTTTCTCGAATATTATACTGAATGTAGGGCTTCGGAACGTCCGCGTTACAGAGGAGACTCCGTCCGTGTGTCGGGTCCGGGCTTGGCCTTTTGCGGGGTTGGGTTGGGGCGTGACATCCTCCATCTAATCTAACCCTACCTCGCTCGCCCAGGCCTGCTGGCACAATAAGAGAATGAGGGGGCTAATCTGCTTGCTTGTGCAGGCGAGGACCGCTCGGCTAGGGCGCCCAAAGGGGCTTCGAGTGACCTGATTCATATCTCTTCGACAGCCCTAACAAGTCACTCGAAGCTCTGCCCTTTGCTTTGCCCTGTGCTGCCTTACTCCAGTTGGCCCCACCCAATGGGCCAAAAAAGGTTGCAGTCAATTTTCGTTCTCGTTCTCATCAAACAAAAGACTATCATACACGTTGCCAGCAAGCTACCCTCACCTACCTCATCTATAGGCATTTTTATCTGCCCACGCGTCTCTTGACTATAATGGTTGGGCTTGGCTTTGCTCGCCAGTTGTGCGGCATGAGCCTCCAGGTGCCTCCAAGCAAGCGAATGTTTTCAGGGTTAAAGGTATGAAGTAGCTCGACTGATAAGGAGAGAAAGGTAGACGCTCGACCAATAGGGAGAGGGTGGATAAGGAGTTCTTTTTTCGCTATGACTACCCGGAAGGAAGGCCTGGCTTGCTAATCGATACTGCTGCTGTGATACCCCGAACCAGGCATGTTTTCAATAGCATTTAAAGTTCATTTAAATTGTATTTTATTGACCTTTCACCTTCTTTGACCAAACTAGTTGACTTTTCATCTACATTGACCAACTAGGACAAGGTGGGAATTTTTGAAATGTTTAATAAATGGCAAACTTGGGATTAGAAATAAAAAAATGCAATGTTAAGTTAGTCAAAATTTGGGTCAACTTTGGAATTAAATCTGAACCAATTGGGGAAGAGTCAGGTAGCAAATTATATATGGTTGGAAAGCTCTATGAGTCTAGTTTCTGAGGCTTCAAACCGTTTGTGAATTGGAGTTTTCTAGAAGAAGATATGGCCGTTTTCGTAAGGTCGCGCATAGCTGTTTTGGTTTAGCGGGTTTACCGAAGCTTTGACCATTTGTCATTTTTTATTTAAGTATGAAATACGAAACAAAAGAGCAAAATCCAGAAAAATAAAGAGCCATGGCTGAAACCATGGAGGAAAAAAAAAAACATTACAACTTCAAATCTTCATTTCGTCGCGTGAGCTTGTGCGAGGTAGTTTCCGAGGCATCCAGCGTGGTTTCCCTAGCGTCTAGAAGCGTCTAAGGTGAGGGTTTCATCGTTATTTGCGCATTTGAAATATTTGTATCTAAACTATGATTTTTAGATTTTATGCGTAGATCATTAGTTTAATCATTTTAATGCTTAAAGAATGTTCCTTGTCAATTGTAGAACATGTATTTATATCTTTTTACATTTTTTGCGGTTGAATATCGAATTTGAAATATAAATTGTATAATAAATAGTAAATTGTGAATAGTAAATTCCCGTTTCGATGAAGTTGCTCTGTTACGCGTTCTGTTGATGTAGGAAGATGCTAGATATGCTATAATGCCTAAATGTGTGGTTTAATTGGAATGTGTAATGGAAAATGGAGAAAAACGGCTTAGTGAAAGTCGGGGTCGTTTAGGTCGAGTTTGGAGTTATCTCGTTTTGCGTGTTGGCATTGCTTCGGGAGGCCATGGAAGCACTTTTGGTGCAATTATGGCATTGGTTGGGTGTTTGGTTAGTATAGTTGTAGTTCAAACGAGCAAAGGGGGAAATCGGGACTTTGCGTGAATTCTAGGGTAAAGTAGGGTTTCGGGGTCTTTAGACGTGCCTTATGGTGACCTATGATGAGTGGTGAAGTCGGTTTCCAAAGCTCGTGGCTCGTTTGAAAGTAGTAGTGTTTGAAAGTTGGGGTCATTTTTAGAATTTTGTGTGTTTTCATAGTATAATGCTTATAGAATGTTTATAATGCTTATAGAATGTTTATAATTTTTATATAATGCTTATAATGCGTATAGGTTACTTGTTATTGTTTGATAAGGTTAATTGGTGTTGTTCTTGTTACTTGTTGGATTGTAAATGCTTGTTAATCCTTATTACGCTTGTTAGAGTTGTTTATTGATTGAAATGTTTATCAATTGTTGATAATGCTTGATATCTTGTTTATCGCTCGTTTATCGCCTTGTATCGAGTCTTGCATTGCATTGTGTCCAGCGCGTGAGTGATGGGCCTCTCTGGGTAGCCTCGGGTTGCCAGTGTTGGTTGTTCTAGCTCCGTAGCTATTCCCTCTTCTCGCTTGGGTTGCCTCCCAGGGAGATTTGGGTCGTAGAATTGATGGATACTTTCGGGGTATTCCAAACTAGTGTTATAAGGTGGTTGCGCGCTTATTGTCATCGTTGTCAACATCAAGCTCGAGATTGATGTATCGCTCGTGAAATGGTACATTGCTTGTATGAGTGAACCATAGCCTTCGGAGTGTGGTATAGCTTTGAATGGTTGTGTTAATGCTTTCAGTAATTGCTTATTGTATTGATTGTTTGTCTTGATTGCTTATTTATCAGTTATATTGCTTAACTGTCTTATTTGCATTGCATGACTTTCTTTCTCTCCAACTCGATATCTGTCTCGCCCTCACTGAGTATACATGTTGTGTATACTTACTCCTTACCACCACATTTTAGGAAATGTCATGTTAGCTAGAAAGTTCGTGATTTCGTGAAAGTTCGTGCTTGAAGAGTTGTCTTGCATGCTATGTGGCTTGAGTTGTCAAAGATGCAAGATGTATGCTTTTATGTATTGTATGTATTTATTGTTAAAGGAAATGTAATCTAAATTAGCTAAATAGTTGAGGTAAATTGATAAGCTAGTTATGTAATCAGTTAGCATAGCTTAACTTCAATGCATGTTTGTAATGTCCCAAGGAAAAGAATTAGAATGGCATGATAGTTTATTTTATGCAGTAGCTTAGTATGGTTTAATTGTCTAGTTTGAATGTACTTGTCAAAAATGTAAAGAGATATGTTAGCTTTTAAATTGGAAATGTATGTATATTTGCTTGTGGTTGCTTGTTGAGAACAAGGCTCGGTTGGCCTTGAGGTGGTTGAATATTTGGACATGGTATTGGTCCACTTCTATGCTGTCGCAGGTTTGCTTTTTGCCCAGAAACAGGGGAGACTCCGTCCGTTTTCCCTAAAAATTTTGTCCGGGTTTGGATTTGGGTTGTGATTAGATTGATAGATAGAACTACCGGTCTCGAGAGGGATTGGGGTGTTACAGGTGGTATCAGAGCTTGTCTAGCTCATAAGCCGGGACAGGGTCCTTGGTCTGGTGGGTAGTGACCCTTGAATGTGTGCTTGTTAAGTGTGTCTTGAAAGTGTATGCTTGTATGTGAGATTATGTGTCTTGATCTGAATGTGTGCTCTTATGTGATATAGTTATGTGTTATGTGTTAATTGTGTGCTAAGTAAAGTGAAGTGTTTAGTTGTGCATTGAATTGACCTATCGAATTGGCATCGTGAATCGAATTGATCTCGTGAATTGTTATTTGCTTGAAGTATTACTTTTAATGTGTGTATAGAATGTCTTGAATTAGCTATGCCGTGATTTGAATTGATTATGTTGTGCTTGACTTGATTGCCGTGCTTTAGTGACTTTGTTGAGTAAACTGTTTCGTAAAATTGCTTGTATAATAGTTTAAAGCATGTGTATAACTGTGATATATTGGCATTCATACATGTCCTATGGAAATGGTAAGTAAGTCCTCTTCCTCCCCTGAAGAAAGTGGTTCACCGCTGGCTTTTCAAGGTGCATGGATTGGCAGGAAATGAATGGCATTTGACTAGCCTTTATTTGGGAATTGGTGATTGCTTTTGGAGCTCGGTTATTGGAAAATCTCTATGGTCCTCCTATGTGCTTAGCAGTTGTGAAAGGGTAGCTTTCTCGTGGGGTTTTATTTGGTTCTTCTTTGGAGCATTCTTTGGTTTTCTTAATAGGTATTCTTTGGAAACTTCTGTTGGCATTTCTCGGTGGATTTGGCTATTGGGATTTTAATCGGCCTTACTGCACAGTAATATCTATGGTATATGTGTCTCGGTCTTTATTGGTGTGATACTGGCATCCCTGATTGGAAATTCTTCAATGGTATTTTCTGGAATTCTCAGTGGCCAATTATTTAATATTTACTTATTAGGCAAACTTGGCTACTTTCTTATTGGAGCATTGTTTCGGATATCTTCTTCAGTGTTCCTCAGTAGGTTTGGTATTTGGAGTTCCTATCAGACTTATTGTATAATACTACTTAGGGTATTCTTTGAAATTCTTATTGGGCGTTCTATTGGTATTTTCCTTATTGGCAAGGTTGCATGAAGTTTTCACTTGGCAAACAGTGAAGAGGGCTTAGAGTGTGGGTTTGGTGGGAGAGCATGGTTGTTATTCAACTTGGTTGTTTTATTGGGCACATTATATTTGCTCTACTATTTCCTTTGACATTTCTCTCAGCATTTGATAGCAAAACTCGGAATCTAATTGAGTGTCCCATGGGGTTATTATTTGGAAGGCTTCTTTAGAACTTTGGAATATATTTGATTGGGTTCTTAGTATTTTCTTCAGCACTCTTAACAGGGCATTCTTCTATGAAATTCATGACCAGTGGGGTACTTATTTGGACCTCTGGATGGAACCTTTGTTTGAGCCTTTATTTGGCTTCTTGTTTGGGAATTCTCGGGCAGTAATAGTTGAACTTCTACTCGAGATTCGTGTATGGGGTATTCATTCAGTATTCTTCTTATCAATAATATGTGATGTGATTTTATCTACAGTATCTTCGCTTAGGTCTTTATTGGTATTATTTCGGCGCTTTTGGTTGGAATTTTATTCTTTTTCGGTATTCGTGTCAACGGGATTCTTCAACCGATGAAGATTAGTCAGAATTGGATTTCAGATGAAGCTGAGTTTTATTGGAAGAAGAATTGCGAGGACGCAATTGTTTTAAGCGAGGAAAGATGTGATACCCTGATCCTGGCATGTTTTCAATAGCATTTAAAGTTCATTTAAATTGCATTTTATTGACCTTTCACCTTCTTTGACCAAACTAGTTGACTTTTCATCTACATTGGCCAACTAGGACAAGGTGAGAATTTTTGAAATGTTTAATAAAGGGCAAACTTGGGATTAGAAATAAAAAAATACAATGTTAAGTTAGTCAAATTTTGGGTCAACTTTGGAATTAAATCTGAACCAATTGGGGAAGAGTTAGGTAGCAAATTATATATGGTTGGAAAGCTTTATTAGTCTAGTTTCTAAGGCTTCAAACCATTCACGAATTGGAGTTTTCTAGAAGAAGTTTTGGTCGTTTTCGTAAGGTCGCGCATAGTTGTTTTGGTTTAGCGGGTTGACCGAAGCTTTGACCATTTGTCATTTTTTATTTAAGTATGAAATACGAAACAAAAGAGCAAAAACCAGAAAAATAAAGAGCCATGGCTGAAACCATGGAGGAAAAAGAAAAAAAAAACATTTCAACTTCAAATCTTTATTTCGTCGCGTGAGCTTGTGCGGGGTAGTTTCTGAGGCATCCAGCGTGGTTTCCTAGCGTCTAGTAGCGTCTAAGGTGAGGGTTTCATCGTTATTTGCGCATTTGAAATATTTGTATCTAAACTATGATTTTTAGATTTTATGCGTAGATCGTTAGTTTAATCGTTTTAATACTTAAAGATTGTTCCTTGTTAATTATAGAACATGTATGTATAGCTTTTTAACATTTTTTGCGGTTGAATATCGAATTTGAAATATAAATTATGTAATGAATAGTAAATTGTGAATAGTAAACCCCTGTTTCGATGAAGTTGCTCCGTTACACGTTCTGTTGATGTAGGAAGATGCTAGATATGCTAGAATGCCTAAATGTGTGGTTTAATTGGAATGTGTAATGGAAAAATGAAGAAAAACGGCTTAGTGAAAGTCGGGGTCGTTTAGGTCGAGTTTGGAGTTATCTCGTTTTGCGTGTTGGCATTGTTTCGGGAGGCCATGGAAGCACTTTTGGTGCAATTATGGCGTTGGTTGGGTGTTTGGTTAGTATAGTTGTAGTTCAAACGAGCGTGAATTCTAGGGTAAAGTAGGGTTTCGGGGTCTTTAGACGTGCCTTATGGTGACCTAGGATGATTGGTGAAGTCGGTTTCCAAAGCTCGTGGCTCGTTTGAAAGTAGTAGTGTTTGAAAGTTGGGGTCATTTTTGGAATTTTGTGTGTTTTCATAGTATAATGCTTATAGAATGTTTATAATGCTTATAGAATGTTTATAATGCTTATAGAATGTTTATATTGCTTACAGAATGCTTATAATGCCTATAGAATACTAGTTATTGCTTGATAAGGTTAATTGGTGTTGTTCTTGTTACTTGTTGGATTGTAAATGTTTGTTAATGCTTATTACGCTTGTTAGAGTTGTTTATTGATTGAAATGTTTATCAATTGTTGATAATGCTTGATATCTTGTTTATCGCTCGTTTATCGCCTTGTATCGAGTCTTGCATTGCATAGTGTCCAGCACGTGAGTGAGGGGTCTCTCTGGGTAGCCTCGGGTTGTCAGTGTTGGTTGCTCTAGCTCCGTAGCTATTCCCTCTTCTCGCTTGGGTTGCCTCCCAGGGAGATTTGGGTCGTAGAATTGATGGATACTTCCGGGGTATTCCAAACTGGTGTTATAAGGTGGATGCGCGCTTATTGTCATCGTTGTCAACATCAAGCTCGAGATTGATGTATCGCTCGTGAAATGGTACATTGCTCGTATGAGTGAACCATAGCCTTCAGAGTGTGGTATAGCTTTGAATGGTTGTGTTAATGCTTTCAGTAATTGCTTATTGTATTGATTGTTTGTCTTGATTGCTTATTTATCAGTTATATTGCTTAACTGTCTTATTTGCATTGCACGACTTTCTTTCTCTCCAACTTAATATCTGTAACGCCCTCACTGAGTATACGTGTTGTGTATACTCACTCCTCACCACCACATTTCAGGAAATGCCATGTTAGCTGGAAAGTTCGTGATTTCGTGAAAGTTCGTGCTTGAAGAGTTGTCTTGCGTGCTATGTGGCTTGAGTTGTCAAAGATGCAAGATGTATGCTTTTATGTATTGTATGTATTTATTGTTAAAGGAAATGTAATCTAAATTAGCTAAATAGTTGAGGTAAATTGATAAGCTAGTTATGTAATCAGTTAGCATAGCTTAACTTCAATGCATGTTTGTAATGTCCCAAGGAAAAGAATTAGAATGGCATGATAGTTTATTTTATGCAGTAGCTTAGTATGGTTTAATTGTCTAGTTTGAATGTACTTGTCAAAAATGTAAAGAGATAGGTTAGCTTTTAAATTGGAAATGTATGTATATTTGCTTGTGGTTTCTTGTTGAGAACAAGGCTCGGTTGGCCTTGAGGTGGTTGAATGTTTGGACATGGTATTGGTCCACTTAAATGCTATTGCAGGTTTTCTTTTTGCCTAGAAACAGGGGAGACTCTGTCCGTTTTCCCTAAAAATTTTGCCCGGGTTTGGATTTGGGTTGTGATTAGATTGATAGATAGAACTACCGGTCTCGAGAGGGATCGGGGTGTTACAGCTACTCGATCGCCCCTATTCTCGTTAGCTTCTGATGGTAAGCCTTAGCTTAATAGAAAGAAGGTAGGTAGGGCAGTCGAATAGCTTTCTCATAACCTAACAACTTTAGTGGTGCATCAGTAGAAAGATCAAGGAAAGGGCTTAGGTGAATTCACGGGTCTTTATTCAACTCCTGAATAAGGTCTTCTGCTTTCATTGATGACCCGGTCGGCCAACGAAAGAAAAGAGAATGGGAATCCCAAGACGAGGCATCCTTTTATGAACGAGCGGACTCGGCTACGTAGAACGAACACTAGGATATTTGAGATGTCGACATTAAGCGACACGCCCCAGGTTTGGGTGAAAGAGAGTTCTATCCATCTTAAGAAGCGAGGAAAGGCGATCATAACAAAAGAAGCTTCGCAAGGATCTCTTAGAGTTCTTACTTCACTATAACTATCCTTTCCTACTGCTTTTTTCATTTCTTTCTATATACAAAAAGAGTAGGTGATAAAAAAAAAAGAATGAAGATTGGCCGGATAAGCTACTAATAGGAGCTTCTTAAGGTATAGAGTGAACGAAGCCCTCTACGAGGGTGATGACATATCTGCGTAAGGCTTAAGCAATAGCATGACTTCCGGCATGTCATGGGATAGAGTTATAGAAAAATGGACGAAAAGGGGGCTGGAAGTTATCTATCACAGGAAATGGACCCATTAGCCAGAGTTTATAGCTTGGGGTCGGGTATCCATTAACCAGTCTACTTTTTGAACCTACGATTCACCCACATGTACAAGTCCCGAGAAGTGGATTTTCCAAAGGGCGGACACCTGTAGGAACATTAAGGGCCTTGAGACCCGGAATGAAATGTACCCAAAGCGGATTTTCGGGTGTATTAACACCCTGGAAGTAAGTCAGGCACTCATCTCAATCTTAAGGACATGCCCAGAAGAAACTGCTGGTGTTAGGTTTTCGGGAATTGAATTAGGATTGTCTTGTGCCAGAACTAATTGCACTAGGAAAAGAAAGCCAGTTTATTTGCAGTCCCTTTAAGTCGATGATTCATTTAAAGCCTTTCGCTAGCATTACAACTAAATAAATGGCATCAGATTCATTAGCTGCTGAGGCATAGGTCTTCGAGCCTGTAGCCATACCGAGAAAAGTTGCAATTGAGAATACAATAGACTAGCGACGAATGAGCGAAGGGCTTCCCTACGCCCAAAGATGCTTTTTGCCTAAGTCCCCCCTGGACAAGAAATGGTTATGAACTGACAAGGTCAATGGACCTCCTTCCCCAGAGCACCTTATTAAAGAGTGATTGCCCTAGGGGCTATGCCCTCCTAAGCACGAAATGAGACTGTTGTGATTTCACTTTTTAATGAGACAAGTGTCTGGCCTGGAAGACTATCTTTAAGAGAGAAAGTTCATTGCCGAAAGCAATCCAAGGTTGTCTCAACCCAAGACAAGAGGTCAAGAGGCCGTGTCCGTATGGTTACCACCTAAAGCGGATAGTTTTTACAACCATAAAATCGAGATGGAAATCTCTAAGATCTAGGGATTAGCAGGTTGGCAAAGTCAACTTCTTTATGGATTAGTTGGTAAAAGAGTGGATTAGATGTTTGAGCGTGGAATGATTTAGAATAGAATGAGCACCTACGACTAAGGGGAATGGAATGACGACTACCAACGTGCCTTCGACCGCTGAGAAGTAGGTTCAAACTTTTGATACGCATCCCTAATAATAGAAGGGGCTGAGACCCACACATCACCGGACCAGGAGCTACCCAACAATGAATTACTGTCCCTGAAAGATGTAGTTATCCACCTTTCAGGAGTCGCTCTATGGGGAGCTAGCAATGTAGTATATTAACTATTTGGTTTTTGTTTCATCAGTTGTGATGGCTCTTCTAATCAGGCTAGGCAGGCTAATCACGCAATCCAGCTTGCTTGTAAGAGAAGGAAATTTGTTTGTCCTGTGGGAGAAGTTAAGACGACTCCTGCACCTCCCCCTGTAGCAGTGGAGGAGCCATCGAATGTTACTGTCCAGTTCTCATCTTTCTCAGTAATAACAACTTATTCTTCATAGGAGAGCTCGATATCAAGAGTATTAGACCCAAGGCTGTCAAGAGCCAGGAGTTCTATGACCTCATAATCCAATTTTTTATTTAGTGAAAATCGAACTAACAATCAACTAGGCAATCCAGCTGACATTCAAAGCAGATGCCATAAAGATGGAAAGCGATTTGGCTTAAGGGAATGAAGGAACCCTAGGTCTCGGGAATGAATAATTTCACTAAGTTAAGGAAGGCAATGCAATGAGTCTTCTTCACCTCGAACGGGAGCTTGCCCCTTAACCCCTAGGGTAAGAAAAAATAAGAAGATATTTTGTATAGATGACGCTCTTCTCTCTCACTCTTGCCCAGGAGCAGGTCAAGTCTATGTTTCAAAGGCAGGCAAGCAAGGAATGCTAACTTAATAGGGGTAGCGATGTTACCTCGATTCTTTATTTCTATTGCGATAAAGAGAGCTTTCCTTATTGGGATTTCTTTCTGCTTGTCTTCCTAGTCAATCAAGCTTTCGACGAGTGACTCTTTGTTGCGGGGCCTCAAATAGTTGGTATATTCTGGCTCATTCGATTAGTTCGTCTTTCTGCCCATTCCCCCATCTTCCTCATGTCGACTATCTTTATCCCTAATGACATCCTTCGATTCCCCTACATTAAAGAGATAGATCGTCCTTTTCACTTTTCTATTTAATTGGTGATCAAGTATCGACAAAAGATCTTATTAGCTTAGGGGCGTAGCGATAACTCGAGACCTTCCTCTCTTAGGCTTACTAGTATTGACTAATTACATAATCTATATATTCCCAAAAGCCTGGCAAGACGCGATAAAGACCTGAAAGGCGAAAGAATCCCTTCAATCGAAAGTCCCACAGCTGATTTTCAAGTAGCTTGTATCGGTATACTAAGAAGAACGGTGATGCTTCCTGTAATACCCGAGCCCGGAATGTGAATTTTCTTTGTTTATTATTTTAAAAATTTTATTTCCTTAAATTCTTTGTGAATTAACTGTTAATTTCTCGCCGTCGCAACGTGCATTGCATTTAAGGAGCGATAGCTAGATAACGATTTCCAGTCCTCAACAAATAGTGAAACTAGTATTTAGATGACTTAAATTTTATATTTTAAATGTTGCTAGCTTTAATTGAACTTACCTTAGCTGAAACGGCTTTAAAACGCTCAAAATAGGGGCCTTTGACCAAGTTTTTTTAAGTTGTTGACCTTGACCTTTGACCTTTGACCATTTGACCCTTATATAAACTAAAAACTAAGCAAAATGAAATAAAAACAGCAGCAAAAACCAGCAGCAGGCCGTGAGCTCCATTGAAGAAAAAAAAAAAAACCTTTCACCTTCCAAACAATCAATCTTCGCGAGAGCTCGTGCGGGGTGGTTTCCGAGGCAACCAACATTGTTTTCCTAGCGACTAGGAGTACCTAAGGTGAGGGAAGCATGTTATTTGCGCATTTAAACGTTATGTTTGTTAACTTTGTCAATTTTTAGATTTATCCGTAGATTGTTATTTAAAGCGATTTGATGCTTCTAGAATGTTCCTTAACATTTGTAGAACATGTATTTTTAGCTTTGTAACATTTTCTGTGGTTAAATGTTGTGATTGCAACTTGAATTGTGAAATGAATAGTGTTTCGTGAATAGTAAAACCTTGAAACGTTGAAATTGCGCTGTTATGCTTTCCGTTGATGTAGAAACGTGCTAGGTATGCTACAATGCTAAAATGTGTGGTTTTTTTGGGTTGCGTAGAGGAAAAAACGAGAATTAAGCCTTTGGGAAAGTCGGGGTCGTTTAGGTCGACTTTGGTGTTTTCTCGTTTTGCATGTTGGCATTGCTTCGGGAAGCCATGGAAGCACTTTTGGTGCGATTATGGCGTTGGTTGGGTGTTTGGTTGTTGTAGTTGTAGTTCAAACGAGAAAGGGGAAAATCGGGGCTTTGCGCAAGTTCCAGGGTAAAGTAAGGTTTCGGGGTCTTTAGACGTGCCTTATGGTGACCTATGAGGGTTGGCGAAGTCGGTTTCTAGAACCCGTGGCTCATTTGGAAATGGTAGCATTTTGATAGTTGGGGCCGATTTGTGTTTTTGTGTGTTTTCTTGTCTGTATGCTTATAGAATGCTTAGAATTACTTGGAATACTTGTTTGAGTTGTTTTGGATTGAATTGCTTATCAATTGCTGCTATTGCGTGCGAGAGTAACCTACTTTGTTATTCTCCCACGTGTGGCTTTATCGCTTGTTTATCGTCTTGTATCGAGTCTTGCATTGCATAGTGTCTCGCGCGTGAGTGATGGGCCTCTCTGGGTAGCCTTGGGTTGCCAGTGTTGGTTGCTCTAGCTCTGCTGCTATTCCCTTTCTCGCTTGGGTTGCCTCCCAGGGGGATTTGGGTTGTAGATTGATGGATACTTCCGGAGTATTCCAAACTGGTGTTATAAGGTGGTTTGGGCCGGCGTGTCGTCATCGAATTCGTGTTTGAAAGTTGTTCGTGAAAAGAGTATTGTATCCTTTGAATGAGTGTTTGCAGCTTTAAATACTTGCCTTGCTTAATTGATGGCTTTGGTTGTATCTTTATATGATTTGTATGTATTGCTTGGCTAATTGCATTGCATACTCCTCTCATCTCCGTCCTTGAGACCAATTGCCCTCGTTGAGCAATAGTTTTTGCTCATTCCTCTCTATACTATGTTTTTACAGGAGTAGTTGAAGTAGACCCTCTCGAGGTAATAGAGGAGGAGGAGCAGGTGGAGGTGTTTCCGTGATAGCACTTCCCTGCTTTGCTGGTGGTTGTTTACCAGTTTTGTGCAAACCTTGTTGTTATGTTTATTGCGTGAATGATGCTTAATTTTGAGGGTTGTAGCCTTGTATATATATTTTCTAGTTGAGACCTTTAATGGTCTTATGTTGTAATGGATTAAAGTTGTAATGTTGTAACTTGTACCCTGATGACTAGTGAAGAAATGCATGCTAATGGCTAATGGTTTAGTGGCATAAGTACTTGTGTAGTATGCATGGCATTTTTGGTTTGGAAAGTTGGATAATAAGAAATGTATGTTTTATAGAAAGTTGACTTGTTTTGATTATTTTATAGCTTTCGCAAGTATTATATTGTTTTTAGGGTTTTCGGATCGTCCGCGGTACAGAGGAGACTCCGTCCGGGCTTGGCCTTTTGCGGGGTCGGGTCGGGGCGTGACACTTCCCTTTAGTCAAGTGAGTCACTATTCGCTTTCGTGGAAAGCCCTGTTACTGATGTTGATTCTCACATTTGTCACTTTGCCCATTCTCTATCATCAATCAGATTCTAGTCATGTCCTTCTCCTAGTGCAAGAAGTTATTTAACAAGCCCTTCTGTGATAGCTTATTCTAGCGAAACTAACTATTTTATGTCAAAAGAGAGAACAACTAAGTCAATAGCAGAAGAGTGATGGGATGCGGATTCAATGGATCTTCTTTGCTCTGATTCAATTCTTGATAACCTGAAACCAGGAAAGAGCCAAGTACCGGGGGGGATGGAACTCTTAAGTGGACATCTGAGATGAGAAGTCGAACGGCTAACGGGGGATAAGCATTCACCAATAAAGACCCACAACTCTGACTTTGACAGCGCTTACGCATTCAGTTAACTTTCTAAGAGCTACTTTCATTTCATTTCTTTGCTTCTGATTCAATAGCACTGGAGACTTGAACACAGATGCCATTAATAGTGGATAGGCAAACAAAGTCTAATCAAGGTACGTAATGGACTTTTAGACTGCTTTCGGAGATTCCAATGTTATGATAAAAAAGGGTATCCCTATTGTGCTTCGGCTGCCTTTCCACTCTTCAAGTTATAGCCGGATTGACACCCTACGGGTACAGGCTTCGCTGGATCATTTCGATCCACACTATTGCTAAGCTCTATTGGGCGGAGGACTACCTCTCTTGACTAAAAGAGGAGTAAATAAGATTCTACTCTAATATAATTATTGAGGTTTACCAGCTTAGACACCTTTAGGGACTAGGTGAAGAGACTAGTCTTAGGACATAATTGTCACACCCCAACTCGACCCCTCCTATAATGAGTCAGGACGCAACGGAATTTCGGCAGTATAACGATAGTAAATAGGACACCGAGGCTCTAAACCAACCTCAATAGAACATCATACATCAACTTCACAAACCATACAACAAACAACTCCTCAATAAAATAACAACATACATCATAACCATATTATACAATAAACAGTCCTCGTTATATGCCTCCGGTCCAACATAAAACAATAAACCTTAATATACAATACAAAAACATATTGAGCCAATCTAGCAACCTAATCATAAACAAAAGAAAAGCTACGAAGACAACATCAACTAATTCATTAACTTATCAACATCTTATACATTATAAACTACAAAGCAGATAAAAGTCTACTAAGTTAATTTACAAGATAATAAAACATGTACGACATCACAGATAAGACTCTGGAACATAGGACTCATCCACATAAGGCACGTTTTCCACATTCTCCTCTTCAGGAGGCACGTACCCGTAATCCTGCAAAAGTACACCTGTATGCATGCAATAATAGAGAGTGAACTTATATAAAATAAGCCCAGCGAGAATCCGATAGATCTTGAGCAAGGTCTACTAAACTCCTTGGAATAATCCTTTGACTCAGTAAACACACAATAACAACAATAATAATATCATCACATAACTATATGATCATTCAATAAAGGATACTCTAGTTGGTATAGCTCCAAACACCATCACGATCATAACAGCCTTCTTGTGACTCCCATAAACTCACGCACATGGGGTACCCCCAATAACCTCGCCCTCCATTACACCTCCGTCATGCGAGCTGGAGGCAATCTCTGATAGTCATGCCGTTATCAACCCGACAGCCCGATGCTGCCCGATATGTAGCACACATATACCAGAGACCCAGCAATAATAATAAACATCAATCATTCACAGGAGGACATTCTAGCAGAACTGGTTATCTCCCGGCATCAATCATCATTCAATAATCATCAATAATCATCAATAATCATATTATCATCATAATAACATCAATAACCAATTTAACAACATATAACTAAGTTAGATGACAAAGTAGGCCATCTAACCGAACATACATTAAACAAACAATCAAACCCTAATTTACCCATTAACAACTCACAATTCAATCACTCAACCCACACCCAAATCAACTAAGTCTCAATTCAATAATTTAAAGAAAGACAACCTAAACTTCAAATAATCATATCTTACATTCTACTAATCCAAACAACTCCAAATCAGTTTCTATCCCTCACCCATTCAATCATCTACATTAGCCCCCTCGGACCACAACCAAAACAAATCCAAATCATGCCCAATAACCCTAAAACCCTAGTGCATCATGGCTGAAATTTTTGGATTTTAGCACGGACATCACAATCGAAACTTCGGCATTACAACGGCGCTACCACGTAATTATCAAACTTTTAGAAATCGACAGCAATCGATTCCAATCAACACAACTCAAAATAATCAACATTTAACAAATTAATCAACTTTAAATACCCGAAAAATAATAATTATGCTACAATCATTCAAATCTCGTAGGATTACATATAAATGATCCCTAGCATGCATGGATCAATAATCTAACATCAGATTAAAATTTTAACGGTTCAATAATTATTTATACGCATAAACACAAAATATGAGTTTTGAGATCTAGAATTTTTCTCTCACCTTTGATGTGTTTTAATGCAAGAAATGTGTAGAATGGGTGCCAAACAAGTGAAATCAAGCTTTGAACCACTCAATTTGGCTTTGAAATGCAAAATCTATGAGAAAAATGCTTTGAAAATGCCTTCATCTTTCTCCTCCAAGGAGCCACTGTTTTCTATGTGTTTTTGGAGTGTTTTTGTGCTTTGTGAGTGTGTGTTGGTGATATAAGCTTGTTGGTCAACCATTTAAATGAAAGTCAAAGTTGAAACTTAGCATTTTTTTGTGTTTTCTTGACTTTAAATGCATTTTCTTGATCACCAAAGTTCAAAACAATTATTCAACACCCAAGCTAGCTCAAGTAGGTTATTTTTAGGTGACAAGAAGTTTTACAATCAAACAATTTCACCCGAGTCGGCTTAAAACTCGATTTTTGCAAAAGTCGGTATAAAAACCCTAATAAATTTTTAAGCCGATTTTAAAACCGTTTTAATCAAACACAGGTCTATTAAAGTCCGTGGTCTAGGTCTAGAAGGGTTAAAAAGACCAGTTTCAAAATTTTAGCGGACGTGTTTCGAAAATACTATTCACTGAAAATCGACGATAAAATTTCTGATCCCGTTTTTTATGAAAATTTCATGAGTGCACATTTAGCACGTATTAGGAGTATTGACATCAAAATTATAACATTCTAGGTCATATAGCACATAAACACGTCAAATGCACGCAAAACGAGATAAAACACGTAAATTGAGTTAAAGCAGAAAAGTGGATTTTCACATTCTCCCCTCCTTAAAACAATTACGTCCGTGCAATTCTCGAACTGACAGACAATTAAATCCTCAATCGTTACACTTAATAATACTTCTCTTAGTTCTCATTTATCTCTTAGGATGACAACTAACCAAAGACCTCAAAAGAACAACCTCTGTTGACTGCAAGTTGATGATCATAGTTCCAAGACAATCTTCAATTCATAATTCTCTCCTACCTAATATCATATTGCATATGAAAGAAATCGCAACTCCAAAGTCCTAGCATGACACCACTAATTATCAATCATCCCCTACTACACAAAAGAGCTCTATGAACACCTCGAGGGTTTAAAAACTCATTCACGATAACATGAATGATTATTGATCAAGGAAATATTTCAAAAGTGACATTTGTCAGAATATGGCTCTTATGAAATTTACAAGGAAATACGAATATGGAAAGTCATATTCGAGCCAACAATCAAGTGAACAAGAGCTCAAACAGGTTAGAGAATCAAGAGCCTAATAGTTTAATAAGGAAGCATGATAACTAAGATAAGAAATGTCTCAGCACCTATCAGTTAAATAAGTACGAACAAAGGATGATGACGAGTCAAAACAGTGCTGAGTATGTTGAACAAAAATTCCAGAACAAGTAGATATTTCAATTCTCGATAATTGTTCAAGGAACCAACAAATAAGTTGTACTTGAGGTGAAATGAAATTAAGAGATAAGAGATGATTAATTCAATAGAAAATATTAGTGTCAAGATAATGAGTATCTCAGCACGTAATAACCAAAGAAGTATAAATAAGAAAGGACAATGCTGAGTATATTAAATGAGCAATTACAAACAAAGTAATGACAAGGATTTAATAAAAAAACAATAGGATTAACAAGGATCAACAAGAATAACAATGATGTACTTAGGTAGGGAATACATCAAGCAAGTGAAATTCGAATAAGTAAAATGGTATACCTACAGAGAGATTACTTTCAAATGAATAGTAATAGGATGAAATAAAATACTGAAACGAATAGCTGGAGATATAGAATGAAATGTAGAAGTCTCAAACCTTAACTCCAATAAGCGACATTGCTATAAGAAACAAATATGAATGTTAAAAATAGAAACAATGTCAAATGAGTATAGGATCCATTAATCCAATAAGCAAACTTTCAAGAAACAATTGATAGGCTAGAAAAGTGCAACCCTCTCTCAAATGAGTGAGAATAGAGTAGAAAAGAATAATAAGACCGATAGAATTATGAAGCACAAGAAGGGTGTCTCACCTACACACTTAAACACCAACAAGTCAAATCCTACAGTTTATCTCATACCAAGACAAGACACTAAGGAGATTTAGAGAACCTAAGGAGTCATAACAATCACCAAACAAGATAAATCACTCCAAAATTTTACATTCCGTACCAGACCAATCATTAAACAAGATAAATCACTGATTACCCAACAAGATTAACTAATGAAGACTCCAAAATCTGATAACACAATACAGATTCATGCTAACCCATTATAACACAAGAGAATCCCCAATCAACAATTTAGAAAGTCATACCACCTAGAATCCAAAAGCTTGATGTAGGCAAGTAAATGTTCAGCCATCGAAATGCATTCTTATTTCCTCAAATAATTCTATCTCCCAACAATTACATCTTTGAATAAAGTAACTTTAGTCAGGAATCACTCCAATTGTCTCCAAGGTTTAAAGATCAAAACTCCAAAATATCCATTAATAATATAGCAATCCCAAATAGTAAAAATACTCACATGTTATACTACACTTCATTCCATTCACAAATATACATCACTAATTCCTCAAAAAAATTTATTCTAAAATAACCTCAAGGAAGTATAGTCTGAGTTGAGACTCCAAAAGTATCTAATGATAACCTCATGGAAACCTCAACTTATGATCCATCTCCAAGTAATAACAAGTTAAACATGGCAACAAAAGTAATTATAATCATCAAGATACGTTGCTATTTCCTCGAACAATTTCATTCTCGCTAAAGGAATATCAAGATCAATCCACTAAGCCGAAACTAAAATCCATAAACATAACAATTAAAATCTAACTGATAAACTTCTAGAATAATAATAATTCAAAATCATGGCCTACCACTGTAATACCCCGATCCCTCTCGAGACCGGGAGATCTATCAATCGATCTAATCTCAACCCAAACCAAACCCGGGCAAAAATTTTAGGGAAAGACGGACGGAGTCTCCCCTGTTTCTAGGCAAAAGCAACAAACCTGCGACTGCACATAAGTGGACCAATACGATGTCCAAACATTCAACCACCTCAAGGCCATCCGAGCCTTGGTTCACAACATGCAAATCACATGTATATATACATTCATGCTTAGCAATTAAACTTCATCATCCTATTGTATAAGCTAGACTATCAAATTTTCTATCTTTTTCCTTTGTCATTACAAACATACATTGAAGATAAGCTACATTAACTAAATACATAATCTAACTTAACAAACCACCTCAACCACTAAGCTAGATTTAAATTTACATTTCTTTTAACAATAAATACATACAACATATGGAAGCATATATCTTTACATCTTTGACAGCTCAAGCCACAAAGCACGCAAGACAACTCTTCAGGCACGAACGAACACATATCCACGAACTTTTTAGCTAACAAGGCATTTCCTGAAATGTGGTAGTGAGGAGTGAGTATA